>OZ010723.1:18030967-18687081 GCA_963932345.1 Ophion ventricosus | reverse complement strand
GATCATTCAGAATTGAATTAGCATCGAAGCGATCGTAATATTTCAACAGAGCTTGATAATGAATTATTGAGAAGGGACAAGTGGGGTGCAGACTCAATAACGTTACAATCGCGAATATAGGTATAGAATGAAAAAGTGCCGAGTGTCAAAATGTAGTAGATTAATGAGTGAATAACTTGATAATCGTTCGGTGTGGTGGCTCATTGAATTACTACTCGATATCATAATAGTGCAATTATGGGGAATTATTGAGAAATAGTAATAATTCGATAAGCCCGTAGTCGATAAGTCCTGGGAAAATGTTGACCGATCGATCCTCGATACAATTGTCGAAGGCTTATTTTCTCGTACAATTCGTCGTGCCGGGCTGACGATTGTCTTGGGATTAAAAAAAAATCTCAATGTATCTCGAGAAGATGATAGGGGATGCTTTTGGCGCTTCGCTTTTCCCACTCTGTGCTCGCTAGCGAGAAACTCGAAAAGTTTTGTAAAAAAAAAGCAATAATGTTTCGGAGGATACACGGCTGTTTTGAGACTTGAGATAATCTAGGCTACTCTCAGGCACGTACGTACGTACGTCGCGTAAATTCGTGATCGTTCAATGACTCCCAGATACGACGATTGGCGGCGAATTAGATCGTTCAACGGGCAATAAGATTACGGACGAGAGCAGGAGAATTTGGACGAGTTTGGACATAACCGGTGAGAAATACGAGGCGAGGCACGTCGCGAGGAGCGAGGATTCGAAAGATGATTATTCTATTGGAAGAAGGAGCGGGAGCGGTGGGTCGGCGATATCGAACGAGTCCTCGGAGGCGGGCTGTTTGGCTCGGTCGATCGAAGAATTTCCGGAGGATCTCTTCACCGCCGATCAGAGACGCCACGGGGCCGTATTGCTCCACGCGTTCTTCGGCTTCTATTGCTTCCTCGTCACGGCGTACGCTTGCAACGATTATTTACTTCCGGCCCTCGATCTCATATGCACCGAGTTGAACATCAGCCCGAATGTCGCGGGCGCAACTTTTCTCGCCACGGCGAGCTGTTTTCCCGAATTATTCGTCAGCGTCGTCGGGACGTTTTTGACGAGTTCGGATCTTGGCACCGGCACGGTCGTCGGCGGGGCTGTTTTCAATACTTTTGCAACGCCGGCTTGCGGTGCCCTGTCCGCGCTCAAGGTAACGTACAACGGCGCGCAATAATTCCCCCGACAAACATATAACAAATAAACCAACGCACCCTAATAATCATCACTTTATTACCCGGTAACAAAACGTCTACCAATTTTACAAACACACACACACACACACACACACACACACCGATTATTATTAACGCCTCACGGATGACATATATATTTTCAGTACTCTCGAGAATGTGACAGATGGAAAAGATTCCAGCTTTCTCTTTCTCTCTCTCTCTCTCTCTCTCTCTCTCTCTCTCTCTCTCTCTCTCTCTCTCTCTCTCTCTCTCTCTCTCTCTTCCCGAAAGTAATTGTTTCACGGTTACTGCGCTGAGTACTATTTTCATAAATTATTCTACATTTTGTCTCACCAAAGTGCTACAAGATTTTTCTTAAAGAATACGAAGAAAATAAAAAAAAACGTCATTCATACGAGAAATGAAAAATATTGAAAAAAGAAATAAATAAATAAATAAAATAAGATAGGCGAAGAGTCGCGTTTGCATAGGCTATTGAATCGCAAAGATGAATCGCGGCTCGAGATCCGTATTATCCGCGCCTGCAAATTAGACCTGAGTAGGTAAAGTTGGAAAATAAATATGAGCTATCACATCGTATTCGAGTATTCGAGGAAAGCGTTGTCGTCTCCTGTAACACGAGCCAATACTTTGCCTCGCGATTATTCAGCGAATATTTCAAGCTCTCGACTCAATTGCACGAGATATGAAAATTCGACTAGTAAATTGTCATGTTTTTCTCCTTATGGATTTATCAGGCTTGTCGCGTAAGCGTATTATTTGGCGTTTATACGAATTAATCGGACTTTCCAGGGTATCCAATTGGAATGGACGGTACTCTCGCGGGATTGCATTATTTACGTAATATCGGTGATGGTTCTGGTGGTGGTAATGTGGGATGGTTACGTCACTTGGTACGAGGCAACGATACTGGTCGTTATGTTCGCCGCGTACTTGAGCCTGCTGTTTCTCAATGACGCCCTCTTACGAGCCGTGCACAGGATGAAGGCCAAGTTGAGCGGGAAATCTGGCGTATCGTCGGACCGAGGCAAGATTACCGCTCTCTTTCGATATATTTATTTCTCTCTTCGACAGACAAATGACCCATTTTTCCGAGTCTACTTATCGGGAAAACAAATTTCGGAGATACATCATCGCGGCATCATTTTTTTATATCGATAGAGGAAAATAATATATATGTGTGTCTGTGTGTGTATTATCGAGGCTTTTTATCCGAGAATCTAAAGAGGAAAAGATCCGAATATCGCTCGTTTTATCCTGATAATGTATTTTGACTTATATTTCAAGGCCATTTTCGATTTAACGAAAAGTTGTACACAATCGCGGAACTACGAAGGAGCCCTATTTTCTTTTACGAAATATGCTATTTTCCAGAGGAGCGCGCTTCGGAGCACGAAAGTATGCCCGCGGGCTCGTTTAAGCCGTTCGTCCACGGGGAACTCGTGGCCGAGTACAGGAGGAGCGTCGTACAAGCGAAAAAGTTGCAAACTGTCGAAAGTGCCAAGGGAGAAATAAGTGTAACGGAAGATATCGAGGAGTATCGCGAGCCAGGTTTGTCTTCTCCTACTTATTCCAAGCCTTGAGGGGGATTCGAAAAAAAAAACATTCCAATATATATATATATATATATATACACATATATGTTCGAAAATAGCCAACTCTCGAGGCGTCACATTGCAGACTTTCCATTCGCTCTTCCATCCGGTACTGCCTGGACGAAAGCTTGGTTCCTCTTCACCTGGCCCATAAGGATCGTGTTGTTCCTCACTATACCGGACACGAGATACAAAAAATTGCGAAATTGGTACGCTCTGAGTTTCGTTATGTGCGTTATTTGGATCGCTGTGTCGTCGTATCTCGTGTCCTGGATGATGACGGTAGTGGGCGATACATTGGGCATCGCGGATTCCATAATGGGCTTGACCTTTTTGTCGGCCGGCGGAAATATGCCGGAACTGGTGTCGATTGTCATTCTCTCGAGAAAAGGTACGTATCGCTTGCTCGAGATCGATCGATTTACCGCTCTCCCGTCTCGAACGAAGAAAAATTTGACGCTTCCTCCTTTGTCCGTCTTCCTCCCAGTGGCCCCCTTCTCGTGACACTATTTTTTCCATCAAACCTACGAGTTATTCGGAATTTAGATAAATTTCGATTGCGCACTGTCGCGTTCAACGATTGACGATTAAATCGAGCAATTCGCCAAAAAATCCGACCCTCGCAAAATCCAAATGTTCTGGCCCATAAATTCAATTACCACGTGCGTCTGACACTCCTACCTATGTGGAAAAACTCATTCGAGTAGAACCTTGAAAATTTTTATCGTCCGACGAGCAAGACGTATCGCCGGCTATTGAGAGCCAACGATACGGAGATACGACAAGGGGTCTTTGATATCGTTTATCACATACGTGCATTTAGTCAATCGTATTGCGTAGCGCGATTGCGACTTGATTGACTCGAGAAAAACAAGGCCCCTCCCCCGCCGCGCCGCGCCCCGCCGCCTTTTATCAACACGCGCCTTACAAATTGCCAACTTTTCGACACTCTTCTCAATATCCATTAATCATCATGTTGCTTCTTCTTGTTGTTTAATCCTTTTTTATTTTTGAAATATAGGAAACGGTGACATGGCGATGAGTAATACCCTAGGGGCCAATACACTCGACGTTCTTCTGTGTCTCGGTCTCCCTTGGATGATAAGTACTCTGATGAGCGGAAAAAACGTGAAAATTGAATCTGGAACTCTGGCCTATAGCGTAATGTCCATAATCGTTTGTGTCCTTGGTTTCTTCGTCGTAACGGCCTACTACAAATTCAATCTCAACAAACAAGTCGGCCTCGCTTGTCTCCTCATGTACGCACTTTTTCTCACCATTGCCATTCTCATGGAATTGAACGTATTTTTCTTCGTTAATTTACCAATGTGCGAAAACTAAGCTCCCTCCTGTACACGCATTTAGGATAATATATCGCGATATCATCATCGCTCAAGCAGGGTGTCGAATTTTTCGCGACAAATGTCCATGCCACAAATTTCCCAACGCTATTCCCTTGACGAAAGCGAATTAGCCAACTTATTTGTACAAAAACATAACGACTTGAGCCAATAGTCTTATTCGTATAGGCCACTTTGCGGAGACGCGCGGCCACGCCTTCACCCAATAATCCCTAAGCCAAATCCGTAAACTCTGGATATCCGATATACAAAGGACGCCATTTTGACTCTCTAAAATGCGTTATCGCTCTTTTTCTTATTCATGATTTGTTCAAAAATTTCATCGACTTATCGCGTTTATCGATTAATTTGACTGGACGTCTTTATCGAATAGAATGTTAAGTAACGATCTGTAAATACGTATTATAATATCGTTTATGTACGTGACGCAAGTTGCGGCGTCCGAAGGATAATATTATTGTATCTTCAATCGCGATGTGTGTACGTGAAAATGCTTGAATTTTTCTTCCTTGTGTCTTTGATTGATCCGGAGTCGCCGATGCGAAACATCATTACGGCGCGCGCAGACAAATTAGAGACTGTTGAAAAATGTATACTCGACAATTTCTGAATTCATCGAAGAAGGCATCTCCCTGTTTTCATTGTCAAATTATTGGCTTTTTTTTTTTCTCATATTTATTTGCGGAGGTAATGGCTCATCATTTTCAAAGTATATCGAGCGTACATACCAAACGGCCGAGCGAGCGCGCCGCTATATACGTGCGTCGCAACTCCCGAACGTAAAGGCAGCTTTGCCGGGTTTGGCGAGCCAACTCGACCAAAGGCTTTCCAGTTGCACCAACCCTTATCCTCGTGCCAGTCCATTGGGAAACGGTCCGGGCGTCTCCAAGGAAATAGCGAACGCACATAATCATCGTAGCGTTTCGATGGAAAAGGGTAGTCTTGAGCAAGAGCATACGAAGGAAAATATACGATATCGGGATTTTGATGTAGGAAGAAACAAACAAAAGCAACGCACTATCCAAGCTTCACCGCGCTCTTCCGCGCTCTAAATTTTATTAAATAACTCGTATATCGGTATCTCGACGCGATAAAAACTATATAGTTCGTCATTCTCGATAGAATCGTTGATTGCATGCGACCAACACTCGCGTTATTCGACTTTCCAGATCTCATTGGAGCATCATTTTATTTTTCTCATCGCTACTTGATTTTTTCTTTCGCCTTGGCTTCTTAATGACCAATTTTATTTCCTCCTATCCTTGTCGTTCGCTTTTTTTTTTCTTCCTTTTTAATAACCCCTCGTCGATGAATTTACTGTATTACGGCTTACGGAAGCGTGTCGAATGATATATATATATATATATATTTTTTTTTTCTTCTTTTTTTCATCGACTCTGCTCGACGTGCTCGTTTCTCCTGTCAAAATTGTCAATGAGCGAAAATTCCAAGAAACATATACTCGAGGAAAATGTATCTTTCCGTTTGACAGTCCTCCAATATTGCACTTTCGAATTCGCTCCACTCACTCGTTATCTCCATTTCCTACTTCGCGTAAACCTTGGGGGGGGGGGGGGGGGGGGGGGGGTCGCATCATACAAAGGAGCCTGACAAAGCTTGCAAAAGATGTGTAGGACGACAAAGCCGCTTGTCGAATAATGGGCTTTTTTCATATTTCCTCGTAATCTCGTTTCTATTTGAATTCTCCTTATTATAACGTTTTCAAAAGAATTATCGCGCTTGCGTGAAAAGCGGAAAACGTATCCGCGTAGTGATCCTAAGCTACGAGTATGATTTCCGTTTTTTTTTTCTCCCCTAACTTTCGGTCTCTCTTATCTCCTTATTCGCGTTTTAATTATGATTAATAAAAGTCGTAGAATTCGCGGCGAGCGAGGCGGCAGTCTAAGCGCGAATTAACGACAGCACTTTTCATCTCTCGTATTTTCTTTTGTTTATTTTAAATGTTTGTTGTTGTGATTTCGTCATAACCTACGTGGTAATATACCGGGGGCGCTCTTCGAACCAATATTATTATTATTATTATTATTATTTTATAATACAATATATTTGTTATTGTTGTAATTTAATAACTCTGTTCTCGTATGGACCGCGGCATACCGGACTACTCATTTATATATTCGATATTGGCGATAAATATATATATATATATATATATATATATATATATATATATATATATTAAAATTGCCATATTCGGCGAGGGGTGCGCGACTCGTGCCTCTCGAACGCTCTCATTTTTTTAAAACCATTAATCCAATTATTTTATTTTAATTATATTGCCAAGCCCGTAACTTTTGTGTGCAAAGCTTGTCTCTTTATCGCGGTGACGCTTGTTTCGTTTGTTCGTTCGTTTGTAATTGCAAGCGAGAAAAATTCTTCCACGCGTCGCGGATTCTACGAGTGAATCGAGATACGGAGAATCAAAAGAGAAAGATAAATGAAAAGCGCGATTGCGTTTTCAGCCGATTCTTCAATCGCATGTTCGTTCGATCCGCGATAGATTCCTACAAGCCAAGCGAGTGCAAAGTTTGGCTCGGAACGGCCAGGGCATTTCTACCAGTCGTTGAGAAGCAACCTTCCTCTCTTTTTCTCAAACTCGAGATGACGAAATATATGCGTTTTTCATTTTCAGAGGGCTCAAGAGTCAATCGTAATTCAGCTTTGAGTGGAATGACCCATTTATTTCGCATCGATCGATTACACACGATCGATCGCAATTGTCATATTCTTTCGACGGGTAAGAACGGCGATTCCCCGCTCCGTCAATTGTACGACGATAAAATTGCAACGTATCGTTTGTTGTCGCGTTTCGGATCAAGTTTATCCTATAGAAAGTTTTTTCGCGTATAAACAATGCGGAAGGGGAGGTGGGGGGTGGGGTGGGTGATACGATCAACGCTGGAGGGACAAACGCCTCGATCTTTTCTCCGATGGATTCTCCACCTCCAAATCCACCAGAGCCCGCGGGTCCGCTCGATTTTATTTTTTCCTTACATTTCCTAGGACAGGTTAAATCTATTTATAAAGTATCATCAGCTTGCGCTAAGGCTCATTCGACACTCGATAATTAATCAACGAATTATCAAAAATGTAAACCGTGCGTCGTCAATTTTTTTTTTTTCTTTTTTTCTCTCGGGTACTCGCGATCAATATGATGCAAACAGGCGAGTGAAGAGTAAAGAGAGAGAGAGAGAGAGAGAGAGAGAGAGAGAGAGAGAGAATAACGATGTCGAACGACGAGAGTACGGAAGTGAAATTCCAAAAGAGGTTTTCTCTCTTCGGCATTCTCCAAAATTACGTAGACTGAGAAAAGTTCTTTTTCACGGGAATTATTGCTCCGGTTGTAGGTAAAAATGTTGAAAAATTAATTCTCAGGCCACTCGGCTGCATAGAATATAAACGATTGATAATTTTGATCGTGTTACGCAATCTCGTGTCGCGTCCCAATCCGGATGGGGAATAATCGCCGGAGAGAGATAGTCGTTTTGTCAAAGTATACGCTGATACATTCGCCTGTCCTCGTAATCGTCATGGAAAAATTCTTATCCCCGGTATATCGAGCGACACTTTCGTTTCGTTCGACAATGCGAGAGGTCCGTATCGATGGATTGCAACGCGTTACGCCGCGCACTCAATCGCCACTCGATCAGCGGCTAAGACGCGATTATTATTTCTCCTCCCCAAAGTTCGATCGAGGAGGCGATCGTCCTCGCGTTAATTCTTACACGCCTATTGCGTAAAATTGAGTTTAATTATTTGTTTTATTTTTTTCTTCTCATTTTCGACCAGGGCATCGCGCTCCGATTATTCCTTCCCTCAATTTCTCTCTCTCTCTCTCTCGCTTGTACACACCCACACACACCCACCCAAACAAACCCACCCACCCACCCACACACACACACACACACACACACACAAATAGACACGCACACACAAACACACACGGTGTATTGTCTCGGGCTCTCGATATTACAATTGCGTTGCTGAAACGCTTGAATTTTTCGTACGAATAAAAGGATTTTGACCGAGCTATAATATACGGAGAGGTCGATAAAAATATTCGACTTTCTACACGAGTCGCCCTCTTCTCATTTCCTCCTGACATTATTTCGAAATCTTTACTTATAGTGTGTATTTAATTTGGTGAAAATTCACGTGCCCTCGAATATAATAAATTGGCTCGATAAATAGGCATTCGTGTGTGTTGTATTTTAAATGGCGCGTATGGCTTGTGGAATAATCGTACTCGCAAGATTAAAGGCAATTTATCCCGCGGCAAGTAGCGTTAAACTCGTTGTCATCGCGCGTCATCGTTTTTCCTCTTCGAATTAGCCGCAGAGCAAGATGAAAGCTAATCGCTTTGGAATTTTCTGTTGGTCGAGGCGTTACGCTCGAGCGAGCGGTTCACTGAATCTCACAGAAGGGGAGTTTGTTGGTGACGTCTTTATTGGTTTGCTCCTGATCCTGGCTGTTACCAGCCTCGCTCTTGGGACTGGATGCACCCTCCTCGAGTGAGCCCCCTCCGGTACTTCCGTGGGGGCACATCGACTGTCATCTGAGCGCCAGGGTCGATACCATTGGCGGACGGCTGGGTTTGTTGTCCAATATCCTCTCAATTTCGTTCATCATATTCGTATTGAGCTTCGGGATGAGCTGAAAACGCGTGCGGCGGCCATTGTCACTCGTCGATGCGTCATGCGGGAATAACTCGTAGCGAGAGGTCTTTTATATCGGCTAAGGGACCAAGAGGGAAAGAAAAGGGCCACGCTTCGCTCTTTCCATACAATTATTTTCGTACCGATAACGGGGCATTGCTTTTCGAGAGGCTTCTCGAGAGCGACGCGTCGTCCTTGCACGTAATTTTAACTCTTGAGATTTTTTTCCCGACAAAGGCCGAAAGCTGTTGGATACTTGACTGTCGGAATGAAAAAAAGCCTTCTCGCTTCTTTCAAACAATATCATTATTTCTCTGAATAATATTCTTCACTAAATCATTGCAACGATTATTTTTCAATAAATCAACATGCGTATAAATCATCTCGTTCGATATTCCATTCGATCAATTATTTTATTTCTCTCTCCCTCTCTCTCTCTCTCTCTCTATATATATATATATATATATATATATATATATATATAGCTAATTTTTCAAAGAAATAACCACTCGTTTGAATATTTTTCAACGAATCGTTCGTTTCGCGCAAAGGATTGTACGGCAAGGCGAGGGGGGCAATAATAGGCGAAACTCTGGGGATTGTTTAATCAGTTAACCAGCGGGAGTACGAGGAGCGAGATATCACCTGCAAACTCTGCAAGCTCTCGTAGAGTTGATCTATGTTGGATGCTCCGAGAAGAAGGCACTGGACACTTTCGTTTTTGAGAGACCACGCTATCGCGAGCTGGCCGAACGAGCAACCGAGTCTCTCCGCAAGGGCGCAAACGTCCCTCAACTTGTCCGAGTACTTTCTCGTCTCTTCCTCCGCAGGTTTCTCCTTCCAACCACCGTATTCTTGAGTCAGAGAGCCACGTATACTCTGAGAAACGTACACCAGGTTCAACCAAACTTGACAAAGATATCGCGAAAAAACAAACAAACAAACGAACGAACAACAAAAACCCCTCGATTCTTCAACGTTTTCTCGAAAGAAAAACTTTTTTGGAAAAAAAAAAAAAAAAAAAAAAGGGTACCTCTTTGTACAAGGACTGCGTCTCGTCCTCGGTCCAACTGAAGGACGAATATTTATTCTGAAATCCATTAAAAATCGAATGAACGAAAGGCGAGGAAATTTCGTAGCCCCGAGTAGTCGGAAAAGTACTCTCGTATTACCTTGTACGAAGATCGCGACAGCAGAGAAACTCCGCAATCGTCGGGTTTTGGCGAGACCATACCGATCGTGACCGTCGACCACGCCATCAGTCCGACACCTGTAATTTCACAAATACAAACGCCCTCGCGTCTTTCATGAAAAACAAAAAACGGAATTGCGTATACTTCCAGAATAGACTCGGCAAGAACCACCCTCTGCGCCCGCGAAAAAAATGACAAATACCGCGACAGGCCTGACCAAATGGTGTCAAGAAATCTATCGTTTCGTCCAAAGAAAAGTTAAAATCGTACCACCGGCGAAGCTGCAAGCTTGTATAACATTGCCGAGCTAATAAAAAGTAGGATATATATATATATATATCGTACCAATTTTATTGTACAATTCCGGCATGTAGAGTTCGGGCTTGTCCCTGTAGAACAGATGATATTCAGCCTGCTCGACGATCGGTGTAACGCAATTGAACTGCCGACAATTCGTGTAAGCCTCCATTATTTCTATCGGAGTCCAACGCGACGTCCCCCAATACATCACCCAGCCTTTGCTTATCAGGTAATTCATGGCTCGTACTATTTCTGCAATCGACAGTTTGTATCGTTCGTCTCATTATGCGGATTCGAAAGGGAGCCTTCGCCTCGCGGGGCCGCTCAATACGGTATCGTAGAATCATTCGAAAGGATCGCGGGGGTGAGGTGGGTCGTATCGCAGTTGTTGGCACGGCAGTTGGGCGACCGAGGGGGGGGGGGGTTGACATTCCGAGACGTTACAGGCTTGGAGGAAGATTCCGAAAGGCAGCCCATTTCGGCTATCCTCGAGAGAGAGAGAGACAGTGAGCCGCCGTTCCACGAAAACGCTACTACGTGTAATCGTTCGCACGGCGGGGCTTACTCGATTCGGCTCAATTGCCAACATCCACAAATAATTCTGCAGAGACTCGATAAAAAAAATGGCTTACCTTCCATCGGGCACATCGGATCGACTTTGTGAATCATCACGATGTCTATGTACGATAGCTGAAGCCGGGCCAGCGATGCTTGTACAGATTCAATTATGTGTTTACGAGACAATCCTCGGCCCTCGGTTCTGTTAATAAGATCGATGACGGAAACACACACACACACAGCGGTCAATCGTGTCCGTCACGCAGCTATATATATATATATATATATTAGGTGGCTGCGTACGGATCCGTTAATTTTGGAGGTAAACGAGGGATAGCGAATCGGTTGATTAAAAGTATCGCCCGTTGGGGAAGGTGCCGGTTAATCGAGCCATTTGTTTTCCACTCGTTCCTACGAGGTACCTGTGACTCCTGTGAGCGCTGTCCGCGTCCATCGAGCGGAACAAATGGTAATATCGGAGGCTGCGATGAGGTGGTGTGGGATTGGCCAGTTGAAAAAAATCAGCTCGTCACGGCGATTGTCCCATTGCCGCCTCTACTACCGCAGAGCTCGCTTCGAACGCGGCCGATAACGACGTTCACCCGCGATGAGCCTTTTTTTCGACGCTTTCGGCAAACCTCGTTATACACGATAGCTCTCTTTAGGGTGCTCATCCGCGCTCGTTGCACGGACGGAGCATCTTCGGCGTACACTTCCTCCAGCGAGCAATATCTCACCCGATCGATTTATAATACCCGCCAACTTTTTTCATACGACAAAACAGTTTAGCCCCGAGACGATAAATATTTAGTCAGCGGGCGGTTTCGTACGCAGCCACCTGATACACGTGACTCTCGAGATTGCCAACATCCCAATTGTTCCAAACTTATCAAAGACGCGCGCACTCACTTGGTATTCCAATAAATTTTCGTCGTCACGACGTAACTCGAGCGATTCCAGGCACGTCGAAGGAGAATTCTGCCCAATTGCGTCTCGGCGCGATGACCGCTGTGAGCCTCGCTGAGATCGAACACATTGATGCCGCTGTCGTAAGCGAGGCTTACCACAGCCTCGGCGGTTTCCTCGCTCGTGCAACCGCCGCCGCCGCCGCCGCCGCCGCCTCCACCACCGCCACCACCACCACCACCACCACCACCGCCGCCGCCGCCGCCACCACCACCACCACCACCACCACCACCACCACCACCACCGAGACCCCCGAAAGTTGTCCACGTCCCTATACGCAAGTTCAAATCTCACATAGAAACAAGGCCGAAAAAAAAAACAAACGAAGAAAAATGGAAAGATCGCGCTGAGGCACGGGTTGGCGATTCCAGCCTTATCGAAAAATACATGATAATCGCTACAAGCGGCCGTGACGATGAGCGGAAGTGACATATTCTTCGTTATGGACTCGTGACCCGTCGAATGAGATAACTTGCAAAAAACCATGTATTTATTTTGGGCATTTGTTGCAAATGCCATGGACTTTTGTCTCGGTGCACAGTTCGCTTCTCTCGATTGAGTCGGTCGTTCCTTTTTTCTCACCGTATCGGAGAAAAATGGATCGATAGCTAACGCGGGCGCAAAGAAAATTGTAGGTCGGCTAATTTATCATAATTTTTTCCGAGGGGAGTGAAACTTTGCCTGCTAGCCTGTGTGTGCGCGCGCGTGCGTGTGCGTGTGTTTTCCATCGATATAGCCACGATGAAAAATGCTAGACCGGCGATTATTAGTCGCGACAGAGAGTACACTGTACGCACCGATTCGATTACTTTCTCTACGAAGAGAGAGAGAGAGAGAGAGAGAGAGAGAGAGAGAGAGAGAGAGAGAGAGAGAGAGAGAGAGAGAGAGAGAGAGAGAGAACCGTTCGTGCGTGTTTTATCGGATGAGCGATCATCCATGTATCCCATTAGCGCCTCTGTGTGTGTAACAGAGTTACGAGACTCTCAAGCTCGTGTGCGTAGTGTTTTTTTGCCCCGCCCTTCCCAGCCCCACAATCCGAACGATACAACTCGATAAACCGCGGACGCGCAATGCTGCAAACATTCGCGAAGCTCGTCTACGGCCCTTGAATTATTCGCTCTTCAGCCGGGTGAAAGATAAAACAAAAAAGGTAAGCGAATTGGCTCGTTTAACGACCGCGCCGAACCTACGGTCGAGTGAAAATTTCATTATTTCACGGACAATATGTATCGGAGGTAAAGTGTTGCTCCGCATGCAGGATCCGCATTCGTCCTATTTCACTCTTGACGATAGAGGCTGGCTGAACAAAAGAGCGCCGACGGCGGCGGCGTCGTCGTCGTCGGCTATACCATTCTCAACTGTCCAACCAACAGTCGCGAGACTCGACTGCTGCTTTTATTCTCGTACGATCGCGATCCCGAGGAAGAGAATGTACGAGGAAACACCGCGGACTCTCCATTCTTCCTAACGAACCAACGCCGCGAGAGTATTCTCGCGGAAACGTGGCGTTTTTTTTTTTTCAAATACTTTTTCGTTGCCATTATATCTTGTCATTTTAGAAATATTTGGCCAACTTTATTAAATATTTCGTAATAATTCTGGCAAATAAATGGTCATATTTATTTTTAAATCAACGAATATTTTTCCAAAACAATGTAATCGACTAAATTCATACGAGTGTCTTTTTTTTTAATAATAATTATAAGGAGGTTTTAAAAAATTATTCCTCGCGAGAAATAATGATTTATTGCGAGGAATGATAGGGCAAAGACGATTTAAAAAATTCCCCACTCAAATACTGTCGCAGCTTGGAACGAACGCAATGTCTGTTGCCTGGCTACTTCGTTATTTCGTCACGAGAAAGGAGTGTAGCGAGGACTTTTAAGCACAATTATCGCAGTCCAATAATTCGCATCGAAAGAAAAAAAACGTAAAATATAAAAATGTGTATATTACAATGAACTATTCGTTTGGACGAATTGCGAAAACTGCTGTCGATTTAGTTTTCGCTGCGGACCGTTCGAGACGCGGCATAGCATCTGCGCAACCAGTCTCGCAACGAACAAAAAACCTCGACAATATATTCAATACCATTTGTTTTTCGACAAAGCCTCGTTACGGTGCGAAAGATGATTTATCGATGAAAAGTAAAGCAGCCAAGGCAGCAACGAGCGCGTGTTCCGATTTCCGCGGCTTGCCTGTCGCCCCCGAAACACCCGCACGGTAGCCTTATTAATGTATCGATTACCACCGTGTGTGTGCGCGTGTGTCTATACATATATACGAAAGGAAGCAAACGACTACGTGCCAAATCCTCCGTTTGCCACCGTACTCCTCCGCGCCTGTACACGATGTGACCAAGTGGCCTAGATCGTCGACGCCGCCGCCGCCGCCGCCGCCGCCGCCGCCCCCGCGGTAGGCCAGGAATAAAATGGCCCCGAGTCTGCGGATCTGCGCGAATCGCATTATTCCGCGGAAATATTTGAGCCTCGTAACGCGATCGTCGCTGACTCGCCCTGCCTTTTCTGCCGAAAAATATAACATGCCGGGGCGAAGGGAGCACGCAGAGGGAGGGAGGGAGGGCTGCCGAGTGCTTACAAGCGTATCGTCCGTCGCAAAGTACAAATCACCGGAGGACACACTTCTGGAGCAACGTTCCATCGACCGACGACCACCTTCTCGTCCAACGTAATATCACTTTTTTTTTTTTTCACAATAGCGGCGATACCCTTCCACAAGCCAACTTGTATACCACTCGACACGAGTGAATTGAATAAAGCGAGGCGCTTTTGTCAACTTACCACCCGAGGAAGGATTTCATACCTCTGCCACTAGGAGCCTGCTCGTTTGAGAAACTTTACTCGTACAAATGTGTACACGGAAAAACAAATGCCCCATCTCAATAATTGGTTGATCCGAGTTATCGCCCCCCCCCCCCCCCCCCCTCGTGTACAAGAGACGATAACGAAAGCAGCAGCAGCACGCGACTTTCGACAAACATCCAGGCAACATCAAATCCGAACAATATCGACGCATCATCGTTATTATCGGGCAATCCTTAGCGTTGTTATTGTTACTTGTATCGTTGATCGAATAGCAGAGGCAAGCACGATCTAATATTCATCTACGAGAGCTCGGACTTGCCATTCCGTACAGTGTTTCGTTTGAAATTGTCGCCTGGGCCCATAAAATTCACTCCAAATCGGATTATAATTAGTGGCGACGCGTGATCCAGGATACGGAATGGCGTTAGCTCCGGAGGATTACACAGATATGCGTGTATCGGGAATCAAGGGGGTGTATGTGCTACGATAGTGTCTACAACGGTCAGCTGTTTGATTGAGCTTTGCATAGTTCTTGGTCGTTTCCGGTACGTCTGCGCGCACGCATGTATCTATACATATATGCATAGATACATGCGTGCAAAACGATGCAATATAAATGAAAGACGGAGAGAGAGAGAGAGAGAGAGAGAGAGAGAGAGAGAGAAGGGAAGAGGTAGACGCGTATGTAATTTCGGAACAAAAATTGTACGGATAATAGCGATAAGAGTGAAAATTATCGGATCCGAATGTGAGGCAATGAGGAACGTAAAAAGATGATGGGGTATATTCAGAGTATGCGTGCGAAAGAGAGAGAGAGAGAGAGAGAGAGAGGGAGGGAGAGGGAATGAAGAAGATGCACACATATTTGTTTCGAGATACGAGATACGAGATACGGGATACGTGAATTAAGTATAATAATTATGATGCCGAAATAATAATAATAATAATAATAATAATGATGATGTCCCTTACTGCCTGTGTAAATATTGTCGCGACGTATTTTCGGACTGTGAGAGACGGTAGATGAGAGAAGAAAATTCGCATTACTCGGAAGATGCATTCGTGTGATGAAAGGATGTTATTGTATCAATGATAGTGAGCTTAGGAAAAATACGAAAAATGTAGCGTGAGGGTTTGTACAGCTGTCCAGTAATGGAGTGATTTTTTTAGTCATGTGTAAAAAAAAATATGAAAAAGAGAGAGAGAGTCTGGGATTGTTTGACATCCAGCGTACCTAATCCAACATTGGAAACACGTAGACCGCTTTTGCCCAAGTTGCGGTAGCGAATACCTGGCGAAGGATGTTGCGACCGATGAGCCTGTGCGGCGATGCAGTTTGTCAACAGTTGCTCCTTCGTGCCTCCCCCGGTCGTGCTACAGTGAACTCCGGAATCTCCCGCACCGCCCCCGCCACCGTTGAACTCTTCCATGCAATCCAGACTCGCTATGGGTGCGCGACACCTGAGATTCACAACACGTATATCACTATTATGCGGATAATAAAAAATTGGCAAGTCGAGAGGTATCGCAAAATTGGGCGATACGAGCAGCGGGGAGAGTGAAGAGAAATCGAAAAATTGGCAACTAAAAGAGAGACAGAAAGAAAGAGAGAGAGAGAGAGAGAGAAAGAAGGAGAAAAGTGGTGTAATCAGGATGGTCGGGTGCAGGCGTGTCAAACAAACTCTCAATTGGGCTAGCAAACAAATGCAAATAAACTCTCTGTGAATTTTAATTGGGAAAATCGAGAAAACCATAGTTTTTGCAAAAGTAACAACAATTCGATGATTTCCCGTCGAAACAATTATTTGTGCTGCCATTCCCACACGATCCGCGCATATCAGTTATTTGCATACAGGCCCCAAACGAACAAAGCAACCCGTCTAATTCTATCGCAAGGATGTAACATTTTTTTACAACTGTCCCTCTCTCGCTCTTTTTTTCTCTCTCTCTCTCTCTCGCTCTCTCTTTCTTTCTACATCCTTAGAAATCTTGTGCGTGGATACAATTTGATAATATTTATTGTTGTACAAAATAGAATGTGACATTTTTCTTTCCAGCTGCGGATCTGCAGAGCTCTTGTTGATTGATGTACACAGGTAAAAGCTCGCTATTCAATCGGCTTTCCGTATCATTTCCGGCCCTTGTTTTCCCTCTCATGATTCGGAACCTCCCTCGCCGAATTTTTCGGATGATTCTTATGACGATTCCGCTGCTTCTCTCTCTCTCTCTCTCTCTCTCTCTCTCTCTCTCTCTCTCTCTCTCTCTCTCTCTCTCTCTCTTCTCTCTTTTATCCTTTTTTAGGACAATCGATCTCGCTTTTTCTTTCGCCGAAGATCATCAACCAAGACTTTATTTCTTCGACAAACTTTTATTATAAAAAAGAGAGAAGGAGGAGTCGTGAATTAATTTTTATTATTTATAATAATATTTCAATTATTATTTATAATAACATACCATTCATCATTTATTGTGCCATTCCATTTATTATTTGTTACAACGTTTAATTAATTATGAACAATAGCATCCCGTTTATTATTGACGATAACATTTGATAAAATAAAGAAAGTTCAATATGCGAATAGAGTTTCATTAATTATAATATTTCATCGACTATTCGTTTTTTTTTCATCACTTCTTGTTTTCAATATTAAATAAATTTCCACCCGATGTATTCTGGTTCGAAAAAAAAAATATATATTCGCGGGATTCGTGGAAGGAGAGTTACGACAATCGGATCGTGGGTGGCCTTCCGTTCGAAAAGGCCCGAATAAATTCCTCCTTCGACCCGCTCCTTTTTTTCATAACTCGATGTGCGCGCGCGAACACCTCAATGATAACACCGCGCGATTTTATCACAATTTATATGGCGATACACGCGATTGATAATAGGCAAAAAAACGCACACACACACACACACACACAAAACTCAATTATCACGGAGCGAAATTCTGCGCGCGTTAGGCGCGATTATACTCGAGGCGTATACAAAAGAGTCAGGTTCAATTGTGCGTCGCGTGTATCGCCTTACAGATTGCAGATCGCAACTCGAGCTGTCCAGCGTGTACTTGAAATTTCTCATAAGATCGAGCGAGCGGAGAGGCAAGGGGAGAGAGATAGCGAGAGAGAGAGAGAGAGAGAGAGAGAGAGAGAGAGAGAGAGAGAGAGAGAGAGAGAGAGAGAGAGAGAGAGAGAGAGAGAGAGAGAGAGAGAGAGAGAGTGAGAGAGAGCCGCCCCCTGCGCGGTCGGTGCATCGAATAATCTTGACCTATATTTGTGGCGAAAAAAAAAACGAAATACAAAGCGCGTGAATATGCAGTGGGGCAGCCTGAAATAATACGCTTTTCCTCAGACAGGGATCTTGGAAAGAAAGTTTCATTCGCTTCAAGGATAAGAAAAAGTTGGCAAAACTAAAAAGGTCGAATGGAAAATGGTAGGCAGGAGGTCCATCGATGTTATCGCTGCGAGGTTCGAGTCCTGATAAAAATACATTTGTCTCGTAAGATGGACGATATTCCTCTGATTAAACGACAAAATGACCAAGGTAACGCGCATCGAGTAATTTAACAGGTGAGCAAGATGAGATGAGTTGAGATTTAAAAAAATGAGGAAGGCGCGTCCCGGGGTGTTCTCACCGATAAATCGTAGGCAGTGGATAAGAATCGTCATCCTCCATGCTGCTGTTGGTGTTTGCGTTGTTGTTGCTATCATTTCCCGCGTTCGAGGTGTTGGCAAGGTTGCACAACATTAATTGTGACATCACTGAGGTCGATGATCAATGGCAGATCGATATTTTTCGTCGTTATAATAATTATTATTCTTATTATTATTCTTTTTCTTCTTCTTCTTCTTCTTCTTCTTCTTATTATTATTATTATTATAAGTATTATCGGTGTGAAGAAGACAACCAAGGCGATAATCCCTCGCTATTCGATCGTTGCCGCAAATATTCTCGCAACTCTCGAGTCGTGAAATCGTCCTCGTCTCGAGAGCAGTACACCCGTTTCCGTTCGACTCTTGGATCCTTTTTCGCTTACAATTTCCTCTCGCTCTTGTGACTACAGACTCGATTTATTTATTTATCTTTTTTCTTCGAGGATTTTTCCTCTCTCGGTTGCAGCAATTCACTCCCACCCGATATCGTCTGGTCCAATATCATCGATGTTCGGAACACGATGATTCTCTCGCCACGAAACAGCAATTTTTCTTCCAATTTTTCTTCCTCTCTTTTAGCCCTATCTTACTCGTTATTATTGCACTTTACGACCTATATCGCTTTCTCTCCCTCTCTCTCTCTCTCTCTTCCTCTTAATTATTTAGGCACTAGTTTATTGAACGATCTTAGGCACCTTCCGAGTGTAAAATCTCAACAGCAGTGGGTTTCTATTTGTTGCGAGCGTATTGTTGTTTGGAAATAAATCATCGCTGCGATTGCGTTTGTTTTTTGTTTAAGACGGATCGCGAGGTCGACGCGGGAAAAGAATGTCCGCGGCTCGGGTCGTTAGAGGGACGAAGACGACGTTAAATTGTAACCCGAGTCGATCGTCATTTCGATCGTGCAGCTAGCCACCTTGACGCAACGACGAGGATGATGATCCTCGCGCTATTAGCTCCTATATATTATTATATTTTTTCGTTTTTGTTTTGTTTTGTTTTTTCTACGCGTATCTACGACGAGGCCCAAACTCTTGAATAATCTCTGCCGCCTTTTCGAGGACGCCGCTTTTGCCAGTTTGATACGCGGATATCAGCGGAATAGCCATCGACATCCTATATTCGCAGGCCTCGAGCGAGATGGTGGAGCGGTGATCGATACGCGATGAGACCGGATACGCGAGGAAAAACCATTCGCTGTAGCATACAAATTTTCCTAATCCAATCTTGAGCTTGTTTCGATAACTCTTTTCTGCCTTTCGTATCCTTTCGTTTTTCCTCGAGTTGCATTTATTTCTCTATTCGGTCAGCCGCTTGATTTTTTCTTCACACGCGCATTTACTTCTCTATTCGTTTGTTCGGTCAATTTTTATATCTTCGGTTATTCCGGGAGCGTTGATTGTGCCGATTTGAGAAGAGGGCTGAAAAAAAGCCACGGAATTTCTTTTCTCGCCCCCGCTGTCGACGATTCTTTCCGTAAACGTCTCTGCTTTTTTTCGACCTGCTCTATCGTTGATCAACGAAATCGTGATTTTTATCGTTCTTTCAATTTTCCGTTATCCCAGCGCCGTTTTTCGACGAAAATCCCATAGAAAGTGTAAAAAGGGGGCGCGAAATTCTGGAGCACGAATCACACAGCACTTGAGCTACACACGTGGACACTCGAACGTCCAGGAGAGACCGAGAGACCGAGAGACCGAGAGAGAGAGAGTGCAAGAGAGGAAAATAACTGTTGGGTGGACGAGACTTTTCGCGCAATTAAAAGCCACCCCGTTGTTCGTGCGATCGTTGGGAGTGACTTTGAGAGTCGTGTAATCGGAAGTCTTCGGCTTTCCGTAGTATTCGTCGACGTCGGTTGTCGTTGATTACCGATTAGCCAAGCTTCCCCCAGTCCTGTCCAAATTTAATCGCGCTCCCTCCCTCTCTCCCTTTTCCCTTCTTTCTCGGGACGCGGCTGACTTTTCTCGTCCGAGAAGGAGAAATTTCTCTCTAAATCCTCGGATCTTCCGTAACTCGTGAGATAGACACGCGCGTACGTGCAAGTGAAAAGGAAGCGCCTCCGGGCATCCGCTTTCTCTCCGTCTCTCGCGCTCTCGGTCACCCCTCCGAAGGAAAATTCCTCGTTGCAATTACAATCGCGGACAAACGACGACGAGCGTTATTACTTTTTTGCCGTTATCCCGTGGGCTCCGCGATTTACGAGAAGGCAATTTTTATCCTCTCGCAAACGAAAAAGTGACTATTCGTAAAGAAGGCGTCACGTGTTACGTATGGTTGAACAACGATCAGTTTTTCCTCGAAGGTGTGCACAGCTGGATGTGTAAAATATTGTTGAAACGGCGAGTGTTGTGCTCCGTGGCGCGGTGGGCGACACTGCGAGGTGGTCCGTTTCGCCACCGGGACAGGGGGTTGAATTCTCCCTGGCTCGGGAGGCCGCTCAAAGTCGGGCGGGGGGGAGTGCGGCGCGCGCGAGAGAGGAGCTGATAGGGGGGGGTGGTTGCTTCGAGGCCAAGGGTTGGCGGTGCGATTTACGAGACCCAGAAGCGCTCCCCCCCCCCCCCCCCCCCCCCCTCACCCCGTGTACGATTCACCGAAGAGCAGCAAGAGTGTACGCTTGCTGGTGGCGGCGCGCGCGCGGTATCCAGGTGAAAGGTGAGCGAGACGGTGGCAAGGAGGACGCGGGGCAGAGTGCATACCGCGAATATGTTGCGCGAAACAAAAGCCCCGAGGGGCAGAAAGCTCAGGAAATGAAATGAGAGAGGAGAGCGCGGAGCGAGAGAGGGAAATGAAATTGCATGCTCGGGGTGGGCTTTGCGTCCTCTCGCCGCAATGTAGATACGAGTAAGAAAAAGCAGCGAGCTATCAACGATTGAGAGAAGCAGAAAAATCGCTGTAACTCGACCAAGAGAGATACGACGAGAAATCAAGGAGCCGGGCGGGGGGGGGGGGGGGGGGGGGGAAGGAGAGAGAGGCACGAGGCAATGAGAGCGAAGAGAGAAACAGGGCAAACGGCTAACGGGAAGAGAACCTGGACGAACGAACCAAAGCACGAAGAGGGAACTCCGGAGTGTGGAAGATCTGGAAAAAGCGAGAAAGTGGGAAGGAAGGGAGTAGGACGTGGAGAGAGCAAGAGGGAGAGAGGTTACCACCGGAAGAATAAGAGGAGAATGGAGGAAACTAAATGGAAAGCACGGGAGAAAAGGCTCCAACGAAAACCTCGCGAACAAGTCACACGGAGAGGAATTAGGGAGGGTAAGACTAACGGAGAGAGAAAGAGAGAGAGAGAGAGGAGAGAGAGAGAGAGAGAGAGAGAGAGAGAGAGGGAGAGAGTGAGAGAGAGAGAGAGAGACGAGGAGGGCCTCGAAGGACAAACACAGGGAGAAGATAGAGTAACGGAGCGAGCAAAGATTCAAGTAGAAGAGAGGAGTAAGCGAAAGACGGCAGAGAGCTAGCGCGATAAATGTGGCAAAAGGAGAAGCAACGGAGCGAAAGGGAGAGCGGTAAAGGGTGGAGCGCTGGGAGAGAGGGCGAGAGGGAGGAAAAGAGAAGAGTACAGGGAGACGGGGTTGGTTGCGAGGGCGCATGACGTCGCAACACTCGGGGCGCGCATGGATCGACTTGCTTCGCGTTAACACACCCACGAGTGTAACTTTCGCACACAGACTGCCATCTCTTCTCCGTATACGAGAAAATCCCGTCCAAGATGCGGCCTTTCGGCGCGCGCGCACACGTTGAAATTTTATACACGAGCAACTCGGCATTCCTGGTCTATATATATATATATATATATATGCATGTATATACAGGGTGGCCCGTAAAGTGACGTGAAAAAGGAAAATCTAGATACCTCGTATCGATAATTATCCGAATGCCGTATACGCTCTAGAATCTTTTATTAGTTTTCGTTTTAAAAAAAAGCGTTTATTCGTTTTTTCCGAGTTGTCCTGTAGCACAGGACAAGTATTTATTTTCCTTTCGCGCATGTACTTTGCTCACAGAAGTTTCGTCGAAGGAGTCACTTGGACTGGAAGAATTTTTTTTTTTCGTCATCTGAACTTTAGCGAGCGATCCCCTGGAACGAATTTGTTGAACTTTTCATGAAAATCTGAGGCATTCCCCCGCAGATATTTCACCGACAGTCCTCAGAGCCTATTTGATAGGGGTGTGGTGGGTACTCGATTCACTCGGGTACCCGGTGTTCGGGTCGGGTCGGCTACCCGACGGGCGAGTTATGCAAAATACTCGCGACTATCGGGTACCCGAATTTGGTCATCGGGTACTCGTGAACGTCGAGTACTCGTGAACTTGGAGTACTCTTAAACTTCGGGTATTCGTAAACTTGGAGTATTCGTAAACGACTCGGAGATCCGTATTTATTATTTATATTTATTATTTATCTAGTCTCTTCGAACGAATAATAGTAGAAAACGAAAACTCGAAAAAGGCGATAAAACGAAAAAATGATAATATTGTAAAGATATTTTTTCGTCTCACTTTTCTATTCTTTGTCTTGTTTATGTTTCGTGTTTCGCTTGTATACAATGTAAACCCTTGGAGCTTGGGAGCAAACGGCACAGCTACTTCTCTCTCTCTCTCACTCTTTCTCGCTCACCACCGAGAGAGAGAGAGCGAGAGAGAGAGAGTTCGCTCTCGCGACTTGTCTCTACGCATTGCCGCACCGCTCTTATAGTTTTGGCTGTTCTCATGCACGAACTATTCGGCTTTTTCGATTTGTTGTGACAATCGTTATGTTGCTGAGCAAGCGAGCACTCGTAAACGTCTCTTTATTTATTGTTTCTTGTTTCACTTAACAATTTAATAATGTTGTCAATCACGAAATCTTCAGAATCGAGTGATAATCGATTGATTGTTTATAATCTTTAATCTTTAAATAAAGATTAAGTATCGGAAAAACTTTTCATTACAAGAATACAAAAAACTTTTTTGTATACTTAATACTTATATTTAATATTAAAATATTGAATTAATATGAATATGAATATTAAAATTATTAAATTGATTATTTTTATTTCTTATGAACTCCAACCTATCGGCGAAGGATAGAGAACACAAAGCTGGAGTCTATTTCGTACGTTTTCGTGGCGCTATCTAATATGAAAGGAAATTTTGTTCTGGCAGCACGGCTTATCGAGTAGCCGATGTGAGACGAGTAAACCGCTAAGCGATGCTTACCCGAATATACTCGAGTATCGTCGGGTACTCGAAAAATTCGGCTACTCGACCCGAATCATAGTCGAATTACCCGACCCAACTAATTCTGCTGCCCGCACACCCCTACTATTTGACAAGGACGCGCCCCCGCACGTAGAGTTCCATTTATGCGGTTAAAAATCGATTCTTTAACATATACGTTTTTAAGCGATTTACCCTTTTTCAACATTCACTCTATGTCTACATGTTGGGATGGGATCCGTAAGGAATCGCATCGGATTCTCTTTGATAACGTGGCACTCGTTTGGGATTAAAAATGGATCCGTACATTGTATTCGAATGGGGATTCCCGATTAGGATCCAATGTACGAGGGTGCGACGTTTCGGTAGATCGGGAAGCGGGGACGAGTACGATTGTATCCCTGGCACAAGTTGTGCACGGGTGTTGCGTTGGTGTTCGCGGTTGGTCATTTATCGATTGCTCGACACCGCGTCAACTTTGTAACGATCGAAGCCGAGTTTAAAAAGTCGCGAGAAAAGTAAAAGCGCAACAAAAAAATTAAACAAATGTTTGTTTTCTTGAGAAGTAACAAAAAAACATCGTACAACATAGTGCACGGGGATGATTCGGATAGAGCCGGGGCATCTAGCTTTTTCCTTTGGACGTTAATTTTCGGGCCACCCGGTAAATATATATATATATATATATATATAGCCACGAGGTTCGCGCTGCACGTGAGCTCGCTCCAGCCGTGGCAAGCCTTGTACGAGTGTGCGAGCGCGACCCCCTTCGTCCGCATAGTACATAGCCGCGCAGGCTGGACTTTTGCCTCCGTATGTGTAGTCCGCGCGTAATACACGTACGAGAAGTGACGCGCGCGTCGAGGCCGCTGTTACAAGCGCTCCGAGAAAATCGGACCAACCCCCCGCCGATGAGAGAAGAGAGAAACTCGCTCGCTCGTCGGCAACGCCGCATTGCGGATCCGCGACGCGACGCGGAACTCTGCCTTCCACCGGCGCAAACTTAACCGATCTGTATCTGGCGTTTTTTTTTTGTTTTACTACGATCGCACGTGCGGCGGGTCCGCAACGGCCCGACGATCGTAAGCATACACCCTTCTTTCATGGCCAAAATAGTGTTCTTGCGCACGTACGTGGGTGTGTGTGTGTGTGTGTATTCGTGAATGTGGGACATTAATTGTAATAATAACAATCGCATAGATATATGTTTATACGAGCTACTGTAGCAATGCCGATTACAATTTAACAAAATCAGATATTTTATATTATATGATATATGTATATATATTTATTTTTTCTTTGCTTTTTTTTATGTATATATTTTTAAATCTTTATTTTTATTATTATTATTATTAATGTTATTGTCATAATTATATACACACGCGTAGAGCATTTGGACAGCAAAAGAGATGAAAAAAAAGTATCGTAAAAACAACCTTCTTTTGTGACATTATTTTTTGTTGTTGCGTACATTGACTCGCCATAATTCTCCTCTAGTCATCCGGAACGGTGAAAAAGAACTGCAATCCGAGACAGCGATCCGCGTTGCTGCTGCAATAACTTCTGAATTTTCCTTCTTTATTCTTAGCCGTTTAGTAACTTTATATTGGTATCTCGCGGAGCATCGCGGTCGCGATGATCGACGCGCGTTCGCCACATGGCTGGTGCTAAATGTGAAATCGGCGAAAAATTCACCCCCACCTGCGCCCGGCATGTGCTACGTATACGCAACTACGTGTCCTTGATCGCTGGCTCCACGCAGTCTGGCAATTTCTTCGTGCTGGCGCCCTTTTTCCAATTATACATATATATATATGTGTGTGTGTGTGTGTGTGTGTGTGTGTGTGTGTGTGTGTGTGTGTGTGTGTGTGTGTGTGTGTGTGTGTGTGTGTGTGTGTGTGTGTGTGTGTGTGTGTGTGTGTGTGTATATATAGAGAGAGAGAGAGAGAGAGAGAGAAAAGTGGGTCGGAAAACTTGTCATCCAACCTTCGTAGAGATCTATCCCTCGACCTTATCCTCCTCGGCTTGGAAGATATGGGTGTTATTTTTCACATCTGGATAAATTCATATTTCTCTTCCGCTGTCGCTCGCTCTCTCTCTCTCTCTCTCTCTCTCTCGCTCGCACTCACGAATCTCGTGAAATTTATCCGATTTGGACTACCGAATAACTCGTGACCTTTGCACAAGGGTAATAAAAGAATCCAAGGTCAGAAGAGAGCTCTGGAATAGCCAATTTTCGAGTACAATGCGAAGGGTAATTACAAGGAGAACGGAGGACACGAAGTAGAAAGGTTGGCAATCATTTACACACACTCTTGGTTATGTTTTCATTTCTCTTTTATAATAATTTATTACAGCAATTCGTTACCCCTCAAGTTGTAAATAAACTAGTTTATATCTCGCTTGCGTAGATAGAGTATGGTAATCGTATCCTCGCCTCTCCCTCTCTTACTCCACGGATATGCGAGTGCATTTCTTTATTCTAAAAGTATTAGATCGCAGCCTTGTGAACGAACGGTCGACCTATTTTTTTTATTTTTTTATTTATTTTGTAGCAAGTAGGGAGAGAGCGTGATAGAGAGATTCATTCGTTGTTTATTTGTAGAATCGAACCGCTGCCATTACTAATAACTAAAAATACATACACACACACATACACATACACACACGCACACGCGCGCACATACACACGCACACGCGCGCACACACACACGCATATCCATATCCACACATGTCCATCTGTGGGCGTATGTGTGTGTGTGTGTGTGTGTGTGTGTGTGTGTGTGTGCGCGCGCGCGCGCGCGCGCGTGTGTATGTGTGTGTGTATATGCACACACATATATATATATATATACATACGTATATCGTTAGAAACGAGACGATCGATCGACAAGTGTGCGATCAATGTCTCCTCGACTGGACAACGAGACTTCTCGCACGAAATACTAGGATTTTTCTCGCCATCGAATCCTGAATGGTGCATTATCGAAAGAAAAAGAAAAAAAAATAATGTCCGTTTGCGCAAGAACAAAAATACACAAGATCGTCAATGGGGAAAGTGAAGACAGACGATACGATAGAGAGCGTATAAAATATGTAATTATTTTGACATCGGGACGTGGAGGACAAAGAAACAGAGTAGAACTGTAGAGTAGAGTATATATATATATACTCTACAGAGTATATATATATATATACTCTATGTATAGATATATAGAGTAGAGTATATAGAGAGAGAGAGAGAGAGAGAGAGAGAGAGAGAGAGAGAGAGAGAGAGAGAGTAAGAATAGATGCAATTCTGTAAAAATTACAACTGTACAGACGGGACAGACGTTAACGAACGTTACATTATCGCTTCGTTCCCCCCGTTGATATTCCTTTGTTTCTTCTTTCTTTCTCATTTCGCACAAATTACGTTGAGCGTAATTCGTGGCGTTTTTGTTTAGTTTAATGTTTGGGTTTGTTGTCTTTGGTGTTTACGCGTGTGTTTGTTGAACAAGTAAAAAAAAAAAAAAAAAAAACGGTTCGTGGTTGGGAACTCGATATACGGAGGTGAAAAATGGCTGCAAGAGGGCAATCCCTCATTTGACCGTCCTCTGGCAAGTTGGCAGATTCACCCTGAAGAAGACGTTGAGCTCGATAAGGGAGGCGAGTATCAGAAATACGGCGTACATACAGAGGCACGCGCGTCCGACTTTTCGATCGAGTTGAAATTTGTTGGAGGCGAAAGCGATGTAGAGCAGCATGAGGGTCGAGAGTAACGAGATAGCGCTGTACTCGAGGCCACCCGAATTGATGCTTATGTAATGACGTCCCGGCTGGGTCGGCGAGAACGATGATTTGATTAGCCACGGCAGACCGAGACAGAGCAGTATGTCGAAGGTGTTGGAGCCGATCGAGTTGCTGATACCCATCGAACCGTGACCTGTTTCCGGCCAATCGACAAAACAAATATCATGATCGTGCGGCACCTGAGGAAATCTTGGCTCAAGGATTAATCTTTTGGGTCAGCGCATGGACGAAGGGGGGATCGACGTTTTCACGTTGTTGCGATGATAGACAGCAAGAGAGAGAGAGAGAGAGAGAGAGAGAGAGAGAGAGAGAGAGAGAGAGAGAGAGAGAGAGAGAGAGAGAGAGGACTGTCACTATCGGATGTTGGTGTCTCTTTAATGAAAATTACTTTTGGGAGTAGGCCCTTGAAGGGGTGGCAAAGACGAACGAAGGAAAATATGTCTATCACTTTGCAGTTAAAAGAGCGGTAGCGGCAGTCCTGTGTCTTTAGGCGCTCGCGTCTTTACAAGACGGAAGCAAGTTGTTTGGGTTTGTTTCCGGTTCAGGGGTGTTTCGTTGGGTTGATTACCGACCTTGCTTCGCCACGATGACACTCGATACCGCCTCGGGTACGCTCGTGCCAGCTGCCAAAAATGTAATTCCCATCACCGAGTCCGGAATCTTTAGGGTATCGCCTGAGTAAATCAATATCGTCGTATTAGGTGGATAATCGATTCGAAAAGTCAATACATGCGCGTGTCAACGTGCTGCCAATATTCCTTATATTTCTACCCTTCTTTTTCTTCATTTTTTTGTTATCTATACAAGCGAAACAAGAATATCGCGCGTTGCGACAAGAAGGAAAAGCTTCGCAATACGAAATATGATTTGTTATTTGGGAAATAAATAATAAGTCCGCTCGATCGCGTGCGTAATCGTGGCTCAACTATTTCGGTATAAAATAATTGCAAATTATTTTAGCGAGTGTGTGCAAAATCATCTCGCTTGAACGAGAGAAACTGTCGGACAAAAAACGCGATTGTGTGGAATTTTTTTTTGAAAATCAATAACGAGCAAACCAGCGATGTTTTCATGAATAATTGAACAATAACGAAAAGACGGGTGTGAAGCGTTGAAAAAAAAAACGAAAAAAAGAACAAAGAAGCAAGAAACAGCTGCTACCGTTTGGAAAATCATGCCTTCTCGATCAATGAAGAAACGTAATAACCGATAATGGTGATCATCCAAGCTACGACGTAGCTCAGGGAGCCTATCCAAATGATGCACATGACGAACGTAACGGGAAACCAATTTTTGAATCGAGGCTTTTCGCAGTCCGGTATAGTGCACATGAAGACGAGATGTATCGGCCATGTGAGTATCCACGCGGTCTTTCTTATCCAGCCTCCTCTCGCCGGCCATACCAAAAGTTCGTACTCGTACTCTGCACCGCGCAACGATCGCGCAGAATCGGGGAGCGGGGGAGGGGACGGAAAAAAAAATAAAAATAAAAAAAGAAAAGAGATCGAGTTAAATGAGAATCGCCTCCGCAATTCAAGACAATAATCCTGACAGCGCTAATTCACCGAGCGCGCGCGCGCGCGCGCGCGCGACGAACGGAAGACTCTTTGCGCGTTCTCGCACGTTAATTCTTTTACGCGGGGTGAATATACCGGATTGAATAACGTATCAAAGTACGAAAACAAAGGAAAGCATAAGCGAAAATCATTGTACAATCGTTGCCAGCCAAAAGATTTATCAGAATTTCAGTACTTGGCGATTCGACGAAAATGGGAGAAAAATCAAAGAATAGGACGCATTCAAGTTTTTATAAGCATTGATTTCTGAACGATAACAATGCCCCAGAGAGTGGTCAACGAATAGTAACAACACGCGTTTCTTCGACGAATAATTCATGACGAAATTTCACATACTTGGGATTGAAAAAAGAATTTTCTCTCTTTTGGAAAGTAGGGAAATGGAGGAACTGTCGGTAAATGAAAAAAGGTATGTAAAAAGCTTCGATGTGCTTGAGAAGTGAAAAAAATAATCGAACAAACGGATGGGCGAGTAAAATTTTTCGCTCAAATTCAACAATAGGGATCTCAAAGGAAAAGGAAAATTGGGTGAAGGTTTGCGAGTATCGATTGATAAAAATCACGTATGTCATTTTTGACGAAACGACTTTTTCCTCACTGATTATTCAAAGTCGAATCGTTGTTTCGTACAATTATTTCGTGTCGATTTAGCGTTATTATTATTATTATTATTATTATTATTATTATTATTATTATTATTCGAAATGAACATTACGCTCGAAGGTGCGACAATTTTGTTGATTTTTGTTTGGGTCGAGTCGCCACGTACACCGATGAATCTTTTCGCCGGAAGAAAACGCGTAGCTCGAAATACTCGCTAGGATCGATCGATAAAATCAATGTCTGACGACGATAAGTGTTAATTTTGAAGAAGGCGACGCCATCGATAGCAACGTGGTTCGCACAAAGTAGAGAAGCAAGCGAAGAGGCTTTGAGTAAATATACGAGATCCAACGGAGACTTGGCGGGCGCGCGCGCGCCACTGTAAAAGTAAATGAATTGGGAATATTTGTCGCAGCGGCAATCCATCGATCGCGAGTCAACTCTCACCGATGGATCTCTCCGAGTCTCGAGACACTCGGAGCCGCGAGGCTTCGCGACAAAATAATTCGTTTTGTTTCTTTCATTTGTTTTCCACCACCTACCAGGTTCGTGATTTTCCTCCTGAGTCTTGGCTCCGCCGTTCTGCAGTGGCACGTCGATGCTGGCTATTTGCTCGACTCTCTCGCTCCCGGGTGATTGGAATTTATCGGCTCTCGATAAGTGAATCTCGACCGCTTCCCCTGTGCACAATCGATAAGAAGAAAAAATACACATTTCTCCCTCCCTCTCTCTCTCTCTCTCTCTCTCCCGGCTCAACTACGATCCACTTTGTTGATATATAATTTGGCCGATTCTCGTATGGCCAGATGCGGGAAAAAAAAAACCAAGAGAAGAGAATAGGCCCCGAAGAGTCGGCTGACCTTTACCGACAGTCCTTCCCCACTCGTTCGGTTCCCCTTTATTCGGTTCGCGCGATCGATAACCTGCACCCGTCGTGACCCGGTCACGAGATCAATAACCTACGACAACGTTTCGCGATAAGACGTTACGCGGTAAGGGTGCTCTTACCGCGAAACGTACCCTCCGCCGCTCGGACAAATTATTATTTTTCCTTGAAAACTGATTTATTTTCATTTACTTGCGGAAGAAACGTACGTGGCTTTTTTCTTCGATTAAAAAACATTATTATATTTCAAGCATAATCGTTGTGTAAAGATAAAAATGATCGACTCCTGATTACGAAGAATTTTGCGTAATGAGGAGTCGATTTTTTATTTCTTTATTTCTTTATTTATTCGCGTCGAGTGAATCTTCCATCGGGGATTGATTTGACGAGTGATGTTAGTGATTGGATCGTACTACGAGTTCGATACTCGAACTTGATTGTTAAAAGTAACAACAAAAAAATCGCTTACCGATTTCAATTGAAACGCTTTATTTCGGAACGGCATTTTTTAAGGTACGAGCACCGGAAGCCACAATATTTGTCGAGAGAATTGATAAACTTAACAGCCTCGAATAAAATACCATCGGAGATATAAATTTTTCCATTAGAGCCAGTGTCCTCTTTTAGCGTAATACATTTTACCAAGTATCCAATTTAATTGCAGCGAATAAAAAAGTCTAATTAATTGGAATCAAATTTTCCGCAGTCGAGCGTACGATTTTTTCTCTTGGTCAATCGTCATTGATTGCAACGCTTAATTGCAATAGATATTGATCGAACGATTGATTGAGGTAATCGAGTATGGAAGAAAAGTACTGAGAGATTTAAGGAAGGTATCGTTTCTATCGGATAATTGATCTCGTTGCGCTTCTCTCTTGGTTTTTAGACCCCCCCCCCCCCCCCCCCCACCCCGCCTTGTTACTGTGTTTCCCATACGCACGCGTTGATGAGCCTTCTCGGGTTCACCGTACCTGGAACACTGCCGCCTCCGCCGCCGCCGCCGCCGCCGCCGCCGAGATGGCAATCCTCCGTAGAGGATTCCCGCGTTTTAGTGCGGAATCTGGTGCAGCGCTGGAACGACTTGTCCCAGTACATGACGGCGATGTACACGATGTACAGCAGTACCAGTGTCAATGCCTCGTACCACTCGACTCGCTCGTCGTGTATAATGCAAATTAAGATGGCGACTGTCACCCCATAAGCGAGACAGTCTCGGCTGACTGGCCACCAGTCCAACGGTACTACCTGACAGAGACCGGATCGAATGACCAATTATTTTTTCATCCATCCTCTACAGACACAGTACCAGCGGTGGTGTACCATGATTTGCGACAAACTCGGAGGAGGTGGCCCGGAGGGAGGTCAAAATTAGTAGGAAGAAGTATACGAAATGTAATGGAAACGTCGTGACGAGGGCCGTCGGGAGAGTATTGGATTTCGTGTGGAATTTCAAATTCGTACGACCTTTCTGCCGTCGAGTACAACGGTGCGGCAAAAATCATACGAGATCCCGCGCGTGTCAAAAGCCTCCAAGACGAAAACAAAACAGGAAGAAGAAGAAGAAGAAGAAAACCAATGTTTTTAACGATAGAGAGAGAGAGAGAGAGAGAGAGAGAGAGAGAGAGTAATGTCCGGAAGAGTTTCAGCAGGGAGACACTGGCAATCGCGATGCTCTCGTCGAAAAAAAAAGTATCGAGCCATCCTTTGGGCTAGCCTGAGAATTTTCATTGAGCGGAAATGCGTTTCGGTTTGTGAGGAAAATGCCAAGGATGCTAATGCTCGCGTGGTACGTACCATGCCCGCCCCTATACCACAGCAAGCTGGGACAGCTAGAATATTGAAGACCGCCGAGCCGACGATCGTGCCAACGCCTATATCACCTTCGGTGATAAACGTCCCAATCGCATTTACGAATAATTCCGGCGCTGATGTTGCAGCCGCCATAAACGTCGCGCCTGCAACGTCCTTCGACATCGATAACGCTGCAACAATATATTTTCAATAATAATAATAATAATAATAATAATAATAATAATGACGATATCGAACGGCAGTGTCGCGAAAAATGATCGGAGACGAGAACCCCGTAATTAGTATTGCAACGATGATAATAATAATAAGGAAAAGTCTCAAGTGTAGAAAAATGATAATTGGAGATGGTCGTAATTCGGACGGGTGGAATCGTCGAAAGATAGATACTTGTTTCGCTCACAACTCACCGTGACATATTTTTTCAACCGCAGGTACGAAGAATTTATCGCATACTACCGCCAACGCGATAAAGAGGTACAAGGATACGATAACGTGAACGACCACCGCACCGGCCTGTCGTTGCTTCTCGTCGAAGAGATCGTGCGGGAAGTCCTCGATCGCTGGCGGTGTACAATTGATACCTGATCGAGCAGATACCAAATTTATCTCATTTAACTTTTGTTTTTTTCATTACCCGTTCGATCGTCTTCGTCGACTGCCGAGGGGCCCAAACTCGAGCTACCAGAATCACACGAGACGCCCGATCGGTTTATTCAATTTTAATACAAACATTTTTCAAATCAGAGCCCACTGGTAAAGAAAAACTGCCAATTGGCCCAATTATTTGTCTCGATTAACTGCCCTTACGAAAATTAATCCCGCCGATTACTCGACCGCTTGTTTCACCAATTACATCCACTTTCTTCTCGTTAATTGGAAGATTCGTTGGATTCGTGTAATTCCAGCTAATCAAACAGAGCTAGAATTGGAGCTTCCGAGTCTAGAGAGAGAGACAGAGAGAGAGAGAGAGAGAGAGAGAGAGAGAGAGACGGACTAATGCGTTCATCTTCCATGTTCACTTTTTCCTTTGATCCTCGCTGCCGAAATATGCAGACGCGGAACGAGGAGAAAGAAAGAGAGAGAGAGAGAGAGAGAGAGAGAGAGAGAGAGAGAGAGAGAGAGAGAGAGATCGCGAAAGTTTTTGTTAATTAAAAGCTTTTCGTCCCATCTATAGTGTTCAATGTGCCGTGGCGTCCTGAAATCGGGGTCAATCGATGAAATTCCCTTGTCCTGCCTCCTCCCTACAGGCTTGTCTCTCTCGTCTTTTTCGTATATATTTATCTGCTCGTGCCATACACCTGTTCGTCCACTTCTCCTTCTCGTCCTCAACCCCCTCCGCCTGCCCCCCCTTCTTATCGCACGTCCCTCGATGCAGAGCGTGTATCGCGCATCACGCGAAAGAATGCAACAACGGGTATGCAGTTGCCGAATAATTATTATCCTCGGTAGCTATTGAATTTTACGGGTTCCTCGCAACGCGACACGATCGCGGGAGCGCCGATGTTCCACTCCCTAGAAAGGAAATAGCGAAATGTGTCGCGTTTACGTAACGTCTCCCTGCCCCCCCCCCCCCCCCCCTCCCCCTCCCGGTCTCGGTACCTCGCCGTGCACCGGCCTTCGTTTGCCAAACGATACGCACTATCGAGTACGAGTATCTCGGGGCCCGTCATAGTTCCGATCGAAAGATCTATCGCTCTCGGACCTTTTTCGAGTCTAACCTTAGTTTCAATGGTCGAGCCCTGACGTCTCTTCTCATTCTAGAAAGAAATTTTTGTTCGCGGCTCATTATCGTTTGGATTTTCGGGTAATTCTCACTTTTTCCCCGACGAGCTCAATATTTATTTTTTATTTCACAAATATTCATTATTGTAGCGATAGTTGTTCTTTGTAAAAGAAATATTGAGAAAAGTTAATCTTATCAGCCGAGCTTGGCCAATGCGATCTTTTGACAGCGGCACGGCTGAAATTTCCGTTCCATCCGAAAAATCGGGATCATCGACGAGAACGATTCTCGTTTGTTCGATGAGACACCGGACACGGCTATAAATAATAGCGAAAGTCTAAGGAGGTACGAATCTTTGCGTCGATCGTGTGGAATTCTTCGGCAACTCTCGTACCCCTCCCCCGCGACAAATGGGCGCGGATATTCCACCTTTTCTCCCGTTTGTTCACCGTTACGATACAATGGCGCGAGAGGCTCCGCGGCTATACGGGGAGAGAAAACGGGGATGTATCTACCATAGTATATTGTACGTATACAATTGTAAAATAACGAAAGGCCAAGTAGGAAACGACTCGTTAGGCGGTTCCACGCGATCCGGGCTAGTTGTGCCAACTTGATACTATCCAAAGTTTTCGAAGCTTCTCTCTCTCTCTCTCTCTCTCTCTCTCTCTCTCTCCCTCTCTCTCTCTCTCTCTCTCTCTCTCCCTTCTTTCGCTCTTTCATTGTCCCTTGGATGCCGAGGTCTCGAGATCGCGCCTACGTGTCATCTTGCCATCTCTTTGTATCAACCACTTGTAGGGTCTCCCGCGTGAGACCTTTTACTTTCTCTCACAATCTAACTTCGGGACAATGAAACAAAGTCTTTGCTCCATAAGTGTATATGCATGTATGCGTGTACATAGACGTACACGAATGCCTGACAGCGGAAGGGCTAGGAACGTACGATTGTACGAAACGGAGGCGAGATGGAGAAAGAGAGTCCAGCGTCCAAAGAAATTACGAGCCGATGTCAATTCCGTCTTATCAGCCAAGCACACGAGCTTGATCCCTTTCGAGCAAACTTTACCAACTGGCTTGAAAAACAGACTCGTGGAAAAATAAATGACAATTACAACAAACATATGGCGACCATAATTCGGCCAAATCCTCGAACAGCAGAAAAAGAGAGAGAGAGATAGATAGATAGATAGATAGAGAGAGAGAGAGAGAGAGAGAGGAGAGAGAGAGAGAGAGAGAGAGAGAGAGAGAGAGAGAGAGAGAGAGAGAGAGAGAGAGAGAGAGAGAGAAGAGAGAGAGAGAGAGAGAGAGAGAGAGAGAGAGAGAGAGAGAGAGAGAGAGAGAGAGAGAGAGAGAGAGAGAAAGAGAGAAAGAGAGAAAGAGAGAAAGAGATTAAGAGAGAGAGAGCGGAGAGAGAAGGTGAGATCGAATGATTGATTGAAAATTGTATTATGCCCCAGTTCTATCACTTTTATGCAAGAGAGGTAAAGACTTGTAGCAAATGTTAGTGCTCTTTTCTCGTGACAAAAAAATAGAATGAGAAAAAACGAAAAATGTTTTCATTAAAAAAATGTTGGAGACGCGTACAAAATATATCTCAATACTTGAAATATATAGAAAATCGTACAAAAGGGAAAGGGAGAGGAGAGAGAGAGAGAGAGAGAGAGAGAGAGAGAGAGAGAGAGAGAGAGAGAGAGAGAGAGAGAGAGAGAGAGAGAGAGAGAGAGAGAGAGAGAGAGAGAGAGCGAAAAGAATAAACACGAGATACACACATATTTATTTATCCGTAGATATACAGGAGGACCCGTATAATATAAGAGAAGTACATGCCTAACACAGACACACACACGCACACACAAACACACGCGCGCGCGCGCGCGCACCACATCGAAGGTGGCTTCGTGTTAGTTTTATACCTATGTGCCTGACTGATGTGACTTCCTACCGATTAAGCAACCTAAAGAAGTTAAATTGCTCTCATTCAACTGGGCAGAGTAGATGCCATTCATGCCTAATGTACGTCGTATAAACTGGGTATAACACGACTCAACAACTCTCGGTTGCGCGATGACCGCGCTCCCGAGACTCGCCGGCTCTCCCGTTGCTCTCCCGCGATCCATCCGCGCACGACGGACCACCGAGGCTTGGCGAACCCATCGACGTGTGCGATTTATTATTATTTTTTTTTTTATCGTCGAGACGTTCGAGCGAAGCCGAAGGGTATCGAGCGGAAAAAAATGTACAAATTCAACGTATCGCGATAAATTTGAGAATTTGATAGAATTTTTCGATGCTTCGATGTTACGATCCCTGATGGAGAAAAGTTTTTCGATTTTTAGGGGCTCGAGTATTTTGAGAAAATTTTTTCATCTTTCATTGGGCCTGTACAAGAGCAAGTCGCGGTGATTGGGGAATCGGTCCGGTTAATGGAAACACCGCTTCCTCCCCCAAAAATTGTTACGTTTCGTACGGATTGGGTGCTACAGAATTTTTAAATATCGGAGCACACTAATAAACTATCTATTTTTCTGTATATCAATTTATCTATCCATCTCTTTCTCTCGGTCTGTCTCGGATTTCTAGATGAATTTGTTCAACCGGTAACGCGATTTGAAGCGACAAATGAAAAAATGGAATAGCAACGCTGAAGGTTTGGGAGATAAATATCTAATTGATAATCGTCGATTGTTAGTCAATTTGAATAAGTTTGGAGCTGACGAGCCGATGTGGCCCTACACACGTGTATACAGATATACACATTGTGCTTATATACGGTGTATGTTTGCGGCATATATATATATATATATATATATATATATATCGAAGGTAATTATATCAATCTCGCTTGATTCGCAGTTGGCCTCTCGCAACCGCGAGTCACGCTCTCGATTAATCAATGATCCCTCTCGTTTTTCCCTCATTTAAAGAGAACAATGAAAGGACGTCGCCGACGGATGGCCGAACTCGTTTGTACACGTGGATATTCGTATTAATACTTGAAACGTGATGCACGGGAGCGTGAAAAATTTGTCAATGTGCAGGAAGGAGCACTGGCGGGTCAAGGGGTCGTTGCGTTGCGACAAAGAAAAAAGTTGAAAGTGTCACGCACGCGACGAGGCCGGGTGTACGTGCTTGGTCCGAGCCGAAACGCGGGCATCGCGCGCGAGGCGACAAAGAGTTATCCGTGTATCGTTATATATTTTCGTTTAAATCGTTAATACGGCCGAACGAAAAGGTCAAGAAGATCGCATCGTGAGGATGAAAATAGGGGGGCTCTGAAGCTCGAGCTGTAGGCGAATAAAGCAACAAGGATACAAGGAAGCGAGATTTAAATTGAGGTTGATTCTTCGAGTTATCGTGATATTTGGACAATTCAATTGAATTTATCGAATCGCCCGTCAACCGTGACGAACCGACTTTTCGATAAAGCGAACTTTGTCATTTTTCCAGTCGCGTTGCTTACAATTGTCGTTAGAGATATTTATACATACTTGTATATCGTAAAGAAACAAAATGTTACGGTGGACATTTAAAAAATGTGTATATTGTAAAGAAATAAAACATTGTAAATTTTGAATGCGTACATGTATTATTAAGATATAAATGTGAATATCGATATAACCGAACACGCTCGTAAATGGTAGTCTGCTGAAAATAGTCTCGAGGAGGAGGAAAAAGAATAAAGACAATCGTTCGAAGCCGCGTTGACGGAAGGCCCCGTACAGGCGCGGAAGCAGCTCACGGAACGTTCGATTTTAATGACAAAATCGCGAAAAAGGCGCACAATACCGCGACGATCTTTTCATAAATTTGAATCGAAAAAATATTGGACAAAGCGAGCAAGGAAGGATCGACGTGTCGTATCTTATCGGTAGGCAGACGTACAAGAGTGGCCGATCGATACGATTGTTTGGCACACGATGTATCTCGAAAAAAGGTATCCCCGGCACCAAAGGAAAGCAGCGAACGTGAGAGAAGAAAAAAAAAGAATGTTCACGAAACGAAGGATCAAAGAGGGGGGAGGCGATGCGTGTCTCGAATTTTTTACTCGCCTCTCGCATATTGTTTATAAATGTTTTTGTCGCGTTGTCATTTGAAAGAGGTTGACGCGATTACGGGGTAGGAAATAATAAAATAAGAAAAACAAAGAGAGATCTCGCGATCATCGATTAACGACACTCGGAGGCGCACTCGAGCCTGACGATATATGTATTCGAATAACAAGGCGTCGAACTTATAGTCAAGCATGTATACGAAGGATAATAATAAAAGTCCACCGCGGGAAATCAATGCTCGCTTCTCTTCTCTCCCTGTCGGTTATTTTAGTTTTTTTTTTTTTTTCCCCCACTAATCACGACAAGATAACGTATGACGCGTAATTTATACAACTCTTGCTCCGTATCTCTTCTCACCGAACAATCACGAGTGTCACATTTTGAAAAATTTCGATACGTGCACGATTTCTCTCCTCCTTTATCGTTCTATTCGATTCCTCTATCTCTCGTGAACGATCGATACCTCCGCATCACAACTCTATCGAAATCGATGATGGTTTGTTTTGCCTTTGGTTTTTTTTTGTTCAACGCCCTATTCAAGCTCGAACCAAGTGCCACAATTGTCATGAACCAATTTTTTTCTTCCGCCGCGTTTTTTTGTCGTTTTTTCTATTTAATAAATAAATATATATATATATATATCTATATATATATATACATATATCGAAATGGACCAACCTCCTCCTAGGTCAGACGTATCCATGTTGTCAATGCCGTTGTCACACACATACTACATCAACAACTACTCCGAAGTCCAACATCGTTTGTTGAATCGTGATCCGGTGGCTCTGACTGTGCCCCTCCCTACTCGCGATCTCTTCGTAAAGCACGCTCTCTCTCTCTCTCTCTCTCTCTCTCATGTTCTCGTTTCGTACGTGTGCGTGTGCAGTGTCTGTATTAAAACGTTTTGCTCCTGTGCGTGTCCTCTCCCGTTGGCGAATCTCCTACGACTCTCGTAACCGTACGGAACCCGACTATCCGCGACCACCCGATTCGCGCGTTCAGATGTACCGAGAACAATGAATTTGTTCCATCAAGTCCCTCTGCGTGGCTTTGATTTATTTGTTTCCTTATCCGAGGGCACGAAAATAGATAGGCATTTATTTGGGGCACTCGTACGTTTTAAATTGGAATTAGGTCGGAGGATCGAACGAGGAATGATCTCGGTCGATTGTACGTGTCGATGCTCCGATAAATCCGCGCAATGGTTTTTTCGCCGTTCTTGTTATAGCGGAGTTTGTCCGAAACGGAAGTGCGAATTGGTTCGCAAAGAGCGTCGGTTGTATAAATGAAAGTTGTAGCGATCGTAGCCAGGCTTGCCCGCAACCTCCTCTCGTATATACCTTAGCCTGATCAATCGTCATCCTAGTTGCCTCGACTCAGTTGGAAACACTTTCAAATACATCCAAATGTAGTGTAATCGAGAGGCTATCGTGTATCCTGAAAAGCGAAAATGGACAAATTTATCGCCCCGCCTCATTCCCTTCAAGTTGTCGTTCCTCGATTGAGTCAGGGAGGCGAATAAAAAGTTTTTTCCTATCGCCCGCCCCCTCTCTTCGTCCGTAGAAACGTCGCTTTGACAGTACCGCACGATAGGTACCGCCGAGCTCTGCACAGAGAACGAGAGAGGAAACGAATCTGCGGATGTGTGACGAACGAGACATTGCGGGAAGCGTGAACCTACCGTATCCTTCGGCTACTCCCTACGGCCTTTGTACGAATGTAGATACTCGTGCTCTCTGCCCTTTCCGTGAACAAGCCTTCGATATAATATACGGCGGAGCGATTTCGCGTCCGTAATATACCGGGGCGGTAGATTAGGGGGAATGGCGCGACGGATGCAACGCCCCGGGGAGAAAACTCTCACTTTTCCCTTGAATCAAGCCCGGCAAATACATTTACAACGAATGACTTATCGATGATATATCGATAACAACGCAAGTCGATTATAATCATTGATTTGTTTATATCGGAATAAATAAAAGGATAAAACTATGGACTAGAGAGAAGGAAAAGAGATGCTTTCCAGCCCTTTGGCTTTTGTATTTTGCCCGTTATCGCTTATCCAAAATTGATTTCGGCTTTCAAATATCTCATTATCGAATTTCACAGTGAAAATTCAATGGCCACTAGCGATGCGAAAGGAAAGTTGAAAAATACTCGGATGGGTGAAGCCGCTTCGCGACTGACGGGCAAAAGTGCTGGAACGAGACGCTTAGGCCGACGAAGGGCCCTTGATAATAATATTCGACCGCGCGGTCTTAAAAATCGTCGCCACCGTTAAACAAGAGACGCGGCAGCGTCTCGACGCCAATTAATTAATTAATTTAGAAGAAAAAAAAAAAAAAAAAAAAAAAAAGACTGTCACGACAACGACACGCCGCGCCTCTTTATACACCAAGATGAGCTTTAGCGGACGACTTTTTAACTTAGAATCGACATTACGCGAAAAGGCGGAGACGAATCGAAAATCTAATGACATTTATAACCAATGAAATGTTATTTTTTCCTATCGATTTTGTTTGGGTGATTTTTCGATCCGTCTACTCAAACTTGAGATCTCGTAATATTCGGGCGAATTTCCGAGCGACTTTTTGACCAAAAAATTATTTCGATAGCTCGACCTGTGGGCAATAATTGACAGTAGCCGTGTGTCGCGGGAATAATGTCGGCGCGTTAAGCTAGGCTCCCACGGCCCGTTATCTGACAGGCCAGGCCGCGCCGCGCCAGGTCAGGCTGACCGGCCGTAGGAACGGTCACGCCTGTTGTAGCCTGTGGGAGCCTAGCTTTAGACCCTCGAGTCTCGCGATAACATCGCTCGACATTTTTCCACAGAGACGTATCTGCCATCTGAGGAAAAATACCGTAGCACTCGCTCTTCCTGAGATTCCAACTGTTTTCTCGAGTCTCCCGCGATAACTCAGTCGCGACTCGCGCCCCAAACCAGGCGGTCCTCTTCCTTATCTACCGCGCGATTTCGAGAGCCGCGCGTACGCCACCACACCGAGAATCGCGATTACGAAAATTACTTGCCGACCATCTTCTAACGACGGAAGCAGAATAGCCTGGAAATTCAATCGTTGTTTCTTCGATCGCGAGACATTTTTCATCAATGTTACAGGGAGCATTATCATTTTCGCAAATAATTATTATTCTATTTTGTTCATTGTCTCGTCGCAATGATTTCTCACGAGTCGTAATCATTTTCCTAAATTATTTTATACACAACGTACAGACGTATTTGCCGATTGAACTCCGATATCGATATTATATATTCGCGATGTTGAATGAAAAATGTCAAATGTTGAGATAAACAAAAACAAAATATATATATATGGACACAGATTATTAGCACGTAATAAAAGAATTGCACGATACAACGTAATTGTAATAATTGTAATATTATTATTACACCATGACTCAAGATTGCTATATCGCATTGTATACCCGAGTAGAAATATTGTCAGGCTGGCTTGATATTTGATCCGGGCCTGATCACGTTGTAGTACGGAGGCCTTACTTAAGGTATGCCTCAATTTGCCTGATCCGGTCGGTGTCAGGTGATAGTCAGGCAACTGGATGTAGTGTTTCCTCCAGTTGCCTGATCCAGCTAGCTTCAGGCTATGGTCAAGTAAGTGGACTTACGGCTTGCTTCAATTCGCCTCATCCAGCTAGCTTCAAGCGTTGGTCAAGCAACTGGACTTACGGCTCCGGCAGCCGTAAGTCCACTTACTTGACCATAGCCTGAAGCTAGCTGGATCAAGCAACTGGAGGAAACACTACATCCAGTTGCCTGACTATCACCTGACACCGACCGGATCAGGCAAATTGAGGCATACCTTAAGTAAGGCATCCGGACTACAACGTGATCAGGCCCGGATCAAATATCAAGCAAGTCTGACAATATTTCTACAAAACCGGACGAAAGTGCGGCAGTAATCTCGTGCGTTTCATTCCGTATTGACGTGTTCTCGATTGTTGTCATTGCGATATTTATTTGAGGTAAGATAACTGTATATACCGTTTTGTTATATTCCAACAATAAATTTTTATTTTACTTACTTTTTCAACACTTTTCTGTTTCCTTGCATGCGTTTATTTGCATTTTTTCTGTTGCCCACGTGTAGCCATTCATTTCGGTGAAACATAACCTATTTTCGAATTCGAAATGCACTGCGGACATAATGGGCATTACATTCACATTACCAATATTTGGTTTGTCTACGCTGACCGGGCTAACCTGCACCGATGGCATCACATTCTTCGATACCGATTAGCCCGGAGAGCGTAGGCCAACCAAATAATGTTAAGTTCCCAGTGTAGTTCGATCCAGTAAATGTGATTCCATCGGTGCAGGTCACTTTTTTCTAAAGTAACCTGCACCGATTTTTCAAAGGCTATTTCGCATTTTTGCTATATAAAAAATATATAACAAAGTTTTATTTATTTTACACATAAAGAACATGTGATAAAGTAGAGTAATAAGAAAAATATAAGTGTGATAAAGTAGAGTAATAAGAAAAATTTGTGATAAATAAGATTCCTATTTAGTTTATAAAATAAAGTATCAACGTTATTTGTAATTTGTGTCTTTTTCTATTTTGGGTTTGCGTGGTATTTTTTATTTCAGGAATAAATAGGACATCCACAGCAGAGGTTCATTCCATCATCCTGACTAGGCGATGATGTTTCAATTCAATTAATCCTTGAAAAATTAAGCCCTGATCAGGCTTAGATTTTTTGCACTGATCAGGCCTTTATTTTTTACGCTGATCAGGCTTTGATTTTCTATCCTGATCAGGCCTTTATTTTGCACTGTAATCAAGCCTTGATGTTCTATCCTGGTCAGGCCTTGATTTGTTTCACTGATCAAGCCTTGACGTTCTATCCTGGTCAGGCCTTGACTTTTTTCACTGATCAAGCCTTGATGTTCTATCCTGATCAGGCCTTGATCTTTTCCATTGATCAAGCCTTGATTTTTTACCCTGATCAGACCGAAGTCAGGGAAAGTGTCACAAAAATGATCAGGGCTTGATCAAAAATCCTGATCAAGGCATGAAAAAGAAATCAGGATGCCTGATCAGGCCTTTATTGTAGCCGGAGCAGGATTTCTACTCGGGTATCTCGTTAAAGTGAATAAATATATTGGACTATGATTTGACAGGTGTGAAGCTGCAATAGGGATGAAAAAAGATGTACGCGTATGGATTTAAAAAAAGATACGGTAAAAGAAGAAAGAAAAAGGACACGAAAGGATGATTAATGGAAAATTTCTAGAGCCGAACCTGCTGGCGTACATTTCGTTTGATGACGCGTATCGTCGTTTTTTCCTTGATCTTGTACACACACGGTGAATCGGGTAGTTTACACTGCGGTGGCCGTTTTTAATCTTATCTCGCGAGATGATAAAGCCAATATTCAAACGTGCATTATCCCTCTGCGTATCCTTTAAAGCTCGATCAGAGCGCGTTCGATCGTTGTACGAAAAACATCGCGATTCTTCCGCTTTTTTTCTTCCCCCTTTTTCCCAAAGAGTTTTGAGGTTCGAGGTGGATTTAACGAGAGGGCAGCCTAAACGAGGAGGAAAAAAAAAAACGAAAAAAGAAAAAAGAAGAGAGAAAAAATACAATGGCGCGACGACACAGGGACACGGTGGGCTTGAGGATATTGTTGGTGATGGCGATACCGAGCTTGTACCTTCTCAGCCTCGGTTTAGCGGGATTATTCGCGAAGGAAGATCGACAGGAGCCGATTGAGCCCGAAGGACAAACTCTCCGTATAATTGGTGAGTTTTTTTCACGATACGAGTGAAATATTACGAAAATTCATTATTCCGCATCGTTGCGCACGGACGTGAATTACGATACAAGAATCGTCCCGCTTTTTTTTTCGCCACTGCAATGGAAACAACGAAAGAAAAAGCAGGATCGCGAAGATTACTAGAGATCGAAGAGGCCGTTGTGGTGGAAAATGCGAGAAATTGCAACGCACCTTCCATCCAAGAATTTCCACGCGACGGACTGACACGGGCGCAGAGGCAATCGGGATTTATCGTTATTCACGTTATCATTGCTACCTATCTCTTTCTATTGCTCGCGATCGTTTGCGACGATTTTTTCGTCCCCTCGACACAAAAAATCTGCGACAGTGAGTATACCAAGAACGACCATATTTTTCCTTTATTTTATTCCAGACGCCTTGAAATCATTTATGTATATATAAATATATTATTGTTATATCTCCTGTTTTCGTCAATCGCAATTGTACTTTGCTACGATACCGGTAGACATTAGTTTTTCATTCGACGATAACGAAGCAATGCCCTTCTGTATTGATCGTGTCTTCGGATAGGGCCCCGATTTCAACAAACTTTCAAGCAATACACACGTGTGTACGTACGATCCGTTCAATTGCCCTTAACCCGTAACACGTGGCTCATTCATCATTTTATAGAAATATTTAACAATATATATTTCGTTGGAAAGATTTTTCCAACTAATGCACACGTGCGTATAATTTTACTTTAAGCCAAACACGATAATTTATATTAATTTATAATGAAATAAACGATAAAACAAAGAATTGTCACGAGGTAAGAGAATGAGCGGGGAAAAAAAGAAAGAATTTCATTTAAATGAATGGAAAACAAATGAAGAAACAAAAATTCACAGAGCTCCAAGTGACGAAAGATGTTGCGGGTGCAACGTTTATGGCAGCAGCGACTTCGAGCCCGGAACTATTCATAAACGTCGTCGGTACTTTTATAACCGAGGGAGATCTCGGAGTCGGGACTATCGTCGGTTCGGCTGTCTTTAACATTCTCGCAGTGCCAGCCTGTTGCGGATTGTTCGCCAATCAGGTGAACTAAACTGTTTTCAGCTACGGAGAGCCTTTGCCGCAATCGAGCGACCCCCCCTACTTTGCTCAATGAATTACAACGACGTTGCGCCAACTCTCGAACAAATCCACAGGGTCGTGACCCTCGCTCTTTTATATTCTGCTTCTTTTTCATTGGGCTTTTTATTTCGTTGAAAACTTTTACGAGAAAATGCGTTTTTTTTTTGTTCTTGGCAAAAACGAAAGAAACTTTGGAGGGAGAAAAATAAAAAAGGAAATAATTGTCGAACGAATATATCGCTCGATAGGAGGGTATATTTCGTATCCACTGCACTTTGTTGTACAATCGATTAATTTTTGCTATCGACCCGACTAGTATTAAAAAATTTTCTTACCTACTGTCGTAACGCAAAGTATATTTATAGGTTTTAGATCTGGATTGGTGGCCCATAAGTCGAGATTCTCTTGCCTATAGTTTCACGGTACTACTGCTCATAATCACGATCCGAGATGGTCGTATCGAGTGGTACGAAGCATTAATTCTCGTAATTTCCTATATTTTGTATATAACGGGTAGGTAAAACTTTCGGAGGGCGGGCAAGAAACGTCACGAGAGAGATTCTTTTAGTTTTCTTTTTCTCACTATATATTTTATGCGATTAACGTTTGAAAGAGAATTAAGCGAAAAAGAAAGAAATAAGTAAAATAAGTTAATTGGCAAAATAGGGCTGTCCGAGGGGAGCACGAGAAGCTTTACGAAATTTTGTTTCAGCCGTGTGCTTCAATCGTCGGATAAGGCGGTGCCTAGGCTCGCTCGTGAAACGGAGAAAAAAATATGAAAATATGAGCGAAGCCAGCCCCTTGATGGTGAAAAGTCAGTAGCACAAATAATATACGTTAATCTCACAAACCGTAGCATTCTTCGTAGATTGCGTAGAGAACGACTCTGCGCAATCTTGTTTCGTTCGTCGGTAAATTCGAGTAAAATCCGTCGCCTCCCCTTGCCAATTCGGTTAATAATTGTACAATCGACAGATTTCGGCGAGACCGAGAAGGGTAGCGTCGTCGAAGAAATCGAGGATGAATCGCGTGAGTGTTCGGTCCGCGAGAGAATCATCGAGGAACTCGGAGTATAAATAACGACGACGCTTACGTTTTTTCTTCCTTGTTTTTTCTCGTTGGCCAGTGGAAATCGTAAATATGACGAAATGGCCGGAAGAAACGGGTGAAAAAGTTTGGTGGATCTTTACTTGGCCGATAAATCTTGTTCTGCTATTCACGATACCGGATTGTAGGAGAAAATCCTTGAGATCGTGGTATCCGATAACTTTCTTCATGTGCGTGGTCTGGATCGCTACCGTGTCGTATTTCGTTGCTTGGGACATGACGATTATCGGTGAGTTTGGCGCGAGAGACGCAAAGAGTACACGAGCGAGCTCGCCGAATAAAAACATAATTTTTGCCCGCAGGTGATACCCTCGAGATACCAGATTCCGTGATGGGTCTGACTTTCCTGGCTGCCGGAATGAGCGTACCCGAGGCAGTGTCCAGTGTCATTGTAACGAATCAAGGTACCGCGCGGTTTCTATATAATTCCTTATTGTCATTTAAAACAATAGTCGGTTAGCCTGTATTTGGGAGCCCGGACGAGCCGTTTTCACCCGCTTTCGAGTCCGTCGCTCGACTATTCCAACTTTGGACGTCGGCCCCGGTCTAAACGCTCGGGCGTCGCCGATGCCCGTTTCGTTACAGGCCACGGTACAATGGGGATCAGCAATTCGATAGGATCAAACGTTTTCGATGTTTTGCTGTGCCTCGGCTTGCCCTGGTTCGTCAAGGCTGTATTCTTTCCGAAAATACCAGCCACCAACTTTGTCCGAATAAACTCGGAGGGTCTCGTCTACAGCTCGATATCCTTGTTCTCGACCCTTTTGCTCCTTTACACGGCCTTCGTGCTCAACAAATTCAAGCTCGATCGTCGAGTTGGGATTACGTGTCTCTCGATGTACGGTGTATTTCTCGTCTTCGCCTCGCTCACCGAATTGAACGTCTTCTTTCCGGTTAATCTTCCGACTTGCGCTCATTGACGATTGCCGAATAAGGCGGCGGCGGCGGCGGCGGCGGCCACCTTTTCACGTAGAATAAGGAATTGTATATGGAATACGAGAGGAGCAGTTGCCGCGATCTAAGCTTCTTTCGACCGCGCCTTGCCGGATGGAATTCGAGAAAAAGACAGATGTACTCGCGACTCGATACTGTAAATATATACATACGTGTGAAATATCATTGGTGTTGACGCGTCGCGGCGACATTTATTTCCAGTCTCCATGACCACGCACCGACTTTCACGAGACATAACCCCAAAGAGCGTTCGAATAACGTTTGAAAATCCCGCAAAAAGTTGTCCGCCCGCGACTCGTGAACGGAAATCTTCCTTTCGATTTGTTGCGACGGTTGCGGCGGACCTTGGCAATAATCACGGATTTCTCGCCGTTCCGTTGCTTCTTCAGTCCGGACAACCTCGCGCAATTTGGACAATTTCGCTCGGTGAGTGTTTTCGCGCTCTAACAAAGGCCCTAGATGTCGCTAGGGGAGCGTACGCGAGAGTGTGCATCCGCGCACAGTGTAACCTCCGAGTTTCCACGCACGCCACGGGTTAATTGGAAATTTTATGACAAGTGAAGTGTTGTCGACGCCCCAAGTCGCTTGTGAGTTCGTTGCATTCGATTCGCTTACGATCCTCGCACAGTTGTCCTTTCCTCGCCTATTATTCCCACCTCGAGTGTTGCGCACGTTCCAACGAGGCCGGTACGCGGAGCATTAATCAAATATCCAAGTCGAAAACGCGAATACGCGATTCTTTTTTTCTCGAATGTCTCCGCGCACACTGTCGCTCCGCGGGACAAATACAACTGTGTCTCTCTGTAACGTCGCGGGCAAAATGGCTCCTGGGCGAAAAAAGAACAAACAAAAAATACATTTTCCCCTCATAGGTTCGCGATTTTTGGCCGAATCGCAGCTAATAATTGTTTCGTTCTCGTCGAGGCCGTTTTTTTTTCTTTTTTTTTCCCTTCCTCTTGGTTCGTTTTTCCTTTCGTTCCGCGGACATCTCGCGGCCTCGCCAACTTCGGATAACGCGCTATATTAGCTAGTCGATATTTGTCACATTGTTGCTTCCATTATGAAACGTTCGTGAAGTAATCGAGCGCGACGAGGCACGTGCAATCAATTCGCCCAATTGCCCCCAAGCCTGAGAATGAAAAATTTTACGCGTCCGTAAGCGTCCCGAATAACAAATCCAAAGATAAGATTAGCAAAGCCGAACCTTCCCCGGCGGTACTCGATATCACGATAATCCTGCGTATTGTCACTCCGTAAGAGGTGTCGACGCTGCCTTCCCTGCGTTCTCATCGCCCGAAGCGCGCTCTCCCGCTAAACAGTCGGCGAGAGCGAGCGTGTAAAGAGCGTCGCAAATCTTTCTGTCCTCAGGCTAGAGAAAAAGTAAGGATCATCGGCGCTGAGGATGCAGACGATTAAGTGCGTGGTCGTGGGCGACGGAGCTGTCGGTAAAACGTGTCTTCTCATCTCCTATACCACCAACAAGTTCCCCTCCGAGTACGTACCGACCGTATTCGACAATTATGCCGTCACGGTCATGATCGGCGGAGAACCTTACACCCTGGGATTATTCGACACAGCCGGTAAGGCCCGTCGCCGTTCCGACTACATTTTGTCTCTTTGCTTCCGGCGTGGGCGACGCGCTTTCTTCGTCGAGAGGGATCTTTCGCGCGACAACTTTGTACGCCGCTTCCGCTGGCTCAATTTTTTTTTCATCCCGCCTTCCGCCCAGCATCAGAATCTCGAATCTCCCAATTTCTGGGCTACGCGCGTCATCTTTCGAGCGATCGAGGCTGAGAAGCCGAATACCGGCGAAAGAAAATCAAGAACGAAAGCTTTTTTCAATAAAAAATTGTGACGTTCGAGTTTGCGTCGTTGGAACGCGTCGAAACGTTTTTTAGATTATTTTTAGTCGCCTTATTTTCATAGCGTTCCAAAAGCTCTTTTTGCAAATCGAGCTTGTACATTTTTAACGACGTTACGCGCGAGAGTTTGAACGATCGTCGCGGCCTAAATGCGCCGCGAAAAAATTCGACTAATTGAGAATAATTCATTTTCGTTGCATCGCGACTATGCAAAATAGATATTTCTAATCTCTCCGGAGAGGCCTTTTTATTGCCGTTTCCCGATAAATAAGACGCGTATTTGGGAGAATACTCGAGAGAGAGAGAGAGAGAGCGAAAAAAAAGTAGCAACGTCCGAGCGGTCGGTCGGAGAAATTTCCAGCTCGTTTGGCGAATATTTCAAGATTTTCCTCGATCCGAAAGAAAAATGGAAAATTCACGACGGCCAAGTATACGTCTGAAAAAAGTAAACAGCGCGGAAATATAATTTCAGCCCTGTCGATTAAATTGCCATAAAGCGTTAACTTTTCATCGATCGGAAGGTTCGCGCGCTCTCGCGATCTCAAAAGCTTTGGCTCTGACGCTTGTTCGCTGTGTTGGTCAGGTCAGGAGGATTACGACAGACTGCGACCGCTGAGTTATCCGCAAACGGACGTTTTTCTCGTCTGTTTTTCCGTCGTCTCGCCCTCGTCGTTCGAGAACGTGAAAGAGAAGGTACGGGGGCTCGCCGTTCCACCCTCGCCAGTTAAAAATCACCTACGATCCTGATACTTTGAGAGACGTCGCGTCGTTGTTTTATTTGTGATTTGTGTGTCGCAGTGGGTACCGGAGATAACGCACCATTGTCAAAAAACGCCGTTTCTACTGGTCGGAACGCAAATTGATTTGCGAGATGATGCCGCGACTATCGAGAAACTCGCGAAAAACAAACAGAAGCCGATAACCGGTGAGCAAGGCGAGAAACTTGCGAAAGAGCTCAAAGCCGTTAAATACGTCGAGTGTAGCGCCCTGACACAGGTAACGAAAAACACTTTGACTAAACGGAATGTTGGAGAGAAAATAAAAGTCAAAACACCATCTCCGAATAACTTGCTTTTTTCCTTTCGGTTTAAATTTCAGAAAGGCCTGAAGAATGTCTTTGACGAGGCGATCCTAGCGGCGTTGGAACCACCGGAAGTAGTAAGAAGAAAAAAGTGCGTCATCTTGTAGAAGGTCTATAACGCGCGTGCACCTTTTTCCTCTTCTTATCGTCGAACAATTGGCATCTTACGCCCTACATTGTAAGTTTCAATATTCACTACGATAAACCGCGATATATCGAGAGAATCGAGTGGTGGCGGAACGAAAAAAGGAGAAAAAACAAACAAACATACAAACGAACAAGCACGATTGAAACACCCCTAACTTTCCAAGCGAATTTTCCAAAGTCGCGACTACGCTCGGAAAGATTTTCAAAATATAATTCAGAGCCGTTGAGAAAACGAGGAAGCAGCAAAGAAAAAGGAAAAAAAAAAAAACATAACGGATTATTCGCTTTTTGCACAATAAGGCATTTCGAGAATATTATTATTATGTATTATAAACGAATACGCGCTCGTTATTCTCGTATCGAAAAACAAAAACAAAATAAAAACCCAAAGTCGCAAAACGAAGGCAGACACGTGGACGCGATCGTAAGGACATACGTGTGGAATGAAAAAAAAAAAAAAAAAAAAAACATGAATTAAACAAACGATAAAGAGCCGAAGAAACAGAAACGCGAGTTAAACAATAACCAAACGAAATAAATGACGTGTGCATTTGCAAGGTTGTGCCATATCTACCTCAAGGTTGCGCGTAGTATACACTTTTCTTTTTTAATGATCAATTCGCAAGCATAATGGTGAGGAAAAAAAACAAATACACAATCTTGACCTCGTCGGATCGATTATTAACCAAGTATAATGTGTATGCCACGGAATGCACTCGGCCGTATATAACGACGACGACGACGACGACGACTTTTTTTTAAGACACGCTCGCAAAATTCCGAGTTCACAAAGGAAAATTAAATAAATACATATATATATATATATATATATGGAGGTGTGTGGAAGAAAAATGTCACCTCTTGAAACAACAGTATAGGGTATAGAAAGTCCATGCAAAATTTGAGCCCACTAGCTCGCGTCTGTTTTACACGAAAATATAGTAAGGAGCGAATCAAATGGAGAAAAAAGTTGTTCAGCACTACCGCTTGGACGTCAGTTAGAGAGTTCAAATTAGAGAGGAATTTCCTCCATACCTGAGACGACGATTTTTTTAAGGGGTGCAATTTTTAACTGCTTTTCCACACTCTCATACATATATTTATATATATATAAATGGAGACAAAAACAACCACCTTTTTGTTTAGGACGGATAATGTCGAATACTTTTTACGATCGCATGAAAAAAACGAATCTACCATCCACAGACTGGAGAAAAAATTCATCTCTCTACCGCCCCTCTTGTGAGTTATATCCTCGGGGCCAGAGGGATAGAGAGATGAAAAGAAAGAGAGAGAGAGAGAGAGAGAGAGAGAGAGAGAGCGCCAGAGCCAGAGCCTCAAAATATTTAATAATGAGTAAGGCATTTTTCATGATAAGTTACTAATGTGAATTTTTTAATAAATGAGTAATGAAAAAACAAATTAAAAGCGAAATATGAATCGTTTGACAATGCAATCCTTGTTTAACGATTATCGATCACGTGGAAAGATGCCTATACGTATTGACGACGAAAGAGAGGGCAAAGGACATTTATAACTTTTAAGGTAAAAAAAAGTCGTAAGTCACAAAAGCATTCCACCGTTTCAATCGGCTCGTCTCTGAGCTTGTTTTTTTTTTCTTTTGCAACTTGCGTTGGTACTTTCGTTTTGGAATGTAGAAAAGATTTTTGACTGAATTTTCGAATTATTTCGGAAGAAAATACTAAGAGGAAAAAAAAAGAATTTCGAATGTTGAAGTTGACGGGACTCGAGAGATAAAACTGTTTAAAGTTTGTCACTCGTTCTGGGCGCTCGTTGTTCTCACCAAATTCCGCTTCACCGACGACTACTCAAAAGTCTTCATCTTCGGTTTTCACGATCCCACATATTCCCTAGTCTCATGGGCCTAAGCGAACCGATTCTCGAGATCCAGATAATACATTTCTTGCCCCCGTCTGAGTACTCTTGGTAAATATTTTTCCCTATTTATTTTCCACGATTCCGATATTGTTTGGGAAACGGTTTTGAGTCGTAATGAAAAAAAAAACATGTTAGTTATTATTCTATTAATGAAATTTGCGTTTAAAAATATGGTGAAAAAAAAGGTTAGTTCACCTTAGATATACGGGATTTTTTTTATCATCGCGCTCTTTTCTCGTGCAACTTTTTTCCCCGGATTCTTCCGGGAAAATTCTGTCCGAAAAAAGTCAAAATATTATATGTCATATTTTGTTTGGTGATTTTTATTGGCGATCCAAATACGCACATTATGACTCTCGGGACACACCGATGTTGCACGAGTTTTCCAATTATATATGTATTTTTTTATGAGCCCACTTGTGTACGATAGAGAGTAAAGGTAAACGAAAAGTCACAGAAACGTTCGAACGAGTCCAAAGCTCATAGAAACCCCGTTTTATTTCGTTATTTTTCGATTTTCGGAGAATTACCGATTTTATATATATATATATATATATCTTCAACTATTTATTCCGTCGACCACCGCACCACGTCTTGGCAGTATTTTAAATATACAAAATGACGGAAAAAATAACATTTTTTTACTTAACGGGGAAAACGTGATTTGTGACAAAGATCCTAAAATTGAATGATTTTAACCAAAGTCTTTGGATGAATTTCCTCACCTGCGTGGCAAAATGGCCCATGTGTGAATCATCGCGAAAAGAAGATTTGAGACACGCGCGGGGATGAGATGTTTTCACATTCGGCGAGTTAAGCTGTTTTCTTTCTTCTTTTATTATTTACATACCAATAAATGACTATTCGATTTAACAATTAAGTGGATATATACAGTTTATCGCACTTTTTTGGCCATCCATCATAAAAGTATCCAACTAACGTTTTAAAACCAACATTTCATATATAATAGAATAGATATACGTAGTCGCATATATATATATATAACCGTACCATAATAATATTACTACTATTCTAAAAATCTCTATTACCAATTGCGATACATTTTCTTTTCCTTAATGTATAATATAAATGTCTATACTGTTAATGGGCAAGGAGAGTGGTGAACCCGCGATATTCACTTTTTTTACGATGGGTGGAAAAATTTCTATAATTCGCCATCCAAAATTTCATCATTTATTTTTCCATCGCGTTAAATTCGAGGTCATGATAGGGAATTCGTTTTCGACATAGCGGCATAGTCTTTCTTCAAAGATACTATTTGAGAGTTAAATTATTTATAACGAAATCATACGATACAACATAAAAACTGTTTGAAATCACAGATTTTGAAAATCCATCTATCGACATAATCGGGTGATCGAAATCGTGTTAGTAAGCCAGCATAATCTCCAAAAGGTTATAGAATTGGAAAAAAGTAACGGCCCGGTTACTTTAATTTGGCGTCTGGGGAGGGGTGTGGAGAGTCCTGTCTAGTTATTTTTTCGGACTAAAATGGCTCCTAGTTACTTTTACGGAGGAAGCGGGTTCCCAAGTGAATTGGGGCTAATGTGGCTCTCCCCGGTGACTCTTTGAGGAGAAAAGTGGCTCATCGTTGCTTTTTGAGAACTCGGAACACCGCGATGCCCCAGTTACCTTTCGAGGAACTGGGGGAAGAGTCTCCCTAGTGATTTTTTATGACCAGTAATAACGTAACTCGGCGGTTCGAGTGATGGTAACGAAATAACGCGGCCGAGTTTCTTTTTAGAAACCGGTGATAGAAAAGTGCCTCGTTATTTCTTCGGGACGATCCATTTTTAGGAATCACGCGGTCCTTCTGCTCCCCATTCTTCATCAGCGTTGTCGTTTGGCCCGCGAATGGGAACAAAAATGAGACAATTGCGCCGAGAAGAATCGTCGTAAATGAAACTTGTGAGTACAAAGCAGTCGTAAAAACAATTTTAAAAACACCCGTCGTGATACAGAGAAAAAAAATCGATCGTTGTCCGGTCGACGAACGAAAGTTTGCCAAAAATTCGAGCGCGCTCCGCTGGCTACTTGGTAAATTGTGAACATAAAAAAAGTCAATACCTGGCTGTTTTGTTTGTGTACGTATATAACTCGGAAAGTCACACGCACAAATTTTCAGGGCATCGTCCGAAGATTGTGTTGGCACAAGACGAGAGAAACGAAAGGATTTTCGACCATCATTTGCCGCAAGGTGTCAAAACTAAACGTATCTCTTATTCCTTGCTTCTCGTAGTCACGCGTCACACCTCTCATCCGGTATTTCGCAGCACACCTCTTTTCAATAATTTTAGGACAATGCGGGATCACCTCTAGTTACGCCTCCGCGTTTCGTTCGCTTTTTTTTTTTTTTTTTTTTTTCTAACAAAGACTCGAGTCAATCGTCTCAGAAGCACATTCTTGAGGTTCGATCGAAATTTAATTTTTTCGTCTTTTCGTCACTGGATCCCCGCGGCCTAGGCCCAAGGTAAAAATGTATCGTGGTTGCCCTCGCTCGTCGCTCATGCTACGCGAACCCAAATTAATAATTTTACAATGCTTTATTCTTAATTCGAGTAATCGTATGTGGAAACGTATACGGGTCGTTCCGAGTTGAATCGTCCAGGTCACGTGAACGACGTTCTATTTACCGGTGTCATTTGCGGCAAACACTAGAAAATATTATTAATAACGAAGAGAAAAGGAATATTCGGAGAAAATAATATCGGTTTGGAGTTTTTCGTCGTTCCTCGCTGGGAAGGGCAGGAAAAAAATACATTTTTATAAAAAATCTCTTATCGAACGGTGAAAAAAAAAGTCATGTCCTATCTCCATAAAAACGCTATCTATAATTTTCATATCGATATACATAATATATTATATTTATATTAAATGCAAATAATATATACACGTATGCGTGGAGATTAATCTCGAGGAAGATTTGGTCGACTCAAGCTGGTAGACGACCCGTACTTGTCTATACCGCTAAAATGTTTATTACAAATACTAACAGTCACGCTGGTCTAGCCTCTCAATATCCCCCGATCCCTCCCTTCACAATTCCATTTTGCCTTCCCGGAAAGGTCGCGTGTTTTTTCGGTCTTTCGAAAAATTTTCACACACGCATTTCCGGGACAAATTAGGACAAATTTTAATATCGATCGACTATGGATCTAACGTCAGCCGCCATACGGATGTTCGAAAAGAATACAATCGGAATGTCCATGGAAGAATCGGTGCGTAATACTAACAGACGTTCCTCCTAGGGTTTTCTTTTTTTTTTTTTTTTTTTCCGCTTCTCTTTGGCACAATCTTCCCCTTGATTCGGGATTGCCGAAAGACGAAATAAAAAGCTCCTCGGCAAATACTCACGAATATCATGCTGCCGAAGGTTGCATCGCTCGAACGCAACGAAGATTCTTTGTTTCTCTATTTCCTTATTACATTTGATATTTTTAGCGGATCTCGATTGTCGATCTCCAAATGAGTATCTCGAAAAATCATTGAGGGATTCTCATAACTGAATGATGCGAAAATCATTTCGAGCCATCAAACAAAAAGTAAAAAGATTCTGCACGGCATTCCAACGAGCCAAATTTCAATATCATACGAAGGTCCCCGACGAGAATCGTTTTGAATTTTTTAATCCTCTCGATCGCAATCAGTTCTCAAAACACTCCGGCTTCGTTATCATTACTATTCCATCAAGTTCGTCTCAAGGATGCAGAGAAAAAGTGGAGAAGCGAATGGTCGTTTCAACACCCACGGGCAAAGAAAAGAAAACGAAAAAAAAAAAAACAACTTCCCGATCACAAATCACCACGATCGTCGCATCGGCAATTTATTGAAATTACTTGTACTATCATTACGCCAGATAACGGACGAATAATATCATTTTAAAACGACCATAATCACGGTTGCTTGTTCGAAAAGGGTGAAGAAAAAAACCTTAATATCCCGAGACGATCGAGATTACTCTCACAAATTCTTGAAACTCGCTACCGATCGGGTCCAAGTAAATCGTTTGTTTTCCCAATTATTTTAAGCCCGCGCCCGTTCGCATTAATTGTATATTTACGTACAGCAGCGTAGCGAGACTGGAACTTATTCATTGTTACAATTCGAGTTTGCAGAAGGCCCTGGTTTGTAGTAATTTGTGCATTCCCGTGTCTAAGTGTGTCCTCGATTTCGATATTCTTCGCTTCCCTCCTCGCGCATACGCGACACTCGTAACGTCAATCTCTACACTCCGAGTTTTCAATTGTTCATCATTATTCTCTCAATAACTATCATTTCTGCAATATGTTTGGCAAGAAAAAAAAAAAAAAAAACAACAAAGAAAAAAGCCGAGTTGGTCAGTTCCGGTATAATTGCGATTCTTTCGAATTATTCTCTCGATTCTCGTATAAGCGTGCAGGCAAAAACTTGCTTATATCGTTCCGTCAGTTTGCGTACACATTTTATTGTTTTATTTTTTTATAAAATCGCCAACGAAAAAAAAAAGAACGTTGAAAAATCTCTCGATAGTGAGGAAATTAATTTAGCTTTCGTGAAAATTGCACGACCTTTGTGCGATGAAATAATAATAATGAGCAAGCGATGTTTCGAACGATGAAAAAGAGAAAAAAAAAACGTTTAAACATTGGGGAAATATCATTTTATAATCATAGACACAAAAATCAACATATTCTTTGGAATGAAGTTTACTCGTGAAAAAGGTAACTAAAACGATCGATACGATACTACAAATAAAAATAAATAATGATTTTTATAAATATGAAAAGATATGTTTTCCTCGTATCTCCATCTCTATAAGAATTCATCGTAAATCTCGATAATATACGCTCTTTTGCCTTGCCGTCGTTCTTCAATCTTACGCGTCCAACAATATTCTCATTTATCTTGATTTTTCGGTCAAATTCCCGTTCCGCGTGTATTCTGAATTCTAAAAGGCTCTACGTCTAACCTAAGTACGTACATATACAGTGTCAATAAATAGGCCAGGTTTGGAATTATTGCAGTTTCGAATGTTTCAAAGTCCACTCATTCGTCTTGTCAAGTTTTTTTTTGTCGACTTGATTTTTCTTCCTCGCTCACACGAACCGCCAAACTCTACACTCGGCCGTTTTTTTTTCACAATATAAAAAATGTATCTGGCGTGTGTTGTTTTTTTTGTACAAGTGTCGAATTCGCGAGAAAAACGGGAATCTCTCGCAGACACACACACTCTCTCTCTCTCTCTCTCTCCCTCGCAATAACATAAATAATTTCTCATTCGCACGCAAAAAAAAAGAGAAAAACGATGTTGCACAATTTTTTTTTCTCGTCGGCCGTGCCACTCGCGCGCTCCTTAAATTATCAATAAAAATACTACTTATCACAACAACAACAAGAAGAAGATGAAGAACAACAACAACAACAACAACAACAACAACGGCTCTCTGTAACTTTGGTTAGCATTTTGTCAATCGTTCGGAGAACGTCGGTCCACAATATTCCTCTATGGAAATTAGGTATATAATTTTTCCTTTTTTCCCGACCCATCAATTATATTGAAAAGAGATAAATAATTGGAGGAAGAATTATCCAAGTATATATATGCGAAGAGCGAAAAATGTATACTTGTCTCGTGCCTATTGTATTTTAAACGTCTCCGGCAATAATTTCTGGTAAAACAAAGAATTAAATTCAGGCAATGATGCAAATTTTTAAATGAACCATATAGTCTTTTCATTGAGACTTGAAAAGTATACTCACAAGCAACTGTGACAAAAGTAACAAGAGAAAATAAATAAATGCAAAGAATACGAGTGAAGCTATGCAACGTGTATAGCTCGCGTGTTTTCCTGCGCGAGGAAAATACAACGAGAATAAAAAAACTGATCGGCCGAAAAAAAAATCCCTACGGATCTTCGCTTCATCGATGATCGATCGAATCAATAATCAAGCACACGAGAAATCGCAAGCGACTCGTCCACCAGGCATTTTTTTCGCGACATTTGCACATCGTGCTCTACGAATTTCATCATATAGGATTTTATGTTGCACACTTGGCGCATCGTGGCTATTACGATTCAGTTGCGTAGGCTATATATATATATATATATATATATATATATATATATATATATATAAACCGCCAATCATTTCCGCTTTGTCGTATGAACCGCATTATCGAGTGCTTCAATTATTATATGCAATTTATTCTTGGGCAGGGTCTGTGCTTGTTTTCTTCCACAATTAATATTGGAAAGGTTTGGCAAATGCAAATTTTCGAAATCATTTCCAGAACCCCAATTTTTATCTCTCCAATCAATCTCCACCTCGTTTTGTATAAATTAATTTTTGAAGGAAACAGAGGCAGAGGGAAAAAAGCTTTCAAATATTCTTACGTTCTAGATGGTCTATCTGTTTCTAGTAAATAATAATAATAATAATCATCATTTTTATGTACACCACTAGCGCTCGAATTACTTTGCACAAGACTTTATTTTTACCGTTGCAGTCTCGCTCCGAAAAAAAGGCTTCTTTTCTAAAGTGACAATTCGTGATCGAGTTTCGACGATCGGCGCGACTTGCATATATGTGTATGTAAAAAAGAGGGCAATTCTTTGGACTGGATAATTCGTTCGGACGATTTGTTTTTCTTAATTAATGAAATAAGAAAAAATGAAATCCTATATTAGTGCGAACGGTCTTGTTTAACGCTAGATATCCGCGCGTTTTGCCTCGATTTCTTGCAGTTGGAGGGGAAGGGCTTGGAAATTGGATTTTCCTTGATAGGATTATCATTCTCGATATTCGATATCGCAGGCACCGAAGATGCAGGAGAGAATAAATAACTCGATATCGAGAGAACTCGAGACTGTGCTCCGATTTGTACGTGCATCTGGGGCGTACGCCGAGAAGCGAATTTTAAGAGGCGCAATGTCCTATGTTCGTGACGAATGAGCGGTTACTGTCGATTGGCGAAAACTAATGACTTTTCGTCAATTTTTACTGACAAAGACACCAATTTTTCGGGCTTCTGCAGCAGCGCAACCCCCCCCCCCCCCCCCCCCCAAGTTCACTCCACGTTCGAACAAATTACTTTTCATTCGAACGTTCGAAACAATGAGTCCCAACGAGCTATCGTTAACGGAGCGAGTAATCCTTCTTTCTTTTGTTCGCAACGCGTTCATTTTTTACACTTATTTTTATTGTTTCGATATGGTGGGGAAAAACAAGGATTCCTTTTGTATCGCGGGAACAAAGAGGACCAACGAGACACATGTGCTTGCGGTTAATACTTGTCGCATGGTTGACAATAAATTAAATAACAAGAACAGTGGATGCTATTTTGTTATATAACGAGGTATCCCGTCTCCGATTTTGACAAACGTATCGGAAATAAAGCTTAACGAGGCCATCCGCTCAATGCGCCCGATGTCCAACATCTGACAAGAGAAAGAAAGAAAGAGAAAGAGGAGAGAGAGAGAGAGAGAGAGAGAGAGAGAGAGAGAAGGAAAGAAGCGGATGAGCGAGCGGCAGAGAGATGCCTCAGGCTACAAGGAAATCATTCGCCGTCCGTTTGGTGCCGCACCGTGCAACTGGCAGATCATTATTTCTCCGGGCATATTCTAAAAAATGTTCTTCGCCTCCACGTGTGTACTCGTAAATATGAGTAATTATTGGGAAATCGGAATGAGGCGGGAAGGGCAAAAAAGAAAGATGACAGCATCTTCGGGGGAGTCGACGCGAACGAAGCGCGTGTATCGAGCGAAACGAGATTCGCTAATCGTTGATGATGAACATCTTTGAGAGAGAAGCCTTTTGGCAAAATTTAATATTTGACAACCCCAAGGACATCGGACAAGACTAAAATATGTTTAGCAACGCAGTGTTATTTTCGTGTTACTAAAAATGTCAGCGGGTCGAATTTTCGTATCGTGGCACGAAACGAAAAAAAGCCTTTTCCAATATTGCAACGATTTACCAATACCGTTTCGAGGCAAATCCTGTGCATCTGTCTCAACATAATTGCACTCGAATATGAAAGAGAAAAAAAAAAACGGTAGAAAGAAAGGAAAAGCAGCGAAAGAAGAAGTTTCGCCGAGTATCGAGCTTGCTTCGGCCACGTGTCTCTCCGTCGCTTTCTCTCTTTCTCTCGGTTGAGAAAGAAATCAATACTCATAGACGAAGAGAGCGAGAGGGAGAGAGCCCGGGACTCGGGAGATTCGTCCGTCCGCTTCCAGCGAGCCTGGACTCTCTTCGCTTGTCCGTCCCTCCCTCGATCTCTCTTGCGTCCCATGGAAGAAGAATGTTAAACCGGGCGGATGCGTCGGACGGGCAGGGCTCAAACGTTCATCGCGTAGTAGACGGAATTTTGGGTATTCGGTGGTGGTAGATTGTTAGCCGCGTGTCCGTGAAAGGAATTATCGATGGTGCGGAGAGTCGCGTTGGACTGGGAATAATCGTGAGAAGGTGCGCTCGCGGCGCCTTCGGGAACACCGCGCTCGGCTACGTTGCAGGAAAGACGTTGCTCGTGGTGGTGATGAATTTTGGTCGGTGAGGAGAGACCGGAAGAATTGGAGGATGACGAGGACGCGCCGATGTGAGCGGATATCCCATTGTTGCAAGGGTTGTTGAGAAGCGACGAGGCAGAATTGGTGGTGGAAGAAGACGAAGGAGGGCCAGTCGAGGAGACAGTCTGAGTCTGAACGTCGGTGGCGCTCGTGCGGTTAGCCGTAGCGCGAAGAGCGTACGGATAGCCGTTTATCCTGGAAGGAGCGAGGAGCGTATAAGTTGGAAGTGTATCGTAGCCAGCCAATTGATTGGCGCGCTGATGATGTTGGAGCATATGTTGTTGTTGATGGGCGGCGAAGCGAAAGTCGTCGGTTTGCCCGTGGTGGAAAGGAAGAGCGGTGGACGATGGGGGGTGAAGATTGGCCGGTGCCCCGGTAAAAGCTCTCGCGTAATAAGCCCGTGGCTGGTGGTGGTGATGGTGGTGGTGCGGCGGCGGCGGCGGCGGCGGCGGCATCATCGTCGAGTGATCCGGGAGCCTGGCGTTTTTCGGATAAGGATAACGCTCGATGTGATTGGCATAGCTGGGTGAGGAGTGAGGCGGCAGAATTCTCTGAATATTCTGATAAGTTGGATCCGAGATACCGTTGTACGGGACGAGATAAACGGTGCGATAGCAGTTGGGCGGCTCCTCGTGCAACGACGACCGAATCGTCGAGACTCGGCACGGATAATTCGCAAGAGCAACCGTCCGGGGACGTCTGCTTTTCGTCGGTAGGGTGTTGTAAGCTGCACCAGGGGGCAGGGCGCCACCGTCCCCGCCACCGGCTATTCTCAGCATTCTCCCGCCTACCACCGGATGTTGCTCGTGATAGCGAATCGCGCCGTTTACGCCCAGCGACTGGGACTGTTCCTGAAGGGAGTAACGATGACAGGAGTCGGCGTTTACGCCTCGGGAAGCGGCCCTTGGGAGAGTGCTCTCGAGATACGAAACGCGCTCGTTGTTCACCCGAACGCTCGACGACGCAGTCTCGGCGATCGTCTGATAAATATCGTCGATCTGCTTCTGCATCGTGTCGATGCGGTTTATCGTTGCCTCGTCGCGACGATGACACTCAGGATTGAGAGCGTTCCGTTTATCTTCGGTCTCGTCGATAGTCGGTGGCGGTGGGGGCGGCGGCGGCGGCGGCGGCGGCGGAAGCGCCGGCAGCGGGGCCAGCGGCGGTACCGGTGCGGCGAGAAGAAACGTCGTGCCGGTCGTAATTTGGTGTTTCTCACTGCTGGTCTCGCCAACCATCTCGTAACAGGGCCAGGGTGGAAGAGCGTGGAACGAGGCACGAGTATTTTCCGTAACGGGAGTGTGCGCGAGACTTCTCGATCTCAGCTGTCTCACGATCTCGCTACTCGTCTCGAATTGAGGCTTTATACCGCACACCGAGGGTCTGCGATTGAAACCATAATCGTTGAGCTCGTCGTCGTCGTCGTCGTCGTCGTCGTCATCATCAACGTCATCATCATCGTCATCGTCGTCGTCGTCGTCGTCGTCGTCATCGTCGTTGTCTTTGTCTTCGTCGTCGTCGTCGACGTCGTCATCGTCATTTTCTTCGTTGTTCCCGTCCACCTGTTGGTCGTCGTCGACGGCCCGGTCGCGTCCGTCACCTCCCTCCCCGTTCTCCTTCTCTCGATCGTTTTTCTTCTCCTCGCGGTTTTCGTTCCTACAGGAGACTTTGGGATCGTGCTCGTTGTATCGTCTACGTATGCGCTCGTTTCGCGTCTTGTCCTGCTCGACGAAAGCCAAAAGCTCGTCGGTCGTAGGATCGAGGGTGTCGGGGACGGGACCGCTACCGGTCGGTGTACCCCTCGTCACGTCCGGTGGACCACCCGAATTCTTGTTATTCCTCTCCTCGGCCCTCAACGCGGCCTCAATGTCCTCCAGGCTGTAGGACGAGTCCGAGTTATAACCGATCGAGTCTTCCCGATGACCCTGCGTGCGCGCGTTGTTCCCTCGCTTGGTCGACAATCGATAGTGATCGTCGCGAGACTCTACACCCGCCGCCGATGAGGCGACGCACGACAACGGTGCCAGACTCGCCAAGAATTGTTTCCTCGCGTCCGAGTTTAATTTCGCGATCGTCGATTTGCCAGCCGAGTATTCCTTAGCGGTGACGCCTTTGTCACCGAGGCCGATGTCGGGTAGATTCGGATCGGTCGTTCTCTTCTGGGCGAAAAGATCGGTTATTCTCTTGTACGTGGATTGATGATGATGATGATGGTGATGGTGATGATGATGGTGGAGACGAGCGTTCGTACTGGTCCGCTGCATCAGGCTCGACGTCGACGACGTCGTCGTCGTCGTCGTCGTCGTCGTCGTCGTCGTTGCGGTCTCTCTGATGTCGTTTGTGGCAGAGATTCTTTCCGGCTTGCCGGGACGTTCCTCACCGGAGGGGGATGTCCTGGCGGTCGAGTCACCGACGCGATCGACCGTGTCGACGCTAATCGTTGAGAAGCTGGCCGCAATCGTTGGAAGGTCGCCACTGCCGCGACCGAGGGTAGCGCTGCTCTCCGAGGCGCTGCTGCCACCCGTGTTGTCGTCCTCCTGATCGACGCACGTCAACTGACGTATTCTCTCCTCCAGCGTGAGATCCTTGCTTCGCAGATTCTTCTTTCTCGAGCTCGTCTCGTATTTGCAGATGAGACTTCGCCTCAGGGCGTTCCTCTCGATCGTACGCTTGATACTCGAGGTTTCGCTCTCGGACGAGTCGCTTCGCGAGCCCGCCATCTTTGATCGCTTAACGGCGTCGAAGAGACGCAGGCTCTCGGTAGTGACGAGGAACTTGCGGGCCTCCGAGCCGTCGCTGTCGGTTCCCTCGTCGTGGCTCGAGCCTCCCTTCGTCGGGGCCGGAGGTGGCGAAATAAAACGCGGATCCGGAAACAATTGACGTACCGCCGAGTTCGGTTTGAGGCTGTTGTTCGAACCGAGGGAAACTTTTCCAAGCTTCAACGTCAACGAGAGCTCCGGCGACGGGTCCGCAAAATTTTCCGACTTTTCTCGCGGCTGCAAAGCCCTCTGGTTCTCGTTGTCGTCCGTGCCCGATTTCGATACCTCGGAACGTTGTCGCCCGAGATCCTCGGCGTTGCTGCTTCTCGCCGCGTCGTCGTCGTCGTTGTTGGCGTTTGTCGCCTCGGGATCCTCCTTCCTCAACGACGGCCGCGTCTCCTCCTCGCTTATCTCGCGAACTATTCGACGCTCCGTAACCGTCGTCATCGTGATCGTCTCCACGAGGTAGCGCTGATTAACGTCTGCAACAATAATCAACCGAGTTTACGCGACGTTTTATCAGCCTCGGATTCTCGATTTATTCACGGACCGAGACGCATCCTGCTTTCGTACCAACGAATCATCCTCAAACATCGAGCCGCGCTCAACCCGATCGATCAACCGCGCGACAAAGGAGAAAGAAAAATCAAAGAAAAAAACCCCACCGACAAACGCGTCACGCCCAATTACGATTCTGGCCGGTACCTGGGGTCGTTTGCTGAGCCTGATCACTCGTCCCATCTTCCTCCTCCTCCCCGTGTCGCACCCTCTCCTTTCCACTCTTAGTTTCGTCATCCCGAAGCTCCACCTTTTCCTCCTTCTTGTACTCTGAAAGCCCAAGAAAACAAACGGAACGTTACGACTCTCGATAAACGACTGACGCGGAAGACGAAGAAATTATGCTTCTCGCGAGCCTTGTAATCGCACTTTTAACGATTTTCCGTTTGTACGATATTTTCGCGCCGAGCGTCATTCTTTTCAAGGACAAACACCGAGGCTGCTGACTCTTGGAACGCGCGGATACGCTCTCGACGCGTTCTCGCTGCTTCGTCACTATCGAAGCGCGCTCTTGCAATAATCTCTCCACCGTGTCGCGGTGTTTGCCCTTATCTTCTTTATCATCCGTGCCCCCCCCCCCCCCCCTCTCTCTCTCTCTCTTTCGCCTCTATCGGATTTCCCAACACGAGCGCGCTCTCGGTTGGATCGTACGTTTCTAATCCTATGTATTTCAACGAAACGTATGTATCGATGTAACTTCGGCTATCCGCAGCTCGCGTTCTTTCGACGACGGGCCGTCAAATTTTTTTTACCAATCGTTCGTTGAGGAGACAGGATGATCCTGCGTACAAACAACGTGGAAAGCTTGCATCGTCGCGGTACGACGATAATTCATTTTTTTCTCACTCGACGAATTGTCTTTGGCACGTTTGAGCCACGAGAACGAGGGAAAATTCTCATTTAGCGATCTAAATCTGCAAAATATGATTTTGAATTGCGACGAGGATGACAAATCGTATTGAGGATTTTCGTTGCGTTTCAACGATCCAAACTTCAAGCCTATGCGCAAATGACAAATATTTTGATATTTCGGTTTATTTGGATTTTTTTGGCTTCCAAAGATCCACAAGGATTACCTTCCTTGTCTCGCTGATATTATAGAAATTCTAGTGTCTATCTGGACATTCGTTTTTTTTTTTTTTTTTTTTTTCACGAGATCAACATATTTATTTCGTTCTTTTCTCAAATTTCTTTCGGCGGATTTTAGCTACGAAAATGGAACATCGTAGCGCTCTCTCCGAGATCTAAAACCTAAATTCGCTAAGAAATATTATGTATATTGATAAAAATAGATAAAGGAACTTTCTTAGCGTTTCGATACGGTGCAAAGCTCACCACGATTTTTCCAACTCGCCGAGGATTCTTGCCAACGTAGAAAATTTACGCGAGCCGGCGTTAATTGATCCGCGCGCGCGCGAATCAATGAACTTTTCGACGATGCGGAAGCCAGGGCACGCGCGGCTTTTGCCGCAAAGCCGAGCGAAAAAATCGAGCGATATCGACTCGATGAAACGCGTCGGTGTTGCCCAGGGAGGCCCCTCTCGTACAAACGAGGATCTGTACGGCGTACACGAGATACGAACTCTGTCGAAATTCAACCGGAGTAATCGGAGGGAGGGAGGGAGGGCTGGCTCGGCCGAGTGCAGCGAAGCGTGGAAAAGGCCTCAACGGAGGGCAATTTCGACCTGCCAGGGCTTCAAATTACGCCCTTATTTTATGCACCATCGAACCGAACGTGTATTCAAGCGCGGTAAGGACGGGTCTGAGAGGTACAGCAGGGTGGGAAAGAGTATTTCAGTGACGTTCCAACATCGCGTACTCGGCCCAAAGTAGGTAATCGCCTGCTCGGCTCATACCACTCGGTGTTGGCGCGCTCCTCGACCCGGACTCTCCCCCCCCCCTCATTGTACGCGTGTGAGTGCGAGGGGCGGACGAAAGTAGGAAAAAAAAGGGAAGAGAGAAAGAGAGAGAGAGAGAGAGAGAGAGCGGAAAGACAAAGATAATTGTGCCAAATATGACGAATGCATTGAAGGATCATCGGTTCGCAAAAAAGGCAGAGACCCATTGCGTTCGCAAGTACGCAGTTATATAATTGTAATATTTCATTAAAACTCGAAAAGTATGTATTTTTCGAAAAATATCAAGAATATTTGTATAGAAATATTTTTTGACACCACACTTGCCGATGCTCGAGACTGCACCGACAAAATTTAACTTTTTTACTTTCTCCAATTTGAAGTTTTGTTTTGGGAAAAAAAAAAGTTTGTTCTTTCTCTCCGGTGGAAGATGCCTCGAAAAAAAAAAGCGTCTTTTGTGTGCTCCGTATCGTCGTTCGGAGCGACGAGCTCGTTTGGGTTTGCGGAGGCGAGAGGCGAGTGCGCGAGCTTGTTCGATTCCGCGAGCGTTCGAACGAAAAGGAATAAGAAAAGGAGGTATACACGTAGAGGGGGACGCGAGTGTGCACGAGACAAAACGGAAACTCGTCTTGCTCTCCTCTCTCGCCGCTTCTGCGTCCCCTTTCTCTCTCTCATTTACGAGTAAAAACGTGTCTCGTAACACGCGACACTCGTGGCATTCCCTTATGAGCTGGCGAGCGCACCATGCGGAATACGAAAATGCGGATTACGTGAAAAATACTAGCGACGCGTTCGTCGCGTATGGGCCATTCCGGGCCAAGTTGGCTTTTCGTCTTTTCAATTGAATAACACTCGCACGATATTCGTTAACGCGCCTCTCCTATGCAACGTCGAGGGGTCATCCGCGTGAGCTCGACATTTTTCAAATTTACCCAAGAATTTAATAGCCCAGGCTCTTGACTTTTATTTGTAACAAGTGTTCTTCCGAAGGCTCGCGTTTATCCTTTTTTCTTGAGCGTTTTTCTCAAACACTGTGTTTCGTCGAACGGTGCGAGCGAGTCCTCCCCTCTCTCAAAATCGATGCGTATCACCGGATGATTTTTCGATATTCATTTCTCGATAACATATTGCGAAAGTTGTTTTTTTTCTTTTTCTTTTTTCGTCGGAAATCGATGTTATTTTCTACAACTTGGCATTTTGATGCTTGAATTTGAAAAAATAAAATAAAATAAAAAAGATCGTACCCTTTGATCCGGAAATGTTATCATTGTACCTATGGCGGTGTTTCTTCCGTCGTTTCAGGCGAGCCTGGTTGCTCATCCAGAGCCTACACCGACTATGTATAAATCGTCTGTTAAATCCCGAGATCGCAATTACATTGCTCTCGGGCGAAAAAAAATCGCCCCAAACTGGGGCAAAGTCTCGAGACAAGATTCTGAACAATTGCGAATTCTTCCTCCTGCATCGGTTCGTTCGATAAAACGAATAATTGTCACAATAAACCGACGATCCGTTGTGTCGACAAATAGTTGGTCGGCATCCGCAAATAACGGATCTACTCTCCGCGCAACTCGCGTCTTCTTCCGGTATTTATTTGGAGCGTGAGGTAGAATGTCTCAAGCGTGAAACTGCCATCGGACTCGTGCACCTTCGCCCGAGAACGCCAAGACGTACCATACGTATACAACATGTATGTACGTACCTAGTGAGGTCCACTCGGTAACGAAAGGGAGTACAAGTTAAATGGACCAAGGGCCCGAGGCGCGTTCGTCCGTGAAAAATCGAATTTTACGTTCGGCTGGTACAAGGAGGGCTACCAAGGGAAAGGGCTCGCATTGAGAATTCACGGGAGGCGAAAGTACTCTGAAGATAACGCGGTATGAGACTGGAAGGGGAAAAACACGCGTGTAAAACGGGACGATAAAGGCCCTTCCCAACGATTCGCGACACATTTTTATCTATATATGTCAGTTTAAAATATATCCTGCAACACACGATCCAACGCTTTTATATTTTTCATTATTTTCATTTAATATGTTTGTTTGTATTTTAACACATTTGTTCTCCATCGTACGAGGGGTGTTGTTGGCCCTTTTACGTTCCCACCTTATTCCAGTTTTTCCTTTATTCCCCTATATTCCATTTTAAATGGTCACCTTGCGGCTTCAATCGACTTTGCCCAAACAAACCCAAACAAACCCAAACAAAATAAAAAACAAATAAATTTTAAAAAATCGTTGCATTCCAACGCGAAATTGAACGTCATTGAACTCGTTTGTTGGTTCATGCAGCTCGGAATGCGTAATTTCCCTTGATCATGTATTTCGTGAATAATTACCAAAGTAATACGCGAGATATTTCATACGAGTTGGTAGATTGGCGTTACATATATATATATATATATATATATATATAATTGTATGTGTGTGCACGTGTGTGCAAGGCGACGCAAAATTGTCCTCGACTTTAATTAACGCTCACGGAAACGTTCTCAATTCACGGTGCAATGACTCGATTAACGAGTTTACACGAGCATATATGTATATACGCAGCGATGAGGGATAGACGTTGCACGTGTTCGTCATTACCATCGTTATATTCTATTTGTTCGGTCACCATGATATTTGATGCTCCTCGTCACGAGAATAAACATTACCCCATCCTCCCTCCCCCCAACTCTTTCTCCTAAGTGAGCATTAATGAATATTGCGTGCACAACACGCTTCACGTTTCGAAATGACGAGCCCCCCGTGGCTCGCGGTATCACATGAAAAATCTTCAACGACGCTCGTAAAAAATGGTGTTGAATTCTGTATCGTTGGAGCGAAAGTTTAATTTATATTTTTCATTTACTTATTTTTATTATATTATATCACGAGGGTTTTTCGTAGGCACATTGTGCGGCAACGTTTTCTTTTCAATTTGGTAATATTAATTTTCATTGGATTCCAATGATGCTAACTTCCATCTGATGACAAAAATATAACAAAGTGCGGGCAACACGATAATTTGCACGGGGCACCTTAATTGACCGGCTGATTAGTTTTTAATTCCTATGAGGTGTATATGCGAGAAAAAAAAAGTATGCAGGAACCGGCTCCCCCCGCTTGTATGCTCTCTAGTCTCGAGTGCATAAGCGTATGTGTGGCGTCCTGCAGAGCGGAAGCAACTAAGGGGCTGTAGTAAGCTTATCCATGTGCGAGTGTATATGTGTGGGGCAACAGACCATGTCAGACCGCACAGGTAAAATCATCGCGTTTTCTCTCTCTCTCTCTCTCCCCCCCCCCCTTCCCCTCGTCTCTTTTTCTCTTAGTGTGGATGCTGAATAAAGGGGAGGGGATATTGCGGTTTTTCAAGGCAGCAGGGCTTTAAACTTCTATTTGGCGGAGTACGACAGACAGACAGACAGAGAGAGAGAGAGAGAGAGAGAGAGAGCAACCGTACTGGAATCTTAGCCAAATGAGAGCTTTAAACTCTATATACGTGTATACATGTATATCTATGTATACGTATAACGTGTGAGCACAAGCCTCAACTGAAAATTCAACGGTGCATACCTATCGTAATTGCCCCGTTCGTTTCCCTATCCACGTTTTCCTTGCTTTCTTTCTTTCTTTCTCTCTCCCTCTCTCTCTCTCTCTCTCTCTCTCTCTCTCTCTCTTACCTATCTTTCTCCCTTTCTCCCCCCTCCTCTTTCTCTCTCGCTCGTTTTACTATTTCCTGTTCTCCGGATGTCCCCGTTGCGAAGATTGCAGTGCATCATATGCGGGTGCCGGTCTCCGTTACATTTGCCGTCCGCATAGGAGCTCCGAAATTGAACACACACACTAGTGGATACAAAAGTGTACATTCCACGATCCAGAAACGCGATCCGCGTCTCTTCCGTCCTCGTGAAAAATGCCCACCTTTAAGAGAATAATACTCGAGATTTTTTCTTGGCATTAAACTCCGAGCGTAAATATAGGGTCGTAAAAAGTGTTCCCACCCGAGAAGAGCAGCCCGTCACTTATGATATGCATATATATATATATATATTCTATATATGTTTGTGCGTGTGTGTGTGTGTGAAGGCACGAAAATATGCTCATTTTTGAAGACTCGTTACCTCGCGCCTATCTGGAATATTGTTTTTTTTTTCAGGCCGCTCTTTGTTCGCCTTCGTTTTGCTTTCGAAGTACGAGCCATTCGGTACGATATATGGCCAAATAATGAATAAAAATTAGGCAAGTCTTCCCCCTATTGTCCATTCTCTAGGGCGCCTGCTCGGTCTCGTGATTTTGTTTGCTTCTAACCCATATTTTCGACCGAAAGCTTGTGTAGACCCCTCAAGACACGGCCCTAAAATGTTAAATTCTTCCGAGCATTCGTTGGTCGGATAAAATAAACAATTCTCAAAATAATCTAAGATGCCGTTTTTTCGATAAATAATTGTTCGGCATCCTGCGCAATGCACGATCTACTCGGCGCGCAAATCGTCTTGTTAAATTCATCGTTGTAAATAAAAAAATTCGTCGTTCGGTGACGCGTCTTGAAGATTCCCGAGCACCCTTCAATTTACACTCATTCTTTTAACGTACTTTAATGATATTTTCGATTGATTAAAACATTCAATTGTCTCTCTCTCTCTCTCTCTCTCTCTCTCTATATATATATATATATATATATATAATTGAAGCTGGCAATAATCAGACGGGTGTTGGCTCGATATCTGCGATGGGAGAGCCCGGTCGCTTTGGGAAGCGACCGGGCTCGAGTCTCCCCTTCCCAACGTCTCTTCCTCGACGTCGTTGACTTTTCGTAAATTTTACCCGCGTCGAAGGAATAAAAATCTAGCCTCCTCTGTGAAATTTTCTACACACAAACGGATTACAAGGAAAAAAGGAGCTGCCTCGTAGGAGGTTTTTGTAGGTAAATACAATCGTATGACAAATATTGGTGAGTCTAAATAATTCACGAGCCCGATACGACTGGTAGTATCGTTGTGAGAATATATTTTATGGAAATTTTGTGAAGCCGAATAGAAAAAGAAAAGTGTTCTCCTTGAGGGACTTTTTGGAATTTTTTTATCCGGAGGGTTGCTAAATTACTTTCGAGCGGTAGTGAGGTGTGTGCGTGCGTGCGTGCGCGCGAGATCCACGTTCACACGCAGGAAGAAACGCGAAGCGAGCTTGTATATCGAGGGGGCCTGAGCGTGTATACCGGATGTAGATACAGAGCCAGGTTAGCGTGACTCCGGTCTGTGGTTCGAAGGTACACGAAAGAGAACTCGCGACCGAGGATAGTTTGTCCCGCGAGTCCTTTCCGCTCACCCTCTTACCCGCAGCACCCTTCGTCCTTTCATCCGCACTAGCGTCTGTGGGTGTTTATTTTTTTATTTTTTTTATTTTTTTCCAAACCCACCCACGTACACACGTGTGGGCTGAGCGTGCGATAGTCAGTTTCGCGGTCAATGTCTTCGGACGGATGTAAGCGCGTTTGTACAAAAATCCTAGAGATATATTACACAAATACGAGGAATAAATCTTGGTGCGCGTATTTGCTTCGTACGAACGTACGCGGACGCTTTACGAGCCAGTCGTAAACGTAACAAGCCTAACAAATTACCAAGTACGAACTCGAGATACTTGGCCGCGTTCGTTCAAATTTGAGACAATGAAAACGACTGCGTGTCGATGAAAAATTTGAGTTATCGTAGAGTATACGAGTACAGAGTTGGCACGATGACTGCCTATTAATTGCGTATGTGTGCAATAGCGAGCCAGTTATCCCAATAGCCTCGTCGGAAAAAAAAATATTGAAAATCGAGGTGCTTGTTTGGCCCCGAGCCAACGCACAGAGCCGTTGACTCTCGCTTTTGCCGAAGGAAATTTTCTCGATTCAAGGAGGAGAAGAAGATTCGGGGCCGCGGACATTCCGCGACTCGATCGAAAGCGTGCGTGACCAACGCGGATGGATTCCCCCTTGGAAGTGAACGCGTATAGTTTCTTTCACTCTCGACGAGTTGACAATCGGGCCAAAGTATGGGATAGACGCATACGCGCGGGGAGCCTTCAAGTTTGTGCGCACCAACCGTGACCCCGAATTCCCACGATCATCTCTCGGCTCTACAGCCGTCCGTGTATGCATTTTTTATCACAGCCCCCGAGGAAAGTAGCGCGCTCGTACGCTCCAGCCGCTGGCAAACCTTTTTTGCACGGAAATTTCAATTTTTCCTCCTTCTTTCCAAGCCGCGAAGCACACAGATGCAAGAAAGAAAGTAGAAAATAGCCCCCCCCCCCCCCCCCCCCCCCCGATGCAGCAACGCTTTCGATTTCGAAGGCTCGGAAAGATCGGACGAACCGATCAAAGCCGAACGACGTTGAGGAGGATTTTTCAAGCGAAGCTTCTATAGCCTCGTTACGCGCTCGGCCGCTGGGGAGTAAACCGAGAAAAAACGTCACCGTCACCGTTAACTTCCCCCTCCATTAGCGCGCTGCTACACTACTGCCTAGAGCACAAACACACACACACACACACATCTCTGAGTGAATACATACATTCTTCACCTAACTTTTAATACTAAATATAATATATACTTAACCGGTGCAATGGTCTAGTAGTTAGCGTACTTGCCACTAAACCTGCGGACCGGCGGAAGGTCCCGGCTTCGAATCCCAGTCGCGTACATTTCCTCGTGAAATGTTTTTCTTCGGCATTTCGCGGCGAAATACGACTAGTTACTTCCACGACTGGGGGGCGAACTTGATGACCGGCTGTATTGGTATAGGTTTTCTGCACTTTCCCTATACCCATGACAGAAATGTCACGATGAATATGATACAGAGCTGCGGCCGCAGGGCGGGGGGGGGCGGTGAAGAAAAAGGAGTGTGGAAAAGGAGGAAAGAAACAGTCACAGTGGAGGAAAAAATAGGTAACAAACGCGAACAGCGTGTACGTTAGGAAAAAACATTAAAATAAAAAAAATAAAAATATAATATATACTTGGAAGAAAAATTAATTTCACCGAAAAATCCATATTTTTGTTATTACTCATTGGAACTCGAGATCACGGAAATAAGCCCTTTGAATACCTCGGGATCAAAGGGAGGATTATTTTTCAAGAGGCTTTCAACGATCGAGTATCACCGCGCGTTCTCTTCCCGCCGGGGCACAGATTGAATTTTCCCGCCGAGAAAACGCGCGATTTTCGCGATTCCAACGCGTACGTCGAATGTACGTGATTAAATTGTGCGTTACGTGCGAGACGATCCACAGATATTCGATCGATACGTTGTAGCTTTGCGGAACGCAATTGTCAATCAAACTCGTCCGAATAGCCCTCATTTTTAGGGCCAGCCTTTTGCGCAGTCTAGAGTATTATCGTGTAAATTGACGAAAATTGATTTCGGATTATGATAAAAATGTGGAAACAAAAGACATTTTGGAGAACCTTTTGTAGATAAATGTTTGAGAATTTTGTGGTTCGGTCTTTTCAGCACTTATTTCTTTCGAAATTTCCAGCGCTCGCCAATTCTTTCCTCTCAACTTATTGTGGCATAGAATTTAGCCGGAAACGATATCCTAAGATAAATCGAGATCGACGAGAGTGAGACAATTTTGCGTTTTACATGTGACATTTCGGTAAGACCGATTGGGGAAACTCTACAAAGCTCGATTCACGCACGAGCAATTTTTTTTTTCTTCAAAGAGCTATCGCTCGCTACGTAATTGCATATCAAGGCTTGACCTTTTTTTCAATCTATTTTTTCTCAATCGAGCTTTTTTTATTTTACACACTGTGTGTGTGTATATGTCTTTATTCACTGACATTTCTCTCTTCCCGATTGCTCGTTCATCCGGCCGCGCGTCATCTCGATAATTGCGTAGTGCGGATGTGTGCTATAGACAGAGATAGAAGGATCAAAGGAAACGAGCTCGTTTCAGCGCGCACAATTGCATCCTCCCCAAGATGATGCTGTTTTTTCTTCCCCTCATAGAATATTCATTCATTCCTCGTTCATTCGTACGGATCTCTGGATTCGGCGTGCACATCTCGACCTTTAACGATATGTTTTTTCTTCGTTTTTTTTTATTCACGTGGGACAAAGTATTTCCGTCCTCGTTGAAAAATGACCAATGAATATATTAAAAACATGTATCGTTCGTTACGGCGTGGCTATATTTGCCACGAACGAATGGTCCAGGCTCTTTCGACGACGTTCAAGTTTGCATCTTCGGAACGCAGCGATATTATTTTTTTATATTTTCTTTCTTTATTTTTGTCATTATCCAAAGTTTTTTCTTCCTCAAATTGAGATTGTAAATTTCTTGTGAGAATACGGAAAAATGTTTCAGCGATTTTCGTTGCGTTCCAACAATGCGAACTGTCTGTTTAGCTCCCACGGTGAGCAGGAAAAATATTGTGGGTCGTGCCGAGAGTCGATCTTTTCATTAAATCATTCTTTCTATTTTCAATTGGATCGCAATATTGGAGAGAAAAAAATCTTAAAGTTGGGTACAAAACGAACTAGGAATTAAACGAATTTTAACGTATAGAAAACAAACTACGATGGAACGAATTTTCGCCAATTTTTCGATGATTTCATTTTTTTCTTTTTTTCCTCATTTGGTTCCCTTTCATCTCCGGAAAAATCGTGTTTTTTTTTCACTATTTTGTTCGCTTTATATCCGTGAACATCGAGGACGAGGCGCGGTTTCGTGATTCGTGAACGTAATTTTTCGTTTTCATCTCTCTCTTTTATAAAACTGCAAAATCTCTTAATTTCTCGCTCACTCTCTCTCTCTCTCTCTCTCTCTCTCTCTCTCTCTCTCTCTCTCTCTCTCTCTCTCTCTCTCTCGCTCGCACAAACACGTACACGGGTACGAGAGTTCGGTAGTGCGGTGGATCCGACCGCGTTTCATTCAACAGCCGCCTATCCCTGGCCGACCGACAATCACCATCACGACCGCCGAGTTTTACGGGATAAATTTGTAACACCGTTACCGCGGCGGCAAAATCCAATACACGTGTGTGCTTCAAAATTTCGTAATGCGTGAAAAAACGATTTTTTCCTCATACGAAAAAATTATATCGCGCGTATAAAAATATCGGCTCTTGGCAAAGTCAGTTATTTTCGTCGAGGGATTATTGCAACGGTTTTTCCTATTCTTGATTAATTACGTGTGTAATTAATCAAGAATTAATCAAGAAAGTGTGTGTGTGTGTGTGTGAGAGAGAGAGAGAGAGAGAGAGAGAGAGAGAGAGAGAGAGAGAAAGAGAACTTTTCTCCTTTCTTTTGATCTCCTCGGGAACGTGTGTCACACACGAATCACGTCGTATACGCGTGGACGACTGTAGAGCTAAAAGGATAAATTTATGCATTGGCCATAGGGGAATGCAAAGTGACGCGACGAGCCAGACAATGAAGAAGGTGCGGTTGAGCATACGGGAGAGATATACTTGTTGTGTGTGTCTGTGTGTGTGTGTTTGGGTTTGTTTGGGTGTCTTTGGGTTTGTTTGTTTTGGTTTGTTTGTTTGTTTGGGTTTGTTTGGGTTTGTTCGGGCAAATTTTTGTTCACTCCTCAGCCCCGAAAATCTGCACCGAGAAATACACTATACTCTTGTGAAAACCGCATCGAAATCGGACCATTGCTTTCCAAGTTCATCGGGTGGAAACCGCAACCGACAGACTCTTCCGCTTATAAGTTTAGAGAAGAGATATGCACCTAAACGTATCGATAGATAACAGGGTGGCGGCGGGGAGAGTACGTTTCGAAGAATAAGACAGAGAAAAGACGATTGACTCTCTTATTGGGTCAGGTCGTATCGGCTTGTACAGTGGGATCCCCCCCCCCCATACAGCAAGCTTCGATCAGCAAAGCTTTCCGTATCGGACAACTCGAACGAATGTTTCCGGTTCTACTGTTGTTGGGGAAATCGGGGCGATGCTGTTGCGCCTCGGCACAGTGCCCGACAGTCCCGATCACTACCCCGGAATAATTCAGTAAACATCACGAATAATCCGTTGCATCCTTACCGTACGCAAATGTTTTAACGATAGAATCGTAATGTTGACTGGTAGTTATGATTTTTTTTTAAATGTACGTATACAGACACACGTGTTTGACGGTGTTTAAGTTTGTCGCTTTGGAACTTTGCATTTGGAGAGCGGGAGGCGTGCGGAAAACGCGTGAGGGACAAAGGGCTAGAGAATAAGAGAGTTTTTGAGATTCGATATTGCAGCGCAGGCGCGAGGCTCATCGCGTATACACGAGTACCCTCGTAAGAGAAAAATATTACGTAGACGCTTCGTAAATGAGGAAAACGGACGAACGCGGGCATCGCAACCGAGAATCCTTTGTCCGCGGCCATTGATCGTCATTGCGTTGCGAACAACAACGACGGAAAGAGGGAGAATAGATATACGAACGTTCTCTATACTCCTAGCCATAAAGAGTGATGCGAGTGAACGAGGAATAATGCCACTCGAATCCTCCGAAAATAATTGCATTTCGGCAAGAGCGAACTCGTCCCCGATCGATGGAACTCTCTTCTCGTTATAGTCGTCGAATGTGCCCTCGTCAACCTGCTCTCCTGTCATACGTGTATGTATATTTATATACTATATATATATATATATATATGTATATACATCTGTTTGCACAAAGACGCTAATCTGACAATTTACGAGGCTCATCGCGCGGAGCAGAGATTCCGAAAACGAACACCCCATTATGCGTGTCCCCGTAAACTTGACCGACCCGTATACTCCTGTTGTACTTATCACCTTGCAGAGTATGCGACAAACGGCCGATTCGAGGGCAGTCCGAAGGGCGAAAAATTGATTTTCACCAAACACACACGTAACTGTCGACCAAAATAAATAACTCATATTCCGCGGCATAATTATTCTTACCTCAAAACTGCGTACAGTTACAAGAATATCACACTGAACTCGTATCTTTATTATTGTATTTTACTTTGAACATTTTTTCCAGCATGCCGCACTGTGGTGCACGATATATTTATCATATTTTTTTTTTCAGACAAATATTGTCCCTTTTTTTCGTCTCAACACGGAGAATCTTAGCACAATATTCTCGCAGTATATTCACGAGATTGAGTGCAGACAAGGAGATAAAAAAGGAACCATATTCATTATTATTATTATTATACTTGTATATGTATATATTACGGTGTTTCATTCTCCAGTACCAAGTATAGGTACTTTCAGTGACGGCAAACCCCACCACTTGAACTTTTTTTATTCTCTCTCTCTCTCTCTCTCTCTCTCTCTCTCTCACGTCTCAATCTCGTATCCGTTATTATATGCCGTAGTAGTACAAGCCGCGCTACACGCATCGATGTACGCGCGTTGCCTCACACCGAGTGAAACTCTACTCTCTGGCGTACTGCTCCTCGTAGCGAACTCCCCACCAATTCCCATAGCCGTGTTCAATGAGACCGATCTAATGAGGAAAAGGGCCCAAGTGCCGCGATCACAGGTACAAAAGTCATTCGGTTTAAGGCCTTGCGCGTGTTCTTTGAGCCATTGGACGAATATACTATTACTACGATTAATAACTGAAACGAATGTGAAAGAAACCGTAAGATCGTGATAGTTGACTGAACGGGGGCGGCCGGTTGGAAACGGTGAACGGGAAATATCGAAACCTCTCCTTCATCGAAGAATATATATATATATATATGCATTTGGTGTACACATAGTTAGCATTATTATTTTCCATTACTTTTTTATGCTGCCGTTCGATAGGAGAATTTCGAACGAGAGTAGAAAGCAGGACGAAAATACGAGCACCGCAAATATGATGATGATAATAATAATGGATATTATTAGGATATACTTGGTTCGAATGTTTCGGAAAACTTGATCGCGTACGTTTTTCTTATTCTTTTTTCAAGTATCTTTTTATGCCGTGTATACGTGTGTGTGTGTGTGTGTGTGCGCGCGCGCGCTCGGCTGCTGAGCGCGTGTAGGGCGAGAGAGACTCCCATCGCTAGACCTCATGCACCTTGCCACTTGTCGCGCTCCGCGTTCCCTCACATCAAACTATTGATCGAGCTCCCGCGCCGCTTTCAACCACGTACAGCACGGTCCACCTGTTAGAGACACTTGTCCCTCGGATGAATATCTCTTGCTCTTTAGCTTACCGATCGTCTTTGCATTACTGTACGGATGTGCACATCCTTGTCTCACGTATATACAAGTCGAAACCGCTTGTAACGACATTTGCTTACAACGACGAATCGGCTATAACGTCGCTACTGCAGGCTCCCTTCAATGTCGTTGTAACGGCTTTTCACTGTGTGTGTGTGTGTGTGTTTGTGTATATATGGATATTTGAGAAATGGGAGAAAAAGTGATTTCGGCGACATTAGACTTCGAGGGCCGTTTCTACAGTAGCCGATTGTCTGTAATCAACGTCTTACAAAGCCCTCTTTGTAGAAAAGTCACTTCGAGGAGCGGCCTATCCGTAAAAGGAATAATTCGTTTTGATAAACGAAAGATCGTCCTCGCAACAGCCGCGTGTGCAAACTAACGTCGCGGGTTTATAACGGGCTTTACACAAGCGCAGAGGAGTCTTTGACCTTTTGTTTATTCTTATCCAGGCACATTCGAATCCCCTTATGGTGGGGAATAGCGACACGCGGTACTACCGAACGAGTGATTACGAAGAGCAGACTTGGCAGCTTTTTTCCAGTCAGCCCTTCGTCTCTCACTTTTTCTTCGTCTTCCTCGTTCGCATAGCTTTTTTTTTCTTCTTTTTTTTTGTTTCACTCAATTACGTGAATTCCGTGGGCAGAGGGGATTCGGGTCTGTTCGGAAAACTCGGTTTATCGCCACGGAGTTGGCAACCTTGCTGCACCGAGTCTGCGATACGTCTTACGCAGGTGGCGTTCGAACGTGTGAAAAATCGTTTTTGCAAATTGTGCCTGATTGCAGGGAAAGTCTTCCGTGCAAATGGAACTTGAGACACGGATGAAAATCGTGGGATCGGGAGTTAAGTATGTCCAATGTAAAACGTACACGTTGCGCATGGAGAAATGTGGGCTGGGTTCGTAGACGAGTGTGGTACGTGTGTTGTTCGAAGATGAAGAGAGCCTCGCGAACAAAGCCATACCGTATTTCCTACAAAGCAATATAAAATTTTACGTAATCCATATCTCGTGCGCTGGATTCGCGTTCTAGCGAATGAAAATATACCCATCATCGTACATCGTCGTCCGCGTGTGTCTGGCAGCTATGCGCATCTGTACAGGTTTATCGATATTATCGTGGTTGTAGGTGGATTTTGCGAGCGCGGGGAGTCATTGACGAACGAGGCTCGCGAACGCGACACAAGAAAGCAACGAAACCGCCGTTAAGGGCTTACATACACCTGGCTAGATGAAAAAAAAAGATGGATTTTTCAAAAAGGTGCTCATTCGAAAGTACTATCCTTTGAGTGTCTAGCCTGGAAATTTCATAAGGAAATTCGCAGTAATGATGAATAAGTTGTAGCGTTTTGTAACTGACCGGGTGAGGAACGACTAACGGTTGGGGCGCAGGTAAACGCGGCCTTTCTCATCTGTTTGACTATGAACGAGGTTGACACGGCAAAGAAAAAAGAAAATTCCAGTGTAAAGTGTACTCAAAACTTTAAACGCGTTTTACTCGAAACAGTGTTTTCAAAATCGCTACCAGAAATATCTCCGCAACTACTGGATCGATCGGGATCAAGTTTTACACAGTTATGCTTCACGCGTAATAATCTAGTACTTATCGAGCAGTTTTTTCGATAGCTGGCTTTTTTTTTTTTTTTTTCATCGCAAGTACTGAACAATTTTGGGGCGAAAAAACGCCTGTTTTATTCCAGTGACTGCCATGACCGGAAAAAAATTAAATTTTTTATATTCCGACTCGATAAGTACTAGTTTTATCTAGCTACTTTAAGAAACAAATATTCTTTTTTTTTTAGATAAAAAATGGCAGATCCGCGTCTGGTAACGCAAACGCTGTCAACAAAAACACGCCCCAGGAAATCGACTGTAACTTTTTTACCGTGTGAATTTTTTTAACCAAATTTTCACACAATGTTGCTAAGATGTCATACTTAAAAATGTATATCATGGTTGTTCAATAAAATTCAGTTATAGAAAGAAAAAAAAAATTCTTAAACATAACCTTACTTTTAGCCGTCTCAGGTGTATGTATTAAGCCCTTAAATATTCCAGTCCCTTGTGTATACATCTTGTGTAGAACGAGTAGACGACATCTCTGTACAAATCATGGGCAATTTTTTCTTTTTGTTCACCCTATTACTCGAGCAAACATTTGTAGGCGATTCGTGCATCGATGTAAAACTTATTCGATGAGCTATCGGAACAAATATCTCGTCGAGCTGCTGCTATCGAATGCATTTATATTAACGCTAAAAGACGAATAAAAACAGTAGCCATTGTGGAATTCAATTGAAATTTAAGATATTTTGTAGCCGAGAAAATAAAAAAAATTCCGCTCCACATTCTCATAATTTGTCCTCGTTGACGAAACGCCGTCCCCAACGAACCGAGGAACGATGAAAGCGTATTCTATTGGGAATGCCCTAAAAACACTCGCGCGTGCGTGTGTGTGTGTGTGTGTAAAAGCACACGGTGTATTTATATGTGATAAAGTAAGGGCTGAATTTACGATCGGCATATCTGTACAAGATATGGCGGTGAAAAAGGAACGAGTCGCGTTTAATCATTAGCGAGGCTGATGTGTACAGCACACACGCGCGATAGACTCGCACGCTTCGCTCTTCAAGCCCTACGAAAGGTTTTTTTCCCTCCTCGTTGAACCGTGGAGCAGCCGCCTGGCACAATAATGCAGCGAGACTTTGTGCATTTTCTCGAGTCATTGTTAATTTGAATTTCCAGCGGACTTTTGCCGCTGTTTCAACGGTATTTTTTGCGAGCCCTCTCGAGACCCGGCGCCCACAGCGCCACCTCAACCCGTGCAAGGGGAAAATGGTGGATTAGCAAGTTAGAAAAATGGCGAGCGGAGTGAAAGAAAAACGAGCGAGGGAGGTAAACGAGAACAATACGCGTGTATATAGGAAAGAGTGTGAAAAAAAAATAATTCCTTCCCGGCCGGATAGACGCCTATGTGCATTCGTACGCGCGCGCATATAGACAGAAATATATCGAGCCGATTGTACTTTTACCTGCTTAGTTTTTGCGCTTTGAATATATAATATCGAGGATGAAAAAGTGTCGATGCGAGACCTTCGGACCGGAAATAGTACGTATAGCCACACGCGCGCAGCGGGGATACACGGAAGTTGACCGCGAGGATTACCACATCCGGCTTTGTTCATCCTGCACGAAGAGACTTTGGCGAGCCGCGCGTGGCTCGCCAAAGGATGCCTTCGAGGTGCGCAAGGTAGGCACGAGAGACGAGAACGTATAAATATATATAACACGATCCGCGTTCGTTATTTTCGTCGTTAGAGTTCGCTCCTTGATACAACGGAGATGAAAACTCCATTTTTTTTGCAAATTACTCGGCGTCCGTAGCTCCGTAATATATATATATATATTAGTTTGGTTTTTTGCAACTGTGCAACTCAGTTGATATTGGAATGGCGCGTAATTGAATGACCGCACGTTAAATGCGAAACTTACGTGTACACGCTGGTAGATCGAAAAAACATCGAGGTTGGAAAGCCAGTTACCAGGCGTTTCTATGCTTGGACGTGTTTATTCACGGCTATGCGGATATGCGCGTTTAAGCCCCTCAACGCGTCGAGAAGGCTCGTCGAGGCTGATGCATAGTACCAATAATCGTGTGTAAAACTGGACAAGCTGAGAAAGTACGTATACCAACGTTGTACCTTATAGTTGCCAACGGTCTGCACGAGAGACTCTTTGTGCTAGCACCTCGTGAGAAAATTCCTTTCGGTTGGGTCTCCATTTGGCTGAGTATTCGGGTATGCTCGCCCGTACAATCGGTTGGCTCTCCCATACGTCCGTAAAACGGGCTTACATTGACATTGTGGGTAACTTTGACAGTTTTTCGGGCTACTTTAACTGAGCGCCATAATATGCTTTAAATTGCCTTCTGTGGCGGGGGCGGCGAGTATATTATAAGACTGATCAAATGCCTACAATATTACCCTAGGTACTTGATATTTTTCTCTAAAATGTTTCCTCAACAAACATGACAATTTGATTGTAAAACATCGTTGTTTTTCATTTAATTCCATGCATAATGCATAAAATATTAATTTTAATATTTAACACAAGTTTAATCTTTGACACAAGTTGCATTTCAATGTCTCGTCAAACAAACCCCACACTCGAGGTTACTTTGACACTTAAAAATATATATATATATATATATAATTTGTGGGGGAGAGGGTGGGTCTTGATTTTCTTGTAAATTTGATAGCACAAAGACACATTGATCTATTCGAGCAAAAAAAATTGGAATTTAGGATGTTAAAAAATAGTTAGCTACGAAAAAAAATTTGCAAAACCTGTTCAAAGTAACCCCATTCTACGGTACTGCTCGTGGTCCAAGTTTGGCATGTGTATTTTGTTTACAGAGGCGCGCGCGTGAGCGTGACTGGACCCTAGTGTTTTCCGAGGTAAAGCTTCTCGATGTCCTGCACCCGTAGACACCTTGATGCTAATTGTTCCGCTTGCCTGTAAAGTTTTGCTCGAGTGAAATGTGTCGGGAAGGTGAGCTCCTGAACGAAGTAGGTGAAAAAAAAAAGAAAAACACAAAGGGGCGGGGGGGGGGGGGGGGGGCGTTCCATCGCGTACCAACGGGAAGGATACGCTGACACGAGACACGCGAGACGGGGTAAGTCGTCCGGACAGGTGTGCACGTATACGAGCGGAACGGAATCGATCACGTGTGTATACGAGAGTCCGGAATAATTGTCGCGTGGAAAAATTTTCCAAATGGTGGAAAGGGGGAGGGAGGTTCGTCACTTCGTATTTTGTGAGGAGAAGGAGCACGGGGGCTGGCTGGCTGGCCACACGTGTAACGCGATACAAGAGTGCACGGTAAGACTGTGCGTAACGCAAGGTAAGGATCGACGCGCACTGCACGCTCGTAGACACGCGTCTGTTGTATCATTGTGGAGTATGCGCGTGTTGGATATCCCCGAGCTACGAAGCTGCTGTGGGCAAACTAGATGTTTTTCACCTGTCCTCTGAAAAACATTTGTTCAATTAGCGTGTCGGTTGTTGCAAGCTGGGGTGAGGAGGTTACTTTACGGATTTACATTAGCAAGCAATCCCAGGCTCATATACGGATTTACGGCACACAGAGATATATATATATATATATATATATATATATATATATATATATATATACACACACACACACACACACACACACATATCCTAGGAACATTCCACGTCGATGCGGAAAGGTATTTTCGCTCGCCCGATATACGAGCTTCGTACATCGGTCCAAGACTCTCTTGAGTTCGCTGCGACTGACCGATGCCAGGCAGACGCGACACTAGATACGGTTGCGGTTAATTACGATCGCGCGCGCGCGCGCGCGCTCCTTTCCCCGACACCCGACAAACTGGGCCAAACTTTCGCTCGTGTATCGCGATCGAACCGAATACCAAGCTATAGCTCACGGGGGACAAGCGGGGTTCGCTCCGCGGCAACGAAAATAGCAGCTGATCAAACATCGCCGATATCTCAGCTTGGGTTGGTTCTACGATATACGTCGTGGGTGGCCGCGGCCTCAGTCCGGAACGACTGACAAAGAAACGCGATTTTCGTACAATTATTACGAAAGCGCTTGGTATTGGTACTTGGCCAATGGTTATTGGTTGATGGACAATTATTATTCGCTCTCGACGGTAGGCGCGCGTGTCCTAGGAACGAGCAGGAACAAGGCTGAGACTCACCTGAACCCGTGGCGGCCTTTCTTTGACGGTCATAGTAATTGCACTCGCCGCAAACGAGGCGCTGCTGCGTTCGATAGTCATTCTCGAGGTTGGTGTCCTCGTCGCAAACGTCCTTGTAGCCTTCCGGTGGACTGAGCGTTTCCTGTTGCTGTTGCGGCCTGTCCTGAACATTTTCGAGCGGCGTGACGCAATTAGGCATCTTGCAATTGGCAATTTCCGCTCTCCTGCACTTGTCATTGTCGTCCGAATCCTCGATCTCCTCGTCCTCCTCGTCACCCTCCTCCTCCTCCTCCTCCTCGTCTACCTCGTCTTCCTCCTCCTCCTCCTCCTCCTCTTCGTCCTCGTCATCCTCCTCCTCCTCCTCCTCGTCGTCGTCCTCCTCCTCCTGGGACTCGTCGAATCCGTAAACACCCTGACGATTGTCTCTTCCAATCGACGAATCCATCTCGCAGTCCGTACCGCCACCGCCGCCGCCGCCGCCGCCGCCACCACCACCACCACTACCACCCCCGTTCCTCCCCTTGTTGTCGTATCTTTGGTCGACGTTCGCAGAGTCACCGCTGTTGGTCGCGTTCCGCGTCACATCCGCCCTGCACTCCTTGCAATTGCCCAACCTAATTTTCTCGGGCTTCCGGCAACAACAGTCGCACTCCTCGGCGTAATCGGCGCAGCATTCCTCCTTTATCAGTATAATGTAATCGGCGGCAAAAAACTCGTTGAGTTTCTCGTTTATAACGACTCGATTCTTGTGACTCTTGGGTCTCGTCTGACCGGGCTTCTTCAGCAATGACTTCAATACGCGTCCGGGCACTTGGGCCGCGAGTACCCGTTCGTTCATCATATCCGAGCCTTCCTCGGTCTATCGAGATGAGGCTCGGTAATTCGTTTGGTCGATTCGCGCGACGACCAAAAATTTCACGGCTTCGAACGAAAGCCCGCGTCTCGTTGCTCCTCGTTGCAAGGTGTAACCGACATTTCCAGGATTGACCGAGACGATTCGTTCAACCGTGATTGTGCGCGACGCTAAAAAATCCACGACTCTGCATCCTGGATTCCCGAGTCTTGTTTTGTTTTTTTATTCTTTCTTTGTTTTTCCTCACGTGTGCAGTTTCAAGCGCATCGTCTAGCAATGACGAGGGAAGTAGGCACTCTACTTCCGTCGTTTATCGGTGTTTAGCGGCAAAAGCAAGACCCGACGTTTTCGCCGCTTCGGGGTGGTGATGGCATCGCTGATAAAGGCCGTAACCCCGCAACAATGCTTCGCTTCGATAATCCGCCTTGATCTTGGCGACCTGACAACGCGAAATCTCGAGGTCTATCAATTTTTATTAGCACGAATGGGACACCAGTTAGACTCTCCCTTCCATCCATTCGCACGACAGGTATCACACTCGAGTTTTATTTCCAGAGAGTTACGCGAAACACAGCACTTTCCGAAGCAGCGAATCCGTGGCGGCTCTGTGTCCGCGTCTAGGATAAAAACACAAGAATAATAAAAGAAAATAAGAGTGAAAGAGAGAAAACGAGGCTCGCGTATCCTGCAAACGACGCAAACTCGGAACGGGACACCCACGTTCGCGCACACTACAAGAGACGCGCGAGAAAGAGAAAAAGCGATCGAGAAAAACACACGCACACGCACGCACGCACGCACGCACGCACACACACACACACACAGAGCTCACCTCGCAGTGGCTCCTGCGCACCGACTGCGGGGGAGCCGCTCGCGTTCCCCCAAATACGCGCAGGCCACTCACTTTGACTGCGAGAACACGCAGAACCTGAGCGTCAAGCCCCCCCCCCCCCCCCCCCCCCCCCCCGCCCGACTTGCCCCTTCTTCGCCCACTCGTTCTCTCTATCGCGGCGATGCGGAAACGGAATGACTGTAACGACCTCGGACAAAAAGACGGATGGTCGTGGAAACGATACACGAAAGGTTGGCGTCGTCAATTGTTAGGTCCGACATAATAATCGTCGTTTCAAAATCCTAGTCCCGACGCTGTGTAAACTGATACATCAAACGAGGAGATGAAGCGAGCGTCCTCGTTTGTGAAATAAAAATGTCCAATCGCGCGGTGTTCTCGCGGGATTTTTAACAGGTGTCCGGATTCGCCACCCCAATTCCCTCTCCAATGCGCGATTAACCATTTACACACGAGCAACGCGTTTGCCGCTCGACAGCAGAGTTTCGACGAAACAAAGCGCGCTCGCGAATGCTTCAACAATTTGTTTATCGTCAGAAAGTGGACGAATCTCGACGATTAAACGCTCGCTTGCGGATAAAGCCGATTTTTTTTACAAGCGTCAGAGAATCGTGAATACAAAGAGGGCGAAAAGAAAAGAAAATAAACTGACACAATTTATTCCTTCCTCTCGGTTCGTCTAATTTGATAACATGCCTCGACGCGTGTTTCGACCAACTCGAAGTGTTGAGAAAATATCGATACGAGTCGCGCGGTCACAGTAGAGAGCAATTGACAAGATCGAATCAAACGGTTGCATACATATTTATGTTTTTTGTTTCGTCGAACCGTCTCGTCGACCCGTCCGTGATCTCGAAGCGAATATTCGAGCGGTCCGATAGGCACTGAGAGTACAAACTTGCTGGCTCGCGCTCGATCGTCCGCGTACTCTTTACGGTTAGCAGGTGGATAGCCGGCGGCGCCACTGCCGTCCCTCCGGCGCTGCCGGCGCTCTTTCGCGCAATGCGGCGTCCGCGGCGGCACGGCCAAGCGTCGCGCACGCGTGAACCCGCTTTGGGTACGAGCTTCGCGTCGCCGCCGCTAGAGGACACCGGCACCTCCAACAGTGCGTTCCTTGCTCTCGTCGTGTCCTTCGTGTCGCGGTACATTGCGAAGCGAGATAGAAAGGATGCTAGTCGGCGCTACCCCCAGCCGCAGTAGCGTCGCCTTCCGTCGACTCTTGGAGCGGCCTTACTGAGTAGGTAACATGCCAGCTGGGCATCGCGAGATAACGAAGAAACTCTCGCGCTACCTCTCTCTCTCTCTCTCTCTCTCTCTCTCTCTCTCTCACTCACTCTCTCACTCTCTCTTCTCCCGTACCAGAGACGAAGCGGAATTGTTTACACTAAAATTCAAGCTATTCTCGTCCTCGTAACTTATCAACCCGATACAAAATAAAATTCTAGGATAGCCTTTGTCTGAAATGAGCAGCAGGAAGAATATTGGCTGGTATACATGGCTCGAGCATAAAGAATAGGGATATATACGAATGAGCATATCGTGGACGGATGTATAATCCGAGAACGAGCGTAGCGGTGCTTAGCGAAGTAAACATTTTCGCTTGTGAAAGTTCACCTTCGCGTTCGGACTTGTCTCTCCCCTGTGTACCACACATTGCTAGCAACTGACCGTCATCCGAACGCTCGCTTCTTTCGCTCTACCTCGATTGCGATATTTCGCATTATCAATTGCTCATTTATTATCGCTAATTACGGAAATTATAAATAGAGAGAGAGAGAGAGATATATATATATATATATATAGATAACGAGAAGATACATTTTCTGTTACCGAATTTCATCTTGCGACGAGAAATATTCTTGTAAGACCCTCTTGCATATTCGTTACCGATTTTCCGAAATCTTCTCGATCAATACCGAGCTTTTGTATTCGTATATATTATTCACGAGGCCGTTACAGCTAAATTGAGAGCGACTGGGGAGAGGGAGAGAGAGAGAGAGAGAGAGAGAGAGAGAGAGAGAGAGAGAGAGAGAGAAAGAGAGCGGGTGAGAGAGAGGGTGGGAGGAAGGGAGGGAGACAGAGAGGTGTTTATTTCGTAGCGTAATGTTATTGGCCTCCCGAGGGCGACTCTCTAGCGTTTCATCTTGCTTATCAAAGCTCAGAAAAAAGGCAACAGGCGTACGGTACACATTCTCTAATATCTGTCAAAATGCGGAACAGGAATATTCGAGTAAAGAAAAAACGTCTGTTTTCACGGTAAAAATGATAATGAAAAAAAAAAACTTTTTTTTACTCCGGCACCCTCGATGCCCGGGCTATTTATACGTGACGATACTCGCAGCCTGAATCCCAAACGCAGCCCGCCATTTCTCCCAAGCTTTGAGCTATCGAAATACATGCCCCGTGCTCTCCGTCTTGACTTTTCCCGTGTCATCCAGTCGAGATGACGACGACATTTAACTCGTTTCTCGCATCGAAGATCTCGAGATCTTAAGGGGGCAGGTATGAAAATGAAAGTTCGGGACCTTGCAGAAATTGGGCTTGTATTCGGAAAATTTTTCGAGGATGTAGGTATAATTTCACGCAAGTGTATCTGTACACGTAATTCAATTCGAACAAAAATATTATGGACGAACGAGACATAAACAATACAGAAACGGGATCGAGCTAAATTTTCATCACTCTTCATCTATGTAATATGATGTGCCCTTTCCCCTCGTCTACCTCCTTTCTCTGTTTTTATTTTTTCACTCTGTTTGTCTTTCCCAGAAACAAACGAAATCTGAACTCCATTCCAAAAAAGGGACGTCAAGTTTGCAAATATGCGTGTACCAAACTTCCCCTACGTGTCGGTATTTTTTTTTCGACAAATCTGCACGTTTTGAACAATGAGTAAGAAAACGAGAGGGACAAATATAAATAAAGCGGGCGACAGTGGAGAAATATTAAAAAAGAGCAGCAATAACAGAAAGAGAGAGAGAGAGAGAGAGAGAGAGAGAGAGAAATATTGGAAAAGTAGCAGTAAGTTTAGTTTCATCCTCTGAAGGATCGGCATGGCGCGTTTCACGAATATCTTTCTACGTCTCCCTCTCTCTCTTTCTCACTCTCTCATTCCCTCACCCGCTCTCGGTTTATCGATTACGTCGGACGCCTCGGAGTCATGCTCTCTCGCTCACTCTCGTCGTCAATTTACTATAAGAGAATATATACGTATACGTGCGGGTAGACGCACACACATACACACACACACACACAGCCGTACTATGCACATATATCTATACATGGACAGAATCATCTTGATAAGGACCAAAAATACCGTGATATATCGGTTTTCGAATCATTTAGTACGCATACCCAAACGAAGAAATAACCCATCCTGTGTGTGTGTGTGTGAGAGAGAGAGAGAGAGAGAGAGAGAGAGAGAGAGAGAGAGAGAGAGAGAGAGAGAATGAGGGAGAGAAAAGCCGGGACGGCGGAGGGAAAAAGAAAGCGTTAACGCGAGAGCACGCTGCTGTGAAAAAGATAAGGGCTCTTCGCACGAGAGTTTCTCGCACAACACACGTCGCGTCTGCGAGGCTTTTCACCAAGTCCCCGTGGCATCACGAGGCTGCTGTGCTCTCGCTCGTGTTGTGCGGGTGCTGTCTCGCATTTTATTGATTGCGTATATACACTCGGTATTCCACGGTAACCGCAGTTACCAAGTAGAGAGAGGGGCTTTTCTGTAGCACCGCGACTTTCTACTATACGTCGAGATTTACCTTTCCATATATTAATAGTAGATAAATAAATCAATAAAACGAACAGCCGAAATAGCGATTAAACAATCATGATCGGATTAAAATAATTAACAACGCCAAATGAGGATGATTATTTCTTACGAAATATTTGTAAATGATAAATAATAGAGTGGTCAATAATGAATAACAATAATAGCAAACGATTAACAACAACATGTATTATTATTATTATTGATAGTATTGTTATAATTATTACTAATTTATTGCAAATTTTGGCCTCTGAGGAATTTTTATTATTTCATTTTTTTTCCATCTCGACATTCGATACTAATTCGGGTTCCGCGTATGGAGTTGAAAAGAAGAAGCGAAAGATTAATGAAGAAAGGGTCCAAGTTCTAATTACTCGCAGGACATTTGACACATATAGAACGTTCAGAATTGTTCCCATACTCAAAATCATGTAAACCCCAATGTATTGAAAATGGTTTTTTGGTGAATGTTAACATTTTTATATGGAAGATCATTTCGAGGATCGTCCTTGAAACGGTCAGATGTGCCGATCCCCATATATACGGGAAAAGAGCATTTTAAAGCCGTTAAAATGTATGTGTGTGCGGGCATGTGAAATAATATATGTTTGGACAGCGGTAAGGGGACACAGCCGAATTTTTCTTCGGCAACCTGCAGTGTCAATTTTTTTTTCCCCGCATATACTGATATCCTCTAGCGAGCCATGGATACATTATGTCTGTGTGTGTTGAGTGAGTGGGCACACAAGCAGTTGATTCGAGGAAAAAAGTATGTGGCGGGTATGGTGTCTTATATATAAACATATGTGTGTGTGTGTGTGTGTGTGTATACACAGGGTGGCAGAGAAAAAAAGATGGCCGAAGCATGAGGTCAGCCGTGATATAGCTCCAGATAAAAAGCGAATAATTAAGATGAAAAGGTGAAATAGGTGTAATGCAAGTGGTTAAAGGGAACAATTGCGACACAGGGATCGTGGAAAGTAAAAGCAAAGAGAATATTGGAGGACCAAGAGGAATTACTCGAGAGGTTAAGGTGAGAAATGTCGAGGGAAAAAACATCGTGGTGAGAAGACAGGCGGGAGTAGCAGCGACACCTACGGAGCCGAGTCGGAACTAGAATTGGACAAGATGGTAATAGCGAGAGAAGAGGAATCTGCGACACCGGACGAGGCGGTTGAGCTAAGGAAGAAACGGAGGATAGGCCGACCATTGGGGTGAAAAAACAAGCCGAAAGGAGGAGCCACTGGAGTGAAAAGAAGAATGGAGGAATAGATCGGGGCCTTTGCAACGGGAGGGAGAGCCAAGGCTTCATCAGCAACGAATAAAGGAATAACACGAGGAGCGATGCATAGCGAAGAGGGGAGGAGAAACTCGAAAGAAGAAGAGGGAGTACGATCGGGAGATAGATCGCGTGGACGGAGAAAAATCCAAGAGGAAATAGTGCGAGTGTCGCAACGTCGATTGAAACGCGACAAGGGAGAGAGAAGAGAGTTGAGAATGATCCGCGAAGGATCCAAATGTTATCTAGGAAAATTCATCCGAGAAATAAAAGTGGTAGAACGTTCAAGGATAGAGAGTTCGGAGAAAAAAAGTGAAGAAGGTGGGCGACGGAAAGACAATTGCCAAAAAGAAGAATAGAAGGAGCGAAAAGGAAGTTTGCCAATTATAAACGTATCAATCAACATTTGGTGGGACGAAACAAGGGTGGAAATATGGATAAATGAGGAGTAAGTGAAGAGAAGAGGAAACAACAGAAGCTGCCACATTCCGGACGCGCAAAGAAAAGACAAGTGGATGAAAAATATTGATAAAAAGGTGAAAGCGATCATGGAAGTTAAAAGCCGTTGATATAATGTATAGCCGTGCTGGATCATCGATGGTAAAAAAAAAACAGAAAAGAGAGTTGAGAATATCGAAAGTCATGATAAACGGCAAAGAGGTAAAAGAGAGGGTAAAATCTTAAGAGACATGTACAAGATGTCCTTGGGAGGAAGGTACACACGAAAATTCGGATGAAAAAGGAAGTGAGGATTCGAGAAGCAATGATAGAAAACAACGCGGAGACGCTGGAAGAAAAAAAAAATGATGAGCGGGAAATACAGAAAAACACGGAGAGCAAATTTTCAGGAAAGAAGGGGAGGGAGCCAACGAGACGAAAGATAGAAATGTGGAATAGAGCGGGGACGACACAACGGTGAAAGGCCCGAGACTCGATGAAGGAATCATCCGAATAACAATTCTCAACGAAACATGGGTGGAGAAAGAATTGTTAAGCCGGGGTATGCGAAAACTTGGCGGCAAATACAAATAGGGCGGCTGAACTGGCAAGTGGGGAGAAGAAAAAAAATACGGCTAAAGAAGGAGGAGAAATCGAGGGCAGAAGGGGGGTCGAATAGCAGGATATGAAAATAGAGGGATGGGCGTTGGTCTTCCGAGTTGAGGTTAAAGAGTTGAGTTAAAAAAACAAAGAAAAATGAGAAATTATTATATATGGCTCTAGAAATTACAGGGCTGGAGGATATCGATATCGAGAATAAGGATTTCGAGAGAGGGAAGAAACTGAAGAGCGTAAACGCGAGAATAGGGAGAGAACGTGGATGGAGGAGTAGCGGGCAGGGGGGGGGGCAAGACAAATGTAAAACAGAAAAGAGCAAAAGGAGAAGATAAAGAACAAAGGGCAAGAATGAGTGAAAGAAGGGAATAAAGGGTATAAGGAAGGGAAGAGAATATTTATAAAAGAGTTGCTGCTAATTGGAGAAATGAAGCCCGTACGATGTGAATCTCCGAGAAGATGCGGAATTGACAAAACAAGTAGTAAAAAGGGTAAACGATGATAAGATATAATGGAAACGCCATTATCGAGGAAAAAACTATTAATACGAAGGAAAACTAAGATTTAACCGCTGTAATTCCATGTAATTTTTTAAGTGGCTGGTGCAAGTATTTCTTATTCGGAATGTAATTATCATCGTTCTGCTGTACCGGAGATGGAAATTCTATTCAGTCCCCCCCCCCCCCCCCCCCCCCCCCCCCCCCAAATGCTCCATTTGTTTTTTCTGGCAAATAGTACGTGGCGCGAAAATAGGCATTATATTTTTTTTATCGCACAGGACTTGAAAAATCATTGAGTATAATTATTTTGCCGGCTGCAAAATCTCCGCACAAGAGCCTCGAAGCACACACATATCATTGTACTATATACAGAGGCGAAAGAACGAGTAGAATTTTCTTGGCCCGTGAAATGTTGGCAAGCGTACAATTTTGTTTCCGCCTCAACGCTAACAGATGCGGTAAATTAATCAAAGTATATTAGGCCAGATTTGTTAAGGATACAATATAAGATTGTACGCGGAAGTATACATGTATACGCGTTGCGCCAAAGACGGCTGAGTGACGTATTGGCCGTTCAAAAGTATAAATATACCTGGCAAAAAGTTTTTTCCGTTTCTATATAGAGTAGGCGAGAGCAGCAGATACTGGCGAGAGACTCCGAATGTGTATAGGATTTAAAGCGAGCAATGAACGGACGAATAACGACACTGTAGCATTCAGATGGACTGTAAAATGATAATATTATGATAATGAACTTTTCAATTGCTGTAATTGACGAAAAAAGATCTAATAGTAGAAAAGAAATATTGCAAGAAATTTTAACGAATAATATTGGAGGAATTGATAAATAAGTAGGGAAATGACGCAATCATCACCAGTGAATGACCGAAATTGTCAGTAAATGAACGTACAGCGTGGACTGGAATGTTTTAAAGGCTAACGATTTATTATTTATATTTCAATGAAATTCGAGATTTTGTGAAGACTGTGGTGCAGAAAAATTATAATATTCTTATACATACGAGTATTATATTTGTTATGACGATTTTGTAGAAAATACACAAAGTTTCTTTGCAAATTAACGCGAGATGCCGCCCTGAATAATAAATACTTACCGTAAAAAGTTGTGAAAAGTTTTGTTTTCACCTTTGGAATAGGCCACTGCGTGCACCGCCGTGAATCTCAACCAAGTTGGGCGGTGTTAAAATTCGATATTAAAGTATGAAAATGGTTCAACGACAACTGTGATTTTTTTCGCTAAATTCTAGGTGTTTCGAGTTCTTATCGACAATTCATATTCTTTGTTTCAAATATTAATCAGCCTTCGTCCATAAAATGGCCTACTTCATTTTTTTTTTTTTGGCCTATATGGCTCCTGCAACGATTGGCCGATAGGATGAAAAAATTTGTGACGATTTTTTCGATTCATTGAAGAAAATGAAAAAATGATGTTTGGCTTTGTCGATGATCGTAGGGATGCGGAAGGACAGCGGGAGCTGGAAGTGTGTAAAGCGCGCGCATTGTTTTTCAAACTCGTGAAAAATAATGCTCGTTTGTTCATTGCTTTATATCTATGTTGCTGTATTGACAATTTAAAAAGGCATTTTTACAGAGTTTTCTTTTTTGGTAAATTACAAGGTAAAATGGCACATTGTGACGAGTTTTTGGAGGCATGCGTGGTACGATAAAATGGCGGACGGTCGCATAAGATGGCGATCCCCCCCCCCCCCCGCGGCTTCGACGCTTGCCGCCGATTCGTATGCTCGTTTCATTTTACAGGGGATATATAACTTTGTAGGGATTGAGAATGCCATTGGGATCCATCATAATCTTCAATTGGCGCATGAGCTCGATCGCCGATGGGTCCTTGCTGTAGCGAAGATACTTGGTCTTTTTGAAACCAATGCCGTGCTCGGCGCTAACGCTGCCGCGCAATTTCGCGATGTACTCGAATATGAAGGGCTCGATCTGGGCCTCGACCTCCGGGTCGTAACTTTTCGTCGAAATTACCACGTGGATATTTCCGTCTCCTGCAAAGTAACGGGGATAAAACGGGCAAACCCAAACAAACCCAATCGAAGATAAGTGTGACGCTCGACGGAGGGCTCTGCGTAGGCTTGACATTTTGAAATTACAATTTTTTTTTTTACTCCACACTTTAATAGCCCAGAATCTTGAATTTAGTGTGCAACAAAGATTTTGTACAAGTTTGAAAAATCGATTTCGAGCATATTTTTTGCACTCGTAATTGTCGAAATTGCAAACGAGTATCCATTCGTACGTTCCGTTTAATTATTATACCAAATACTAATAACAAACTTGATCGTCTATCGGTATTTTCCAATGAGAAGAAAAAAACCTCAAACATGTATTAATTGTAAGATGGCAATCTCGGAATTCCGATACTATCGTTGGAATAAAAATATCACAAGTCGAAATGTTTTTTTTCTTTTTTTTTCCAGTTTCAAGTTACACACGCAGACCCGTCAATCGCGATAACTTGAAAGTTTCGTGACGAATTGCCGAAACGAGCGGTTGTCGCCAACACTCGGAGCCATACGGAAGATTATTCAAATACAGGGTGAACAAAGAAGAAGAAAAAAAATATTTATCGTCGATACAAAAGAATCAACCGTATTTACTCCTGTTAGGGATGATTTGATCTCGTGTTTTTTTAGGTTATACCGAATATATCGTAAAATGTAAGGAGAACAGGGTACATTGTTAAAAAAAAATGTTATTCCGCTTCGTTTGTTGGGAGAGAGTAATTCCGACGCGGCGCACAAGGGCAGTGGAGCCACGTCACATATGGGTGTGTGTGTGTGTGCGCGCGCGCCCCTACACTCACCCAAGTGGCCAAATCCGTTGATTCGTACGATGTTGGGGCTGGTCAGGTGCTCGCGCAGCGCCTCTATTATTTCGTAAAAGCGCGAGAGCGGCAACGAGACGTCATACTTGTAGCAGTAACCGTCGCGCATGACTCCCTCACTGATGCCTTCTCTCAAATCCCACATATTCTAGGAGAGAAACGTGCAGTAGTAGTAGAAAGAGTAAAGGTAGCCCCCTTTTCCCCTTGATAAATTGCGTTGGATCGCGAAGGAGGAGGATCGAACGTGTTTTGTTTTGTTATCTCGAGTATATCGAGGTTAAGTGGACCGCCGGCGGTGGTGATTCTAACCTTTATTTTGGCTGGTTCACCGCTCATCGTCCCGTCGCTTATCAATCGTTCGGACATGGCTTTTTCAACGAAAGACGCGAGTTTTTCCTCGTCGTGATGTTGGTTGCTACCAGCGGTCTCGATGAGCATGTAAAAATTGTGGGCCTCTCCGGCGAGTGGAGATCGCAGGCCCAGATTGTTGGTCGACGCGTTCATCGATTCCTTGTCCATCAATTCGCAGGAGGACAAAATTTCGGCGAGTTCCCTCTTGGCGAGGACCACGGCTTTCAACACGTTCGCAAAATTTTCCAAGCCTACAATCGACGCGTACTCAGCTCTCGAGCGTTTCTTTCCTCCGTCGCGAGTTATCAAAGGGGGGGGGGGGGGGGACAAACGTTTGATCGGTCGGTCGTTTGACTCTCGTCGTTTCTCATCGGCGCCTTCCGGACACGAGTAAGAGATTTTCATCCGCCCGAGAAGGGCATTCCGTGTACGCTCTCTCTACGAGTAATTGGAAACGCCGTACGCGGCGTTTCCAATTACTCGTAGAGAGAGTTAAAAGTTTTGCGACAAGGCCCCGACTGAACGGACCAAAGTTTATCAGGGCGGAGGAGTCTGCGTACCGAGAAAAGCGACGTTGGTGCAGAGGGGTTTGGTCGGGCATTGAAGAGCCAGTTTGGTGATGACGCCCAATGTACCCTCCGAACCGACGAATAAGTTCTTCAAGTGATAGCCGGTGTTGTCCTTCTTCAGGCTATTGACGCAGTCCACGATCTCGCCGTTGGCTTTTACCTGCTCCGACGACGAGTATTAATTTTGGTACAGCCGAGGGGCTCTTCGGAGCCTGTTTCCTCGCTCGCTTACCGCCTCCAGACCCAGCACGTTTCCGTGCAGATTGCCGTAACGCAGGAGCCTCAGACCCCCAGCGTTGGTCGCCGCGTTCCCTCCTATCAGGCAACTTCCCTTTGCGCCTAGATCCAGCGGCATCGTCAGGCCGTACCTGTTGAGATGAGTCTCGAGGTTCTCGAGTACGCAGCCAGCCTCGCAAACCAGATTACCTGCGTGGCGCGCACAGTAGTTTATCTACGTCATCGATAATCGGCAGTCTCGAATAACGAAACGTGACACGGTCGGTGGTGAGACTCTCTTTCGACGAGGCGCCAACGATTGTTTTACGCGCGATACGGAATAGCTTGCGTAAAAATATACATATATATATATATATATAATAGATAGGGAATTGTCGATTACAATTGTAATAAAATTCAAGACATTTGAATGTGTACGCGATAATACATTATGATTATATTTGGATAAAAAAAAGTAGAAAATTTTGGCAAATATGCGGGAATCGCGGAGGCTCGGTATCAGTCGGATTCTTTTAGCAACAATTCCGATCACTCGTATAACAATGCGCTCAAATATATACGATAATATTTGACACATGGTCAAATTTGTATTTGGCAAGGGATCGTCTCGATCGAATGAATCGCGTTGATGTATAAACCTGATAATTCGTCCGTCGATATAATTCGATCCATGAGCTTCATCGAGAGTACGATTTCGTCAAAGACTGGAACACTTCCGCCAACGAGTCCCGTATTTCCGCTCTGTGGACACACGGCGAGACGATTCTCGTTGCAATAACGCAAAATCGCGGACACTTCCGCGGTAGTCTTTGGCTTTAGGACGAGTCTGCTGTTGCCTGAAATGAAAATTTATACACGCTACGTGGCTTCGAAGATTCGAGCTCGAATAAATACATATTTTTTCTTCTCGTTCGTATCGCTTCGTATGGTCGCAAAGACGCCTACGAATATTGCAATAATCGATTGACGAACGAGATACAGGCCAGACGAAATACTTGGAGGAATATTGCCATTTGCACCGTTGAAACGCAACGAAAATGATTTTTTATCTAAAAATTGTTGTACAAGTATTGGAGATTCTTCGGAATATTTAGCTTGCGGATCTCTGACGAGGAATTTGAAGAAAACAACGATAAGAGGGTACACGCGGAAAGGGGGGGGGGGGCTAGCTGGTTTGGGTTTCGGAGACGAATTTACGACTAATTGAAACGAATGGGAGCCGATTTGTCGGGGGGGTAGTAAGAGGTAATCGAAGCTACCGGCAAGTAAATATTTTCCGCTTCGAGAAGCTCGGGTGTGAGGAATTTGATTATTTTGCGAATCCTCGTGGAAGTCGCGGTGGGAGTGACAAAGGAGAGATAAATGGCACGTGTATCGTCGTACGATCGGATAACTCGATACGAGGTGGGATTTTAGATCGGTTCTTTGCCGGGCGTTGAAAAAAAGAAAAAAAGCTTGGGCGAAAGTTAGGTCGACGTCCTTAGGGCGTTTGCTTGTCGTTGACTATTCGAAAGTTGAAATATTTCTTTGTCGCGCCAATGTTTCGTAGGAGAGGGGCGCCGCCGTAAGAACGGAAGCTTCGAAACGTGGAGAATCTCACCTCGGACCATTTTGATCCAGTCGACGTTGTAGCTTTCGCACTCGTCCGCGTCCGTTATCACTCTCGCATCGTCGAGTGTCTCCCTGAAGAATCTTACGTCCGCGTCGTTCAAGGTCGCGTAAGGACCACGCTCGATTTTGTATCGTACCGATGTAAAATCGAGATTCGAGCTCGTCGAAGCTGCTCTCCGAGTGCCCAGCGGCGGCGGCGGCGGCGGCAGCAACCTTCGGCTTTCCTTCCGCTCTCGCGAGATCGCGATCCCCCGTAACCCGCTCCGCAAACCCAACAGCCTCGAAAGACCCATGTGATCGAGAAATGTGGGTGGAATTTCAAAAACGCTCGACACCTCTCACCTGCACAAAAATTAATCGTCGCTCTTTTACATTTCTTTTGTTTTTCTCGTCTTTCCTCTATCTCGGAAGATATTTGATAATCGCGAGAAGGCGCGGCAGCAGCGCGGACTTGCCGTCCGTGCTATGGGAACGTCTTTCGCACTGTGTCATGTTATTATATCTTGTCTCTCGAGACCTTTGAGGTGCCGGCCCCCGCGCGCACTGTCCTCACTTTGCATAAGTCGGTATATATTGAGACAAATTTAATTATAAACTTTGCATCGTTGCCAAACGTTTCGTAATTTTTTTGTTGTTTATCTTGTAAAACAAATAAAAAATAAAAAATATGTTGACCCGTCCAAAGGAATGAATTTTCGTTGCGTTCCAAAGATGCAATGTCGAACATCACCCAAGAGACCGCAATTAAGTATATCATAGAGATGTGAAATGTGCACTCGACTTTGCTCGCATCGAACTCCTATCGATGGCAAATCTTGCCCCGCGGTTTCACCCCCCGCCAAGAAATTGTAGAAAATCATACACGCGACCCTTTTATTTTATTTCACTTAATTTTATTTACACGTTGTTTGTGCCTTTCTATTATCTACATACTGTTGCGATGTATTTTGCTTGATTTGAACACGTTGACTGGAAAAGCTCAGCGTGTTTAACGACGCGTTGCCGTGTCGATAATTCGTGTTGTAACACACCCGAGTGTACGACGCATCAGTTTGTAACACACCTCCGAAGCATAGTTTCCCTAGGGAACTTTGATTCCAGAGTACGGAACAAACGCTTCTCTCTCTCTCTCTCTCTCTCTCTCTCGAAAATTACACACAATTCCTGATTATTCGCGCTCTTGGTCGTTTTCTCCTTTATCGCTCTGGCGTGAAGTTGATCCATTATTCAAAGCTCGCGTATCATTGCGAGAGATCGAAAAAGTAGGCAAAAGTGGCCGGACAATGGGTCTGTTCGTTTGAGTTACTATTTCTACACTTTTACCACATACAGCAATAAAAAGTACACAGAAGGTGTAACAAGTGTAGAAAAGTGCAAGAAAAACGAACAGGCCCAATAATACCGGCAGTGTAGCTGTTCCGTACACGAATTATGCGCTACACATATGCAGATACACAATAGTTATGAGAGAGACGGCCAGTAATCCCGAGAGTCGGGCCTCTCCGCACCAGCCACGAAGCTGTTGCGGCGGAAGGAAGAAGAAAGAGGAATAAGCACTTTACGGCGTCACACGCCCCACACACACACACACACACACACACATATATATATATATATATATATGCAGTCCTCACGATTTCCGTCTATAGCGTTTGTGCCATTAAAGGGGACTATTAAAGGGAATGGAAAAGAAGGCGAAAAGCTATGCAGCATTGATACAAGCATTTAAGGTATTTTTGTAAAAAGAACCGTTCTTTTCAACATTAACCATTGGAAGGGAAAATTGGAGGAATGTTTGGAAAATATAGGGAAATGTCCTGATAGCCAACACCGCACAGATGTAACGAGAGTGGAAAATGTACTTTCGCCCGCTCTCTCTTTCTATAAATATATACATATCTATACAATATTCGACACGATATCAAACAAAAACGTTGAATTGGCATAACTTTGATATTTTCCGATAAGCATCGTTGCGACTTGGCAAAAGTTTCAACCTTACGAAGAAATGGCGCAATATACGGTGTCCGTAGAGTGTACATCTGTGAGCGTGGCATAGGTGTGCCATTAAAAAAAATGGAACAGGATCGGTGGAGAGAGAGAGAGAGAGAGAGAGAGAGAGAGGGTCTCGGCAGTATGAAAAGGATCGATTTCGCCGCGTCGGAATTCCGTTCGTTGACACGTTGTCGCTAGGTTTTCGAAAATTCGTGGGCGTGTATGTACGGAGCAATTGAAACGTGTGCACGTCAGGTAGCAGGAAGGTAGGTACTCGATCCGGCGAAACAAAGAGCGAGACGAGAAAGCAAAAGAGAAAAAGGTCGGAGGGGGGGATGGGCAAGAGAGAGAGAGAGAGAGAGAGAAAGCCTCAGAGCGAGACGGAGAGAGGGAGAGAAGCACGAGCCTCGCCGCGAGAGTAATAATCCCTTTTTGCCCACGTCTGCGATTAATATTCTTGCCCTCTCTCGTACAAGCCTCCTCCCTCCAACAATTTAAGCCGCGGCACGTTGACGCGTATAGAGAGACGTAGACGCACGAGCGCGCGTCCGAGGCCGCATACAGAACGTATACCTGTGTGCGTTTGCCGTGACTTTTCGCGCATGCCCCGCGAGGCTCGATCGCCTTCGGAGGTTCGCGGGGAGGGGGGATCCTTCGGCTGTACACACACAGCGTGGTTCCGATTATGTGGGAGCCGCGGAGGGCGACGCGATCACCCGCGGATCTATATTTCTCGCCCATGCGCGCTTCCGTCCCCACCGCGCGTTTGCCGCTCTCCGCGACGCAACACGCGCTCCAAACAAAACGAATAAGGAAGGAACGGACGGGGAAGGTAGATATGCCTCTCGGATCTCTCTCGAAGAGCGGCTAAGGTGATGGGCCGAAATGGGGGTTGGAGCGAAAAAAAGAGAGAGAGAGAGAGAGAGAGAGAGAGTTGATCGGCTCGCGCGAAATCTGGCGAGACACGAAGGGTACACCGCGGGGGCGATCAGGCATTGCCCGTGAGAAGAGGTACTTGCGGCACGAAGGAGGCGGGGTGGGGGGAGAGCGGGGGAGAGAGAGAGAGAGAGAGAGGCTCTCGGGATTTTCCACGTCGGCAGGGGAGCTCGAGCCGAAAAATATGAAGCACGTGGAAAGGAATGCGCGATCGGAAAGTTGGTGGGGAGAAAAAAAAAGTTTGCGTCGTTGTAAAAATGTAAATAAGAGTCGCGTGAAAGTGGAATGAAATTCCGATGTAGAGGGGTTTTTCGTTATCGCGAAGAGCATCGGACTCGATCCGGCTGGAGGACGGGCTTTTGCGCGAGATACGAGAAACGCGACCGAGAGCGGAATCGCGTTTCGGCAGGTGCGAATGGAAAAATGTGAGAGCTAGATCGCGACAATCGCGCGGTCGAAAAGTACGCGATCGGCGATGAAATGTTCGAGTCGCGGCGGTAGGTAGGACGCGCGAGAGATGCAAACGCTAGTGATGTTTTCTCGCCAGACCTCGAGTGGCTCGCCAACTTTTCCCGCACGCAATCGTACAAAGTCATCTCTCTCTCTCTCTCTCGCAGGGAGATGAAAAGGAAGGGACGCGGATGCGGATGATTTTATCGTGCCTCGTACGATGAGAGACGAATGAGAGAAATAAAGAAAAGTATAAGGAAGGAAGCTCTCGATAGGACGCGCAACGCTGTTCTCCGATCGACGCCCGCGATAAGCGACGCACGTATATAAAGTTGCTGCCGCGGCGCGCGGTAGCACCCCCCCTCAAGGCGCTATTCGCGTTGCTCCTTGGTCGGTGATAGAGACGGTGGTAGGCGCGCGTGTCCGTAGTGTACCGAGGGCCTATCGGTATCGCGGGGGGAGAATATATTTCCGAGCCGCGGTACAAACGTTGTCCAAAGGAGAATCGTTGATTCGCGGTGAAAGCGGAAGGCGATTCTGAAAATGAAACTCTACGCACCGCGAGCGAGAGCGGCTTGCATCGGTCGAGAGGGAATTTTTATAATAATCTCTTGGCTCGTTCGTTTCCGAGAAAGGCATATTTATCGAATAGATATTTTTTTTCGCAAACTCGCGGATCGTCCGTTCGCGATAGCGATCCTCTCGAAAATGTTTCAGTCACAAGGTGTACGCGCGGCTGGTAGACGAAGATACGTTGGCCAATGAGAGAAAGAATAATTTTCAACCTCGTGACGAGAGATGGAAATTTCAAGAGCGGTGCGTACGTACGTTTGAAAAGTGGCCCGCGACGAGTCAAGGTCCAAAGGGAGGATGCTCCGCGAACCACGCTCCTTACGTTTCGCCAATAAAAAGCATCGAGAGTGCACCGTCGTTGCGAGCGATAAACGAATAGACCGCGGCCGTTCGGCAAAGCCTCGGACACTTTAACCAAGTATTTCCAAGAGTTTCGCGATTATATATCAGTCGCCAGCAGAGCGAACGTTGCGAAGAAAATATAAAAAACGACCAAACGACTCCCGAATGGTTAAAAAAACAAGCAAACAAAAAAGCTGCTTTCGAGAGGAAAGTACGGACGCGAGAGAGAAGAAACGACAAAGACCTGTGCCAGCGGAAAAGTGGACAAGCGTTTCTTTCGTTCGAACGGTTTTTTTTTCTCAAAAAGTAAAAGAAAAAAAAAAAAAAGAAGCATCGAAATTTGTCTCTCGAGGATGCGCGACTCCTCGAGAGCGAGCCCGAACGCGTGAAGAGCGTATCTGTACATCTGACCCGTCCCACGTATACGCGTCTACTCTGTACCGCTCTCGCCGCAGCCAACAATTCGAGCAATGCCTCGAATTCATCCCTCATCTCGGGCCGAAAAGTTCCTCCGCGCGCGGTGGAGGGACGAGTCGTCAGCGTCCCGATCAAAGTCAGGAGAGAAAAGGAGGGGAAGGGGCTGTCAGCGGCTCGCGAGACGAAAGAAGCGAGGAAAAAAGTCGCGCGAGCGATATACGATACAAACGCACAAATAGGGCTGTGCCCCGACGAGTGCGGGAGCTGCGTCCCGTGTGGAGGCGCGTACACTAGAGTCGCGGTGGCAAGTGGGACGGGGCGGGGCGGGGGAGTCGAGCCAAGGACGGAGCGATATCTCCGAACTCGACGCGTCCTACGACCTTCTTCTCGCCGCGACTATCTCAAAGAGAGACGGAGGGAGAGAGAGCAAGAGCGAGAAGCTCGGACAGGAGCGCTTCTCCGCGCGTCGCGGCGTACGCGAAAGAGCGACCGAGGAGACGGAGAAAAAGGGAGCAAGAGAGGGGAGCTTGACGGAGGGAGGGAGGGAGGGAGGGAGGGAGGGGGGTGGCGGGGCCGAGTTTAACGGGAATACGCGTCGCTTCGCTCTCACTCGATACGCGTATACGTTCCTCCGCACAAATATCCTTACAATTGTCAAAAGGTCATTCCGAGGAGATCGGTACGAGCGCGAAGATAGTCATTGAAATTTTATCACTCGATATGACTTTTCTGTGCGTATATATATATATATATATATATACACACGTATGTATGTATATATATTGTAGGGAGAGAAAATAATTTGACACTACTGCCAATAATATAATCGTCTTTTCCTCGATAGTACACACTGTAAAAACCAAGCGCGTTGTTTCAACACGTTTCCCGTGTGTAATCTTGTCGCTCTTTTCGACACGGTAACTCGTGTGTTTGAGGTAACGACACATCTTACGCGTGTTGTTTCAATACACTTTAGGCGCGTAAACGCTTGTCGCCATTTTCAACACGTTTAAAATATATCGAAGCCTAAATCAACACACTTCAAGCGTGCTATTGTCGGCCATTATTCGGTTTACCTTTGTGGGACTTTCTACACGCTTCCACGCGTTTTTATTTCTGCAGCACACTTTTTGTGTGTACTTGTAGACGCTTGGGAATGATACATATGACGTCACGTAGGCGTACGTTCTAAAATAAATTAAAAAAACGCCTTTTCCGATACGGATATTTCATTCCGATGGTGTACTTACCATGTTACATGGCTTCCAGTCGTCCTGAAACAGATTCCTGCGAATAAATTTTATCATTAACCTAGCCGCGAACCTACCTACTTCTAGACCTAATGTACGTACGCTAACCATTATGCTATTTGCTACTTGAGGTTTTCTCATGATGAAAAGGGATAGTATGCGTACTTCGAACGAGGGGAGTAATTAAAACCTTTCACATTTCACACACACGAACACATATATATATATATACTTTTAACCTACATACATACATACTTTTAACCCAATAATGCTTTATGCAAAAGTGAACTATTTTGAGATATTGTTTTATTATTATTTTTTTAAAGTGAGGGTTCGGCAACTTTAAAAATTAATAAAAAAAAAAACGATTGTATGGAATCAAACTTAAATTATTTGTAGTTTTAAGACACAGTAACAAAAAATTATTAAAAATGAAATAAGAATGATCTGCAAACATTTTTGAATTAGGCATCCAAAAGTCTGCAAGTCTAATAATTTTCTTAATTTTCTTCAACAGAAACGTAGGTTTTATTTTAAAAATCACTAACTCACTTAAACTCATTGAAAAAACAACTACACATTATTAGCTATCCAAAGAGAATTCCATATAGCAGTTTTCTTTAATTAAAACCAATACATTTTATATTTCTATGTAAAAGACAAAAATGTCGCTTTTCACATAACGTGAGCTCTCATAACATGTAATGTTTTATGCTGAACTGTTGCATAGAATTCGTGAGCTCTGAATTTATATGCAAGAAATACAGTAATTACTTTTAAAACTGCGGAACCATTTTCCACAAGGGGTTATCTTTGCTAGGAATTCTGCTAGCGTAACTGGTCTACACAAAGAATTCTTCTAGCGTAACCAGTCTACGCAAGGAATGCTTCTAGCATAATCAATCTTCCCAAGCAATTCTTCTAGCGTAACTAGTTTACGCAAGGAATTCTTCTAGCGTAACCAGTCTACGCAAGGAATTCTTCTAGCGTAAGCAGTCTTCGCAAGAAATTCTTCTAGCGTAAACAGTCTTCGCAAGGAATTGTTCTAGCGTAACCAGTCTATGCAAGGAATTCTTCTAGCGTAAGCAGTCTACGCAAGGAATTATTCTAGCGTAAGCAGTCTTCGCAAAGAATTCTTCTAGCGTAAGCAGTCTTCGCAAGGAATTCTTTTAGCGTAACCAGTCTACGCAAGGAATTCTTCTAGCGTAAGCAGTCTTCGCAAGGAATTCTTTTAGCGTAACCAGTCTACGCAAGGAATTCTTCTAGCGTAAGCAGTCTTCGCAAGGAATTCTTCTAGCGTAACTAGTCTACGCAAGGAATTCTTCTAGCGTAACCAGTCTACGCAAATAATTGATCTGGCGTAATGAGCCTGCGCAAAGAATTCTTCTAGCTTAACCAGTCTACACAGATAATTATTATGGCGTAACCAGTCTCCGCAAAAAATACACTAAGGGATACTAACTATGCAGAGGAACAAATTAGAGTATTTTATGTTCAACCTTTGCAAAGAACAAATATGCTCTGAATTTCTATGTATGGGACAAAAATAAGACAAATGTCACTTTTATAGTAGATCACCGTTGTTCACAAAGAATTATTCTCACTTAAACTCTTTCGCACATCCGTCAATTATGTAGTGAGGTTATGAAAAATCGCCTTATTGTCATATCAACTCATTTGACGCGTGTTGTTTGTGGTACACGCGTACAAGTGAGTTGTTTTCTGACGCGTTGCGCGACGAAATGTGTCGTTCGCGTTGCGTGTAGCTGCACCAAGCGTGTTGTTTCGAAAAAAATGCGTTGATTCAACACGCTTTATGTGTGTTACAGTAAGTGTGTTCTCCGGCAATACGTTAAAATCGTGTTGATGCCAAGAATAGTAGAGAGCGTGTTGTTTCAACACGGCAAAATAAGTAAAACGCATTGTTTCAACACATTAACCAGGTTCTACACACGCTGTAGGCGTGTTGTGTGTTGTTTCAACACACCGACAACACGCTTATTTTTTACAGTGCATTCGATTGAAATACGAAAATGGTTTGGGGGAAAGACAAGCGCGCGCGCGGTTGAGTTCGAGTCTCAGGCCGAACTCCCTGTGTTGAAAAGAGGAGGGACGAGGCGCGTCGGTGTACCGGCGTGATATTACGTTTCTCGCGTGCCTATGATCGTGTCTCAGCCTCTACAATATATATATATGTATATATACGCGTGCTTGTGCGCGCGTACGCGGAGAAGGTGAAAGGCTCTTTCCGCAAAGCGCGTACGCGGGAGGGAGAGAGACGCGGAGGCGAAAAGAACGGATCACGCTCGCGCTGCTCGGACAAACGCACCTTCTTTCCGCGGGACTCTTTCGGCCTCCCGCGTTCGCCCATTTCTTCCCGTTCGCGCGACACTCGCTCTTTGGTTTGTTTGGTATCGGTGGATTGGCGCGCGCGAGTTGTTTGGTAAGAGAGAAAATTTCGAGTACCGCGCGGGCTGAGAGATTGCGCGACAGAAGCGTATACAAGATGGCGGACGCAGGGGGCTCGCGCACGCGAGCGAGCGGCGGAAGGTGGAAAGTAAAGGGGGCACGAGCGAACGCACACCGGTTTCATCCCCACCAGGCAAAAATACCCAATGGCCATTCGATCGAGCGCGCGCATCCCTGTACTCGCCTTCCGTATTCTCCCGTGCGCTTTCCAAAGCTCAAATTTGCCAAAATTCCCACACCAAAGTGCGCGTTTGAAATCAAGAAAACATATTAATATATTATATTATAATCGAGAGGAAAAACGATAAGTTGTCGCAGCGCAGAAATAATTGAACGGAATAACGAAAGAGGCTCGTCGCGAAGAAACAAAGTTTCTTCCGCGTATCCGCGGTGCTCTCTCGACGTACGTCTATAGGATCGTCCTCTCGAGCGTTGAGCTTTCCCGCAATCGCAACGAGTCGCGCGACACAGCAGGCCCGTCTCTCGTTGGCGCGTTGCCCCTGCCCGCGCTCCTACCCCCCCGCCACCCCCTCGCGACCACCCGCCGCCCTTTCGCTCGAGTCCACGCGTACGAGAGAATAAAAAGGCGCGCCCTCGCTCTCTCTCTCTCTCTCGAACGTACACGCCGCCGTAAAACTCGTTGATACGCGTGTACGCGCGAATTTCATAGGAAATTTCTCGTCCGGGCGGGACGCGAGCGACAAAATGTCGATGGCCGAGAGAGGCTGGCGCGCGCGATGGCGCTACGCGATAACCGCGTCGTCCGTAACGAGACTCGCGCGCCACGCGATCCCGGATAATCGCGTATTTCGAGGGAGCGCACTCGTAAATTCACGAGTTTGAAAGAGTATTCCCGTACTCGCGGTACGCGAGAGGCTCTCGATTCGAAAGCGGCGAGAATCGCTTCTACGGGCAATTTTTTGGTCCCACAAATTACGTCTCGGTCCTTTTCCGAACATCACGAACAACGTTTCGTTGGAAGCTCTCGCGTTGAAAGAAGAAGAAAGCTTTTTCGAAAGACCAAAAGTATTTGCGTTTTGAATATTTCACCGAGCCCACCGGCGGCAATGAATTTTCTCCAATTCTTGCGATCCAACGTGCGCGCGCGGCTACCGAAGAAACCAGTTTGGTGCGTTGACATCCGTCGGAGCAGGTCTCGTACGACGTACAAACACACGTATCCGATACGCGTGCCGCGCGGGACCGGGCTCTCGCGCGTATGGCAAAGATTTTTTTTTTTTTTTTTCTTTCCTTTCGCAATAATAATCAAATAATATGCTCCTGTAGAAAATATAATTCGTGGATGTTTCGCGATAATCGCGCTTGGAGAAAATTCTCGAAAATTTATCAACTTTTGGTAATTTTTCGTCAAATGTTGCAAGGCGATATATCGCGCACGCGCGCGCCGATTATTAGCGCGGTTGTAAAAATGTTTGGAGGCGTCTTTTGGAAAGATCGGAGAGAGATGACTCGAGCCGACCGCGGATCCACCGTTATACGAAACGTTATATATCGGGTACGCGCAGTCTTGAGGTTCGTACTCGAGAGAAGGCGTGTACCGGAAAAGGTTAGCCTGTACCCCCCCCCCCCCGCTCGTCATCAGCCTCCATCTTCTCTCGTACGTTCCTCCTCGCGACGCTTCATTTTTTCTCATTCGCATCGTCGCACTGTCGCGTATCGTAATTGTCGGATTGTATCGCTCCGGAGGGCACGCTCGCTCATCTTGCAAATACGTTCAGCAACGGACACTTTCGTTATTGTCGTTTAATCTTATTTATCCTTAGCATCGCGGCAACGATGATACACACACGCGTGAGAAATTTCTCCGAATCGCAGCCCACGGGGAATTTTGTTTTTACATTCGCGCAACTTTTAAGCGTAAATAAAGACAACGAACGATAATAATTGGTCGTCCGCGCGTAGGGACCATCGAGGAGATAGGGAGGAAGGGAATTTCGCGTACTTGGCGTACAAGGGCCAATCGCGGACTCGCCTGCGCGAGTTCCTTCGTCCTACGGCGCTCGTTCCGCTGGAAATAATAACGGGGTATCGGTAAGGATCGCGCGCGCGCGCGCTCCGAAACGCGAAGAGGCCAAGTCCGATTTCTTCACCGAGCCCCGGTGAAGAAATCGCCGACTCGTTTGGATCGCGAAGAGACGTTCGCGGGAACGGAGGGGGAATATCGGGGGTTGTTCCGCTGCGACGGCGTTCGTACGCTGGCGTGGCACGCAAGCGGGACGGGGGGGCTTTCGATCGAGTTAGGGGGGTGTGGGAAAGGAATCTCGTTGTTCCTCGGGGGGCGGGAAGGAAACCAATCGTCGAGTACGAGCGGACACTCGTCTTCTCCTCTCATACGATTCTACGACCTTTCCCCCACTCACTCTCTCTCTCTCTCGCTCTCGGTCTCGCGCGATTGCCGTTTCTCTCTGGCGCGTTTTCTGCTTCCGCACACACACACACACGCAACGGAGATACCGCGAGAAGTTGGCGAGTTGCGATACGCGAGACGCGCTTTACGAGGAGGAAGAGGGGCGATCGAGACGGGCTCGAGTTTCGACGTGCTCGTGGCGGCGCGGGATGCCACCCCCCCTTGCCCCTTCTCGCGGGGGCATATCACGCGCAACGGGACGACGACGAGCCGGGGAGGGGAGGGCGCTTAGCGCACGCACGTACGCGATGTCGCGGGAACACACGGGCAGATACGCGCTATCGACGAGTACGCGTCGCTCGCTCTCTCTCTCTCTCTCTCTCTCTCTCTCTCACTCGCCGTTACGAGCGCGAGTAGGAACGCGCGAGTGGGGCGAGAGAGACACGGGTGGTCGATTGTGCCGGGGAGAGGGAAGGGAGGGGGCGAGGGACGAGGCGAGGAGGAGCGGGAGCCGGTCAGCGCGAAGGGCTGGGAGGAGCGGGAAGCGTGGATCCCGAGGTGGGGGGGGAGATGCCGACGAAACTCGACGGGGTGGGGTGAAGCCGGGCGGTACGCGTGCGCCGCAGTGACGGGCAAACCTGCGAGTCGAGATCAAACCAATTCCTCAGTGGCGGCTCGAATCATTAACCGGTTTCCTTGGCAACTCCGAGCAGCCTGAACCATTGGTCGGCCATCCGCTTGCCCCACCACCCACGGCGAAACTCGTAAACGGAGTCTCCCACCGTACGTGCCTTCTCTCTTCCGAGGCACACGGACAAGCGGGGCGATCGCGACAACGCGTCCGTCGTACAACGAGGCTGCGGCTACGGCCCTGTGGGTGCGAGCTCGTCTCTGCGTTTTCGCTCCGTCTCTCTCTCTCTCTCTTCCGCTCCCTTCCGTCCCCGTTCGCTTTCTCGCAACTTTCTCATCGCGTTCCTCTCTCAGGCGCAAAGTATACTCTATAGCCGTACACGGCGTACGGCTCCCTATAGGCGCCGTACCGGCCTGGAGCGGCTAGTTTGGAAGAGAGAGAGAGAGAGAGAGAGAGAGAGAGAGAGAGAGAGAGAGAGAGAGAAAGAGCCCTTGGGACGACGAGCTAGCGAAGAGACGGGACTCCGAGTACATTTTATCGCAACTAAAGAAATGTACGTGCACGTACAAATACTCCATACCCGGAGATACTTGGACCGATGGACAGACCGTACCGCGCGGTATTTAGAAGCTTGCCTCTCCCCTCGAACTCTCTCACCCGTCCGCTACGAGCGAGACTTTTTTTTCTTCTTCTTTTTTTTAGCGAAAAGAAACGAGGAAACAGACGCGAGCGTTCGGAACGTTTGATACAGATCTGCGGCTTCTTGTGCAAATTCTCGCAAGTTAAAGTTGGTCGATCTGGCCGCCGGGCGTACGTGTACACCCGCCTTGACGTTCCACGATCACGGCTTCGAGTTTTACGCCTACGAGCTGACGACGATCTCATTGGCGTCTCTTTTCTTCCGAGTACAAACGTTGCGCTCGGCTGAGAGGGTGAAAAACTTGAAACGGGCGGAAAAACATTTCGGCGTAAACTACGCGGTTGGAAGCGAGCTTCACGAGTCTCTCCGCGAGCGTTCCGTCTCTCTCGCTCTCGAAAACATCCATCTTTGGCGGGACAAAAAAGAGGAGAGAGAGAGAGAGAGAGAGAGAAAAAGCAAGGGGAGATATTCGCTTGCATCCGATAGGCCCAAGATTTTTCGCTTGATAATCAGCCACCAATTCACGGTGAGCTCTCGACCAGGCACAGCGTGCGTGCTTCTCTTATCTCTCTCTTCGTTTCTCGCTTTTGTCACGCGCCCCCTCTCGCTCTCGCTCTTCTCGTTTGGGCGTGCATGTGCGCGCGCGCGCGCGCGCGCGCGCGTGTGTGTGTGTGTGTGTGTGTGTGTGTGTGTGTGTGTGTGTGTGTGTGTGCGCGCGCGCGCGCGCGTGTGTGCGCGGGACGACCGCGAACGGGGAGTGCAAACGTGGCTCTCAAAGACAGCTGTGGCAGGGCCGTACGGTCAACGTCCCGACCCCCCTGCCGCTCCCCTCCCCCGCCGCCCTTCGATTCGCCAAACCTCGACTTCTTCGCTAATGAAACTCTTGAGATTTCGTTTCCCGCGGAATCATCGTTCAGTCTCCGTCTTCACTCGCCACCTTTGGCCACTTTTTTTTCTTCTTTTTTTTTCTTCATACGCAAAGTTGCGCCGGTTATCGGAGGCCGAAGCTCCCTTTACGATTCGAAACACACTTGTATGTTTTACGAGAACCGAGGGGCGAGAATTTGCAGCCTAATGGTAAAGTATATTTTATGTGGAACGCGTATGTTTGTTGAACTTTGTGCTTTTTTTTTCGAATACGCGGTTTGTTTGGTTTTCTGTTTTTTGTTTTTGTTTTTTTGCAAACCGATTTTCTCCCCTCGGAGCATCGGGAGTATACGGGCCTGGGGCGAAAGGGGCGCAGGGCCGTCCTTCGTAGTTCGGCCTCACCGGAACCCCGTGCTCCGCGAAACGTACCCGCGGTGCGTTTCGCCACTCGATTTTCTTCTTAGCCCCTACATTCGAGGGAATGCTCCATTTTGCTGTGCAGAACATTCAAGTTCTGGTCAAGTATCGAGGGGGAGGGACTGGGGCTAACTATTTTCAAAATATTCATACATTGCGTTAATCCCTGATAAAGAAAGGGGCGTAAACGCTCTAACGCGATACGCACGTTTACTCAAACTGCGCCCTCCTTGTTCGTCGGGCAATGGAGGAATCGACGGTTGAAAAAACTTTGTCTCCTTTTTACGAGCCGCTGGAAATATCTATGGTCGTTTGCGCACGCTGGTCAAAAACTGGCCGTTCGACACTTTTCGAGTATACGATTAAACGTATTCTGTTGAGGAAGAATATCGAATTACAGAGAAAGAGAGAGAGAAAAATCGGTAGGCTCGTGCGCGAAGAATAATTGTTCCGCGGGGACGACGATCCCTCGCTACGCGCCTGGGCTAGCGTAGCCTGTAGCAAAGAGCCTCAACGCTACTAGACGTCTGGCGTTTCGAACTATAGCGTTGGGGATGAGGATGGGGAGGGGGGGGGGGTCGGAGTTTTTCGTCTCTTTCCGACACGCGCGCCAACTCTCTCTCGCTCCTTCGCGCTACGAGGGCGACGTTCCGTGCGGGTAGAACCAAGAGGTGGGGAGACACGGTTAACGATTGAAGCGCCAAATGCCGGGAGAGTGTTGGTACCGTTATCGGCGCATGCGCGCCGCGTCGTTTTCGACACAGGCATCCCCCCCCCCCCCCGCCGGCCGCTGATGAAAAGTGACTAGTCGCGCGCGCGCAAGCCCCGCCCCGTTAGCCACGGCAACGATGCCTCTGGGATTTGTCAGCTGTCGCCCAATCAACGCGCGACGAACGAGAAGGCTGGAGGCGCGCGGGGGGGGAGGATATCCCCCCTCTGGAGCTATACCTACGAGCAGCGTCCCCCCTCCCCCGTGTCCCACCTAGTCTGTTCAACGTGACGTTGAAATACAAGGCCCTGCACAGCGTGGTAAAGCACGAGAGGGGCGAAGGGAGGGAGGCTGTAGTTGCGAGGGGCGGTCGCGTACTGGCGCGTATTAGCCGCTGGGGCAATGAGCGGAGGGAGGCCAGACGAACCAAGCGTACGCGGTGTCTAACCAATGCTCGCCGAACCCCCGCTGCCCGCGCCAGTCGAAACTTTTGGAGCAACGGCGCAACGCCATTTACCCGAGGTCTTCGGGAAAACGACACGGTGGTGAGCGCATTTCGGGAGACTCGATTCTTCTCTCTCGCTCTTCCTCTTTCTCTCTCTCTCTCTCTCTCTTTTTTCTCTCGTTGCTCCGCTCGCGCGATCTTAGTTGCGTCCTCTTCGTCTATTCGGACGCGTACAATTCGACTTGTTAAGTGTTGTGTTTGACTCGTGAAGTTTGTTTTTACCGCGATAGAAGAAAAAAAAACACAAGCATCGAGTGCGAAATGAACGAAAAAAAGTGAATAACTCGGGCAAGCGGAATATCGCGACGAGTTCGTGTCTATTTGGTGAAAAAAAAACTTGTGTTTTCTCTCTGGTCGTTCACCATTCTCTTACATGATTCCTGTCTTTTTTTTTTCTCTGCTCGGACAGTGCGTGTGTGTGCGCGCGATATCGTTGATACGTGCCGTTGGGGGATCTCTGCTATTGCCCACCTTCGAGTGTTGCGCTCGTGTGTGTGCGTGTGTTTAATGTAGGCTGTGAGATCGCTCAACGTGAACTCGAAACGTGCCTAGGTGTGACTGCGCAGTCGCCATGTGAGTATCCGAGCCGAGTTTCTCCGTGGAGGGGAGACCTTTTTTCTTCTCTTCGCCTCGCGCCGTCTCTCTCGCTCTCTCTCTCTCTCTCCCTCTGACTCGCATGGTTCGTTCGGCCGAGAGAGACGGAGAGATATTGTGTATCGCCTGCAGTGGCCGAGGCTCTCCAGTAACGTATCGCGATGGGGTGCTCGGGCCCTCGTTTTCCCAAAATTGTTTTCTTTTCGCGGCGGCGGCGGCACGAACGATGGGACAAATTTGTATCGCTCGAATTTTCACTTCGGCTTTCGAAAGAACACGTAATTTTTTTCATACTCTTACGCGGCGAGTGATATTTTTTTTGCGAGCGTGACAAGTTATCCCCGGCCACCTCGCTTTCTCTTAGATTGGAATTTACGAAATGCAGAGAGCTCGCTCAATTGCGTCGACGAAGCGATACCGCTGATAGCGTCAGCACTTGTCGAATAATCATCATTATTTTTATTATTGTTGTGCCGAGGTCCGTGTTGTCAGTGAGCCCCTAGTCGGCTTTACCTCGGTGCCCCCTTCTTCGTTTTTCGCAGCTCCCCTTACTCCCCTATCGATACAGCTCTGCCGGCCCTGGTTGCTCCTTTCAACTTCGGCGTCCATGTTTCTCTCCCATCTTCTCTCGGATTCTCCCCTTCCCCCTTTGCCCGCGCCATCGCTTCTCTTTTTTTCCCTCGCCTTCCGAATCTCCCCCTGCGTGACGCTAATTATGGTGGTCTCGGTGGGACGACATTTTGTTCGGCGCCGTTCCAAGATGGATCTCGTTTCTGCTATCGTTTTCTCTCTCTCTCTCTCTCTCTCTCTCTCTCGCGCGCGCGCGCGCGCGCCGTTTCCCCCTCGCACATTATGATTGGCGAAAAGTCTCGTATCGATCCCCCTCCCCCTCATCTCTACGGGTTTTGAGCTTCCTTTACCGTTAAACACGAGAGGAAAAAAAAAAAGAGAAAAACAAAAAAACAAGTCTTCGTTATCGCGATGAATTTTTGTCGAAACGCCCGAGCGACGTATCGAACTGCCAGCGTGGCTCGTGGAGGAAAAAAAAAAGGCACAGGTCGATTCGTGTCGTGGCTCGGAAACTGATAGCTCAAGGACGCAGCACTCTCATGGTCAAGGGTCCACGAGGCTAAGACGCGCATGTACCACGGCGAGATACGAGGGAGAGCTTGGCTGGACGCAAACTATAAATATATATAATTGGTGAACCCCGAGCGCTATGCTCGAACGCGTACTCTCTGTGGGTTTTGAGGTCACCGAGAGCAGTTTGAGCACCACTGCAAGGGGAACCTAGGCCTTATCATTTTCTCCCCTTTCTCTTCTCGACCCATTCGCTGCTGCCATCTATCGGTCCTTTTTTTTCGTCTCTTTCTCGTGTGACAGCAAGGTCTGCTTTCCGTTCACTCCTATTTCGCTTACCCTTCTCGGTCTTTCTTACTCTCATTCGCGCCGGACGCGGGACAACTCTCCCGACGAGGACTCGACCCGTCCTTGTTCCCCCCTCGGGCCTCCCGCCCGCCGTACTTGGCGATATACGACCAAAGTGGGATGCGAGCGACGCGTATCGCGCCCGTCCCATCAACAGGATAGCCGGGGTTCTCAATAGTCGCGGCGCACCATTGCCGCTTGCTTTTTTTTTTTTTTTTCTTTTTTTAAGGTTACGCGGATCGTACTTTTCCGCGGAAAAGTACCATCGCCCCCCTATGGCAAACGATTATCGCGACACTTGGCTCGGTATGCGGAGGCAAAAATATAAATATTGCCAAGTACGAGGCATGCTTTGGTAGACGGCTCGCTCGATACTTTCCCCTCCGGGCGAACAAAAGAGGCGGGACACACGGCACTACTCGCTTACCGGCACAAAATGATTATCGTTGCTCCGACGATGATGCACGCGAAACTAACTGAATCGTCGAATTGCCAGACTTTGGTAAAAATACGAAATCCTCTTGTGCAATGACACGCGGTTGTAGAGATTCGCGGTACAGCTGGAAGAAGCTCGCTGTGACGCGCGCGTATACGAGACCGGCCGAGATATTTATTACGATGTTTCAGCTGATCGCGACGGGTGAAGGCGATTAATTGCACGCTCGCGATCGGAAAGGGTGGAGAGAGACACGGGAACTCGTTGGAACAAATAATTCCGCATGTTATCTCGATCGAAACTGGAGAAAATTTCGCGATTTTACGGCCTCAGGGAGGGGGAAGACGGAGACTAAGAGAGAGAGAGAGAGAGCGCGAGCTATGGAAGGAACGAGGCGTCTATACGTGTATGCACATCGATACATCTATACCCGAAACGTATATCGATACGGAACATTTTTCTCTTTACAGATATGACAATACCGATCGATAGTCATCGGAACATCAACATTGAACGTCTCACCCATGAAATGGGGAAGAAGAAAGCCAACGACTATTGATTCTCCTTTCGGATGCGTAGCATTTTTCTAGACAAAACATTTTCTCTGTAACAAAATCCCTAGCGCTGAGGAAGAGGACGAAGAGCGCGCGGTTGCGAATCGGCGAACGATGGCGATAGACATTCAAGAGTCGCAGCAGCAACAGCCGCAGCAGCAACAACCGCAACAGCAACAAATTATGCTAAGCGCGCATGACATGCAACAGCAACAGAATGTTCAACAGCAGCAGCAACAGGTTCAACAGCAACAACAGCAGCAGCAACAACAACAACAACAACAACAACAACAGCAACAACAACAACAAGTTCAGCAGGTCCAGCAAGTCCAGCAGGTCCAACAAGTTCAACAGGTACAACAACAACAGGCCCAGCAGCAACAGCAACAACAGGCAAACAATCAACACAACGTGACCCAGGTCCAAGTGCAGCCTCAGGTCTCCTCTGGTATGCCGCCTCAACAGGTATACACGATTAGCGACGAGCCTATTCGCTTATTACTCTCGCGGCCTTTCGATCCGATTGTTCGATTTTTCGTACCCTACAAAAACCTTTTTCATAGTATTATTCTTCAACGGTGTAACTCGGGTTCCCCGCGCATAACGCTTCAACTTTCCACAAATTCAATACCCGGCGGGGTATAACGAATTCCGTATTAAATGGAAAACGATGGAAATGCAACGTCAATTTCCACAATGAGGCAAAAAAAATTCAACGCTCCATAAGCGTAATGTCCTGTGAACAAAAAGTTGCAGAGCGCGGTCGCTGTGTCGATGCAGCATCAGCAGCAGCAACAACACGGCGTGTCGATGACGCTCACGGGCCAACAGGGTGGAACGGCGATAACGACGATGGCCGCTCATCCGCAGGCTGTTCAAGTCATCCAACAACCGATGCCGAGCCAAGTCTATCACTTGCAGCATCTCTACAATACGCAGGGAACTCCTCTGTATCTCAATCCGCAATCCATTCAGGTAAAACATATTCGTGGTGAAAATCGCGGGATTGAAGTAAAAAAGGGCACGCCGAGGAACTTGACGGATGAAAATCAGAACACGGCGCCTCGCGAGTAATTGTTTTTTTTTTTTCGTTTTTTTTTCTTCGTTTTTTAATTGAAACGCGTTGCGGTTACAGGTGATAACAGCCGGAGATGGGAATCAATCCGGCGCCCAATTGACACCGCACATGTTGACCACAGCCTCGAATGCTGGTCAGGGCCCGGGACATCCGGGACCGGGCGGTGCCAAAGTTCAAGGCTTTCCAGCGGGTTACTTGCCGGCCTCGGCTTCGGGCAATCCCGGCGGTGGCCAGACACTCGTTTTCGGCCACGTTGGTGTCCTCGGCTCGCCCCAGTCACCTCCGTCTCTTCAGCAACAGCAGCAACAACAGTCCGCCAACAAACAGGATCAGGTGCAGAAGGTAAATACTTTCGTCTCACCTAGTCGTCGATCTTTCGAATTTTGTCCCTAAACTCTGATCTTTCGGTGAATGCAAAGGAATACCCGTTTTTTTTTCTTCCCCCAAGCCGACACAGCGTTGATTCGCCTTAATCGTCGTATTTTTATGTCCGCACAGTACACGACCTGTACAACGGGAACGCCGACCGCCGGAAAGCCCGGAGGTATGCAGTTTGCCCCTTGGCAATTCGCGCCCCAGGTTGCCTGGACGGGTCTGCAAACGCCTACTCTCCTCACCGCAGCGCCCAATCAAATTTTCATCCGCGGTCCTACGCAACAGGACATGTTTATACAGAGTCCCCAAGCCATACAGACTCACAACGGTACGAATATCTTTGAGAATTTATTCGGGTGATTGAACTTTCGAGCGGTGGCGTAATGAGAAACGTTTTTTCCTCTATTTCGCTACGATGGCAAAAGCTCTCGCGGCCCAGCAACAAATTCAGAGTGTGCAGCAGATCGCGGCTGCCGGTGGCAAGCCACGCGTAATGGAAATGCAACAGCAACAACAGCAGCAAGCGAAACAGGGCGTCGGTGGTCAGAGGCCGCTGAGCATACTGCCGTCATCGTTGCAGGGTGTTCAAGGAGCCAATATACGGCCTGCTAGCTCGGTATCGACCCAAACGGTACACGGTGTGCAAGCGACTGTACACTCACAGGTATACACACTGCCCGAACAAATTCATTATTTCGAGCGTGTACTTCTTCTTCTTCTTCTTCTTCTTCTTCTTCTTCTTTCCTTCCGAACTTGTCTTCTACGTGCTCATCGAAGGATGCACTGAACCGTCGTAACCTAGTGGCCAGGATATCGTCCCGAAAAGCGTATCCTCGTAAAATTGCGCAGCGAAGAAGCGCTTTTTTCCATCCGATCTTTGAAGTAATCTTTTTGATGTAACCAAGTTACGCGGACGCTGCTATTTGCGGGCCGGAACCAAATGTAGGAGAAATACGAGATAAGAGCGTTGGAAAGTTTCAAGACGAAATGACAGAACGTGAGATATTTCGACGGCGTGCGTCTCTCACTTTCTATATTCTCTGTGCGCGTAAGACACACACGCGTCTACTCACAATTATCAACAGATACGCGAACGATAGTTTTCGGAACTTTTTCCAGTTATTTTTTCATAGAGTCCGATACCTTGTGTTTGTATCGTGACCAGATCGAGTTTCTCTTCGATTTGCAATCAGTTCGACCGAAAATTCATTTTCTAGAATTTTTCGGTTACCCGCCAAGATTTTTGTATCTTTTTTTAAATTATTTTTTATTCAAATACTTTCTCCAGTGATAGAATGTCGACTGCGAGAACTTTAAATCCGTCGGTCTAGCCGTTTTGGAAAAGAGTTTGGACATTTTTTGACACATTTCATTAGCGGTGCAATCGTGTGTCATTTAGTCTCGATAGGTCAGTGCATCCTTGAAGAAGAAAAAAAAAAAAAAAATCCCCCGGTATACAAGGTTATCTTCACTTCTGCACTCGGCGACTTCTCGCTCGCAAAAAGCTCCCTTCCCTCATCAACGAAGCAAAACATTAACCGTTGATTCTCACACACTTTTGTAATCTTTGTTTTTCACACGTTCGCTCGTATCTTTTTGTTTGTTTCCGCCGATTGCGTTTACCCCCCCCCCCCCCCCCCCCCCGCCGACAATTTATCCGAAATGTGGTATTAGATTTTATTTTTGTTTTCATTCAGAGCGGAAAGTGCAATGGAGGTGGGGTTAAAGGCCGTGGTAAGCCGGTGGTTCGCACAAGACCCGGTCCAAATGCATTTCAGGGCGCTACAAAGGCCGGTTCAGCAAATCAAACGAAATCTAATGTGCATCACGCAACAATGATAATGCAACAGCAGGCCCCAGTGTCCAATAGCAACAACAATAACAAAGTACTTATAGCGACAAATGTTCCTGTGGTGACTTCTGCGCAACCACCTGGCTCACCTATGTCCGCCGCTGACAAGCAAAACTTTGGACAACAAAACAAAACAGTAATGCAATCACCACAGCAGCAACAGTCACAGACTCGGGGATTGCAATGCAAACCGGTACCGATGCCACCCCAGTATCAGCAGATGTTCATGCAGCAGATGCAAGGGGTGCAGCATCAACAGCATCAACAGCAACAATGCCAGCAGCAACAGCAGGCTCAACCGAATCAACAGCAGATACAGCCGAAACCTTTGATGGGTACGTTAACGAAGACACCTGTCGCTTCGCCCTCGTTCCCTCCGAGACGCCGCCCTCGCTGGTGTCGAGTCCTATACGTCGAGTCCTGGGCGTAACTGCAGAGAGCATTAAGAAATCGTCCAAAAGCCAACTTTCATTTTGCCGATTCCCGCTTCACATAAGTTTCCTTATCGGATGGAGAACGCGAATATCATCGTTTTCTTTTTCCCTCACCAGGTATGGCGCTGCAGCAACAACAGCAGTCACAACCTCAGCAACAACCGGGTGTCGTGTTGGGTGGTGAACGACCAATAATGCCGGTCGTATCGATGGTCGGCGTCGGAGTCGCGACGACTCTTCAAATGAATCAGGTCCAATCGCCAGTGCCCGGTACTCCCCAACAACAGCAACAACAGATCCCACAGAGCCTCAATCAAGGAATAATCGGCAATCAGATAGTCGGAGCTAATCAACAAGTACAGCCGATGCCCATGATGACTCAGAGCAATGAGCAACAGCAACAGTTGCAGCACCAGCAGCAGCAGCAGCAGCAGCAGCAGCAGCAGCAACAAGCCCAACAACAACAACACGTCCAACAACAACAGCAAGCCCAACAGCAGCAGCAAGCGCAACAACAACTGCAAGCGCAACAACAATTGCAAGCGCAACAACAACAGGCTCAGCAACAACAACAGGCTCAGCAACAGCAGCAACCACACCCACAACAACCCCAACAGCAGCAGCAGCAACAACAAGCGCAACAACAGCAACAACATCACCATCAACAGCAACCCCACCAACAGAACCAGGCGCTCCAACAACCGCAACAACAACAACAACAACAACAACAGCATCAACAACAACAACAACAACAACAACAACAACAACAACCCCAATCGCAACAACAGCTTCAGCAAGATACCAGCTCGCCAATGGTTGTATCTTCGTCCCCCCATCGCAGTCATCAAAACGACTGCAACATAATGATACCCTGCAATCCAACAAATAACATCGCGATAACGATCGAGGAGTCCAAGGCACTCGCGAAGAAGGAAGAACTTGCCGTCGAGGAGACTTCCCAGAGAGTTGTTACCGGTACGTACGATTTCGTAGTTGATAAATCTTCATCCGGATTTGACGAATATCAATTGCTTGTCGAGTCATTAAAGTTTCAAAGCGAAAAGCAAAATTTCCGTGTAAAGCAAAGGTGGGAAAAATTATTGGACGCGCTACCACTTGAGAATATGATATGGATTTTTTGTACCCCTTGTACTATTGCGCGAAAGAATAAGAGTTGATCCATCCTACTTTCGTTTTCAGAGCCCGAAGCGAACAAGTGTATACCGAAGGAAGAAAATACAACGCCGATAAGCAAGAACGAGGAAAAATCTTGTGGCAATCCTTTGACGAATCTTGCCAATGCGGTAAAGTCGATCAGCAACGGTGTCAGCAACGAGGAACAAACGCTGATCGGTTCAATCTCGACGCCGCTCTCGACCAACGGTAAACAGGCACCTCCGAAAGCCCTCGTCAAGCCCCAAGTTCTCACTCACGTTATCGAAGGCTTCGTAATACAAGAAGGTAAACCGGGGATTCTTGCTCGCCGTCGCAAACAAATAAATAAAAATAAACTCGCGAGTAAAAAGTAATCGTTTCTCGAATCACAGCCTCGGAACCGTTCGCGGTGAATCGTTCGTCGATGAACGGGTCTATCGGGCAAGATACGAATACGGGCCTGAATCGCAACAGCGTCGGGGATAAGGACAGCCACGAAGAACCACCAAGTAAGAAAAGTAATGAAAAATATCCTTCACATGTGTCATTGGAGCCTGAAACTTTGACTCGTATTATCCTCGACGCGTTTTACGAACGAACAATTGTCATCTGTTGCAGGAAAAAAACACGCGTCGAATCCATCCCACGAGATCGAGGGAAACGGCTTGGCGAGCGGGAAATGCGAGGCATGTGGAACTACACTCGATGAACAAAATTGCAAACTGAAGAAGGACAAGCGATTCTGCTCGTCCATGTGCTCCAAGAGGTATGCAAATCTCGCTTATATGCATATATAGCGTACACTTTTAGAATTTTTCTTCTCAACGAAAAGTATATCCTCATCTTGGCGACAAAAAAGCGCAAAAATACTAGTATTTTAGAGATAAAAAAAATCGAGATTTATCCGGCTTTTTCGTTATTTCCTACTACTTGTGCGTACCAGGTGAACTTTTAACATGGTTGTTTGCCATTTTTCTTACTTTCATAAACTCGCGTTTCATTTTTTGCGAGATGTCCAAATTTTTCGTCGGTAGTATATATGTATATACGCGTATTCTCCAAAGCGATGGATCTCATTCACGCTGCTGTAAATTTTCAGTAAACGAAGAGATACGAGGGATCGTGACTCGAACGAGAAGCAGCATTGGACCGACATGGAGGTCGACCTGAAGAAACACGACTCGGACAGCTCCGTGAAGAGCAACGAGGAGAAAACATTGTCCACGACGAGTACGCCCACACCGGAAGACGCGACGCCAAAAGTGCATCCTGTCAAGTGGACGGTGAGATTTTTTCCTAACAGACTCTATATATTAAACATTCCGCGCTCATCCCATCCTTTTTGTCCTCTTCATGCATGTTTTTTTTTATCCGCTCGTTATGCATTGTTTTTGACTAATATGTAGAAATGGTCGGTTTCCGGGGAAAAAAAAAAAAAAAAAACAAGGTTTTTCGTGTCGAACCGTTGAAACGTATATTATATATCATGTATATTACGAAGAGGGGCCACAATGTTTTATCATGAGAAACTTTTTCCTTGAACCAATCACGAATAATGGTTTTTCTGAGACTTCTGAAAAAAAAAAAATTTGATTTTTTTTTTTCTTGGGGAATCTTCGAGGGACGTTAATATCATGCGCATTGTGTAGCGAGAGAGATAGATAGATAGATAGATAACATTGATTTACCATGGAGGATTTTCCCATCTAAAAACAATTACAAAATAGTGATTTTCATAGCTCAAATTGGTCCGCCCCGTTACCGCTGTTGGAAATTTTGAAAAAGTAGCCGGAACGGTCGAAATTTTTTTTTCGCCTTTTACACGACTCCAAGAATTTAGCCGACGGGAAATTTTCCATCTATTACAAATATCGTGGAGTTTTTGTCGAAAGCTCAAAATTACGCGGTGTAAACGCGAAAAACGTGTTTCTATACTCGTTTGACGATTTTAAATGAAAATCGAGGGTTTTGGGTGAAATGAATAGTAAATTGGCCTTCGGGGGATAAAAATACTTGTGAAAACGGAAAAAAAAACCATTGATAAACGAAATTGTTTTGCATTTCTTTTCCGTTTCTATTCGAAACTCCACGCTATGGGTGCATTCCCATCGCGATAGTTTTCTCCAAGAAATGCCGCTCGATTCATTTGGGCTACGATTGTGTGTCGATTTTTTTATGTCGAACCTTTGATTTTTGTGAAATAAAAAATACGAAGGTATATTTAAAAAGGGTTGATTTAGGTATTATGTAAGAGGAGGGGACTGTCCGTCGCAAGGTGGCCTAACGAATTGTCTCTGTGTGGCAGGTGAACGAAGTTTGCGACTTCATTCGAAGATTGCCGGGCTGTGCGGATTACGCCGAGGATTTCGCGATACAGGAGATCGATGGTCAGGCGCTGATGTTACTCAAAGAGGATCATCTCATGTCAGCGATGAGTATAAAGCTCGGGCCAGCACTGAAGATCGTAGCGATAATAGATTGCATGAAGAACGAACTCATGTCAAATTCTTCGTCGCCCTCGTCCAACAGCAGTTCGTGAAGCGCGATCCTTCGATGAGAACGGGCCTCGTCCCGAATCGCGACTGAAACAAACCTACCGGGATTGTGCAAGATTGTGTGCTCTTGAAGAGACAAACGAAAAAGACTAGAATACTCTGTTACATTCGTCCAACACTTGTACCTTTGTGCGAGTACATTGGGCACGGACATGTAAATACGATCCGTGTCGATCCAGTGAACGAAAAGAGCAGGGGCGAAAAGAACAAAGACGACGATCGCGTGATTCCTTGGGACGTTTTCGCGTTAAAGATATTCCGCCGGACGCGCAACACAGCCGCCGGATCGAGGACAAAGAAAAATTTCTTTTCGAACGATTAACGAAGAATCCTTCACCCGACGATATTTTTACGCTCGACAACATATTTCGCGTACTAAAACTTTATTTAAACGAGAATGACTTTCGAGTGTGTGCGAACGTGAGAGTCTCGTGTGAAACTCCGAGGACAAAAATTGTCATTAGTTTGAAAGTAAACAAACGAACAGAGAAAAAACACTCGTATACTATTGTTCGCGATTTCATATTGAAATTATCGAATTTCTTCATCAATATATATATATATATATATATATATATATATATGCGTCGTGTCATTCGCTACATAAATAGGATACATAGGAAGAAATCGGTCGGGTCTTGTCACTCGTTTGGATTACGATATTATAGTGTAAATATTCGACAGGAAAAAAAAAAACAATTAAGGTGTTCTGAATTCATTTATAAATGAAGAATTTTATAGCGCTATAGAAATAACGATGTAGAAGATGTTTGTAAAATTTGAAATATTCTCCGTTATAGCCAGTCGATCGGTTTTTTTTCTCTCTTTTTTCACTGTTAATACCATTTGTACATAAGTATGCTGCGACATTGACGGTGGGTTTGGCAAAAATTGAATTGATCAATCGTCGGAATAAGTCCATTCCACGTTGGTTAGCTTGGTTAACTCGTGATTGGAATAATTCAAAAGAGCAACGCAACGACGATGCGCCCAAGGCGCGCCGATAATTTGGGACTCTGCGTAAGGGAGAAAATTCAATTCTGTCAAACTGCGCTCGCACGCCCAGCGTTATCGCATTTCGAGAATCACAACTGCCAAATGATTTTGTACAATATTATTAAAATAATCGGATCCTCTTGGTATATTAAAATTGTGTACGACAAACTGATCGTGTACTAAAGTTTTTCCTGTTTTCTTTTGCACACGGCGTGTGTACAATCTGGCCCGGTGGGAGATACCGATGCAGTTGTCCATTGTTTTAAGGGAAAAGTACTAGGATTCGCTTTCCCCGCTTAGTTTCCGAAAATTGCTACGTTCCTATAATGTTCAGTTTGAAATGTTATTCCGAGAGTTAAGCAACTTTGGGGAAAAAAAAGTTTAATCCAAGAAAATAGAAATAGGTGAAAATTTGGAAAAAAAAATTCACAAAGTACCTTGATCTCTGGGCATTGGTGGATGAAAAGAAAAAGTCAAGAATCTATACATGCGAAATTGATGGGATACGCTGAGAAAAAGAGGAAACTTCTGTTAAGCTTTCAAGGACCGGGAAAATTTCCATTAAAATCGACTTTTTTTCGTTACACGAAAGATATCAATAAAATCGATGAATTTCTCAATTGGAGTCCCAAGCCTAACTGCTGGTCGATATATCGACCAGCCCCCCGTCCTTAAAAGGTTAAAATGGGAATGGCTACAGAAATTCTGCCAAATTTTTCAGTGTCCCTTCCGTTCCTATCGGAGAAAGACTCATTTTATTTTTCATACAGAAGGTGTTTTATGTACAGAGCTCGGAGTTTTACGAATACATTTGTTTCTCCGAAATAGCCGGTCGGTGGATCTCTAGTAGTTGCACGAGCATCGAAGCATCCTCGAGAATTTACAACGGAAGTGTGGTGCTGCTGCTACCGCTAGAGATATTCGCCAGTGCTCTACCTTCCATCAGCAATTCTTGCTCAATTATCGCCTCGTTCTTTTTTCGTTCGGGTCTGACGTAAATCATGTATTCGTAACCTTTGAAGCCAATGTTTAGCATGGTGAAGAGCGTGACACCGATGCAGGTCCACACGAATCCATGATGCAGTTTGTCGTAGATCTTCATTTTCGTGGCCGTCCTCATGACTGACAAGTTGCGTTACTTCCCCGTCTAATGCGTAAACTCAAAGGACCCGCTCGTTGACGACTTTCAACCAATATTTGTCGTCTCGTAGTGTGGCGAATAACAATATACGAGACGAGAATCAACGAGCGTGGGAAAGTGGCAAATCAGAGAGACTCGGCGATTGTGAAATTCTAGACAACCCGGGGGAAGAAGAGATCACTAACCGCGTAAAGCGATGAATCTCTACGGACCAAGTCGCGACGCAGTTTCTCGAGCTCCGTCGGTTCTTATCGATTCAACGCCGCTTTCTACCGCAAGATGCCACCGTCGATAATCGACTCCTTGCGAGTAGTCGATGTTCTTCGAACAACGATACGTCGTCGCCCGACTCGATGTTATCCTACCGCCGGCATTCCCGCCAATTTTACGCGCGCGCTTCTTCGTTCGAAAGGTTATCCCGGGCAACTTTCGTACGAAAGAAGACTGTTCGAGACGGTTGCGCGCAACAGGAGGTACGTGATCGCACGTGCAATGAAATTTCAAACGCAAATATAATGTCGGTTGCGCTAAAAGGGGAAAGTATCGGTCCACCGGTTCATTTGTACTCGAATAGAAGCGAGTCGGTGCTGAGCTCGAGCACAGAAGGGCCAAGGCTTTGCCCGTACGAGAGGCGACGGCAGCAACGACACACCGAGGGTTCACGCGACTTGCAACGAATCGTTCGTGTTTATAAAAATACCGAGACTACCGTTGAAAATCTGGACAATAGCCGGACGGGTGAGCTCCTTGTTGGGAAAAAACGAGGGAGAGTGGCGAGTTGGAGCGACGAGAGCCCGGAGCGCGACACCAGTCGGAGCTTATCACCAGAAATCTCTTACGGCGGTAAGCATGTACAAATATATAAGTTGGATAGCGTCCAAGCGAGCGCGAAATAATCCCGAGGAATGATTTCTCGTTGTCAGGTAGCCCGGCGACTTACAAACTTTGCGCCCTCCGAGGAGAATATCTCGTAGTGAAAGTACCGATGAACCAGTCACGAGACGGAAGGAAAAAGTGCAGCGACAGAGATATCGCGCGTATCCTAGATTCGGATGGCGAATGCGACCTTATCTTCGACGGTGCAAAAAAGTGCGACGTCCCGGCTGTTGCTTCCCAACCCGGCGACGTTTCACCGACGATACGTACACCCGAGAAGGCGACGAAAAGACCGCTCCGAAGGGGGAGGCGCGCTTCCTCCGAACGCGCTTCGTCCGAATCACCCCGAGACGGTCAGGGCTCTCTGAGATTAAAACTGAGAAGATCGACGGAACAGAGCAACTACAAGATACAAGAGATCGGCGAGGAGAGAAAGTGTAGATCTTCGACGAGATCCAATATCGGCGCGCCAAAGAAATGCAGCTTCGCGGATTGCAACGCGGATCACGGAGCACGCAAGAAGACGCGAGGTGGCGTCGAAACGACGACGACGAGTCCGCGAACACCCAAAGTTTCGACGACGCGTCGAGGGTGGAGGACTGGGAGAGGGGGCGAGCGCGGAACGAGGCTATCGGACGATTACGAGCGGGCAGAGACGTCGAGCGGAGGAAACACGCAGAGTCTGAAGAAACGTATCCAAGATGTCGCCGCTGGTACGCCGCGTTCCACACGATCGAGAAGAACGATCGGACGAGTCGACTACGATCGCGACGACTTTGGCGTCGATACTGTGGACAAGGAGAACAAATCCGACAACGATATCGACGATGCGTCCGATGGCGCGGGTTCGCGCGGACGAGAAAGGTCGAGTGAATCGGGAAATATGAGAATGGAAAGTCCGAAGCGAGGCCGGGCGAAAGAACTGGAAGAAGCTGCGGCACCCCTTACTCCGAAACGAACGCCGCGTAAATTAGGGACGAGAAGAATCGAGAAGGAGGAGGCCGCCGCACCGATCTCGAGTCGAAAGAGAATATCAAAAGCCGAGACGCCGTCGATGACTCGGCGTACCGCCAACATCGGTAAACCGACGACTGTACTCGAAGAAGCCAGAGCGAATCTTCACGTGAGCGCGGTACCGAAATCGCTGCCCTGCAGAGAAACAGAGTTCAACGATATTTATCAATTTCTCGAGAGAAAATTGCTCGACGAAAACAGCGGCTGCATCTACATAAGCGGCGTACCGGGAACCGGGAAAACTGCTACGGTCAACGAGGTTGTCAGATGCCTCAAGAAACTCGTCGACAAAGGAGACCTCGAAAACTTTAATTATGTCGAGATAAACGGTATGAAGCTCTCGGAACCGCGACAGGCGTACGTACAGATACTCAAGCAGATGCACGGATGCACCGGGACGTGGGAACAGGCGTACAGTCTATTGGACAACCGTTTCGCTCGACCAACCTCCAAACGCTCGATGACGCTGTTGCTCGTCGACGAGGTGAGCCCTTGTTTTCTTTCACCCTTGGGATTTTTTATTTGAAAAAAAAAAAAAAAAAAAAAAAAAAACCCGCAGCTCGATCTGTTGTGCAACAAGCGGCAGGACGTTGTCTACAATCTGTTGGACTGGCCGGCCAAACCGAACGCTCGACTGATCGTTGTAACGATCGCGAATACGATGGACTTGCCGGAAAGGGCGCTCATGGGCCGAGTAACGTCGCGTTTGGGCCTGACGCGCTTGACCTTTCAGCCTTACACTCACAAGCAATTGCAAGAGATCGTCGTTGCAAGATTGAAACATTCGGACGCTTTTCGGAGCGAGGCGATAGAGCTGGTAGCGAGGTAAGCAACGCGCTCGCTCGCTCGCTAAAAACTTAGCCTGCCATCGTTCCATTTCGTTTTCATATTTTACAGAAAAGTCGCAGCTGTGTCGGGTGATGCGAGACGCGCTCTAGATATTTGCCGCCGGGCAACCGAGATTGCCGAACTCAACGGTGCAAGATGCGTCACTATGGGAGACGTTAACGAAGCGTTGAGCGAAATGATCGCGAGCTCGAAAGTTCAAGCTATCCAGCATTGCTCGATGATGGAGAAACTATTTGTCCAAGCCGTTAGCGCCGAGGTCGTGCGTACCGGCGTCGAGGAAACTCTCTTCCAAGACATTTACCGACAACTCGGAGCCATGTGCTCTTTCGAAGGTCTTTTTTTTATTTACCTCTATTTTACTTATACGCAAAGCACCGAATGTAACCCCCCCCCCCCCCCCCCGTGGTCAACTTGACCAATCTTTTGAAATCTCGGCTCTTTCGCAGGTCTGACGGTGCCCAATGTATCGGAGGCACTCGCAATCTGCGCGAGACTCGGTGCTAATCGTTTACTGCTGTGCGAACATTCCAGAATCGATTCGTTGCAACGTATCTTACTCAACATTTCACTCGACGACCTTCACTTTGCCACGCAAAAATTCGATTCGGACTGACCCCCCGACCGCTCCCTTTCTTTCTTCCACCCTCTCTATTATTATTATTGATATTTTTATTTGCGCTCGCCGCGATAATCTCGTGCCAAACAGGAAGGAAACGTTAACGCGCGCGCCAAGTTTAGATCGCCTTTTTCAATTGCGTCACGGCTCGCATCGCCAAATACAACCAGCTAATATTAATAAGAGACAAGAGCCTCGTCTCTATTATTAGTTGCCAAGAGCCCTGCTACCTCGAGCGGACAGTATTTTTTTTCCATTCTCATCGAGACTGAGGCAAATGAACGAACAAAGTTTCCAGGAGCTTGTCCTTGGTCTTTATCGCGATGGAAAGTGGCGAGAAATTATTGGTTTGCGGGAAATGGAAGAAAAGTACGAAGGTCGCAGACTACTGTGGGTCTGGCCGAGTTTAAACGATTTAGATTGGTTGAAAGAGCTCCTGATTCGGTACAAATTGAAAGGAATCGCGAGCATAGGCTGTGGTTCCGGACTAATGGAGTGGATTATTCGACGACACTCCGGTAAGACTGATATACATACTTTTATTTTCCCCGTTTAATTGACTCCCCTCCGGTTCCTCCACACGCCTCTTCCAGGTCACAACGTTATCGGTGTCGAAAAGGACAAATCGTGGTGGTACAGTCGATATTCACCGCCCCTTTTTCTCGAAGACACCATTTTCGTCGACGAGGAACAATCAAAAATTCACCTACCCGTCGATTACGCCCTCTTGTTCTGTTACTTCAACAACGGAGTGGCCTTTGAGAATTACTTGAGCGGGTGTTACAAGGACGGCGGCTGTGTTATAGTTATCGGGCCGCGGCAGGGAATCGATCGAACGACCGATCCGTTGCCTTTCGACCACAAATTCAATCGCCTTGGTTGGAATTTACGAGACGCGCGCCAATTGGACAATGGAAAGGATTTAGCCATTTTATACACCAAATAAAAATTCTCGATATTTGAAAATTAGCGGTGCCATGCTTTTTTTTTTGATCCTACCACCGCCGCGGCCACATTTGCGAAATTATTATTTTTTTCCGAAGCGCATTTGAATAAGTATTAAAATGCGCGGGTTACGATAGGATGAATGATAGAGGCGTGGCAGAAGAGAGAGGAATTGAAAACCCCTGGATACGTAAACGTGTATGGGAGCTAGGACTCAAGGTTTCTCGTTATCAGAGCAAAGGGTCACAATTTTTTTTCGAGTTCGTTAAACGGAAAGAGAAAAATGATTTTTCTCGTCCTTCATTCTGGCTGGCGTCCCGGAAGCGAACGATCGATCAGAGGGCGCGTCCATCGGTTCTTCCGGTACTCTCACTGCGGCCAACTGTCGCTGCCCGAGTGCTACCGGCTGTCCAGGGACTTTACTCGATAATCACCATTTCACATCTGTCGAATCGAAAAAATCAGCTGTCGGAACACGAGGATAAACACTAACGCAAACACGTTTTTAAGGATGACGACGAAATGCCGTAGTAACGATTGCTATGATTGTTCGCTTTGATGAAACTCCCGAGTCCAGCAGGTACGTTATTCTTGATCGTTCGAAAATCGCGTCTCTTCGTTTGCGGTGTATCGTCGAACCTTTGTCAATTACTTTTGTCCTTTGTCACCTCGCGCACCTTATCGTATTTTTTTCTCGTATCGCGATCTAGTACGCGCGTACTGATTCGGTGCCGTGTGTACGTCTCGTTGTGTACAAAAAGTTTGTTTACCTCAACCGCTCGCTCGCGATTTGACTTTGACCTCCCCCCTCCCCCTCGCATTGGGCCCTTTCAAACTCGTTGCTCAAAGATACAGGACGATTCGCGAGGCCAAAATACCAGAGACGTATTTGCGAAATATCGTCGGCGAATCTATCGAGGATGCGATGGAGGGAGAAAACGGGGATCCGTACGAAGAACAGCTTTTAGCCGTGTTCGAGAGTTGCCTGGAGAAAGGACGCGCCGAGTTAAGCTCCGAGGGACTGCGCGCTCTGTGCGACAAGTTGCAATTGGAGGAGCGCAGCCGACTCTTGATATCCCTTCTGTCGCCGGGGCGCGGAGACGCGTCCGTGACGTTTGCAACTTTTCGAGACGGCCTGTTGAAACTTTTGGGCCAAAGCGAAGGTAACCCGTGCCATTTCGGCGAGTCAGAGCGGCCCGACGATAGCGACGCGAGCGCAGGGACGGAAGGCGCCGCCTCGCGAGTCTGCCGTCGGAAAAGTAAGATCCGACGTTTCTCTTTATCTCGGCGGTAGTTCTCCGGCGTACGCGGCGGATGAAAAACTTTGACTTTACAGTTTCCAAAGATAAAACTTGTGCCTTTTCGTTCGGAAGAGCCGACGCGGCGACCACCGGGGAAAGCTCAGAGATGCGCGAGTCGTCCGTTGTCGGCTACGCGAGCCTCCGCAAGCAGGTAATTAAAAATATATATTCGCCGTACGTCGTTACCGGAAGAAGAAAGGAAAAAAAAGTAGACTTTGCAAAAAAGAAATTGCTGTTGCGACAAGATGCCGCCGGAGCAAATGTTTGCCAAGCTCGACAGCGACGGCGACGGTCTTATAAGCTTGGACGAGTTTGTCCTGCTTTTCGAGGAGGAAATCGTGGTGGATCGACGCAACGGAGCTTGGAGCGAGGTTGCGAAAACGCTCGACGAAGAGCGCACCCCGGTACGCGTACTCGGCGCGCAGCAGACGGGATACGCGCGAATGAGCACGATCGTCGGTATGTGGGAAGTCGCGGGTGTTTCCGACGCGGCTATCCTCCTCTCGGATCTTGGCTTTACGAGCACCGAGATAAATCTCAGCGATTTAACGAGCGTACTCTGCGAGGAACTGAAGAATCTTCGCGACGAACCGGCGGACGCAACCTCGACTCACACGAGTCTCCTCAAAGGCGCTCTCACGCTCTACCAAGAGGAGGTCCGCTCCATGATGTAAGTCGACGTTCGCGTAGCGTATACCTTTCGATATGCCCCCCCCCCCCCCCCCCCCCCCCGACGATAAGCTTTTTAATCTTCCCGTCCAACGGACAAATTATCGCGTTGCAGCACTCTGGTCGAACATTTGAGAGGGGAGCGTGACAAATTACGCGTAGACGTGGCCGAGGCGAACGAGAGGGCCAATTTGTTGGCCCAGGAGATCGACGAGCATCACACGAGACTCGAAAAATCACGGCAGGATCAGTTGAAGCAGCTGGAGATTCGCCACTCGGAAATAACGAGAAGTCTCTCGATTCGGTGCACTCTGGAACGGGAGGCTCACACGGCAGCTTCGAGAGCTCTCGACGATCAGCTTCGGGCTGCCCAACAGGAGGAGCAACAAGTCCGAGCCAAATTGGCCGATGTCCTTCGGGAGAATCAGAGCCTCGAGAGCGAGGTTGAGAAGCTCTGCGATCAAATAACCAAGTTGAAAACGTCCAACGCTCAATTATTGATGAAAATTCAAGACCTCGCGGCCGAACACGAGGAGGTCGAGGAGAGCAACGGTAGCGAAGATAGCCAACGGACAATTCAACTCGTCGAACGGATAAAACGACTACAGGAGGAGATTGCCCTGCTCCGAGATCAGAACGATGAGCTTAGCGCGGAATTGGAATTTACGAAGAATCGGATCCACGGAAAGCCTCTGGGCGATGACGACGACGACGACGAGTCGAGGGACGGAATTGAGGTCGTTGGTTCGTTGGATAATTTTATCAAGGATCCGAGGAGCGTTTCGACGTCGCCGCTCTCGCAAATATCTCCGATATTTCCCGATGAGGTTCCCACGAACAACGAGACCGAGTGCGAGGAACGCACGAGCGAATCGCTTCGAGATTTGGTAGTGGCTCGCAACGAAAAATCCAAACTCGTCAAGTGTAGATCCCACAGCGACGATACGATCGATACAATCGAGAAAAGTGTCAATAATTTTGAGACCAAGTGCAGCAGCAACAACAACACGCCGAGGAACAGAACGAGCGGCGGTCTGAGGGATTATCCACCGAGGCGGGAAGAGAGTACCAGTCCGGAGGTTGGCAAGATCGACGTTGCCAAGACAGAGGCTAGACAAGAAAATCTTGGTACGGAAGAGCTGGAAGCGAAAGACGCGATAGGAAAGAAACAATTGGTCGATCGTTGCGCCGAACTCGAACGGAGCCTCGATCTCTTGAGAAGCGAGTACGAGGAGTGCGAGGATTATTGGGCTGGCAAATTGGAGGAGGAGCGTCAAATATTCGAGCAGGAGCAAAAAATCAGCGACGACAAGTTTTCCGAGCTTATTGCTAAAATAGCCGAGTACGAGGAACAATTCGGTCCCGGTGAGAAGCCACCACCCCCCCGTAACGACGGAAGATTGTCGCCGATCGAGGAAAAATTTTATCTCGAGCAGCAATACACCGATTTAGAGGACGAGTACGAACGTTTCCGCACACGCACGAGACAAGCTTTGTCCCATCGCGACAACGAGATTAAGGAATTGCAGGATAAATTATCGAGGGAGAAGCGACGACCCTCGATGGACGCGACGACCCAATTTTCCGATAACGACGAGGGGGGGAATGAGGAGGAGGAGAAGAAGCTACCGCGACGACGACGAGACGGGACGAACGAACCGAGCGGTCCAAGCTCGCCGCTGCCGCCGCCGCCGCCGCCGCCGCCGCACGCTTCCTTCCCGCTACTTGGCTCTCCAAGCAAAAAATTGCTTCGTTACGACGCCACGAGTATCAATCGCCAACTCTTCGATCATAATAAATTCAACGAAATTGCATGCGAAAGCATCGACTCGATCGACGCGATTCCATCGGCGAAACTTAGCGACTGCTATTGCCAGCAAATCGAAGCGTACAACTCGATGGAAGAATTGTGCCGTCTTCACAAGGCCGAACTTCATCGTTTGTATCGGAAAAAGCTCGAAATTGACAACGAGTGTGTGAATTTGGCCAGGCAGAAAGAAACATTGATAAAGGGAGTTTCGGATCTTAAAAATTTAACGCTCGTCAAACGCTTGTGTCCGCCGGAAGACGAGGACGAAGGGAATTGCGGCTTGAGCATAAACATTCTCAAGACATTGAACGAGAGACTACAGGTACAGGAGAAGAAACGACGAAATCTGAAAATGTCCCTCGTTCACCAGCAACAACAGGCCGAGCGCATTTTGCAACGTGAGTCTGTTCCATTCGACTTATATTACAGCCTATCTTTGTCGCACCTCTAACGATGCTTTACGATACGCACGATGAATATTTAGAAACGTGGCACCAACACTGTCAAGAAGTCGCCGCCCTGCATTTTGCTCTGCAGGCTACGAAAGAACAGCTCAAACGGCAACTCGAAGTTAATCACGAGCAGGTAATTATTTTTCTCGAGCTCCTCTCTGTCTTTGAAACCTGTTGACAGACCGAATTTCCATACGTTTGCGAAACAGACGGAGCGCTTGGCCAAAGCGGACATACTTTCGACGGATCTCTACGTACAGAATGCCCATCTGATGGCCAGTGTAAAACGCCTCGAACAGCATTGTCACATGTTGGCGCAATTCGGTGGTGAATCAACGTCGGTATGACCCGCGCGTTTCTTCTCTATTCGTATCGTTATTTTCGTAGCGGCGCGTGAAAGAAAGAACGAAGAAAACAACAAGAAAAGACTGCTCCTGTACAGGCCTGAAAATGTCAGTCATACGAATGGTCCTTTATGCCGATTACGATATTTTTACACTTTGAAAATTCCGTACTACCTATGAACAGTTGGAAGGTATTATCGGGACTATCGTACGTAAAACGTAACTTTAATTGCACGGGCTTATTCAGGGTGCTAATAATGCCAGAGCGGCATTGAAAATTGATATCTTTGATACTCGAATTAAATCGGTTGGCCGCGCGCGCTCCACCGATGCCGCCATGTAGTATATGTAAATTAGTTGGGCACTTTGCCACGATTATATCGTCATCATCATTATTATTGAATAGAAGTGCGTTGTTGATACACGCATTTGTAATTGCGAATTAAATATTGATAGGAGATTTCCATTAATCTGATCTAGAATCGGTTTTCTTTCTTTTGTATGAAATATAGTCGTCGCCGTCTCGACGAGCGTGTAACCGCAATTGTACGCAGCTTAGCCTTACTGAAATCTTGATGCCGACATTGAGATGAATCGTTGAACCAAAGGCTGCTATGGTTTTTTTTTTCTTCTTTCTATTCCATCAAACTTTTCGATGGGCTTACAAAGGAAGTAGTATTTAATAGCTCCTAGTTGATTCGATGCGCACTCTTCCCACCGATATAGTGTGCAATTTGTAGAAAATTGTTCAATCTAGCGTACCTAGTTGCATGAAAATCAGTCATATTGTCAAAGAAAGAGAGAGATGAAACGTTGCACCGCGGTTGATGCCATTTGAGCTTCCTCGAGCGGAAATGATCCAGCCTCGCTTCGAACTTTCGTTAAATAATTATTTTATTTAAAAAGTCTTTGTACATACTAGATTAATGGCTCGTAAAAAAAACCTCGACGCTTCTGATGTTAAAACTTTTCGTACGATACGTGTTAAATATATATTCGCGTTATCCGCCGCGACTCGACGGCTTATAAATAAACATAATATTCTTTTAAAAGAAATTTCCGGTAAACACTCGAGTGTGAAATTAATCGAAAGTTTTGCCAAGGCAGTTTGATTAGTCGTTGCAACCGATAGAGCGGGCAAGATCCTTCGTTTGCCCGTTCGTTAATTGACTCCTTTGTACTTTGTGAAGAGATTGTAAAGAACGCGAAGCGTCGACTTCAGGTCGAGATTGACGATATCTGTAAATAAATATTGATGAAGAGGAGCGCTCGAGTGCAGGGGCGGCGTAGACGAGAACGCTCCAAGGGTACACGCGACTGACCTTCCGGACGGGCTTTTGGTTTTGGAAGCCCGACGTCTTGCATGAGGTCAAAGGCGAACGAGACGTTGTGAACTTTTTGATCGTGAGTCTTGGGAGTCAGATGGAAATTACCGAGAGGAACGAAGAAACCCTCGAGGAGGCCGAGAAGCAGCGTGAGAAAAACACCATCGTGAAATTGACCGTCGAGATCGGTTACCTCTAGATGAACTTTGCTCAGATGTTTGTTGACGAAAGAGACTAGCGACTGGAACGAGAGGGAAGAATTAAAGAAAGAAGAGACGTTACGGCGGGATTCGTGGAAAATTATGAAAAATATATTGTCGAGCGACGACTTACTTTTTTGACAACGCTCAGTTTGTCGGGGGGATGGTCGAACAGTACGTCGAACGCGTCGCGTTCGCAACGCATACCCAAATCATCGTAGGTCGACGTAATCTCCTCCCTGACGGTTCTGTGAATCAACTGAGCATCCTTCTTGCGTACGACGACCAGCTGGACGGCCACCCTCTCGGGTAGTCTGACGGGAGCACGAAATTGACGAGCCAGTCCGACCAAGAGATGCAACACGGCGACGATGTTTCTCGAGTGTACCGACTCGACGCTCCACTTGTAAGGCGGATAACGGCCGAGTATTCTGTTGGCCGCGGACAAGACGACTTCCAACTTTTGTTTCTGTCCCTCCTGGGACTGCGTCACCTCGGGTACGTCCAACTTTTCACCCGTTAATTTTTCTGCGATTCAATTAAAACGCGTTTCAACAAGGAGATATTGCACGGGCGGCAAAATTAACGTTGATATAACCGACCTATTAATTTTTGGAGCACCTGTCCGTCGTAAAGATCTTCCACAATGTCCTTGACGATGATTCTCTGATCGGCCAGCTCGTCGTTTATCCATTCCATCAGAACGAATATGAGTTCTTTGAGTTTCGAGTCCTCCAGAGCCCGAGGTTCGATCATCGATCTTTCCTCGTTCTCCTCGAGAGCGTAGTCCTCCGGGGGCATGTCCGGATTCGCCGCGTATCCAGGTGAATCGATCGCATATTTACCTTCTTCCTGCACTTCCTGAACTACCGTAGGGACACCATTTAAATTCCGTATGAAACGAAACAACGACGAAAAACAGTTGGTCCCCATAGCAAGCCCATAAAAGGACATTGTTCGCCCTCACCTTCCTTTATTCGTTTTTTACGCCCAAGCGTTCCAATTTTCTCCCAAAAGCTCTCCTCCTTGTCGTCCTTTTTACTCGAATTTGGAAGACGAGGGGATTTTGGTCGCGGCGACGCCATAACTCAAACTTTTCCCTTTGCTTTATTGTAGTATGTCGATAGGTCGAATCAACGAACGTGTGTCACCGTCAAGAATAGTCTCCCTCGCGTGCGTCATTTATGCCAGATGCTCGCTGCGATCTACTCCTAGAACTCATTTCGTCCCCCGTCCCCCCCCCCGCCCCCTAAAAATCCCCTAAACTATCACCACCAGAGACGGTCAAATGAGCGCCTTTTTTAAATTTCATTGTCATTTTGAAAAAAACACCACGGTGTAAAAGACATTAGTGGTGTTTCAAACCCGTTACGATTAAACCGGAAGGTCAATGTATCATCGACAAAGCCATTAAGCCTAGCGTCCTGTCAAATCGATAATGAGATTAATCGATGAATGTGCTCGAGGCCAAGTGTCACACCGACCGAGCGGCTATGAGTACGAGATAGATAGCTGATTTGCAGATTCCCAATGATTTCTGAAACGGTTAATTTTTGGGAAAAAACAAAAGAAACACGTTCCGCTCCATTGAACGACGAACAACCGCTTTCTCTTCTTTTACCCAACATATGATCGGTCTAGGAGAAAATTTGGCAGTAGGATTTTTACCGACTGGACGTGTGACACATGACCTTAAGGCCACGTCTCACACCGACCGAGCGGCCATGAGAGATAGCTGATTTGCCGATTCCCAGTGTTCTTCGAGACGGTTGATATTTTGAAGAAAAAAATAAAAGAAACAGCTTCCGCTCTGTTGAACGACGAACATCTTTCTCTTCGTTTGCCCGAAATGAGATTCATCTAGGAGAAAACTTGGCCGTAGGATTTTTACCGACCGACCCCGAGTCTGGAAACAATTGATGCGTCGGTCGGCCGCCCGCTTCTCTCCTTCCCGCGCTCGCACTTCTCGGGTCGTGAGGTGGCTTTATCTAGCGGCGAGTTTACGAAACGCTAAACAAAGTTATTTATTTTAAACTGATTTAGCTTCGTGAGCTTTTCGGGATGCCCATCGTGTTGCGCTTTTTCGACTCGTATTTTATTTTTCTGAATACATTGTAAGAATGTTATACTTTGAAATACATTGGGTATCCTGTTTTTCCTTGGATAAAAATATAAAAAAGGATAAATACTGATGTCTCGTGCACATCGGTGACGTTGAAACTTACTACCATCGAACGCGCCGCAGGCTTTTCTCAAGATATCTTTTTATTCGTACACTGTTGCAGGTCTTTTATTTTGTAGTATGAATTGATAGACGAAATTCCTACTGACATATATATATAGGAATTCGCTATTATTATTTAAGATATATATATACACATATACACAACGTATATGCGAGTAAATAAAGACATGCCGGAAATAAAGGCTAAAACTGGAAATGCGAAATGTCTTGCAGGATCTTAATAATGAGAAAAAAGATGAAGTGTCGAGCCATCTGTAGGCATTACATAGCTAATGCAGCCCTGGCTCCGATAATTATTCAATGATATGGCTAGATACGATCGGAACAATTTCCACCGAGTCTTCTTGTTCCAAGCCGTATGATGCCTCGAGCCTTTGGTAAGGACTAGTCGAATCAGAAAAGCTGATTTTCGGAGTTCAATGAGCTGTCGAAGAAGGATGAGCGGGCTGAAAGGAGGTCGGAAGATTCTTGGGCGTTGGATCGCACCGGCGAGGTTAATCTCTGCTCGAGGGCGGTCATGCGACGCGAGAGCGTATCAACCGAGTCCCTGAGACCCGACATATCCGCGCGTATCGAGCGCAACATGCTCATTATTTCGGAAAGAGCAGCATTACTATTATCGGGTTCGTTGGAGGATGATGGGCTACCCGCTCCGAACGCCGAAGTCACGCCCATAACCAGCTTCGAAACAGCGTGAACCGAGTTGATAAAATCATTCGCCTCCGCTTCCCTGGCTCGTCCCTAGACTCGATGAGGTATCATCCGTGTCCCGGAAATTGCGAATGGCCTTCAACTCCTTCTGGCACACGTTCAATTCTTCCGAAGTTACTGTCACGCGGCGAAAAAAAAAACAAAGTCGTTACAAATACAGATACACGAATGCTGTATGCGCTGTGAGATATTTGTCTCGACTCACGGATCCAATCGGCTATCTTGACAGGATCATCGGTTATATCCCTGATGATTCTTGTCAGTCGTCCGACGATACTCTCGAGTTGGCTGGCATCGGCCTCGATCAGATTGTGACGACGATCCCAAAAGTTTTCGAGGTGCTGTATCTCGCATGTGCGCCTCAGTCGATCGAGCATCTGTAAAACGTGGAGTCTCGGCGATCATCCGGGGATCGTTCAAGGAACGAAAGAAAAAAAGGCTAACCCGTTACTCTCATACGTGAATGAACAGCTTCGTTCCGGTCAATTTGCTATCAGGCGATACGGAATTCTCCTCCACGTTTCTCATGTAGTGCATGAACAGCGTCTCGATGTGATAGCTCCGTATAACGTTCCACTGTTGTTTGTCCCGGAGTTTCTGTTTTCAATGAATAACGAGAGAGCTGGAGCGAGATGACGAAAAATTCGGGGAAATCTTGTGCGAGGATGCATCGCGACGTACCTTGACTTGTCGGATGACGGGCTTGAGATTGCTGTGCTTCGTCAGCATGTTCTTCTCGTAATTGTAAAAAGACATTCGCCAATTGAGATGAGGTTCCGCGACGTTTTTCAGGGGTTTCGGCACCGCGTACCATTTCTGCAAGTAGCCCGAAACAAAGGCTCGCGATCAAATTGCTCACGTTCGTGTCTCTCTCTCGAGTTTGCGAGAATCTCGTCGCGAAACTTACGAAACCTTTGATGCTCGAGGGCAACGGTGGTTGGCAGCTAAATTCCAGTACGGGCACGAGATCGACGTTCATCTCCGGAAAGCCCTGCTTGGTGAGCCACAAGGTGAATGCAGGACCGCTCTTGCGCACATCGATCTGAATGGAAAAGAAGCGTTCAACGAAAAAACGGATCGTCGCAATTCACATCGATCTTATTGAAATCACACCGTGTAATTGTCAATCGTCGGCAGCTTCCGCATGGCCCGTGTAAGCATGCTTTCCATCGACTGACGAAACCCGTCCTGGTTCAAATAACCCTCTTCCGTCAGCCACTTGGACAGGATTTTTCTTGGCGAATAATATTCAGAGGATTAAGGAAAACGTCGATGATGTTTCGTTTTTGTCACGAGGCTCCTGTTACCTGTGCTTTTCCCATTTGGGCGTGTCACATTCGAGCGGATTTAATTTCAGTTTCGCGAAGCCTGGTACGACGCCCTCCAACTGTCAAGCGGGCAGACAACAAGCACGAACGGTAAGACAAATTTATCATGACCGATAATGCGATAAGGCCGAGAAGCGATCACCTGAATGTTGCTGTATTTTACGGGTATTTTTATGATCATGTTGACGTCGAATTCTTCGGGCTTGCCGACTTTTGTGCCCTTGTAATAGCTCCCGACGAAAACGAGATTTTGGAAGTGATCGCGGAAGAATTCGTCTTGCTCCTTCATAGCGGTCAAAACGTTTTTCAGTATCTGAAAGTCAAGAGAGTCGTTTTGGGAATTCCGTTTTATCAGAGTCGCTTCGATGCAAGGAATTGATTGGGACAAGCCTCGTTGAGAATCTGGTTGTTTCTCTTGATGTCCTGATCCTTCAGGCTAATACACTTGTTGATCACTTGAATGGTCCTTTCGTCGCGAAATTTTTTCGTATCCATCGTGGCGTTCGTCTAGAAGCGCGAGGACCGGCGGTACGCCGCGTACAAGTCACAAGTGTTGATCGAGGCTTTGTCGCTGCTGGTCGCGCAACGAGTATTACTCGTCCGGGGGGGGGGGGGGGGGGGGGTCGATCGACCTAGGAGCGATATCGCGATACCCGAGATGATGGTTCTTCGTGCTCCTTTTCTCTCTCTCTCTCTCTCTCTCTGGAAAACAAAAAATATAATTTCTAGTTTTATTTTTAGTTTAATTGTAAGTTAATGTAATACCTTTTTTCGCTTTAAGTTAGAACGCCCAAAATGTTATGTATTTCCCGCACGGTACTCTTAGGGGGCTGTAGCCTCAGAGTACGAAATAAACGAACGTTCTCTCTCTCTCTCTCTCTCTGTTATCACGAGTAGCCTGCGGCGCTGAGCTGCAACAAAGACATTCCAATTGGCGCGCGAGGTCCGGCTTTACTTTGTACAAGCACACGTTTCGAGTTGCCGTGATAGTCTTTTTCGCCTACTCATTGGAGCCGGCGTGCGTCAAGCTCGCCGTTATCTGAAAAAAAAAGCAAGATAATTTCGTCCGTTGAGTGACGAATCGAGAGCGATCCTTGGGCAACGCGCGCAGCTGCGAGTGCCGCGGGAGACAGAACGAAACTGGTGATAAGACGACTCCACTGTTCCCCGTGTAGCCGGAAAAAGATATTTTTTTTCCGTTTCAAAACATCAACTTATCGAAGCGCGAACTGTACGAAACGGAGGAGCGCGGTCGCCTTCCCGTCGCTCGAGGTGGCTCTACCTAGTGGCAATAACGCCAACGACTTCTCCCTCTCCGTCTCCCGAGACCTGTTAAGGTCACGCGTCACACCGACAGAGCGGCGATTTGCACATTCTCCGTGTTCTCCAACGTCTTTCTCTTCGTTTGCCCTAAATGCGATTCGTCTAAGAAAAAACTTGGTCGTAGGATTTTTTCCGGCCGGACCTGCGAGCCGTGTCCTTAAACGCAACGTTGAGGGATTGAGCCTGGCTCGCTTGACTTTGATGGGAAAAAGTGTTTAATGCGATAGCTGAAAGTTTAACCGAATCATCCGCTCGGTTCCAACAGCGATAACAATGCCCCGCGCAATTCATCGATCGACGATTCGCTCAGTTCGCTCTTTCGCTTGGCAACGAGACGTATGTCTTTGCAAATCCGCTCGACTCGCTCGTCCATTTCGTTGGTATCGCGCCGTGGCATCTTCTCGTCGCGCTGTCGAAAATCCGCTCGATAGCACTCGTGCCGTGTCGCGTGCTGGCCCCAGGTCACCGCCAATTTTTCAAGATAATCCCCCAGGTTGGAATGCCGAGCGAGCGAATGAATTTTCTGGTTGGCCAGGTAGGACCGCATCTGTTGACAAACCCGGGACAACTGATTGATGACGTTCGAGAATGCGTCGAAGAGGCGAACGCTCGAGCTTCCGAGGACAGCCTCGGCGTACATCTCGAAAGACTCCTGCCGTAGCCAGGGATCGGCCACGCTCATCAGACGGCAAAACAATTCGGTGAGCGCGACGAGGCTCTGCTTTCCGCTCTCGTTGATCCAGGGCTCGAGGTTTTCACGGAAGAAAAGGTTCATCTTCAGGCCAATCTGAATGGGCGCTTGCTCGACGATATCCAGCATGCTGGTGTAAATCTATTGACGCGAAAAATGATAACGAAAAAGGTCGTTGGTAACCGGACATTCGCAAGTTTGAACGGGGAAAACCGTACCGAGGCTACGAGACGATCGTTGGTCGAATTGTCGGAAGAGTCGGGCGTCGTGCAGTCGAGCAAGAGCGCGGCCAACTCGAGCGTCATCTCACGTGTGATGCCCTGGCTTCTGGGTAGACTCGAGGCGACGAACAGCCAGATACTACGAATCGCGAGGATGCACGACATCCGATCTTGCGGTATCGCCGCACTCCCGATCAATTTCAGCGTAGAGGTCTGCAATATTGCAAATTAACGCGCGATTCCTCACGACGTGCGAGAAACTGACTAGAGCTAACCAACCAGAAGAATCCAATTGTTCGTGGATGGCGAGCGACGCAAGTCCTGAAAGACCCGAGACAGATTAGCGATCGCGTCGATCGTTGAGCCTTGACGAAGACACTGTTGGGCGCGTGGGCTCAAGACCGCTCGAAACGGATCGACGAAACGTCGACTCGGGTAATCTTGAAATTCGCGAAAAATCATTTCCCTCGTCTCGTCGGGCAACAATTTGTACAGTCGACCAATCAGATTGCTGATTATCGTGAATTCCAGGCTCGTCTCGCGCGTCTTTAAGGCCCTCTGCACTTTCATGAAGAAGCAAAGGTGCTCGTAGCGTAATTCTGGCGAGGCGCTTCTGTGTACAAGACGAGAAATGTGATGATGATGATGATGATGAAAAAAAAAAAAAAAAAAAAAAAAAACGACGACGACGACGATGCATCTACCTTGCCAAGTGCGTCCAGACGTCGCAGCTGAGCAAGGAACTCCAAAAGTCGCCGGCTAGTAGATGTTTCAGCAGGGCTAGCTCAACTGCGGCGAAATCTTCGAGAGACGTCCGCGAGACTAGCCGACCCAAGAATCTGAGACTCGTCTCGTAAATTCCCGAATGTTCGATTTTACCGGGGATTATCCTGGACCGAGCCGGAACTCGCACCTCGTCGATCAGAAGATTAGCGCAGCAGCGATTCACGTTGCTGAGAGCAACTTCGATTATATTATTGTCCGGCTTTCCTCCCATCCAAGGGGGCAATAACGTTTTTTCCGCATCGATCAACTTTTCCACGATCCCGAGAGTCAGCAAGTGATAGCAAATGGGCTCTTTGAGGTCCGTTTTCCCGTATTGAAAAAACGCCTGGAAAAAATAATAATTTAATGCATATGAATTTTTAAGCGAATATTGATTACTTTTCAAAACTGTCGACAATCGCGATTTTTAACCTCGGGGAAGTTCTTCTCGCCGGTTAGAAGGGTCAATATTTCGGCCACGACCGGAAGTACGTAGGACTCCGAGTACTCTGCGATCTCCGAGTGCGCGATAACCAGCCGTTCGGACGGAAAAGATGACGAGTACCTTGCGAATGTAAACTTCCTCGTACGAGTTTCGATAAAGTCGCAAAGAGGAGAAAAGAAACACGGTGGGAAGGGGAGGGGGGGGGGGGGGGGGGAGCTTCTCGGGGTTTCGCTCACCTATGCAACTTTGTCAGTAATTGTACAAGAACGATGCAAACTTCGTTCGCGCAATTAGCGCGATAAAGCGTGCACAGTCTGTTGAGGATTTTCAACAGCAAGCCAACACACTGGAACGCTCTCTCGTAGTTCGTATCCTTTCCTTCCTGTTCCGAGCAACGTGATAATTTATCGCTGTACATCGGGTGACGAAAAACAGCAAGAATTCGTGCACGAAAAAAAAAAAAAAAAAAAAAACAGGGTGAACTTACTCGAAGCGACACGCACAGGAGTGTCTCGATCGCCTTGGCAATGTCAGCGTATCGTCGTGTCACGCATCCGGCCGAGGCGCATGTTTTTATAACGGATGCATGACGGACAGCCAGTTGGGTGAATACCTTCCACGTGCCGATGAGACGCTTGAGGTCCATGCCGTTCGTCAGTGCAGCGATGTCTCCGACCTTCTCGATTACTGGAGAACCCACGAAAATTCGTTTGATTCTTTTGCTTAAAATGTCGTACGACTTTTTTTTTGTCTACTCGGTAGCATTGTGTCCGGGAATTGCATTTGTCCTGCGCGCCGAGTATAAGAACGATACCGAACCTGTTTCGATTACGTTCCTTTCCCTCTCGAGGTCTCTACCAACGAAATTGACCTTAGTGCCGATTATGCCGAAGAAGAGGTCGAGGACGAGGTTCGATCGGCGATAGAGCTCGGTCAGCTGTGATCTCAGAAGGCCAAACTTTGATCCGTACAAAGTATCGCTGCGCAACACACAGGTCGGTTAATTCGAAAATGGCGACTAGCGGCAATGGAAAATCGAGTTGCCGAGGTAGACGTACTATCGTTTGCAGTGACCGAATACAGCGTGGATAACGCGGGGCAACGTGTCGAGTAGTTTTTCCAAATGATCGTACGGCACCGTGTCGAGGTTCGTCAGGGTCATCGAGTACTCGTGCCATGGCTCGAGCGAGGCCCGCCACGAGTCGATGCGCGAGCGAAGGTCCTCCGTTGACAAGGGATCGGACGATTCGCCAAGCCTGTTTTCCGTTTCCTCGAAGCTCTGTCAAGCAGATTACACGAAGGATCGTCGACAAGTTCTACGCTCGGGAAACAAATATTTAAAGCACCTGGATCAGTAGCTGCACCGCGAGCTCGAGTGACTCCTCGAGGATACGATCCTGGGGAGATTCGGGGGTCCAATCGGAGAGTGCGCTCAGCAGCCTCTGACGCACAGCATCCAGCTCGATCGCGCTCGAATACCGGAGAGTAGGCTGCTCCGGGCGCGATTCCGGATTCGAACTGTGCGGTTCCATTTCCGGACGACCATTTCCCTCCATCGGAGGTGAGACCGCGCGGCAACGACCAACTTAAAAAAAAATACATTGCAAGAAATTTTCCCCAAGTTCGGAGCTACGGACTGGCGTAGGAAATAACCGAGCAGCCTTCGTAAAAAGTATCGAATGTACGAGAAGGTGGGACGAGCGACCGGATTATTCACGGGTTGAATTCCTCGCCTCGCGAACGTGCTAATTCCGTAGGGACACAAAGAGGCCCGAAGAGGTGTACCAGTTGGCGATAGCGCCACCCCTCGGTCGTTCCGCGAACGGTCAGGGAGAGCCCGCGGTATAATCATCGTAATTTCTACTTAAATGATTGATGTATAGGATTGGAGGAATCGTGTCGCCGATCAAAGCAAACTCATCGACACCCGCTTTCAATTGCGATAATCGTGCAAAGTAGAATGTTGCCAATCTCCGAATCGTTTGGCACGCGGTCGCGGACCGAGAGTCGGTCCGTACGAGGGGGATTGGATCGACGAAGAAGGGGGAGATTGGCCCGAGACACAGAAATAGACGGAAAGAAGGAGCCCATCTACCGGATAAGGCAGTGGAAATTAAGGGGGCACAGGGTTGTCGGGCGTACAGCCCGTACCGCGAAGGATCGTAAGAGGGAGTTTGCCGATTCAACTTGGCGAATAGGTTGCAAGAGGCCTTCCCTGGTGGCGGCCCGACTTAAAAGTTATCCATTTAAAGTTTGCCAAGGGGGTCGCGGGAGCCGAGAGACCGTTGGGGCTCGCTCGTGGATACAAGGATGTGGAATTACAGTCGGTGGTACGGGGATGGTCGTTTGCCAGTGGAACGGAGAGGTATGGAAAGAAAGAGACGGGAGTGAGAGTTTGGATACGATTCGAATGATCGGGTCGTGGGGATTCCATGGCAACTGCGGACAACAAGCTGTCAGATGATAGGTAAAGTTTTGATCAATAACACCGCTGGTGACTAGCGGAGTTTAGTCGAGTTTGGGAGAGTTCCCGTATATATAAATCCTACAAGCCAAAAGTATATGTGTAGACGCGTCCGTGTGTACACAAACGTGTACGGGATTTGTACGATACGAAGTCGAGCCGTGGGCGCGATCGCTTGAATAGGCCGATTCTCGTGGCGCGCGGCCACCAAACGAGCTACGGTACACGCTCCGCCTCCCCACCCACCGCGCCCTCCCTACGAGTGCCAACGGATCGGGTATTTCGAAGTAAAATGAGAATGTCGGTGTTGGGGACTCGGAGGGGTTGTTGTCGTGGCTGGGAGACTCCAGGTGGGGTTGAAGAATCTCGCGGTAGTGGTGGTGATTCCTCGAGGGTACCAGTGTACGAAGTATCGTAACTTTGAATGATGCTTCGAGCGAGCGAGAGAGAGAGAGAGAGAGAGAGAGAGAGAGAGAGAGAGAGAGAGAGAGAGAGAGAAGAGGGAAAAAAGAGGGACGAGTTCGGGATGGAATCGAGTCAGGCAGTCGGCGTGTGCCAGCGCCGACGGCTCGACGTTGGAGCAAGAGCGAGGAACGGGTTCGGTGAGCGCGGTTCATTGGACCCGGAGACGAAGGGCGCGCGCGCAAGAGAGACAGAGCGACAGGGTCGAGAGCCTCGGAGCGGAAAGCGCGTGGGCGTCCCGGCAACCGTCACCCAACGCGGCGCGTAGCGTTCCTCGGCTGATGACAAAGCTGTCAAGGTGGGCTCGAAGATCGTTGAACAGAGGCCGACAATGGCGAGTCACCAGAGACGCGGTAGCGGTCCCGTGCGACAGCACTCGCTCCAGCAACTGCCCCGTCGCCATCGTCGTCATCTCCACCACCAGCAGCTGCGACGGCAGCGATCCGCCGAGGAGGATAGTTATTCGAACTGTCGCGATCCGGCCAAGATGCGAGGAGAGGACGAGGAGGTGAAAGGATCAGCGGCCGTGTGGGAGGAGCGGCCGGGGCATCGGGTGCGCGTAGCCTGGTGCGACCGAGCGGAGGCCGATAAGCCTGTGACCGTCGGAAGCTCGAGCGGGGTCGAGGTCGTCGCTTGTCGGATCGTAACGGGCAAAGCGAGAACGCTGCCAAATCCGCGACAGCCACGGGCGCAGAGTCGCACGCTCGGCCCGCCGGACACGAAGAATAATCGGGGCAGCATGCTCTACTCGCGCGAGGAACTCGCCGAGAGACTGCGTCTAGCCTGGAAACAGAGGGAGGCCAGCAAGTCCAACATCGATGTGTTTTTGGCGCAGGGAACGATCGAGGAGAGGAGCGGCTCGAGGCTGTCGAGCACCAGCAGCCTCGAGCGCAGTCCCGTGCGTTATTCCCGGGCCCGGGAAATGAAAAACGATACGGCAACCTCGACGAGCTCGAGGATCGAGCCTGGCGAGGTTGCAACAGCGAGAAGCAAGAGGGCGAGTTTCCGGAGTGGTGCGAACGCAGCTTTCTCGCAGCCGGTCAACGACCTTTGTTTCACGATCTCGCCGGACCAGGTCCCGATTAGTCCCGTCTCCGGGAAGGATCTTTCGAGCCTCGCCGCGACGACGTTCGAGGTGAAAAATCGGCGCACCAACTCGGCGCCACCGGCACAGAGACGCGCCCTCTGCGTCCCGTGTCCCCCGGCAAAGACTCGAGTCAGCATCGTCATCGAAGCACCGACGATGTCCAAGACCGATCGACAATCGAGTGTAAATGATCGCGCAAACGAACCGTCCAAATTTAACGGACTCCCCGCCACCGGGCGCAACGTTAAGACCGCATCTGCGAAAAGACGCTCGAAAAATCCCAAGAAACGCGCCAACGGCCTGGCCGACAAGGACCTCGAGGGTGCACGAGGAAAAATCCTGGAGGCGAATAGGAGTCAAAACGAGGTAGTGACGATGGTTTCCCTCGTGAGCGATGCCGAGACCGATGACAGCGAGATCGAGAACAATTCGCCCAGGGACGACAAACTGATCGATCAATTGAGAAACAATTTGCCGAGTACACCCATCATCAAGAGCAACGCGAGTAGTGGCACGTGCTCCTTCAATTCTGCCGTCGGAAGACCCATCAAGTCCGGTAAGACGATACACTTGACAAGACACATCACTTTCAACCGCTAATTGGGATATCGTGATTGACCCAACGGCCTACCAAAAGCCTAAAAAAATCCTTTTCAAAACCTCCCTATTGAATTTGCGTTGCTCGAATAGAAGCGAGGCTACGGCTCTTTAAAATGTAACCATTGCGAATAAGTGGACAAATGAGTCAAAACATTTTGTTTCCAAGAAAATACGCTAAATAATCTCAATATTGGTAGAAAAAGAAATAAAGCGATAAAAGAATTCTGAAAAATAAGAACAAGATGACAATTACCTGTAACCCGCTGAGGTGCGATCGCGGATTAGAGTGCCTTTTGTCGGGTGTGCTGTGACTCCGGAAACGTCGTTGCAACTACGAGCCTCGTTGGCGTACGTGTGTCGAGTAAGGTAGGCAAATCCAGGGTAAACTCGCGATGCTCTGTGTAATTAAGCGCGTATACACGGTTAATTAGAGAGGACGGGACACGCGACCGCAGCATTCCTGAAAACATATAGGTGAAAATGCACATATGTACTTCTCCATCTACAAACGCATACACACCCGAACATAAAAGATTTACATTTATATATAAATATATATATATATATATATATATATATTTATATATCAGACGCACAAATTGATTTCTCGATCTTTTTGTTAAGTCTAACATTTATTTACAAAGCTCACCGAAAGTGTATTTTTATTCAACAAAATCCTTGTACTTTTGTAAATAAATTTCGTCACTCGAGAAAAACAAAGAAATTAATTCGGACATCCATTACGCAGGTTTCCAACTATGTAGAATATGATTATAATTGTCTTGAATTGAACGAACGGTAAAGATATTTGAGAAATGAGCCTTTGTTTTTAATATGTTATTTTTTTCTCGCAGTATCCTTTCAACAAGATTCGATCGAGATTGAGGAAGACCCGGACAAGAGCAGGGTCCCGAGGATAGTACGACCGCGTAGCGTTCAAGTCGGTCGCGTGACCGGAAGTGCCCTCCCGACCCCGGAGGAGGCGAGCAGCACATGGAGAACGGACGTGACGTCGTTGGTCCTTACGACGACGTCAAGGATGGTCGCGTTGACGGCGCGAGGCTCGTCGGCCTCGGTGGCAGCGAGCAATAACGGACCGCCGGAAATGATGGCGGAGATTTCGTTGACCGATCGCGAGAAGAGATGCCTCGTAGTGCCGATCGGCGATCCCCGCTCGGACAAGAAGAGAAAACTACTGAGAACGAGGAGCACGCCACCGCAACGACTCAAGTGAGATCGAATACCCGACGTGACGAAAAAAAACATCTCTAGTCCGTAAAAATCACGAATATTTTCCTCGGTATTTTAAGAGTACACTTTTCGAATGATATAAAACCGCGGAACGGAGAAGGAGTTTTTTTTTTTTTTTGCCGACAGAGGCAAACTCGTTCAAATTAATTACAAGACTGGAGAAAAAGGGAAAGGCTCTGGATATGCGGAATGTTAAAAATTCTCGTATTTTACACAAGCCGACGAGGCTATGTATGGAAAGGATCGCAGGACCCGGGAGATCCTCCCTTGACCCGGCAATCGAGATAACTCGATACGAATAGTCATAGGTGGTTTATTTTGGATATATGTGAAAAGGAAATTGACTCAAAGAACGTGTACAGTAGAACCTCCGTTGTGCGAACCTCAACCATCCGAACCACGATTTCGTTTATCCGAACGCTCAATTATTTCAACGTTGGCGCAAAATATACCGCTCGAAATATACGCTGCTGTCTTGCAAGAACCGCGTAGTTTCGAGCGCATTTTTCATCTTCCCGTCTTAGTCCGATTGCACGCTGGCTTCTGTCGGCTATTTTCATTTCTTCCTTGCAACGCGCAATGATAAATGTGAATTGTTGCAAATTGTTTAAAATTCTTTCGAAGCTAGACAAGAGCTCTGGTAGGCCTTTGTGATGTTCGAAAAACTACGACCTCCGATACGAGGAGAAATCGAGACACTCGACGATGGACGACTTTACAAAAGCAAAGAAATAAAATAAACACTCGACGTTCGGACCATTTTCGGTTCCAATTGATTGGGATAATCGAGCTTCTACTGTATATATATATCTCCTTACATACAAATATGTCAAGTATTTTTTTCAATATATATATATATATCGAAATAAGTCTTGGAACCGATCGATTCGAAACTCGGACGTTCAAAATTTCCGTGCGATCACGCATTTGTGAAAATAATATGTTCAATATCAATTTGCATTTAATACCGTGACCGTGACAAAAGAGAACGCCAGAGGGAGAGAGAGGGGGAGGGGGAGAGAGAGGGGGAGGGGGAGGGAGAGAGGGAGAGAGGGAGAGAGGGAGAGAGAGAGAGAGAGAGAGAGAGAGAGAGAGAGAGAGAGAGAGAGAGAGAGAGAGGGACGGAGAGCAAGGCAGAAAACGGTAACCTTACATGGCATACATAAAACGAAAAATAAAGGAAGAAAGAAGAAAAGAAAAACAAGCGAGCTTCGATTTCTTTGTTATTTACGATATCGAGAATGAGGGGGCAGGACAGAGGCTAGGAACGAAGGGTTACCGTCGTATTTACGCTTGGGAATGTAAAAAAAGAAAAGAAAAAGGTGGAGGGAGAAAGAAAGAAGGCTAAGGCCAAGGCGCCGGTGCCATCGTGTGCCTGAATGATATTGTCTTCGACATCGATATCACGATATGCTGTACACACACACGCACACATAGTTTATTGCACGAAAAATACGGCAGCATCGCAAAGAAAGGCCTTGTGTAGCCCAATGGGCTTTTATTTTGAATTTTTCGGGACAATGGACGCGTATCTATGACGAGAGTGCGAAAAATAAACATGGGTCGTTTCTCGTGTTACAGTGACGACGTCGAGAAACTGGCGAGCGTCACACGGGACGTTCCGTCGAGAAAAAGAGTGCCGGAAACAATCGAGAACTTTCTGCCCGTTCATCAACCGGCTTCGATTTTGTTGCGGGCCGCGAAGGTATTTAACATGTCATACCCCTCGTATTACGGGATACAAATGTTCCTTCCGATACTCTCGACTAATTTTTCCGCGACGTATTTTGTCGCCCTGCACGAAAAGAATCGCGGCTAGGCGACTTGCGGTCGACGCCGGATGAAGAGTGCCCCTCTGCAGAGCGCAAGTGGAGGCTCTCGCGTGCCGGAAGTCGTTTGAATAACTCTTTTTTACTGCTCAGCTTTGCGAAAATCTGGCAGCGAGATCGGGGAGTGATCCCGACGGGGCATCGGTCGAGCCGGCCTTCCATACGAACAAGGAGAAAGAATGCTGGCACCTCTACAGACGAATGTGCGACAAAGGGGTATGCGTCTCGTTCGACACCGTACTCAGGTTCGATATCCCCGGACAACCGAGAATACACGCAATTTTATTTTACTTACTATTTTTAAGTAAATTATTAATTTTCTATCGTTATTCGTAATTATAAATCAATGATTACTAATTATTCATTATTCATTATTATTATTATCATCAGTAACGATGTATTATGGATTATTAGTAACGATAATTACTCGGATATAGTCGGAAAAAATAAAAAACGAAAATTCTTCGAGTGACGAAACATATTCTTTTTCAGAGGTATGCTGACGCCGACCGAATACCGGCTGCGAAGAAAGGAGACGTCCTAGCGGACAAACGATGGACCAGAGTTCGCGGGAGGGGGTAGAAAAAAATCCAATTTCTCCGAAAATGCCTCTTTTTCCCTAGCTGGAAGAAAATATCTTTTCTCCGCTACCTCGAGATATACACAGGCACAGACGTGTCGGAAAAATCCTACTGCCCTCACAGCCGTTCACCCGTATAGTAAATATGGGACTCGAGCGGAAGTTGGCGAAAAAAAAAAACGCCCTTTCTCATAGCGCCGTTTGCCACCATTTTTCTTTTGCCCGATCGAAAAATTGTTAAAGTTTCTACACGAGCCCTCAATAAAAGTGCGCATAGGCGCGATAGGCGAATAACAAATTCATCATCTGTTTGGTACAGAAGTGAGAAAAGAGTAGTCCCTTTTGCGTCGCGAAAAAGGGGCCTCGCCAAGTGGAAAGAAGGAAAAAAAACACGCGTTTCAAATATCAGATAAAAGACGATTATCCAAAGTTCATAATTTACCGTTCCAATTCCGGCCACCTTTGATCGTTCGGCCTCGAAATGACTTTCAACGAAGAGACGAAACAATGAGATTCTCGATTGGCGACGATACGTCCACTCGCTGGTACGGAGTCTCGTTGAAAAACCGTTAAATTGACCGGCTCGCGCATTAGCTTGGCCAAAGTAGCGAATCGAGTAGAGGGCAAAACCCAATGGGAATTTCACAACAGAGTGAGCGCGATGCGTGGTGCGGTGGCGGTCCCTCTGCTCGGTAAGCCGGTGCTCTGTCTTACCGACGCGGCGCGTCAGCGCTCGCCGAGACGTCAGTCGCTACGAGAGGGTGGCTGCTGCCTCGCGCGCACGTGTGTGTGCGTGTACTTTTTGTTTTCGAGTATCGAGTAACGAAGAGGAAGAGGTGTCTCCTCGGTGTAACGAATGTACTCGTTAGTTTCTTTTGTACTTCCGGCACGTATACGAGATTGCGCGTAAAAGTGGCCGGTTATTATTGTTTATGGTGAAACTCGGGGAGAGCCGCGTATATCGAATGAGGAACGTGACGCGATGACACGAGCGACTCGTCGCTGTCATGACGTTGCATCAATAATGTCATTAACGAGGAAAACGAGGGGCAATGGCAAGTCCAACAATGTCGACTACAAGGCGCGTCTCGAGCACAAATTGTATTTGGTAAGTACAGAGGCTCGGGAGCGTGGCTCGCTGATCGACGTTCATCGTCAAGCCTCCATCGTTCTTCCCACCGGTCCTTGCGATTATTTTCGTTTCAACCGAGTCGCGATGTTTTTAGGCGCGGGAGAATCCCGAACCCGTTTTCGACATTTCGGATTGCGCGCTCAAGCGGGTGCCCTCGGGCATCTATTCCCTGTGCAAGGTCTTCAGAAAGCTAGAACTGCTGATGCGACGCAACAGACTGACGTCCCTGGCGGGCGGGGGTGCCTTGAGCGATCTCTCGCTCTTAACTCTCTTAGACTTGGGCAATAACGAACTGACGCATTTGCCCGCCGAAATTGTTCATCTGGTTTCGCTCAAGGTACGAAGCCATTCCGCAGGAACGAAGCTACGTTAGAAATTGGCGACGACGTTGCCTGTCGCGTCGTAAGAAGCGTCTCAACTGTCGAAACTTGGATAAATTAGCTCGATTCGTTTTGCCATCAGGAGCTCTACTTGGGGGAGAACGGTATCCGCGAGCTACCTTCCGAATTGGGGCAATTGACCGATCTGAGGGTACTGGACGTCTCCCGCAACAAGTTGAGGTCGTTGCCGGACAGCGTTGGAACGCTCGCGAGACTCGGCACCCTCGACATAAGCAACAACGCCGCGTTGGCGAGATTGCCCACGAGCCTCGGTCAGGCGCAATCTTTGACGGAGATAAATTTGTCGGGTTCGAGCATAGTTTATCCGCCGGCGGAGGTTTTGGCGGGCGGCGCGGTAGCGATAGTGGCCTTCCTGGCGAGCGAGCACGGTTTGGTGTACGCCCCGGAGAGATTCTCGCGCGAGGAGGGAGAGTCGACGAGGGGACGCGCGCAGAGCGAAAGGGGACGGAGCAGGAGCGAAGATTCCGGCGTGCAGGTCTCTCCGTCTAAGACTACGGCTGGGCCGACGCGCGCGCGCTTTATTCGTTGCTCCTTTGGACCGTTGTTCTGATAGGGGGATCGTCGTTGGCGGGGCAATTCGTTAATCGTTTTCTCTTTCTTTTATTTTTCTAGGCAACCTTAGCGAAGCTAGACAAAGCAAAGGCACGTGGAGACGCCGTTGTCGTTTATTTTTACCCTTATTTTTTTTTGCTTCCCTTTCGCATCGCTTTTTTTCCCATCGTCGTCTCATTCGCCGCACGCGATCGTTCGTTGAGAAGCTTAGAGCCATCGACGGCGAGAATAGAGGAGGAAAAAAAAAGAACGTGAATAATTTTCTATTTGCAGGAATTGCGGCAGAACGCTCTTCTGGAGGTAGAGAGAAATATCAGGGAGCAACAGGAGTACGAGCTGGAGTTGCAGTCTGTGCTGAAGGTTCACAAAAAGAAGGTAAAAGAGGAAAGAGGGAAGAGTCAGCCGATAACACAGGACCGATCTTCTTTTTTTTTAAAGCTGTTGGACGATCTGGCTGTACAGCAAACGCAGCTGGAGCACGAGATCGTCAAGGTGCAGCAGGAGCGGGATCTGAACAGGGCGAGGTTGCTCGTGTTCATTCGCAACGGTGAGATGGAATATCTCTTTCTTTCTCTCTCTCTCTCTCTCTCTCTCTATCTATCGCTCTCAACTCGGAGGAGATCTCTCTGCGAAAAGAAGGGGAATTTGACGAGATCCTGCGATTTTTTCAGCCGAGAGAGAGGCGGACAACGTGATAACAGAATTTCTGCGAAGCAGCGACGAGGAGAGGCAGAGCCAGGCTGAGCTACTCGAGCAGGAAAAACTCGAGGAGACGAGGATGCTCTCGCAGTGCCATTCGGAGCAGTTCAAACTTCGGACGAGGGAGACGCTGCGTAAGCGAGCCATCGGAAAGCCAAGTCGGAGAATTTCGAGTAATAACGTTTTTCTCGTGCGCAGTTGCCATGGAGGAACTATTGGAGGAGGAGCTCCTCACGGAGCGGAAGATCGACGAGTACACCAAATTCCGAGACTGTAACGCACAATCGTTGCTACAACTGTCGGTAGATCCAACACACGTACACAATTATACTTGCCGCTTCTATCGCGCTTTCGAACGTTCCAAACGCGTTTCAGACAAATAAGAAACAACCGTCACTTGGCCGAAGTGGTAAGGGATCAAAAGAGAAGCCAGGAGGACTTGGTCGACAGGCTGCGGAAGGACGAGGTGCTGCAGAGGGCCGCCGTGGCCGTGCTGCTCGAGAGAAGCGACGCTCGATCGTGGAGTATCGTGCAACAAGTGACTTTGGTACAATCCCAATTGGCTGCACTTACCAGTATCGAGCTGGAGAGAAAGAAATTCGAGATCAATCAGCAAATAGTGAGAAGACTCGCACAGTTTTTTTAGCCATTGATAATACTCGTAAAGCAAGGAGGATTACGATAGGAGAAATTAATTGGCAGAATGATTTGGCCGATAAGCGGGTCACTCTGAGCGCCATTCTCGTCGACTTGTTGGATCAACAGGAAAAACGGAGGGAACAATTGTTGGAGACTATTCAACAGATTGAAGAACGGAGAGACGTCGATGTACGTGAGGATATTTCCGAAATTGCGATACAAGAGATAGATTGGTAAAGGTGTAAGGTGACGAGGCTTATTGATCGTTTATTTTTTTTTCATTTCTCGGTCAAAGAGCGCGCGAAGAAACAGCCTGTTCTGGTTGATGCAGTACCAATCGTTGATGGAGGCAAGACCGAAGGGTCTGCTCGAGGGTTTAGAGCCGACCTTGGTACGTCACGTCGCCATAGCCGGTGCACTCCACTGTTTGCCATTCCTCGTCACTCTACCCTCGTTACTTCGAGGTCTGGACGACGAGAGACTGAAAACTGTGAGTAAGCCGCCGCGACAAGGGAAAATAAACAACCGTCGTGATTCTTCTCAGTGCTTGGGCCAATTAATACATTTTTCAACGCTACTTTAACGCGCCAAAGATCGGGATACACTGCGAAAGGGATCGCGCTGCCATCAAGCTCGCGGTGGATAATTATTTGGCCGAGAAGAAGATGTCGTCGTTGGCGGACGAATCGCCCATTTTTCCGTCAGCACCGCTCGACGACGAGCCTTGTACAAGTTATAAAACCCACGAGCCCTACGTTCGGAGTATGAGCGCGACCGAGTGCGTCGTCTGCCTCGATTCGCACGTGAGTCTTTTTCCCAATCAATTTATAAAGAATAATTCCTGTTGTACCTATAGAAATGTATTCTCTTCAATTTAAAGAAAAATGTGCATTTTCCTATTGAAAAAAATTCAACGTTTTTTGTTTTCTTTTTCAGTGCGAAGTGATATTTCTTCCCTGCGGACACATGTGTTGTTGCGCCAATTGCGCGGGCAAAGTTACGAGCGAGTGTCCAATGTGCCGCGGACCGATACAGCGCAAAGTACAGGCGATGTAGTTGTTTTTATACCTTCGGAAACAAGTACGCGTGGATGAATAATCCGATCGAGCACCGAGTGCTAACGCTACGATTCGAAATTCGTCTCTTACATCGTATTCACCGTTGAGTGCAGTCGATGCGCGCAATTTTAGAGTGCGTCTCTCTCTCTCTCTCTCTCTGGTTTAAAAAATTGATCGTCGTAACACGGTTTTTTGTTTGTTTTGTTTTTCGGAAAGATATTTAATCAGCTCTCGCGAAGACGATGCTCGCATAGCCAATTTACCGATCGATCGAAACTCCTCGAAGCGACCGTAGAGTAAATATTCTTTCGAGTAATTTATCTCGAGCTTCTTTCGCTCGATCTATGATCGAGTTTTCTCGAAAACCACACGACGCAATTAAATATCTCTAGATAACGACTCGCGCTCTAGTCTCCCTTTGCTTTATCGATCAACTTCCGCTTTATTCGTACGCGGAAGATCAAAGAATCGTGAATGAAAAAAAAAAAAATGTTGCGTCCGAACTGTGACAATTTATTATTCTTATCGAGAGAGAAAAAAAACAAATAAAAATAAACGGTATGTACGCGGAGGGGGTAATAAAAAATAAAAAGAGCTCAACGTTCAGTCGTCCTCTACCAGGTCATTGCCGTCCTCGTCCTTTCTCTGCTGTTTCCTCTTGCTGGTGGCGTCCTTTTTCTCCTTTTGAGACTTTTTGAACGTTTCCAGGGCTTCTTTGAGCGGCGCGACAAATTGCTCGAATTCTATCTCCTCCATAGCTTGAACGACGTCCGGCCCGGATATCGTCTTGCGATTGCCCTTCTTGGCGATGGTGTTGGCGGCGGAAGTGAGGTAGAGAATGAATATGGAGGCTGCCTTGGCGACGGCCACTCTCGCCTCCTTGCCTATCGTCACGCCGTCCGGCAGAGCCTCCTTAATTATTCTCGTAACCACGGCGTACGGCAGGTTCAGGTCTTCGAGTCGTTCCGCCATCTGGGCCATTCCCAAGTACAAGTAGGGCAAACAAAATTGTGAGCTCGCAAATCGTTCACGAAAGATATGGGATTTATCGGAAATTGTGCATTTTGGAGGTTATGTTGTGGAAAAAAATAAATAAAATATCAGTGTACTTACGATCGACTCGTCGAGTGCTTGTTTTGCAGCGCTCGAAATTACGAAACGCCGCCGAGGAGTCGTGCGATTGTTGTCAATTGTTCGGAATCAGAAAATTAGCCGGCTCAGTGTCGTCGAGTAATCAAAATACAAGCCATTCCCGCGTACATTTTTCCTTTTATTTTCTTTTTTTTTTTCCGAAACAAACCGAAGTGCGCTGTTGGACAATATTTCCCATATAGGAAATCGTCGGGACAATTTAGTAACTTACCTGGCTCTGATGACAGGGCGCGTTATTGGCCTGAGGCTAGTAATATTTAGAGGTCACGCGTCGCGAGTGAAGAAGGAAACGCGATCGCGCGCCACCGGATGTTGGTGCCTCCGCCGCATTTCTCAAAGCGTACCGGTGTGGCTCGGCGAAAACGAACAGGGGGTGGAAAGTGCGGCGACATGCGCGAGAGTAGCGCGCAGTCTCTCCCCCATTGCTCCCCATTTCGGCCCCTTACTTACGTGTCGTTTGCCTCTCGTATACGATCGACAGCTGTGAATTTTTTGTCCTTTCGCTTTTTCGCGCTTCTTCTACTTGCTTTTACTCTCGGAAAATTGTCCCGCGACGTTGAGCACCGAGGCCGGGCTCCTTTCGCTCAGCGGCGAAGTGGGTTAGAGGTATCAGCGAGAGAAAAGATAAATCTATCGACATCATTCGCAGAAAAATGTCAAAGATTGAGGAGGGCAACGCGCACATCAGGCAAGCGGAAAAAAGGTAAGTGCAGTGAACCTCTGGCGTTTTTCACCTTTCGTCCATCTTCCCGTCTCCCATCACACCTCTTTCCATACTTTTATCGACCTATCGATATTTTGCGGCATAGCTCGTCACCGGCAATTGACGCATCATATATATATATATATATATAGTGGTCGATTTTTCCGTCGATCGCAACAACGATAAGCCCTAACCGTTTTTTGAAAGCTGTACACATAATACATATATCTTTAAAAACAGCATTTTGTCGCGATCGGCCGAGATATATACACACACACACACATATGTATAGAGAGAGAGAGAGAGAGAGAGAAACCGTTGGGATGTGTTGCTCTTGCGATCGGCCGAAAAATCACCCGATTTTTTTCTTATGTACCTATACCATCTATGTCAAGGAACCTAGGACCCTTCGTCGTTGTGATTGGCGGAAAAAAATAAGCTGTTCATATGTTTGTATGTATAGCTTGAAAAACAGGATTGGCGGAAAAATATAAGCTATGGATATATGCGTATATACAGTCGAAAAAAAAAACTGTTAGGATTCATCTTTGTTGCGATTGGCTGAAAAATTGGCTCATTTATTTGTTTTTTACTATACGTAAGCCTGGAAAATACGGTCAGGATTGACGGGGTCCTCGCACAGAAAACGAATCGGGAAATTTTTTTAATAATAATTATAAATAATTCATCAAAACGAATAAATAAGTCAATTCTTCGAATAATAACGGAGAAAAATAATTTATCAAAGCGAGTAAGTAAATTATTCGTATGATAATTGAAAAAAACAAAATTTCTCAATACACATAAATTTTTCGTATAATAATAAAGAAAAATAATTGGTCAATAGGAATAAATAAATTATTCGTACAATAATAATGGAAAATACTTAAACGATACGAATAAATAAATTCGTAGTTTTGTGAAATGATAAAAATTGAGAGAAAGCGGCATTAACGAGGATCGGACGCCGCGTGTCGACAGTTTGAAGACTACTCTGCTGAAATGGAGGCCCGACTACGAGGTAGCGGCGGACGAGTACACGCACGCGGCCACCTGCTTCCGCATCGCCAAGTCTTACAAGCAGTGCAAGGACGCTCTTCTCAAAGCCGCCGACTGTTACAAGCAGAACAGATCGTATCCTTTGTTTCGCGCGTATCTATCGGACGGTCGACGAGACGCCTGCGCGTTACGATAGTCGTCACTCCTATATCTTGCCTTAACGTCGCCCCACAGATGGTTCCACGCGGCCAAGTAAGTCTTCAGCGTTCGTCGAGGAGTTTGTTTCTCGGCGCCGAGCGTACCGGAGGATTGTTTGAAATTTTTTAGAAATCTGGAGCAGGCCCTACTGATATGCAGGGACAGCGGGGATCTCGCGGAAATCCCAAAGATGGCGCACTCCTCGTGCTCGCTCTATCAGCAGCACGGCTCGCCCGAGTCCGGTGCCACCGTCCTCGACAAAGCCGGCAAGATGATAGAGAGCACCGATCCCAAGGGAGCGCTGCCCCTCTTTCGGCGGGCGGCTGAAATTGTTATGGTGAGTTTGTTAGAGTTTCATGGGGTTTAGCGTGAGAATAGGGAGCGCGAAATTACGAGCCTCCGGTCGAGTACAAAAGTCGAGTACTAAAATAAAACAAAAACAGTATCGAGCTTTTTTTTAGGTTTGAGGAGACGAACGAAAAAGTGCAAAGGTCCTTGTAGCGGGAAAATTTTAAAAATTACCAATTACCTTTGGGTTTAGTCGAGGCAAGAATAAATTAGGCGCCAAGTTCCTTTGGGTTTCGGTGGGCTGAAGAAAAAAATTTATCAAGTCCACTTTCGAGTGAGTCGAAAAAAAAAAGTACAACGTTCGAAGGCGCGAGAATGACAAAATTACGAGTTCCGTTTGGGTCCGGTTGAGGTAAAAATAAATTAGGTGCGAGGCTTCTTTAGATTTTGGTGAGCCGACATTTTTTTCCCAAAATCTGTTCGGGTTCGGGCAAAGCCAAAATACAAGTGCAAAGCTTGAGCGAGAGAAAAAAAAGGCGAACCTCGTTCCGAAAAAATGACAAAGTTTGTTCGGACGAGGGAATTTGGGAAAAAAAAAACGCGAGTTTCGTTTTGATTTTTCGATTTTGGGTGAGTCGACAGGTATTTGATAATAAAATTTTTTTGCTTGTGAGTATGTGAAAAAAATTGACAAGTTTTTCGGATTCGTTTGGGTTGGCCTGAGAGGGAAGAAGGCGAATGAAAAAAAAAAAATTATAGTTAGAATTTGGAGGATGCGAAAAAAATGGGAAGAATTGGTTGGTCGTGACGAAGGGCGAGGACAGTCCACGGCAGGCGGCCGAGTACATGAGCAAAGCGGCGCGTATCCTGGTAAAGCTCGGTATGTACGACGAGGCAGCGGACGCGATAAGGCGGGAAATCGGTATGCATCAGGCGATCGAGCACGCGCCCTCGGTCGGACGTTTGGCGGTCGTGTTGGTGCTGGTACAATTGGCGCGGGGTGATCAAGTCGCGGCTGAAAAAGCTTTCAAGGAATGGGGCAATTATTGCGAAGCGCCCGAGATACAAACGCTCGAGATGTTGCTGCAAGCGTACGACAACGAGGACGCGAATATGGCGAGGACGGCGCTCAACAGTGCGTTCATCAAACACATGGACGTGGAGTACGCAAAACTGGCGAGGGGCTTGCCGCTGCCTACCAGCCAGGAATACGCCGTACCGCCGGTTGGTGTCAGAGCCAATGCAGCACCCTCTTACGTATCCCCCAACACGAGTAGTCTCGAGTCACGCCCCACGACCGTAGAGGCAGAACTCAATCATGTAATAATTACGCTCTTTCGTAATCTCTGCGCGTCCCTTAGGATGTTTCGAGACAAAACAATAAGACCCCTCCGAGCATTGCTATCACGGGCGAATAAAAATACGCGCGCCCTGCTTTTCGGCTCGTTTGGGTCTGAGGGCTAGCGCCGGCTTTTTATTTTTCCACCCTTCGTTTGCACGGGAAACTAACCAACTATCGTTTGAGGAATTCGCTTCAACATTTTCAAGCCCTTTGCGGATGGTTTTTTTTATTTTTCAAAGCAAATATTTGCAAAAATAACCTGCTCGAAGCAAATTGCCTCGAAAAAGTTCCACTCTATTCGAGAGATATGAATTCGTTTTCCCCATTCAAGGTGAAGCCCTGTGAATTTGGTTTTTCCTCAGGCAATATTTTGTTCGAAGGGCCATTGCTTTTTTTCGACACACCCTAGCTGCCGTTCGTACGAACAGGACAATTGAGTGTCTTTTCCTGGGTGTGCGATCAGGGTTCGAGCGAGGCGAAGGCGCAGGGGAGCGCTTCCGTTCCGGAGAGTCCCGCTCGTGTGCAACCCGAGAGGCCACGGGAGGAGCCGGAGGAAGAGGCCGCGGAGAGTCCGGTGGAAAAGTCCCAGGAGGAGGGCGACGACTACGACGAAGGGCTCTGCTGATCGTTCGGTAGGAAGGAGAACGACGCGATCGTGAGCTGTCGATTATTCGCGTGCATTTCATTTTCAGCAGTTACGACGCACTCCGCTATGCGGATGAGACACGAGTGCGCAGCCTGGCGCACACTTTCTCATGCAATATCCTTTCCGACGCGCCTCGCGGGCCGGCCTCGCTCTTCGTTTTCTCGCCTAGCAATTGTACATTAACGCGCGCGCCCCCTATCTTGTCGCCGGCGCAAATTAATTTATGCATCGATTCCAAGGGTGCCAGGGAGGAGCGGAGAGTCGAATAATTCTACGGAATAAAGTTCCGAGCAGGATCAAAGACGCCACACTTTCTTTCGTTGGATGAGAATGTATTTTTTTCTGACCCAGGTTGTCATTAGGCTTTCGTTACTTCCGTCTATTCAACATTCTTTCGTTTTTTTCTTAGGTTAAAGCTTCGCTGCAGGTCTCTGTAATTCCACGAAATTAACGTGTTGTAGTAATCGTAGGAAAAAAAAACTGACGTAAGATCGATAAACATGATATCGGACGGAACAAAGAGTTCTCAAAACTACGAATATGGGTCACTAAATGCTGACGGTACTTTCCAAGTACAAATCCATCAATTTCGAGTGAATAAACGGTCTTTGTGGCGCAACGTGTTTGACGTTAAAACTGTCCCAAAGCCAGACAACGAAATTGCTGGTTGAGGAGGATGGCGATGGGGGATTATAATAATAATGTGCGTCACTCGGAGCCCTCGGGGCGAACATTTCCGAATACACGACACCCATCCACGAAATACCAACTTGTTGTCCGTAAATAAAAATCTTCGTATGGAGTGAAAAAAACGTGTTGGTGACTTTAAAGAGCCTCGTTGATTTCCCATCTTGACCGCAGCGCGGTTGTGCGCCCTTTCGGGACACTCGTAAGGTCTACGTAACCTCACAAATTTTCCAACTCACTTTTCTCACGGATAGTTGGGTTTTTTTTAGGAAAAATATAGAGCTCGACGATATTCTGTTGCCTTAAATATTATTGGTCTTTGAGAGAAAGGTTTGTTGGAAAATCTTCAGCAGTCTCTCTCGCACTTGTATGCCACGTGGTACACGTTCTCCGTCGCGTCAAGGCGAAACGGTTCTGTCGGTAAAAATGGCCGAACTTTGAAAAATAGTTCTACAATATGCGTATTGTTTTATTCGCAGACTTGAAAATAAAGGCGGTGTGACCGAGCGAGCGAGCGGCCACGAGTGCGAGAGAGATAGCCGATTTGTAGATTTCCAGTGTTCTCCGAGACGGTTGATATTTCGGAAAAAAGAAAGGAAACGCCTTCCGTTCTGTTGAATGACGAACAATGTCTTTCTCTTCGTTTGCCCGAACTGTCGTCCATCTTGGAGAAAACTTGGCCGCAAGATTTTTACCGACCGGACGTGTCAGTCATGTCCTTGATCCCTTTCGGCGAATCCCTACGAAGAAAACACGCGTTGTTTACATTTTCATAATCGATCGGACGAGTTTCCAGTAGCGTCGCTTTACCCACGCGGCCGGTCTACAGCGGCGGCACCTCTGCTGTGTACGGAGCGTTCCGCTCAGTCCCGCTTCTCACCACTCCCTCCCTCCCTCGCCCCTCCCCCCCCTTGTTCACGTTACAACGTCGTCACAAGGTCGGTGCAACGTAATATTATGATGCGACACGATGCAATATCTCGTTGCATCCCTACTGACTCTTTTGGGTCTTGCCAATAGTTTGCAGTGTGAGTCTCGAATATATCAATTATTTCATTCATAAGTCAACGGGTAACCGCGAGGCAGGCGCGAACGTCGAGAGATTTTTGTCCGATGACTTTTGTTGGTTACGAACGAGATCCTTGGCGTTCCGCGATCGCTCGAATATGACAAAAAAAAAAAAAAGAAGAAGAAAAAACCACTTTCCTTCTGTTCGCCCGTTGAAATTGATTTGGCTGAATAAAATGGGAAAACGCGGTGCTTCGATTCAGTTGAAGGTTAATTTGATAGGAAATCCCGGTTCTTTCGGTTGCATGCTCGAGGGGCGTAGAAAGTTTTCCTTTTGTTCGGAACGTTTCCGTCTATCGTGCCGCGAATTATTTTCTCGCGCTGTGAGACGAAAGCGCGAATCAATGTTGCCTTAGAACCCAGTATTCTGACGGCGCAGGTGCCCAAGCCAACGGACGCCAGAACACGTGGAGCGGCAGGCCTCGCGTCAGGCTGGAGGTGCATCCTCGTATAGAGGAATGGCCTCACCACGGACCCGGCAAGAGGCTCGTCCTTCGCAAAAAGAACGAGCCGCTCAACATGACGTGCACCGTCGTTTATCAGAACGGCGACAAGGACGACGATACTCCGTTCGACTATACCGTCGACTGGAAGGGCCCTCGTCGCGTCAACAACGATCCGTAAGTACGACTCGAACTTTGTTCAAAATTTTATATAGAAGAATACGAGAATCTTTGCACGCTCGTATTTTAATTAAGTTTGTTTGGGTTTTCATTGCTGTTGCTTTGAATTTCTGTGAGTTCGTTCGGGCTTGCTCTAGCTTGTTGGGCTCTTTTTTAAGTACGTTCGCTTTAATTAGATTCGCTCGATAGATTTCGATCGTAGAAGCGTTATTTACAGCCAAGATGAAGGAAAATGAATGTTTTATCAGAAAAATTGAGCGAGGCCAGAGCAGGAACACCGCTTGGATATGGTTCGAGCGTCTCGCGGAGAAAGACGCCGGGGATTACATGTGCATAGCCGTTTCGCAGAAATCCTGGGGCCATCAGAACACTCTGTCCGTCTTGTTCTATCTCTTCGTCGAGCACAGTGAGTCCGTATTTGCTTAGATTCTCTCGAGCGTCGCGGAACGCGTAATAAGCGGGTAAATTGGCGATGCGTTTAAAAAAATAATCAATCGAAATAATCGTTTTCAGAGCCGACCTACTGTGGTTCTCAGTGGTTCAGATGTCGATCGAAAAATTGTATTATGGAGAGATACGTGTGCGACGGTAAGCCGGACTGCGAGGAAGGCGAGGACGAGACTCCCGCGGCTGGATGCGGCCCCGAACCGTGCCTCGGAAAGATATTGTGCGAGGACAGGTGCATACCGCCCGACTGGTGCTGCGATCATCGCAATTGCAGCGGGACGTTAGGCCTGCGCCCTTGGCCCCACGAGAATCACGAGATCAGCTACGTCCAGACGGCTTTCTACACGGTTATCGGTAATTACAACCTCTTCTCTTTGTCAAGCACCGATGGGTGCAATTTCTTTGCTTGGCAATATTTCGGCTTTGGAAAACAAACTAAAACGGCAGATCAATGATACGTGTGCCTGCGAAATCGAATTCTGCACCTTGTCACGCATTTATTTAGCAAAAAGCAAAAGGACGAAAGATCTTATAGCCGAAAGATTTATATTTTTTTCGCTTAATCGACAAATATATCTCGTTGAAAGATTATTCGATTAAATATTTCGCTCAAATTGGGAATAATCTCAAAAAAATTCCCGACAGCATCATCTCACAGATGGTTCAGTTTATTTGATGAAAAACAAAGCTCTGTAGAATTAGCCGAAGCTCAACGGTTTTCTTTAATACATACTCCACTTGGCCTCAACGATACAATGATTTTAAGCCCTGTTTTTCAGGTTATCGTCCCTCACTTTAGCGTCTCTGAGGTTGCGGCCCATCTAACGTTTGTTTTTTTGTGAATTTTCTAGGTTGCGCATTGGCCTTCATGTTCATAGTGACTATTCTAGTGATAGCTATATGCAGAGTACAAATAAAAAGGGCAATGAACTCGAGATGCTCGCAGCAGAATCGAAACGTTATTTGCGGCCGTCGGGCAGTGCCGCTCTACGATCTCGACGTTTATCTCAATGGAACTGCGGACGCGAATTATCCAGGGGGTGAGTCTCTTGATAATTGATTCATCGTCACAATTTTATTCGAACGTAAAGTGTTTCCAATTTTTTTGTCCAATCGCTCCCCGTGGCGCCATTCGCGTATAAAAAAATACGAAAACAATGCCCGGTAGCGAAAAATTTCGGACCCTACAGCTACATTGACTGAAAATTAAAAAAAAAATCTCAATTAAAAGTATCGTACTCGAGGAAAAGTCGACGATCGACCGGTCGTCGGAGATATTCCCGTTTACTTGGAAAATCGCGCAAGTCTGATAAATTAACGTAGTTGGCGCGCTGCAATCACGCGACAAATTAAACAAACGTTGCGACAATTTCTTTTTATACGCGTGAAGTTTTTTTCATCAAGTCTGAATTTTGGCGCTGCACGCGTAAGAGAACCGTTAAAAAGTATCGTGCAGCGTCGTTTATCAATTTTCAAGCAGGCTTTCGAGTCCGATCGGCCAATCGCGTTGAATTTTTTCCATGAAAAATGATATGTCTAGGCAATCCTCACGTAGAGCTTTTGTACTTGTACAGATGAGTTTTCGTTAAACGGCTAGGTAACTGCACACGGAACAACAATTGAGATTTGAGAAGACTCCGCGCTTTCTGCGCTTAGGCTCGTGTCGAATTCCTGCCACTCGATCTGTCCACAAGGACAAACTCGGCTGTGAAATTTCATCTCGTGATTTTCGAAAAGGAAAGGCTTGATACGTTTTTTTGCCCCATCTTGACAATAGTTCTCAGCTGTCTGGTTTTTTGTCGGTGAAAATCGGACGAGCATTGACTGGTAGGTAACGTTGAAAGTACAAGTGTCGCGGTCTTTGTTTGTCAGAGGCGACGGGTTGAAAAAGTCCTAACTGACGGGGCTGAAATTAGACGATTGTTGCGCGGTCCTTTTGCTCGAACTTCTGGCCAAAATTCAGTCGCCAAAAAAGCACTCTCGCGTTGGAACAATTGAATTCGTCGGGATGACAATTGGAAAGGCTTGGTTCGAGTTTGGATAAACGGAGGGCGGTGCCCCCGCGTAATCGTAAACTGTACACGAAATTTCGTGATTTTGACAGGTGTCAGTATAATGTACAACATAAACAGTGGGGTACAATTCGTGGGTAGACCGACCGAGCCACCACCCTATTCGGAGGTGGTTGCCGAGCCGCCGCGGGAGGGTCCACCGCCACCTTACGTCTCCTGCGAAAATTTAATAGTACGCGTACCGAATCCGCGCTCTCTCGGGGCCGACGCCCCAGAAATTGTACCGAACGAGATCTGCTTGACGGGGGGTGATCGTAGTATCATGGAAGCTGCTGCTGCTGCCGCAGCCGAGGCGAGTCAACCGGACACGGACATAAGGGCCGGCGGCGGTACAAATGGCAACGATCGAGAGGGTTCGAACATCCCGGGGCCCCAAGTCCCGATTAACTCGTTTTCACCGATACTCGGACAAACGGAATTAACCTATCCAAGGTTCGCGGATGGTTCGTACTCTCGCAACGATCTCGGCGCGGAATCCTCGAGAACCCAAGGAGCCGCGAATTTCGAGCTCGAATACGTCGAGACAGACGCTCTATTGGCGGATAACAGTTCGGACAGCTACGCGGAGCGATCTCGGTCGAAGGAAGTGGCGGCGACGGCGACGACGACGACGACGACGACGACGACGACGACGACGACGACGACGACGACGACAACGACAACGACGACAACGACAACGACGAAGACGACGATCGCTTGGAAACCCTACACTCGTCACGTTCATCATCTCGCAAAGAGTCGCTTGTCGAGAAGCAACGAACAAGGTGCGAAGAGAGCGCCCGAAAAAAATTGGTGCGGAAGGGCTTTCGACGAGACACCAAAGGAGCCCGCGATACGAGGCACTTCCGGTCGCAAGGACTCGGAGAACGAGGGCATCTTTTTGGAGACCGATCAGTCGTGTCCCTTGGAATGCGCCGATAACGAGACAACGTCTAACGATTTTTCACCTTTGGCGAACGCGCTCGCGCCCCACCGCGGGACCGACGACGAGAGCGGTGCCGCCTTCGGCCCGAACACAGCCACGTGTGCCTCGTTCACCGAACGAGCCAAGGCCTCCGAATGTCGAGGCGCACCACCCGAGGCTGGCGCGGTCGAAACGAGAAGGAAAAAAAACGAGGGGAAACTCTCGAGAGCCGCCAGAGCCAAGAGCGAGAACGATCGTTCGGTCAAAAGGGCGTCGACGCCGAGAAATTTTTTGCGGGCTATGAAACGACAAAGTTCACTCACAAACGAGGCTACGAGCCCGAAAAATTTGGGCGTATCTTCCGCGCGCGCTTCCACCGGATCCATCGGGGACTTTGCCTCCGAAACGCGACTCGACAACGATGAACCAGCCGCACAAATACGACAGTCCTCGCTCGTTTTGCCTCTCCGAGAATCCTTCATCGGTGTACAGAGAGACAGTTAGTGCCGAGCGGTTAGATTTTCCTTTCTATCCTTATTCTCGCTTCTTCCTTCGTCGTTGTTTCCGGTGCTTCCTTTCAAATCTGTGGGCGCTGTTCGAATGGAATGTTATTTTTTTTCAACGCGTACGATAATGCCAGTTTCCCGAGGCATCTTGACAGCTGACGAACGTCGAGGCGGCTTCGTCGTCACTTTTTTTTTTTTTACTTTCAGAGCAACGGCAATTGTGAGGATTTTAAAAAGTACGCAACGAAGTAGCTTCGATCGAATTATTTCGTATTCATCCGATCAAGGAAACAGAGTGCCTTGGCAACTTGTGCGAAAATTTTATCACATGTCCGTTGCTAGGATAGCGCGGTCATCGTAGCTCTATCGACACGGGCTTTAAAGCCGCGCTCTGCAAAGCCAAATATCCTTAAAGTATTATCTTTTGTTTTTTTTTTAGTCACAGAGAGCTGACCTGAATCAAAGGAGGCTCGAATTAACTTTCCGGTTATTTAGAAAAAAATAACCGTTTTAGAATACTGAAGTGAAGACCGTGGATATTTTTTTTTAATACGTTTTTTTTTTCTTTCTAGTGTATGAAAGAAAAACTATTCGCTTGCTACGATTTCTTAGGAATTCAATTTTCATATTTGTCAGCCCGATTGTTTGAATAATTTCACATTGGAACTATGCCCGTATCTGCTTCCTACATCCATGACGAAGTTCCGGAAGTCCTTTCGGATGAGTTTTTTTGCCCCTCCCAGTGAGGATTCGTTTGTCATAAGTTGACGAGGATTTTTTTCTCTCGTGATTACAGAGGAAAAGAACGCACACACGTATGTTCCCTTCTTCCGTGAGTACGAAGAAAAAAAATCCTCGTTTTATAATTGTAATTATATTTATTTCGGTCGCAGTTGAAAAATGTTTTGATCGTTTTTCGCATTTTTTCGACGTTCCACGTACTCGCATTAGAATTTCAAGGATTTTCGAACCGTTTCTTTTGTAATAACTGTTAGCTTTTATCAATTCGTCTCTCCTTGATTAGTCCCCGCGTTATCATTTTATCAGGAATTAACATGAATTTGTACATAATTGTGAAAAGAGGCTCGAGTGTTATACGCAACGATTGTTTTCCATTGTGCTGATCGACTCGTTGCCTATTCGGTTCGCTCGTTTATTATCTTCATTAGTTTTAAATATGACAAGAGCGTACTCGTACTGCGCAGGATCTCAGTATTCCGGTACTTAAGAATAGGCCTCGTTTCACCGTGTCTCAGTGACTGCGAGGTATCGATCCCGTGGCGGAGATCAATAAACGAATGTGACTATTTTATCGTTAAAAGTGCGTAGACTCGCGTGACGCGGATCTTAGGGTGCACAACTCCGTCTCGGCAGTCCCAGCGTCTATCATTTTCTACAGGGCTGCTGGCTATTGTTGGAATTTGAAAATCATTATTCGCAATAGGGTTGAGGAAAGTAAGTTTCAAAGGAAAGAAACGATGCTGAGAAAACGTGAATACTTGGGTTGGGAGTTGTCCTACTCGACGATTTCTTTCGAGAGTATTCTTAATTTTGCTTTTCCGAAGAAATATAATCAAAATAATGGAATCCGAACGAATAAGGGACACGGGGATGTGTATTGATTATTACTCCCGAGGGCATCCTTTATTTTCACTTTCCAAAGGAAAAGAAAAAAAAAAGAATTTTGCGATTGGACACGGCTGTTTTTTGCAACAGCAAACTTTGACAATGAAAAAGGGGGGAGGGACAAAGTTTATCGCAACAACATATTTCTTCTTCAAAGTTGAATGTCCCGCATATTCGTACATTTCAAGCGAGCGTAGATGTACACATATTTTTGGTGTATTTTCATGTATATAAATAAAAAAGAAAGTTGACTTCAGTGCGAACTTGGGGAAAAACGTGACGATACTCATTCCGTAAAAATAATTGCGTAGCATAAGGTTTTTAGTATAGATGAGTTGTTTTTTTTAAACCTTCAATATTTCTTTCACGTTGGCAACAGAGTGTAACCAAATCGTAAGTATAGTTTTTCTATATCGAATACATAGTAGATATTATCTTTCCGAAACAATAATAAGGAGATGCGAAAAATAAGTAAAATTTGATCGATGAAAGAAGAAAAATCGGCCGCGCTATAACGTAATTTTGGAACAATTGGCAATGATTTTTTATCGAGCTGTATCTCAAATAAGTTTTAAAAAAAACCATGTATTCAACGAGTTTTCCAAGTTTGCGAAATGTGACATTCGGCTTGAAGAAGAAAATTTCTAACGTATCGAGAGTCGAGTAACGAGATAGATTGGGGCAAATTAGGCTGAGATTTTTAAAAGGTTCGAACACTCTGTTACCTAAATCTTCGATGTTATTTCTCCGATTTTTAAATTGGGACGTAAATTTTCAAAAGTATCAAGTCAACGAAAAATCTGAAAAAAAAAGAATTTTCAGGCGAAGGCGCAATAATATAGAAAAAAAATTGTTTTTTTGAGCAGGTGCTTTATTATATAAAAAAAAAGATTAACAAAAGTAAAACGTCCGGTTGCAGGTACGTATGTATATGCACCGACAAAGCGTCGTGCATAACCAAATATACTATTTATAATATATACGTATTAATTATTTTTCGTCGAATAGAGAAAATAAGTTGGCGCGCGTGTCTGCTTAGTATAGATTCGATCTCAGATGCTCTTTATTCTAAACTGTATGATAAATGAGGGTGCAGACGAGAGATACGAATAGTCGAAAAAATTTCCACGAATTAGCAATAGGCGATTCGTCGATGACTCTTGCCCTATTCTCTCCGGGTCTTTGGGAGTTTTTTAAATAAAATAAAAAATAAAAAATTCTCAACGTGTTTTGGCGCCGAGGGGTGGGCAGGGAGGTCAGGTTTTTCGTGAGGCAAACGAGAAGAGCATCTCGAAGTGTGTACGACACGAGAAGTAAAAAAGTTTAAGGATCAGCTCTTAGTCGGATTACAAGTGCTGATAGGGTCCGGCCTCGGAAGATAATCCAGTGTTTCTTTGCCACGGTTTCCGCCATCCCTTTCTGTACAAAAACAGCAAAAAGAGTGAGACAATAGCCAGGGCCGTCAGAGTCGCCCATTGCATAGCGATTTTCGAGTCCGCCTCGTTTGCCCACGAATCGCGGGAAAAGTCTCTCCCGTAGATTCCACAAGTGACGATATTTTTCGTAGGATGGGCAAGACTGGCGAGGACGCGGAGCTTGCCGTCCTCCCAGCGTTCCTCGTAGCCCCAATCGAGAAGGGGAATAAGATCGGGACCGATCGAGCTCGGAATAACGAGGATGTTCTCGTAATTGGCAAATGTGAGGCTTATCGTCAAAAGGTCGAAGACCGCCTCGGATCTCTCCGGATTGCCGCACGAACTCCAAGATTCGTTGGAGCAAAGGACAACCGCGCATACGCCTAGTCCAACGCTCACCGGCTCGAGGAATCTTCGCGTGCCCTCGTAAACGATCATTCGATATTTGTCGTTTCGATCGTTGCCGCTCATCTGTACGTCGAAGTGGCAACAAAAGTCACCGTGGCAAACGTTACGCGATACGGACGAGTCGAATTGGTAGAATTTGTAGGAGGACAGATCGTCGTGGAAGAGCGACAAGCGATTTTCCACCTTGGACTCGTTGCGCGGCGCTTCTCGCTTTCGCCTGAGCTCATCGTGATAAACCTCGTGCTCTCTCTCCTCGATCGGCCGTGTCGCCTCTTCCAAATTGTACTCGTATCGCGGACGTGATCGATGATACGCCGACGAGGAAAGATTCTTCTTCGGAACTACCGCGATCACCATGTCGCTCGTCGCCGTATTCGGTAACGTTACATTCGCGAAGCCCCGACGACCTGGAAACGTGCAAGTTTTCCAAATTACGAAAGTTTTCGTTTCACGGGATGGTGTGGCAGACTTATTCTGCGCTACGTGTAGCAGAAAATAAAGCTTACCCAGGTAAATGCCGCTTCCGGCGTTCCCGGACTTGGGTCTGCTGTAACCGGAAACAAGAAAATTGGCGTCCTCGGCGTAAGACCATCCAGCCTGTGTCTGCAGGGCTATCGGTGGGGAAAAAGAATGAGCCAATCTTATTATCAATGGACAAATTTGCAGAGCGTCGCGTCATCGAAGGAAACAATCCGGCGAGCATTCGCCAGTTCGAAGATTCAAACAAATTTTCAAATCCTTTGAGCGCCGTTGAGAACGAATCGCCGAAAACAGCTGTCAAGGCCGTTTCAGGCTTGACTAACTCCTCGGGTGCTTGCCACTCGAGTGTTGCATCAACTTTTACCCCCCCCCTTCCGGGTACGCGGGTTAGCCCCGGGACTTTCGCGCGCACCACCTTCGCTATGAAATTAAATCGTTGAATCGATCCTGAGAGAAGATAAAAGGAAAATCGAATCGCAGACGTTTGATTTCCGCGCAAATGAGCTTCTTTTGTAGCGAGTCTCTTGAGGATCGCCGGCCGTCCCTCGATACGCTCCCGGCACTCGTTTCTTCTCCTTGCGTTCCCCGAAGCTTTATGAAGTTCTATGCCGCTCGACAATATTCGATCGAAGCAAAAATCGCCCGCGAAATCATTCGGTGTTTCAGTTGCAGTCGAAAAAGTAATAGGAACGTCTCTCGGATTTTTCACAGACACGTTCCGTCGGATTGAGCAACGCGCCAGGGATTCCTTCTCGATAAAAGCTTTGCTCGCGGTCCTTTCTCCTTTCTCCATCTTGGCTATAAAAGTATAAGAGCATGAGAGTGTGCTCGCTTCCTGCGACTCATCCTATTCTCTCGTTCTGTATTCTCATCGATTCGCTCATCCATATAGATATGCAGTACGTGGAAATAAATAGAAGGTAAATACGTGTATATAAGAAAGTGGCGACGCGAGCTCTCGTAGCGTTCCGATAATTACATCGTCCCGAAAAGCTCTCGTTCTCTCGTTGCGTCTTCCATATTTGCGATCAATTCGGCGAAAGACAGCTTCTCACTATGCGATTATGATTAATCGCTCTGTACTGTTCCATAACTTTGTACTTATCGCCCGCCCTCTCTCTCTCTCCTCCTCCCCCTCACTCTCAGGTGATAATTGGAAGAGATTATCGATCGTGCCGGAGATTCCGTCCACGATTGTCCTTGCCCACACAATCGTCGATGAAAATTCAATAACTCAGCTGTCCAGGAATTCAGTGTCTTCCTCCAGATCTGTGTTTGTCAACGTTTTTTCGCGCCCGTTTCCGCCCCCCCCCCCCGTTTCTACGAATAATCGTGCGTCGGCGCGCGCGAGTGCAGCCGCGTACTCGCTATGCACGTACTCTCCGACAAATTTTCCCTTCCATTAGCCGAAACGTCCAACTTTGATGACAGGCACATAGAACCAAATCGGAAAGTCAATTTCCGGCATTCACCCAGGCTCGAATACGTCCCGTAAGAGAATGAGAGAAGAAATAACTTTGATCGAGGGCGAGAGTCGCACTGTCGATGAGAGCCAGAGAGTTAAAAATATGATCGATCGGCCGCTACTGCAACGAGCGCCAAACTAGATGTTTTTGTTGTTGGTTTTGTTTTAAAAGTCGAGTGACATGGCGCATAGGGCTTACTTAAAAACATAGACATATCGGAAAGATCAATGTTTAAATGGTTGAGTAAGTCGCACTTACCAGTTAGAAAGGGAACCTCGGAGAACCACGCTGTGGGGAAGACAATATCGGTGACGTTCAATATCCTAGTGAGATACATTGCCGGCTTCTTGAAGAGTACATCGAAGCAGGTAAATGTTCCGAACGTCACGCCAAAGTCTGTCTCGAACGTTACCACTTCCGGTATCGTGGTAACGTTGAAGCCTGCCTCCATGAAAAGGTTGGCCTTTCGGTATCTGGGAAATTGAAAATCATTTCGTAATGTCCCTTGATGGACGGAGAACGTATCAAACGCTAATATTTTTCCGTTTTTCTTTTCCATCTCCCAACAACAGTGCGGATACAATTTTTTTCTTCTTCATTATATTGAAAGAATAAATGCAGGCAGGTTATGAAATAATTTGATTTATGGGATCGTTTTCAATCGGAAGATGAATACCTCGCAATGATTTTTCCCTCGCGGTCGAAAACGACGTTTGTGTTGTAATAAAGTCTTTGATCAGTGGGACAACTCTCGTTGATACAAATGACTTTTTCCGAGAGATTGATAACCACGTAGATCATGTTGTCACGTGCCGCGCAAGAAATCACTTTCAGAGTCTGGAACAGTCGATTTCGCATATTCCCGAGTTTTTTTAAATTCTCATCTGTAACGCAAGGCTGAAAAAAATGCCTACTAAAAATTAAAATTTGAATTTTGACCTCGCTGACGGGAATCGTTGCGTGAATGCATGGATTGTAATCGTCCGAAGGCGATGGTACAACGGTACACCAGGTGTCGAGATGTTTCCGCGCTGGCACGTTTACCGATGTCAGACCAGCTTCCGGAAAGACTATTATGTCGACGTCCTGAACAAAAAAACTGAATGAAAAAAATCCAAACGGCTTAATAATAATTCTTTGGAAAATAGTAAGCGAGACGTTTGAACGCACTCTCGAGCGGGATATTTTCAACGTTCCTATCACGCGAGACCATACGCTAAATGAATTCATTAAAAGTTTCGCGGCTGATAAGAGCTTATCAATCGTTGTTCTCTCGCAGCAGCGCTCGATTCCGGTCCTATGTCGTCCACAACTTTTTAATTAAAATAGCAGTCAGCAAGGAGCGCTCGTCTACTCGAGGTTTAAGTACGGGAAATCTGAGTAATTCCTCGCCCCGTTACCCCCTCACGAGTGGAACTTTTGGTAACGGTAGTGACAAGTTTTACGTGTGACCAAAGAAAACAAAAAAAAACAATAACAAGAACCTGTTTATCGAAATTGAACGTGACGTAGTGGTGAAAATTTTTTTCTCCAATGTCGTTTCCCCGTTTTTAAAATAGACCAGTTTGTGATAAATACGCTGCAACGCGGGAAAACCACGGGGTGAAAAATAAAATGTACAGAGGGAAGAATCCACGCAACAAAAACTGAGTAGATTATAGTCTGAAAAAATAAAGTAGATGTTTTTAAAGAGCGTAAACCAAAAATCATTGGATGTTCCAAAGGTGCAAGCTTCGTAGTGACGGTAATGCGGATTGATGATTTATGACGAAAAAAAAGGTGGCGTGCGTACCCGTCTCGCGGCTTTCTCGATAAAAGTGACGTAGCGGGCGGCGTTTGTTCGACTCGGCGGGTCCTCGAGTGAGGTTGGCTCGGTCGGCGAAAATTCGACGACAGCCGCTACATAGCTGTTAGATGTAAGAGTAGACCTCTGCAATGAAATTTTTTTTCCTCTATCACACTCGCGTCACTCGTCGAAAATCTAATTATTGGAATAAGAAGAAAAAAAAAACGGGCGCAATAATATTACCTGATGCGAATCTTTTATAAGGACGACGAGAAGTAAGGCAAGGCCCGTGATATGCATGATTAGGGAAAACATTCGCTCCCGATGTCATCAAGAAACATTGAGAAATGGGCGATTTTCAAGCTACAACCGGAGACTTTCTATTATCGATTGAAAACCCGTTCGTCGCATGCATATTTGTATTTTATCAGACAAGTTGAATTGCACGTATTATTATTTTTATTCGTATTATTATGGACGATTGGAATAGCAAAAGACAATGGGATTAATAATACGAGGTAGATAGTTGGGCTCATAGTTTCCTTTGATTTTACTCGGGCATTGTTGCATGCCAGAGAGAAAGAAAAAAAAAGCAACGTCAAACGAGTTTTTAGGCAGGTCGAAAAAAAAAAAATATCTCATGGCATCGTCAGTGATAAACGGAAATATATCTTGACGATATTATTATCATTATAAATGGTGTTCGTAGTTGGAAAGCGTCAAGGTTATCCGAAATATTCCGAGTAAATTTCATCAAGTCGGTTTCGTCGTTATCTATACGTATAGACATTTATATTGCACGCGTATTTTCGGTTGATAATAAAGAGCCCGTACAGGAATTCGCCGCGATTCTTTGCTCCTAACCTAACAAGAAGAAAAAAACCGACACAAGGCGCTAAACGCGGGAAGGCGAATGATTTAAAGAAGGAGAGAAGGTTCGAGCGTGAGGTTGCTATGTTGAAATTTGCGCGCCCGTTTCGTCGTATTGATCCGGGTATCTTGGCAATCGATTGGGCACGAGCTCTCCGCGAGCATGATGCACGAGCAGCAGCTTACACGCGACGCGAATTTTCTATATTCTACTCCACGACTGGATCAAAACTATTCCGATCTCGGAAATGAGCGTATTTTTGGGTGGCCCACCCCGTTCGTGTCTCGAGTCCGCAGCACACTTTTTTACCACTTTTTTTGCACTCGGCTTTCTAGAAGGCTGTAACGAAAGAAAGAAAGAATCGCGGATACGTTTTGACCACGGAGGAAAACACGTCCGTGTCCACTGCGAAACTGCGCGCTGTGCCATCACTGCTGGCATTATTTCCCGGCACGGCGCACGCTACTCGCCTCTCTCTAACATTTCCGACATCGCTATACGTACGAGGCTTTGTATATATCCATGCTCGGTGATGCTCGTGCGTTATACGCCGTTGTATCGGTATTCGTAATCTGTGCGAGCAGCGTCGCTGCTGTCGTGGATGAAAGAATCGAGCGCCACTTTTGAAAAACCAATTCGGCGGACTTTTTTCAATCCAAAGCCTCGATGAAGGACTACCGAGCTGAATAACACGAGAAATTGTTGTTGTTGTTGTTGTTTTTTTTTTTTTTTTTTTCGCGACTTATGGGCGGTAAACCTCGATGTATCCGAGTCCATCTGAGCCTAAATTGCTGTTGCACGAAAGCCAAAAATGACACGCCAGTTTGCGATAGTACGAAAATGTCGAGAGAAAAAAATACGTCGTGTTGAAGGTCACCCTTCAACATCATCAGCATAACGGGCTTGTTTCTTTGAATATTAACTTCGAACATGCCTTTGCGCGTTTGAAAAAGAAGCACGATAAAGCATTTTGTGGTGGGGTTTTCTTGTATTTTGGTTTTTTTTTTTCGCGAGACTGTCGAAGCGGCAGGAAAATTAGATTGAGGATAATCATTTGCAATTTGCGCAAAGGTAACGTAATATTGAAGCAGCCCGGCGAAACGGATTAAATTGAATATCTTAGCGACGCGAATGAAAAAAAATTCTTTCCTACTGTCGACATTGTTGACCAGATCCGAATGGATAGGATGAAAAAAAAAAGGTTTCGATATTATCCACAGAGAATACCGGCGGTATACGAGATCCTTTGTTATCTAAATTTGACATCGGCTTCGAGTCGTGTTTGTTTGGGTGTGCTACCGGTCCCTTCAAGATCGCAAGATTTTCTCCCTTAAAAAGCCTCGCAATCTCGAGGGGGATTTCGTAAGGGGAAAAAGTCCTTTCGCTCGGGCTTCGAGTTAATTAGTTGTTTGATAAAGTTCATTTCGCTGTGCGGTCTTATGACGGTTTGAAGCTGAAAAAAAATCGAAAGCAGAGAGAAAGAGGCAAGACAAAGGTCTTGGGTGGATAAGGTGTTTCATATATACTGGGTGTCTTACTTGTTGGATTTGGATGTGAAGCGGCGGAGTGAGTGGTTCGGTTTATAAGAGGAAACGAATTGAGAGAAAAATCGATGCGGATTAGATTTGATTAACATTGAGGTTTGAAGACTGATTTGGTATCGAAGAAGACGATAAAATTAAAGAGTAAGCCTTGAGACGAGGAGAAACGAGGCGGCTACCAGCCCATTTCGATGCATTATCAAACAGAACATTTTTTCCGGGGATTCATTTTGGAGCCGGGCGGGCATCCGAAATCTTTGGCGAATTCCGGAAGATTCGTCAGGGGTCCGTTAATCCGGAACTCATGAGGACTGTGCGAGTCCGTATTGATAATGTCAATTAACTTATTCTTCGTGTATTTCGCACATTGAACATTTGTCACGCTTAGCCAAAACAGTTGTTTCGGCGTCAGGTCAATTCCTGGTAATTTTGCTTCTTTTCCGTTCTTAGCGACCCAGCTATCGTACGCGAGATAAGCGGCTTTTATACCTCCGAGGTCAGCGATATTTTCGTCCAGTGTCGCGTAACCACTTAACTGCAACAAGAAGCTGCACCTTAAGTAAAATGGGCCGTTGCGGATGGCAGGGAGGAATTGTAGGGGCTCGATGGCGCAACAATCCTTGCGTCTGATCGAGAGGTCGGATGACAAACGTTGATATCAGGTGGGAAAATATCGCCTGTACCGATACCAAATTGCACTTACTTTAAGACCGCCAGCCTCTTGGACGGTGTAATTGCTGTACCGATCAACGATACATTGTGTACGTATGATAAATTCTGATTCGCTGCTATTTTGCCACCAGTTGTACCTTTCGCCCTTCTCGTTGACATGCCTTGACGAATAGTCAAAACCGTGTGTTATTTCATGTCCGATAACCCACCCAATGCCCCCGTAATTCGTGTACCGCGGTCGATCTTCTCGGAAAATACCTTGCAGTAGTCCAGCTGACAATGCTACCGCAGAACGCCAAATCTTGCCATTATTCAATACACATTTATACGGATTATCACATTAGAATACAAATCTATTTACCGAAAACGTTTCTCAACGAGTTGTAAAAGGCGATCACTTTAGCTGGCAGGTTATGAAAAACGTCACTTTTGTCGATGGGTTGTCGTAATTTGCCCAACGAATAATCCGCCTCAAACAGCGAAACTTTTTCAACATTTTCGTAATAATTGTCTTGGTCTATTTCAAGCTTTTCGTAAATCTTGTCGAGCTTGTCGTCCGAAAATTGATCGGGCTAGGCTATATAAGCATGCATCGCATCGAGTTTTTTTCAGTGCCCTCGATTTGGTAATTTGGTCCAACCAGTTGGCCTGTTGCATTTCGTCACCCCGTAACAAACAAATAAACAAACAATCACACAACTCATCCAATAAATTTCTCATTCTAAAGTAACGAATATCTGGATGCACGATTATCGAAAACGGGCCAAGTGTGCCTGACGAATAAAATTTCATACGTGGTTTCGGGTAATTGTTCTCTCGTAATATGGAAACACTGGATCATTAACCCCTTCGTTGGCAGAGAGAATTCGACAAAAAGTGCCCAAAATGGCAGGACATTTTTTTTTATCCTGAAAACTTGTACTCTGGGCTTTTTGAGGGTGCTGATTACGAATCTGAACTCAAAATTCAGGAATTCACAATGACGAACAAATATGGCGAATGAAAATACAAATAATACAGATTGATTGAGATGAAACTCGGTACTCATAGGTTGTGCAGGTCACTGATCACGAGGCTGAACATAATCCGGCGCCATTTTGAATTTTCAAATTTAAAGTTTAGTTTCGTAATAAGCGACCTCAAAAATCCCGGAGTACTAATTTTCGTCTAAATCGAGTAAAGTTTTTGATTTTTGTCCGCCATATTGGCGCCGCCATTTTGAATTTCCAAATGTTGACTTGAAATTCGGATTCAGCGAGCCCAAAACCCCCCGAGTGAGGCTCCGATTTCAAATCAGAGCAAGTTAAATAGGGAAATAAAGGTTGACGCACTATTGCGTCAATGCCACAGAGGGCACGGAATTATTTGACGCACTATTGCGTCAATGCCAACGAAGGGGTTAACGCGCACGAATCCTCGAACTAAACCTCAACACACCGTTTCCAACATTTGTCTAAAGGCGTTCTTTGTATCATCCACCATTGGGGCAGCATTTTTCTTGGCATCGGCCCTCAAGTGCCGACTCACGTACATAGAATTGATGGCGAACGAAAGACTGGAAACCCGGACAACGCGTGTTCTCCATCTTGGCGGTGGCTCGGTGGATCCGGTAAAAACATATTGGCTCCTCTGCCATTTTTCGATCATTTATTTGTTGAGATATTCCATGGAATGCAACGCTATAGAGTGCGCTATGTAATTGGCCAGAGCTCTCTTTGAGGTATTATACAGTAAATTATCCAACTGGCGGAAGTAGCCTGGGTTTTTAACGATCAAGACTTGGTTTTCCTCGACGGGGACCGTCGACGGCAGTATCTTGCGAATGTATTCTTGCCACGGTATCCTTGAATAGTTTCCCTTTAATTCCTCAAGTGTCATTGGAGTAAGGGGCTCGAATTTTTTTCTCTTCATTGGCATCCGGCAAATAGCGAAAAGACCATATTTTTCAGTTAATTCTACCATGAAAATATTTATCCTTCTCGAGTGCCCGTTCCAAATTTATATACTCTGCTCCTCTTTTAAATGTGATATTTCGACAGCGCATTGTTTCTTACAATTCTCGTATTGCTCAAACGTATCGAGTTTCGTGTGTGCTGGTATTTTTTTTTTCTACTTCGAGGTTTTCGTAAAAATTCGCACTGGAGAATAAATAATAAGAAAGAAAACGTCCCTCATACGAACGAATACATTTGCCCATTTTTAAGTAACTACTTTTTGAAGTTGAAGCTCGGTATTTGATCGTGGGCACTCCTTTATCGCGTGCTTCAAAGATAGGCACCTACTCGTCCCAGCTTCAATATGAACGACACGATTTCCAAGGCTTCATATTCGATTCTGAGATCTCTTGGAGCGCCCAAAATTACAGCGACATCGTAGATGACGAGCACACACGCGTCCCTCATTTGCGCCCGATAATTTATCGAGCACCGTGAATCAACAAGTGGCAGATGGGGTTGAGAGATCTATGTAAATATTACATTGAGTCGTTTGTGCGGTGGGATTGCTTGGTTTTATCGAAAGGAGTACGTACATAGATGGCGTTTTCCCTGGAGTTTAGAATATTTGGAGCGACCTCGACGTGAATAATATCTCGGTAAGGGTGGCCGGTTTTGCGTAATTCGTAAATCGCTTCTGTCCAGTCAAAGTTACTTTCGTTCCACGAAGCACCCTCGACCATCGGCCATCCTCCGATCTTCCGCAAAGTCGCAAGGAGAGGTTGCACACCTCTCGCCTCGATCGCGGCTATGGAAATATTTCATTAAACGTGTGTTTTACTATCGTTGCGATACGCCTCGTATATCGTATCATCTTCACTGGCGGTACAATGAGGCGGGGCCTCTGTAGACATTTGAGGGAAACTCTCCTCATTGGCACAAAGATCCCTTTCGTTCGTTACGATAGCAATGAAATTCTATACGGAATGACATATTTTTTGGAATGGTCAGTGGAAGAGTCGAGTTGGAACAGTTGATACGAAAACTCATTCGTTATACCGATTCATTGACACCGAAATGAAATCCTCATCAACTACTGTACGCTCGTGATTACGATTTGTAAGCGGAAATACGGAACTGTAACTTACACTCTTTCATGCACGACTTGTAATATTTTTTCACGAGTCTGTAAGCTCTGGGCTCGTTGGGTTGAATCTCGGCCTCGACGATAGTTCTCAGTTGCTCCTGAATTTTACGATTGGTACTGACGTAATAATTTATGGAGCCCTCGTCGTTGGGTATTTTCGTCGTATTTATGTAACCACCGCACGCGTACCTGTAAAAATTGTCGCAACGGTCGATCCTACCATCCATGTTGTTCAAGAATATGGCAGCTAGAGATTAAAATAGTTGTGTTAACGTTTTTTTATTTCACCAGCGCGCCGAGTAGCAGTGAGAAATTTTCAATGCTTTAACTTTGGGAAATTGGTATGTTGGGCTTTTCACGTACCCGTATCGTTGCATGCGGCCGTGAAACAAATATCCTCGTTTCCCCCGTGCTCAGAAACGTTGCGTAATTCCGGCTGTTGCTCGTCACTCCCTCCAACACCTGGATCGCGTTACCAAATTCACGTATTTTTCAATATAATGTACTTTGTGCCAATTTATTCGTGCGAACCTGGCGCCGCGCGGACTCTGCCATTGCCCGAATTCGAATTTCTTGGGTGCACCGCTATGCTCACGGCGGGGGCTACGGATAGTATAACGAAGAAAGCCGCGGCCGCCGTTAGTTCGAGGCCTGGATGCCGGCGCTTCCACCCTATCGTTTTTCTTCAACGGAAATCTATGAGGAGAAATTAGTGGATTACACCCTCTCGACCTCGTTTCAAAATCATTGTGCTCGAACAACAAGATTAACGCGTCAAAGTTTTCTCTTTGAGCGAAACGAATACACATTGTTCAGCTAGGCTAATCGAATATACGAATGATCGAATATCTGAGGTTTTATGATCGTCAACCGTTCGATGGATGTTGTGCTGCCCTAACGGATATTCCTTCTTTCCAAATAAAATTCACTTACTCGCGGGGTGGATCGAAAAAGGTTTAACAATTATCTTTCGCTTGAGTCAATAGGAAATCGACGGCAGAGTTAAAAAACTCACCCGATTTCAGGCCACTGCCTCATGCTTGCGATCATAGCGATACCGCCAACGTTTTTCCGCTCGAAAAAACGTATCGAATGTAGCTTATTAATCTTATTGAATTTTTTCACCGATAATTTTCGTACTCGAGTTGGAAAATGTAAGATGTTTTATCCAATTGCAGCGCTATTGTTAAACTGAACGATGGCGCGTGCGTTCATGCCGTATTTAAAGTCTAATTCCTCTTGCCATCAGTTAACGAACACGAGCGGTCGCGACATTCCGCAGGTACAACTTATAACTGGAGCGCGTTTCCAAAGAATAGACGATTAGCGAGGCATTTTCAGTTGAAAAGAAATACATATATTTTCTTTCTATCTCTTCTCGGATGTCAGCTCATACGCGCGAAAAAAATAATACGTGTCTTTGACACGAAGAAAACTTCACTTCGAGTTGTTATTAATTTTTATCGAATTCCATACGTCGCGTCAAAGATACATCATCGATATACGCCCGACGAAAAGTTTGCGCGACGAGACTTTCCGTGCTTTGCGATACGAGAACAAAAATGCAATGAAAAAAAAAAAATATCGATCACATGAAATAGGTTGAGGGCATGGTTTTTTTTTTTAGGAGTAATGTTAAAGGTTGTTGCTCAGCTTGTTAACAGTGCACGCGTTTAACGAGAAGGCGAAATAAAAAAAGTTTTTTTTTGCCAAGATTCTGTTGAAAAAATCCTTGGACTCGCTGTGTTTAAAAATAAACAAGCGCGGTGGGCTTAACTATCGAAATATATAATTGTGTTGTTTGTTAGTTCGGATTGTTTCGTTTTACCGAAACGAGTGCGTACATAGATGGCGCGTTCTGTAGAGTTGAGTAGATTTACGGAAGAAAATTTACCGATTCACGTAGTCAGGGGGTGGTCGAAAGAGGTTAAAAAAATATTCTTCCCTTGAACCAGTCGCAAATCAGTGGAAACGGATAAAACGCACCCGATCTCTGTCCGCTGCCTCATGCTTGCGATGCCCCATCGTTTTAGCTTTTTTTTGTTGCTTTTTCCAACCAAATAGTGGCCACCAATACGTTTCGAATGTACCTTTATTAGTCTCAGATATTCTCACCGATTATTCATCTACTCGAGTTGGAAAATGTAAGGTGTGTGGGAGCGAGATGAAGCGGTGAGGATAATTATATTTGATAGCAAACTAAACGGTGGGGGATGTATTTATCACGTTGTATTTAAGTGCGCATTCCTCTCTTTATCAGTTGACGAAGATGATGAGCGGTCGGGCTATTCTCATGGTATAACTTACATGTGGAGGGTGTCGTAACAGAATAGACGAATAGTCAGCATTGGCGTAGCCAGCATTTTTTTTTCAGCGGGCAGGAGCGCCCGGCCTGACAACAAATGGTTTTCTTCACGATCAACGTTTTATTTCAAATAAAATGTACACAACAGTCGATAATCACGCGAAAGACGTCAAGTATGAAGCTTGCTTCAATCACACACTCGTGTTAACATTAATATCAAACTCTTGCAATACCTTACAAAATAAGTGTCTCATTTGATTCATCATTATTTAATCCAAATACCAGTATTTAAACTTTACTATCAGTAGGTACTCTATTGAATAAGTCTCAGTTTTCGATTTTTTCATGGCAGAAAAACTTGTCCCGCAGCCGGCGGAGATCACTATTGTTGTTTGGAAAAATGTATACACATAATTTAGGGCAGTACTGCTTTTTAATGTGCTTTCTTAAAATTTCACGATTTATATCATCATTTTTAAATTCAAGTTTTTTTTTCATTACCATTGCTTCAACTTCCAAGGCTGACATATCAAATATTAAGATTTTTCTATAATTATTTGTGAAATCCTCTGGTTCTTCATATCCAATTTCAAAAATGTATCAACTGCATGAACTAACGGTTGATTCTCAAATCAGCATTTTACATTTACAATGATAATATCTACTACTTGGTAGCGAATGTTGGTCTTGCGGTATTCTTCTGGTTGTGTATCAGCCAGCAAATTGCTTTTGCCCAAAGTTCACTTACTTGCGGAATCTGAATACCTATTTAATTTACGCAATGAAATAGCTACTTTTCATAAAAATGACGAAATTACAACAAAGGAAATAGTTCAAGTTTTATTAAATTATTTCTTTATGCTTGCTTGGGTGAGACTTAAATAAAATTAATTGATCATTTCTCTTCAGTTATTATTTCCCGGAAAACAGTTGATAAAAGAATATGCGTCTTTGGGTTGTCTGTTTTTTCGGCTTCCATAGTCCGTTTCAAGAACCCATTGTTTTGGTTCAAGTGTAGCGGAAAAGTTTGGCCCGACCGGCCTTCCTGCGCTTAGGGATACGACAGGAAAAAAGTGCCAAAAAAATCAACCACCTCTCCATGGAATCGATATGATCTATGTAGTCGTCACAAAAAACTTGTCACCATCCAAGATTTTGGTAAACAATTATTTTACCTACAAACATCGGAGTATATTATCAGTTTAACAATTGTAATGACATTCGTCGTATCAAATACTCGATAGATGATTCAATTGTTCAATATTAATGGGTGGTGGGATTGCGAAAGGAAGACGACGCGTAGTGCACTCTGCGTCCTCAAGGGGCAGGGCAGAGTGCGGAGGGGTGACCGAAAGCTCGCGCGCGACCCCTCGCTGAGGGTAAGAGAGGGAGAGAGAGAGAGAACTCGAGTAAGGAAGGGTGGGTTGGCGGGCCCTTGGTGGGGGCTTGGCGATTCGCGGAGCAGCAGTGCGACGCGACTCGGGCTACCACGCGGTTCCCTACAAATCCTTTCTCACACGCATTATACGTGCTATCAAATCTCTCTCTCTCTCTCTCTCTCTCTCTCTCTCTCTCTCTTCTCTTTCTTTTCTTCTCTCTCTTTCTCTCTTTTTCTATTTTTTCAACACGTCTATAATCTCGATACTTTTCATTGAATTAAATTGGTTGAAGCAGTGCCCTGTGGGGCTGGTGCAAAGGGGGCCGGGGGGGAGGGGGGCAAGTTCTCGTTGTCGAAGGATCAAGCGCGTCATCCCTCGCGGTAAGGAGAGTGACGAGAAAAAAAGGTTTTTTTTCACGCCATTTCTTTTTCGACTCTCGACAACAATTCTTTTCCTCGAGGATCGCTAAAAAAAACGTAACTCGTTTTTTCTCTCTCTCGCTCTCTCTCTCTCTCTCTCTCTCTCTCTCTCTCTCTCTCTCTCTCTCTCTCTCTCTCTCTCTCTCTCTCTCTCTACCCAACAGTAATATCCGTGTAAATTTGCGCGGTGCAGTGACTTGTTTGTGCGACTGTGCTTCGTTGCGATAATAACGTCGCGGCCTTTGACGTAAATGCATTGTTACGTGTGAAAGAAAAGAAAGAAAAATTGTCAAGTCTGTGAAATTTATTCCGTAATTGCGTAAATTATCTCTCGTAGGTTTGTGGAAATAGCCATTTTCATAAAGGCCTTGCCAAAGGTGATCGAAAATACGCGAAGGTGAGTCGCATCGTAAAATTACAACGAGGAACGTGCCCGTTTCTCGTTGTCGTTGTAAATTTGCTTTGACGATAACGTCTTGCCAAAATTCAACGGCCCAATGCTCCCTTTTCGACAAAGGGCTGGCCGTCTGTTTTTCCACGCGTTTGTACGAGAAAAAAAAACACACACACACACACACATACGGGTACGCTCGTCGACGCCATTGAGGGGTTCGCGACTGTCCGCGAGGCATTTAAACACACTTGCACGTAAGACGATCAAAGAGAAAACGAAGCTTTATTATGCATTAGACAACGACGACGACATACAAAAAAAAAACCATTCGACGTCTTTTTAATGTGTAAAAAGAGAATTCCTTTACTTTTTTTTATACCACCTCGAGAGTTTCCGGGCTTTGCGAGTGATGTGAAAACAGCTCTTTGCTCTCCATCTCCATAAGTCAGCTTTTATCGTTTTTCGGCTTGCTGAACGGAAAGTTCAAAACGTCAGTAATATATTAATCACGGGGCATATAATCGTAACGATCAGGGGAGGCGATTTTTTTTCAAGTCACCGATATACCAATCTTGGACCACAACAAACCCAAACGTGGTCAAAAGTCTTAGGGAAAGTCTGTTAAGAGTAATTTAATGTCTAGAAAACTCTGAAAATGTTTTACTTTAAACTTGTCGAAACTTTGTGTACGATACTCAAAGGATAGTAAAAACATATCCCATCACTTGAAAAGCTAAAACTTGGGCCGTTCTTCTTATCTCTCTTTTTCCTTTTTCGTTTCATAATATTTCTTTTATACCATTGCCAAAAGCTCAAAAAATATGGTGACAAATCATAAATATCAAATGAGTCGCGTATGAAGTGAATAATTTTTTTGTAAAACTCTGTACCAGTTTTGACAGCATTTTTGCAATGGCTGACTATTTTATTAATGGCCAATATATATATATATCTTCGGTTTTCGAAAAAAAAAACGAAAAAATTACTTTAGTAGTAAATTAGTCGATCCTCAACGGGTGAACGAAAAAAGTTTTGAATTATACTTTTTACCGCTCTGCCCGGCGCATAAGCTCGTTTACAGGCAGATTTAAAGAATATAGCGAGAGTACTGTACGTGCGAGTAATAATTTTATAGTTCCCTACCTAGATAGATCTAGGGGGGAGACGCATGAGAATACACTATAGAGAACATACGTAGAAGAACATTATTTGCACAATTTTTCACGATTCCGTTTAATCGTTTTTCACGAGCTTCGATGGGATAAGAGATAATAAAATTTACGAGTACAGATTTTCACCATGGACATACGCGTATATATCTCACAAGATTTTCGGGCTACTCCCGAGACCCGTAAAGTCCGATTATCTTGTTCTCAAATTTTGCGGACACGTCGAAAGCACACGCGGCGACTCTATTCTTTTTTTACGCCCTCTTGCGCTTTTGCATGCATCGAAGAGTGATTTTTTTTCTGCCAAATATTATTATATTTCAACTGTCACGATAACACGTGCACGCAGAGTTGACAATTTCTGTTCCGTTCTCGTATGGCGCGTTGCTTCGCGAAAGAGAACAGAGGAGCTTTTATCGGATGAGTGTTATCGGTGTCGTAATTTATCTATCCGTTGTTAAGTTTTCGTTCTTGTTGGACAACTATAGGCCTAAAACGGCGAAAGTGAGAAAAAGCAGGGTGTGAGGGAGTGGAAGACGGTGCTATAGACAGAACGCTGCAGCGTATCCCAATCGATAGAGACGAGGGAACGCGAGAGAAAGGGCCAAAGCCTCGTGGTGTCGTGCATGCCCCACTCTGTATTATCGATAAACGTGTACACACAGAATTCCGCGGGTGAAAAAGGAGAAAAGGAGATTTATGTGTATACATACGATAAAGCACTTAATTAGGACGGAGTACTTTTACATCCATGTATTTATATATCAAGCCATTCGAAGTGTCTACGAATATACGTAAAAACTTGATAAGCATTCTCATTACCCCTGTCGTATCTATTTTCATTCCAATCAACTAATATTTTTCCTGTCTTACCGAGGAATTTGTTTTTCGGCAATGCGAGTCGGATCCTCGTTATGGTATAATCATCAGAATTTTCCAAAACGTCGAGAGATTAGAGGAAGAAGAAAAAAAAATCAAGTCCTTGAGTATTTGTGTTTGCATGGAAGTCGAGTTGACTTAACGCCTATTTTGTTGCCGATTTTTCTTTACTACGTGAAATTATCCGTGATTGGTTCGCAAGAAACGAAACTGGCAAATTTATTGTTGGCCTGAGCGTGACAGCGCTAAACTTCAATGGTTGCAAGATCGGTCAAAATCCCGTTAGGAATGAAGAAAAAAAAAAACGTTATACAAGAGCAGAGGTGGGAAGGATAGAAGGCAATGTCCGCACGACTGCCGAGGGAATAAGGAATTATAGTTTCGCTTCCGTATCCTCGTTTACAGCATAATTCCCGTCGCTCCCGGGTGCTGTTAATACCGTACGTCAGGTTGATAACGCCAACATACCTTGTTCCAACATGTGCGATAATTAAGAGCCTTTTCTGTACTCAGCCAGAGAGAGAGAGAGAGAGAGAGAGAGAGAGGAACAGGGACAGGTAGCAACGACCGTTAGATATCGTGACAGTGAAGAAGAGGTACGAGTGGGTGTTATTGCTATCTCCGTAGACAAAGTTTAGGGTGGAAGGATTGTTCGCTTTGAGGAAATTGTTCCAGACGGAAAACAATGGAGATCGATTGCGATTATGCCATAACTGACTCTGCCGCGGCGAAGAAAACTTAGTAACCCACATAAATACCTTTAGGCGGCACATCGCTCGAGTCTTTTTTTCCTCGCCGTTGATCGAAACACGAGCACACCCGGAAAACACTATATATTTATGTACCCTCCCTACAGCATCCCGGAAATCTTGGAATGCAAAGTATATGGAAAAATATAGGAAATTAAATTCTCCCAGGTACCTATACGTCGTATACAAAGTCTGCGTGCGTGTCGTGTATTTTGCATAGAAAAATCAAGTGTATGCGCTTATTTTGGACGCAATCGATTTAGGTTTGTTATGGATTTAGAGCCATTCAGCTAGGATGATGTACCAATCCGGTGGATCGGCCCTCCGCATTCGCCCAATTTTCCTGAGCCCCTCTATTCCTTAGGATGTCGATATTCGCGACTTTCGGTTTGTTTTTCCTCGGGTTGAAGGAATATATTGATACGAAAGGATGGGTGCAACGGCATTTCTCAGAGGCTGTGATTTTTTTTTTTTTTTTTTTTTTTTTATGTCCAAAGGCTCCGATGTGCAGTTTATGACTGATTAAAAAAAATCCAGATCCCGCTCTGAAAACCCGATATTTCAAAATAATATCGACATGTGAGGGGCGAAAACTTAAACTTTAATTTTCAAAGTGCAACGATTTTTTTACATGACGACGATAAATAGACTACGCCTTTGAGTTTTATACTGCGTAAAAAAAATACAATTTTTTTCCAGATTTCATGCACTTCCGCCAGAGTACGTGACACGCGCACACGTCCGGGTGTGTGCCATTGTGTTAAATTTGTTCGAAGGATATACGCTGGCGTGCGCGGCGACTCTTTATTATTAAAGAGTCATATCGTCGCTATGATTATTCCCAAAAAGCTGCGTCTTTGATAGGTGAACGAAAAATCGATCCATATTTGTGACTAGAGGATTGCCACGAACGGGATTGCGACAATATTGTCATCCGAACCGTAATTTCCTCCACTTTGCAGTACGATTTCGAGGAAGCCTTCGATACTAGGAACACTCGACTCGGCGGCGATATCAATGGAATCGAATAAACGAGGTGGAAACAAAAAAAAAACACGGAACGGGAAATCCGTCATTAATCCGGAAATATCTATAAATTCTCGAATCAAGGTGATGCGCGAAGACAAGATTGCCCTTCCGCGTTTTTTCTTCTCATTCTTGGCTCACAAGGAATCCAAAAGCGTCATGATCCGTTCGCGAAAAAAAAAGTCCCGCCGTACACTTGAAAGTTGATCCGGTCCCATCTCGCCAAACCCCGCGGCACACGTTCGATGTCAGCTCGCGTCACGAATCGCAATGCAAATTAACGAGATCCGAGTGAAACGGAAGATCGGAGCCGCCTCTCTGGCTCGATCAAGCTCAAGGACGTTGACGGGCCTGCAAACATCAACGTTTTTTAATGTCGAATTTGGTAATTTGCAAGCGGATAAGCAACCGCGCGGGAAACGTTGCGAAAAAACACGTCGCGTTCCCGTGTCGCGCGGCGAGAAAGAAGGAACGATACCGAGGGATTGGACATTCGGATAAGTTTTCGTCGGCACGAACGCGCACAGCTTGCAAGCGCCCGAGTGCCTCGAAACAGAATTTCGCGGCTTCGACTTCTCTCCTGTAATATTTCGCCATCACTCAGGTCGAAACTCTGTACTCGGTGAACAAACTGGAATTGCGAAGTTGGATAAGTTGCGCGCGCGCGCGCGAGGGAAATAGCGGAACCCCGTAAGCTTTGCAACTTGGTGCACTCTGCGTACGTATCCGTCGGTACGAGTGAAAAGTTTAGAGACGAGCGCAACTCGACGCCGATAACTTGATCGAGTTTATAACTAAGAGCGCGAAACTTGTCGCCTCTCACTCGCGATCTCATCCACAGGAGTGTCGGCCAACATTTTCTCGTTCCAACAAGGTTCGCCATTGGCTAGGCCAGCTAAAATTCATTCCGCTCGTCTAGTTTCCGCCGAAGCGTCCGTACACCCTATTTGCTGTTGGTCCTATGTTCGTACGGACCAACGGATCCTCGTTCCTTCGCTATCCGCCCGATAGTGTTTCGGTTCGTTCTCGTTAGGCATTGTCCCGGGCAATCTTCCTCGTCTTCTCGCTCGCAGTTCGGGACTCTGGGGAACGGGTCCGGTTTATCCTTCGCCTCCGCTCTCGGCCGCGAAGCAACTCTTGGATAGCCCGAGATATCGCTTTCCGTCCCAGAGACGCCCTTCGAACGGGACACGCGTGTCTTTCTTCAACCCAACCATTCCGAACATTCTCCCGCCTCTATAGAAATTTCTTCGCGTCCCTCAGACCTGCCCTGAAATTTATTATTATTTCCATATATCCTGTCACCTTTGATGCAAGTAAGAATAACATTGTCCAAGTTATTTGGCATCGAGTCGCCAAAAACGAATGACCGTCGCGAGAGAAGCAAGTGAGACGTTGGCGAGTCGTCGATAGGGGATTGAAATAATGGCCGCCGGGCAAAAAAATAAGCAAAATAACGATAACCGGTACAAGGAGGACGAAGCTCCGGATTATACGAGCGGGGCGGGTGTGACCGCGATCCTCTCTCGGCGCGAACTAGACTACTATTGAAATTATCGGCACATCGAAGGATGCAAAAATAAAAAATGGACACGAGGACGCTTCGAATACGATAATATTAAACAACAGCTGACGGCGCGAACGTTAAAGTACGCTTCTGTGCATCTTTCAATTCATACCTCGATACACAAGGTGCACTGCGGTGTTGTTTTTATTTTTATTTACAAATTCTTATTTCCAGGTTACGTTGGTGGCCGAACTTATCCTTTCCCTAGCTAGTCTTCGATCCACGTATGTATTTACGTAACAAGTTAATGACGGACCGCCGAAAAAGTGAGGATTAGTTGACGCAAAGTCGTGTATGGTACGTTTACATTTGTACGTATAGTACTCGAAATATATGGCTACGCGAAACAGAGCTCGAGAATAACGCGCCGTGCAACGGCACGTTGCGCACGTTTGCAAGTCAAATTGATGCGCCGTTCGTAAACGGCAACACGTGTGGTACTGGTTACGAGTCGCCGCGCACCCGCGCGCATTCATTTTAGACCAAAGCCCTATATACGTCCAATTCCAACTTTCGCCCGCGTGCTCGTGGCAGCAGCTTTGGCTTTCCATTTCGAGACTCGTGCTTCGCACTCTCGTACACAGCCATTCCGATCGATAAAACAACGGGAGGCGAAACGCAAAAATTATTAAGTTTCAACAAGCTGATACACCGACAATTTTCGTATTCATGCGCATTGCAAGTCGCGTGTCACAGTCTACTGCCGTTTGCGTTGCTTCGCACCGCCGTACCCTTCTTTTTTACTCCAGGAGATAACAGTGCAACCCTGGCAGAGCGGATACCTGGGCGCCTTCGTTATTCAACGCGGCTTACACATTACCGAACGTAGCGAACGTGTGCTAAATACGTACGTAGGTACGTGGGTACTTGGACGTGTACAGGGAGAGAGAGAGACTGAGGGCGCGGTAGACGACGGAATAATTTGATATTAATTAATAAACGTGTCGTTTATTAATTAATATCGAAGCAACAGCGCGCGTTCGACTGTTTGAGTTTGGAAGAGTACTAATCATACGAGAATCCGAGCATTGAGTTTATACGAGTGGATTCAGCCGTGCGTCCGCCTATCTATCGGCTGTAGCTACTTCTTCCGTCTGCCTCGTGCGCGCTCTAACAAATTATTTCGCCTTGCACACACGCTCTCGCTTCTTTCAGTTCCAACTTCTTGCCGCGGTTTGTGCCGCGCGTACTCTCGCCAGCTCTCACACTTTTAGCGAACGCAGCAGTTCGGTTTCCTCAATCTCTAACTACCTCGCCGCATACCGTCCCTTCTCCCCTTCCATCCTACGTACACAGTAGCAGTTGCACTTTACTTTCCACCGCAGTGATCCAAGCATCGCCTCTGCACATGTGTATGCGTCCTCGAATTATAGTTTGAATCGATAGCGTGTTTTAGTTCGCTCAATTATTGAGCTCGGAGCGTGGTATCGATACTGCTTCCGTACAACAGTACGTGTCGAACGGCCATGAATTATTGCTTGCTCTTCTTAATTCAACGAATATTTTCGGACATTCATGCTCTTTTTTTTATCAACCGTGCAGCGGTTTTGTATTCTTGAAGGTATTGTGCCAAGCGATAGGCAGATTCAAAGTTGACAATATGGAATATAAAATTGCTCAGCTGCCATGTCGAGAGTAATGAGCTTTTCGTTAGAACCGTTCGATCGTGTTGTACGTAACCGTTGTGCTATGTATATTACGTATATATATATATAGACTCGTCGGTATATAAGTTGGGAATGTATCGGATAAATCGAGAGAGAGAGAGAGAGAGAGAGAGAGAGAGAGAGAGAGAGGGCCGATGGATACTCCGGATACAACTGCACTTGTGCGATGCATCGATGCATCTGAATCGAGTCCTTAAGAAAATCCTCTCTGGAAGTTATCTCGCTTATCCGGCACTCCAGTCGCTCTCTACACTGAGTTGGTCGTTGTTCTCATTTTTTGTTGCGTCATGCTCGTCTTTTCGTAAGTGTCGCGGAGGGCGCCCTCGGCTTTTCCCCGCTCTTCACTTAATTTTTCTTCTATTATATTTTGCCCGATGAGCTCGCGCCGTCACCCATCCGAGTGTCGGCCGGAAAACATTTAAGGATGCAAGTCCGAGTATAAGTGGGAACGTATCCTTTTTGCTTCCATGCAAGCGGGGATTCGATGATATTCGAGGACGGCGATAATTCGATTAACGTGTCCCGGAGCGATGGAACGACGAGATAAACCGCGCGCGCTCCTTCGTCGCTCGCTGACTGCGAACCCGATTCCCGTTTCCTGCCGCGCCAATACCTTCGTTACGAATGATACGGTGTGCTTGATTGGACGAATGATACAGCGCTCCGGGGACTCGCTCTTATTTCTCACGCGATATCATTGCTTGAATGCACGTGCAACCGTTTGCAGCACGTTTCGTAGAAAAATAATATTAATCCAAGCACGCCTGGACGAGAACCCAAACAAATGGGATTATTTGTAGCACGGTCTGGGAAAAAAAAAACTACATGTAAATCCAAACAAGCTTGCACGAACCCGAACAAGTAGTATATTTTTCTTATCGAGAGAAAAAAAAAAGATAAAAAGAGAATGTAACGCGCGTGTAGCCGAATGTCATAAATCAATGACCTCGAGAAACGGTAGTTGTGGACATTCAACCGATAACGTCTGGCACTTTGGAATTCCAAGTCTCATTGTCTTTTGTTTTGTTTTCAGCGGAACTGCGGCTCGGTTCTTGTACAAGGTCATGTGAGCGCCCTTTCGCGCAGTCACTTTGCCAGAGTAGATACACAAGTGTATACAGCGATACGGATAGAATAGAACGCAGCACGCCGTCGCACCATTGTTTCCATTGCGAGTTGAGCATTGTCAGCGTCTTCTTTCGTCTCTCGTCGGTCCTCGTCGTAATCAGAGCTCGCCGCAAATGCAGCTCTGAATCGCTTTGCGCCTCAATTACTGGTGAGTACTCGCATCTTTCTTAGCGCATACGCGTATATTCCCGGCGGAAAAAGGTAAACGCTTTGGAAATTTTCGATCGGGACGTAAAGTTACGTCTAGCATAGACGGAAGCGAGTCTGTCATTTTCGCTTGTCATTTCTGTTGGAAAATTACGATAGACGTTTCTAGTTGAAGGGACGCGAGAAAAAATTCGCTCGTGGGAAATACACTTTTGAATTTATTTTCCACAAAGTTTGTACAAGCAAATATCTAGAGAGGACAAATTTGGTCAACGGAAATTCACCAAGTGAGGCTTTGGGGGAGGTGGGCGAAGATTTTTCGACGACTTTCGGGCGGGAAACATGGCTAGATTTCACATCGGAATACAAAGGCCGCGGAGAAACGACTTTAAGATTGCGCGTATGTGTGTCGTGGCTGCGTGTGTACGACACGAAGAACCTAAAAACGGGAAGTAAATTAAAGTTCCGTCAGCACATAAGCCAGAGTCCGCGATCGCTTACGAAGAAAAGGTTTAACTGTACAAGGGGGATCGCGAAAAGAAAAGAAGGAGCGGCTGGGCATTCTTCGTGTTTTCCTTGACCACATTTCCTTTTCTACCCGCGTGTCGTTCTCCCCTCACTTTTTAAAGTCCTTTAACGGGGTTGTTACCACGAAGCGCGGCCCATTGTTCGGCTTCACGGATCGACTTTCCCCCGTGCCAATGACGCTTCTTTGTTTTTTTTTGTTTTTTTTTTTCATAAAAAATCCGCTACACAGGTGGATACTATGGGAAGAAGAAAAACATGTTGGGCGATATCACGGGGCGTGGATATTCGTGAAAATGTATTTCTTACAAGCGCGCTCCCCCATAGCTCGTCGAATTCGTAAAATTTCAATGACGAGGGACGAAGCTTCGAGGGACGAAGGCAGTCGTAAAAACTTTGGTCAGCTCTGCGACAAATAATGCAAGATGTACCTTTTCTCATGGTCGCCAAGAGAAGCAAATAAATCGCCAAGATTCTCGAGGAAAAGAGCCTTCGTCACACTTTTCGGATAATGACGCACCGATGGCGAGCCGGTGCGACGTTTTTCTTGCCTTTTTTTTGCGCGTCTGGCTCTCGCGTAAATCTTTCATTTCCCTCGGTTTTCCCTTGATATTACCTTTTTCTTTTTCAGGCCACTCTGATCCTAAAATACGGCTTAGCATATTTCGCTGGCTACTTTGTCACTTGGATTGAACTGGGTAAAGTTTTTTTTGCATCTTGAAAAATTTCAAGTATCTCCTCGTTATTTGGCCTCTCGTTTTCCTTTTATTCTTTCTTTGCGATGAAAAATATCTCAAATATTTTTGAACCCTTTCATTACCAGCACTTTTATTTTTCGTGAGAAAGAGGTGTTAATAACCAGGTTGATGTTCGGGTTAAGAACAGCGGGGGAAAACGCGCGAGTTTTAATTTTTTAGAGTGCCCTCATTACGTAGATAATTAAACTTGCTGATTACGCGCGCGCGCGCACCCACGCCGCAACGAAGTAAAACAACTCCGGCCCCGTTTATTCTCACTATTCCTTGCGCAACTTTTCCTCTCTCTCTCTCTCTCGGTACTTTTTTTTTTCACCCTCTATTGGTACTCTATACCACTGTGAACAATCGATTTCTCCCTCGATGCCACGCGTATCGTGACAAACTTCGCTCGCCGACGCGTGGGGCGAGGGGGGTGGCCGAGTGCCGAAAACCAAAAAAAAAAACAAACAAAACAATAAACTGTTAATGAAAAGCATTCGGCCGTACATTCTGTTTGTGCAGTTTGTTGTGAAACGGGGATGGGCTCGGACGATCATTTCACGAATATATCCTTGGGACTTTTTTTCGCCTCATACTTACTTCACAATTATTTCCTCCTAGTCGTGCACTTTTTTACTCTTTTTCGTATACTTTGATGCGCACGCTACACTTGTGAGGATGGAAAATCGAGAGCGAGGGAGGGAGAGAACGAGGCGTTGGGAAGTCGTACATCATCCCAGGGATTTACAATAAAGTTGACACGTTTTCTCGTCCTTTATCCCCAAACGTATACTTTATCTCGGAAATATACGCTTATATTTGCCACGCTTCTTTTGTTTTTTTTTTCCCTGGCTTATGCGAGGACTCGAGAACTCGGCAAAGTACGAAATACTCGAGCAAGAAATATTAATAGACAATAAAGCTTACTTGTGCAGAGTTTTCAATGGAGGCAAAAACCTCTTTGACTCTTCTAACCAAGTTAATGGGAATTTCGATGGATTTTTTTATCTTTCCCCCGAGCCCGAAGCCGTAACGCTTATCGGTATTCACTAAAGCGCGCAAAAAGCCTATTCAATTGACGAAATCCTCTTGAGCAGCCGTTGGCCGATCGCACATAGATCGTGCGTGGTTTTTTCTCGCGTCATGCCCTCCCCTCGGGGCAGACCCATAAATATACGTCCGATGATTTTATTGCTTGATAAAATAACGTATTTCGGGCTTGGAAAAATGAACGCGAAAGGCCCGTGATCTTTCTTTTTTTTACCTCTTCATTTTCTCGTATATCTTACGCGAGGAACGATGGGGCCTTCCGAACACCTCGATCATTGATTCACATGTTTTATTATTATTATTTTTTATATTGTCATGCTGACGAACAATGCTTGTGCTCTATCATTCGCGGGCGACTCGCGCCGGTGCTCGTTTATACCGATTCCACACATAAAAAAACTACATACAAAATGTGCACACAATGTATATTGTGAATGTATTAAGTTCGGAGAGCCAATTTACAAAAAATCGTCGAAAATGTATGATAAGAGGTTTTTGGCGTTTAGCCGAGGGAAATTTGAGACATAAAAAAAACTCGATGATTTTCGTAATCAGTGAAACGTTACAAAATGTAGGGAAGAGAGATTTTTTTTCTTCACCTCTTTTGATTATTTGTCGAAAATCGTTGAAATCCCGGAATATCAAATAGTCGCAGCGTAGCTCCTATTCGAATCACGGACATTCGATCGGGGCTTTCGAAAAGGATTTTGGTAGACTTGGTGAATGCTGTTGGATTCATCCCGACATTTCAATCCGGTTTTCCGAAAAGTGCACTTAGAAAATGGCCGAAAAAGAGGCAAAAATCGATGGTCCGACTGAAATTCTTCCATAAAACGATAAATTATCGGACCTCGATGAATCAAACGGCATTTTGAATGGTGAACGATAACGAAGAGATTGAGCACGTAGTTGAGCTGCAAATCGAAATTGAAAATATATGAGCGGCGATTGAGTGAAGAAACATTTTTTTTGCCGAGATGGGGAAAAAATGTTAGATTTTGAATTTTTTTTTCAAAGTCCGTATTTCTATCCCCTGAATACGAATTTATTCGTTAACCCCAGAACCTTAAATGTTCGTAAAAAAATCGAATGTCTCCAATATATACATACGGTGGCTGAAAGGAGGAAAACGAAAATCGATGGCGCGCACACGCTGACACATACTGCTGTTATCGTTCCATACATCGAGGGAGAGATTCTGTTGGGGATAAGGCTTGAGAGATCGCTCCTCGTAGAAGAACTCCGAGAATGGAATGCCAAAAGCTGTTGGTTGACTGATACGAATCGTCAGATTCGAATTCTTTATAAACACTTTCGAAAGCCTCTCCCTCTCTCTCTTTTTTAATAGCGGGGGGTGGCTATACCTGGGGCCGTGAGCCGTCGCTGTAATGTATAGGCCTCCTCCGAATTATGGACTCTTGTCGCGATTTGTCAATGCATCGCAGAGCTATCGCAGGCGCTTGTGCTGAGAGATTTTAATTGCGACCCTCTGGCACAGACGGCCGAGTCTGCCAAACTTGCAGAATTTATAGCTGCAAATAGCATACACTTAATTCCGTATGAACCAACGCATCACAGAGATTCTACGGACACACGCGTATTGATCATTGCGTTGCCTACCCAGCTACTAGAGTTAGTGATTTCGGTCAATATCCGGTGCCGTTTTTATCTGCTTATCATCTTATCTATGTTAAATACGACGTGAATGTGCCGCGCCATACGCCCTCCACGTTTTATCGCCGGGATTTTTCATCGATTGGATGAAACTGCACTACGTGCGTATATACCTCTGACTGATTGAAGCAAGTTTTATTACATAATATGTGGACCAACGAATGAAAAAATCGCTTTCTCGAATGAGGTTATCGTGCGTGCATACGATCACTGTGCATCTATAAAAAAGTTTACTGTGAAGCGTCGTCCAGCATCTTGGCTGAAACCGGAGCTGCGTGAACGCATACGGCGTCGAGATCGGCTGCCTTGGACTAATGTGAAGGATATAAAAAACAAGCGTCACCTCTATGAGCCGTACAAAGTCTTACGCGATGGGCTGAAAAGAGATATTAAAACTGCGGAGAATAATTATTATATAATCGTGCGAGTTTTGCATCGATGAATGGGTGTCCGCTTTGACTTGGAATCTGGTACGGAGGGTTGGCGGTTCTTCTCCCTGGCAGTGGTTCGCGTTTGCAGCCCGCCTTTCCTCCTGATTATCTGAACATACAATTTCTAGCAGCAGGTGCACCGACTAACCGATATGTGCAAGACTTGGGAGAATGTGATGATGGACCGTTGGCTTATGATGATAATGCTTTCTACTTTGCGCATGTTGCTCCGGAATTCCTAGAAAAGACGTTTCGGAGAATCAGGGCGAATGCTACGGGTGTGAACAGCATCTCGATGAGTCGTGGGGTCAGAAATTTGCGGCCTCGTAACTTGACCTCGTTAATCATGCGCCGATGCATTCGGAGGTCCCGTCCGAATGGAAGAGGCCACGCTCTGTTCCTAAGAAGAAGACACTATCGACTGTAGAAGATTATCGGCCTATCTCAATTCTGTACAATTTTTCAAAGATTATGGAACGAATTGTAGCTGATAAAGTGTTACGCCATACGACAGAGCAGGGCCTGGGTGATCCGTATCAATCGGTATTTAAACAACATTATAGCACTCAGTCTGCGTTGCTGCGTATTGTGGATGATGCGCGACTTGCCATTGATAGGCGGATGGTAACGGTCTTTATCCTATTTGACTTTTCAAAGGCCTTTGACTGCGTTCCGCACAACTTGCTGCTCAGGAAGCTCGTAGATTTGCGACTTTCTAAAAGTGTACTGTATCATGGTTCCGCGAGTACCTGGATGGGGGCTGCTAAGCTGTCTATGACAGTCGTGAAAATCAATCTGCATGCGAATACTTGGGGTTTAGAAATTGCCAACGGAATTGCCAGGGTAAATCGAGGAATCGATCCAGAAGTGGTGATTTTGTTATTCCAACCTGTCGCACAAATTACTCTATCTACGATCTTTTTTTTTACGTCTGCGCGCTATGCGTGGAACGAAATTGCGTATGACGTGAGAGAGTGTATGAGTCAAGCACGTTATGAGGTGTGAACTACTGCGTGGCTTATTGAATGAGTAAATCTTTCTATTGTTGCTATCGTATAGATTTAGTTTTTTCATTTATTTTTTATTACATTAATATTATTGTCGTTAGTCATAGTTTTAAGTCAGTCATTACTTAGTCATAGTCATAGTTTTAAGTTATCAACTAGTCATAGTTTTAAAATAATGGTTGTAGAACAGTGTGTATGAACATATGCTTTATAAATGTTTTGTACTGAATTCTGTGCAGGGTGCTCTCAGGGAGAGTCCCAGAGCACGTTTTCTCCCTCTCTCTCTCCCCCCCTCTCTCTCTCTCTCTCTCTCTCTCTCTCTGTCTCTCTCTCACACACACACACACACACACTCACTCACTCACTCACTCACTCATTCAACTAACTAATCCGTGATCCGAGCACCCCTTCGACTGCGAAACGTATTCAGTGTCAATTGAGAGAAAACGGGAAATTGCTAATACATGTCCGTGCGTTGCTCAAGCTTAAAAACATCCCCGATTAATTTTCCGCTTGCCCAACGGTCGAGCAAATATAATCCTATCAGTGTCGGATATATTATTTTTAGCACCAATCAATATAAATCTCCATTAATTAAAGCTTCGTGTCGTTTTACGCAACGTGACTCACATGGCTGTACAATGAGTTTTGCAAACCCTCATGTCCCTGAAGTTCCGATGAATTATGGTCCAACGCCGATATAATGTTAACCGGAAGTTGGCTCTACAGTGACGAAATAATTCAAATGGATAAAGCTCTCTTGACAGTCCCGCTTTGCTACAATGTCCGGTGTGCTTTGAATTCGCATGTAGAACGACGACGCGTTCCATAATTGAAAATTAATATCTGAGTCGCACGACTCGGAATATATAGAACGTCGAAAGTAGACCGGAGATGTGGAATTAGTTTCGTGACTCGAGACTCTTGAGGTTAATACTCCATTATACCAGATTGACCGTTAATCTCCACGGCAACAAACCTTGCCTTCGGCCCCTCGAGGGCTCCGCGGTACTACAAAAGTTTTCTCTTTTTTTTTTTCTTCAAATTATATCGCACTTTCGGCCATTTTCGTATCGAACTTTACGGACAAGTCTGTTATTCGACTCCTAGGCCGTGTTTTATCGAGACTTACCAACGCAAAGAAAAATCGTCATCAGTCCGAGTGAATGTTTTGTTTTTAAACAGGGGCCCTACAGATTTACAGAATTTTCGTACCCCCCCCCCCCCCCCCAAGTTGATTAATTTTCCGCCCATCTTCTCACCTATCGGGACAAAGTTTGATTCCCCTCTGGATACCACCAAGTATCTCTCAGTCGATAAATAGCTAGCCAAGTAATTGCGGAAGCTCGCATTATTGAACCCCTCCTCCTTAAGCCGCATTCCCGAGCGCATTTCTAAACTGTGGGGTACACCGCATACGGGAAGAGACGACCACCATTGCGGTGGATCAGGATCGTGAGACAACGGTCCCGGAAGAGCGCCTTGTAGTAGTGGATCATTCCAGCGGGCAACTCTGTTGTTGCACACCGCGGTAAAGGGGAAAGGGTACCGACGGACTCGGAATAATCTTGTTCGATTAATCGCTGATTGTTGGCGTGTCGCAACGCATTTTTAATGAATTACATTCGTGTTGGGTTGTCCAATGTTTGGGATAAGTACTCATTGCTCTTACATGATATATATATATATATATATATATAATAATAATAGTAATTGTTATTATTAATAAATGAAATATCATTTCAATGGAATACAATGGCGACCCTGCTAGTAGATTTTTCAACGAGTCGATCAAAGCAAAACTTGTTTTGTCAGATTTAATTTTTTGTTCGCGAGATGCCCTCTTGAATGAGTGGAACGGAGGATGCTGAGGATTTTTCGCCTCGGCTATGCATACAATTAAGTGCCTCTCGACCTTTTCACCGATTCGTTTTACTTTTAGAAGAATCCAATTCGAAGCTTGTTTGAGAAGCTTACCTCGTCGGCATCACAATTACTAAAATAGAAAGAAAAAAAAAGGATACAACCCAAAGAGCCTCGATGTAACGATCGTTCTCATGGTCTCTGTCCTAATTCTGTGCGAAGCTCAAATAGAAACATTGCGCTGTTCCAAGTGAAGTGGAGAAGTTCGTTCAGCCATAAATTTCGTGTCGACGCAAACGCACAAAAATTTCGTCGTGTCGAATGTTCGGAGTCGCTGCTGTAACCGTGTCTCACGGTGTGTTTGCGATTTCTCGTTTTCGAATAGAATTTATTATCGATCTCGGGTACAAGTGGAAGAGACAAGGATTCCTATTTCGCTGATGGCTCGTCGTTTTCGAGAGGCATTCCCCAAAGTTGTGCACATAACGAGGCGACGTGCAGCCCGCGGGGACTCGAGGAGTCTGGCCGCGGAACGAAGCGCATCGACGAACATCAAATTCGTTGGCTCGTTATGGGTCTGTGCGGTGAATTAAACTTGGCCGATTTTATCGCGGACGAAAGCGGCAAGTCGAAAAGCATGTATAGCAAGGTGTACGAAGGAAGAGGAAAAGGACGAGGGGTTGCGGAGGAAGGGAGGAGAATCGCGTCGATGGACATGACGCGGGTCTGTGATTCCGGCGACCAAACTTTTCATTCCAATTATCGTTGGAAAAGCGAGAGGCTGCTGTCGATGATGAATTGCGCCCTATGTACTCTCTCTCTCTCTCTCTCATATCATGTTCAAGCGGACATTAACCAGAATTCTTCTTGAAAGTCTATATACCAGCGAGTCCATGAGCTGAATTAGCTCTAAATCTGCTGAAAATATTTTTCTACATTATTATGTTTATTTTCATGTCAACTATTTATGACTATCATTAATTATATTATTATCTTATAATTACATCCGTTGATATAGTATGTTATTTTATATTAATACTCACTCATATTTATACACTATTATACAGTATTATTATTATTTTATTATTATTGTTATTATCATTATTATCATTACACTACTATTATTATTATTATTATTATTATAACTTTTATTATTATTAAGGAAACTATCTAGATATATTATAAACCATTACCAAAATTGTACTGCGAACCTGCATCTGTTGCAAGCATATATATCTGTATGAAATGTGCACGGTACTCTTAGGGAGGAGATACTCCAGAGTACGAAATAAATATCTCTCTCTCTCTCTCTTTTGTACGTCCTCTTGTCATTACCATCGCTCCGTCCCGCTGTGTAAATGAAAAAAATGAATGAAGAACCGGCCGTGCTTCTGTGCCAGCTATCGGGATCTTCCGCATTCGCAAATACCTAGCCTCTTTCCACGTCTCTTACGGAATCTTGACCCAAATTTATGAGTGTGATACATAACTAGGGTGTATCAGCTGTGGAAGCAACTGCTGTTGCGGACCCGAGTGTTCCACCGCTGGATAGCATTTATCAAGGGATTCGAGGATCATTGCTGCGAGTTCGGAGCCTCATGACGCAGGGCTGTTCGGAGTTGATGCGCATGATCCAATCATCGTTCTCGTTCCTTCGAAGATACTTGGTTTTCCTATTATGACAAGAATCAATGTGTCCTCTCGCTCACCGAGCTCTCCCGACCTTTCTTGGGTGGGTTTCCATATTACTTCGCATCAACGTGACAGATAGTGGATTCGTTATTTTTTAATTCTTTTTTCGATCGTCTAGTTTGGGCTTGGTTTTAATACCGATAAATCGACATCGCAATCAGGAATGAAATTGGACTCGGCTTCTCGTAACGGGACTATATCCAAAAAGTAGGAGAGTAAGGGCAGGTCCCGGTGCAATTCCGGTCAGCTGTTGAATTAGGGGATTATTGGCAGTACTGCTGGAAGACGGTTGTCAATTTCGGACTCGGGCGAAAGGGCTGGGTTTCTCACAAATTTTAATTAACTATAAGAACATATGGAAGCGCAAAGTACCCTTTACGTTGTACTACGGAGTGTGGCAGCGTGGGCAAGAAATTACCCCTCGTTCAATGTCAGAGCCAATTTTAGTAGTGGCATTTAAGCTTTTCGGAATATTGTGCTCCAGTTTTAGTTACCATTCTCACCCGGCTGTCTTTCCCTTTCCGTCTAAAATTCGCGCTTGGCGCATTTTCTGCGTTGCCCAACTGCTAAACTCTCTAATTTATTCACTCAGCGTGTTTTCATCCAGGGGAGGCTCACTCGTTAAGTTCTTTACGATTCTCTTTCGCTCTCGCTGCAACGAGGCTTTGGTCGTTACACAACACACAGGGAAATGTCAACTTTTATAAATAAATTCATTCAACTGACAAGTACGCGATACGTCGCTCTGACATTCTCTGCACTCTCCTCCGGATCAGGTAGCGTTTGAATTTTTTTTCGTTTCCCGAAGCATCTTATTGAGAATTTCGGAATAATTCGTATGAAAGTATCGAGAGCAAAGTTTGCCTTTGAAGAGGTGGAGATCGAATTTGCAGTCACTTTGCACGATAAAAATGGTAGCATTCGAGGGAGCTAAGGAAGATGAGGAAGACTAAGCCATTGACTCAGGCATCGATACATTTTTGCTTGTCGATAAAAGCGCAAAGAGTGAGAGGGATAAAGAGTGTTGACTGCGGGTCGCGGCATCGTGGAATAGCCGTCATCGTCTAGCAATTTGTCGTGCGAACAAGTCAGCGTGTGGTTGATTGAATAGTCTTGTGATGAGCAAGTTGATGCTAGCAATCTTGTTCAATGTCTTCCATATAACCGAGTCTATCGTTTATACAGATACGGGGGGAGCTGCGTGCATTTCCAATAGAAACGATACAATATGTATGGAGGTCTCCGTTGTAGTGCAATATTCCGAGGCTTGGATATTTACGATACCTCCTGCCACTGGGCGTAATCTCATAGTTGCACGTTGCCGCATAGAATCAATCGATTCTCGATTCATTAAACCCGGCAAAACACGGAACGCTTTGCGATCTTGATACGCGCACGTAGGATCGGGCCGTTTGACAAATTGATTCGCAACGGGGTGCGGGAGTACGTCTCTTCATCTCCGCCTCATTATCAGGATCAATTGTACCAATGAAGCATGATATGTGTATGTAGGTAGGCGATGACGAAGCGTAGCGACCTAGGTGACAACGTCCCCGATAGCTCGCACCATTCGTACAGACCTGCCGGGCTAATTGTTAAACGCCAATTGCAACTGTATGAACGGAACTCGCGTTGGTAAACGACTCGTCAATGTATATCGGCAGGACGTATCGTGTGACGATCGATCCAAAACTCATACTCGATCGCCGTCGATTATGAAAAAAAAAAGATCGTGTAGGTCGATCAAGTAACCAATATCGTATTTGCTTCGGCAAATCCACTACCGCCAATCCTCTTGTTTCCCATGTGCGGGATGTCAGCCGTCCGTGATGTACTTTAGGCATGGATTTTTTTTCTTCTTTCAAATTGCATTTTTTCAAATTGTAACCGCGCCGCGAGAAAGTTTCGTTCAATTGATTTTCCTCGGAATGTCGAGCATCACGAAGGCGAGCTCTCGTCAGAAATTCTCGGGCCGATGCATTATGAACAAACAGAGAAACGAGCGTGTCCCGAACGATATCGCGGTGAGGACGCGCGCCCTTGACACGAAAAGCATAACTCATCTGCGTAGGAACGTCCTTTTTTTGTTCCCCTTTGCCAACGCGGCGTACAGTTGACGAGTACAAAGGTTGGCTGGCTTACCCTCACGAGGGTGGACGATGGCGACTACGTTGGTCGTCTGGTCTAATGATGTGCTCGCCTTTTCTTCATGTACGAATATAACGTGTGTACGAGCCTTTGTTGGATAATCGGTCGAGTGATAATAATCCAACTGATCGATTGCCACGAAAGGCTCCAGGGTCGGCGTTGCTCGTCAGGCTCGAAGCTACGCCAGGCCTCGTGTGTGGGCCGTCGATACGTGCGGAATTTTAAGGCCAAATGACACGCGGCTCGTTTCCTTTCTCAAGATGCGAATATTTTCGGACCAATATTCGAAAAAGCTGATGGATCTCTGGCATTGACGGTTACTCGCTCCATCATCGACTCAGCCGATGAGGCTCACAATTAAGTACGAGATATTTCATCTCTTCCCGTTTAATGCTGCGGCACCTCCTCGAGCACTTATCGGCACGAGTCATCAGCGTGTAAGATCGCTGGAATTTATCGAGTTGCTGGAATAATACGAGAGAGATGACTCGGGGTGATTGAGGGGGCTCGGCATACGAAGCAAGGAGAACGGGGACGTACTATGAAGAAATATTATGATAGGATTATTTCTGAGATTTATATATATATATATATATATCTATATGTATGTTTGTCTCGAGGCTTCTCGCGAAGTGACGTTAAACGATGTTGCCCCGTTGTTCGCACGAGCGGACAAAAACCCGCCCGTTAAACTCAATTTTAACGGGCCATACGAGTGCGAGCTAGGTACAGATTGATGCTGATTCCTTATGGGAATCTGCTGTGCGTTAAGAGGAAAATACCTCGGTCGAAACTTTGCCTGAAAAATAAATTGAATTCGTTTCCAACGGAAAACAATACGTCAGGCAGTTTGTATGGGTTATATGGAAATTCTAGATTTTTCCACGGGCCGTGGTGTCAGTAACGGTGACAGGCCCTATCGACACGGAAGAGTACCCTCCATAGTTGCCTCGAGATGCGAAGGATTGCAGAGGGACGCTTGGAATTCGGGGCTTTTTGGTGCACTAGCCTGCCTCGGTACATGCTGTGAAAAATCGATACACAAACAGGACGAGTACATTGGGCGTGACGACGAGATTCTCTTTCTGCTTTATACTTGCTTTTTCCTTCGCTCTCTCTCTCTCTCTCTCTCTCTCTCTCTCTCTCTCTCTCACTTTTATCACATTTTTTTTCTTCCAAATATCATTATTTAATATTGCAATTGTCTTGTTGTTCATTGGACATCATTGAATTCACGCAATTTTTCAAGTGCATTAAAGTGTTACCCAGTCAAACCCTTTCTCTCTCTTTGTCTCTCTCTTCCTGCGAGAGAAGATCCGCAAGGGCTGTTTTATCGTGAATTATTGTCCACTGTGTTCGCTCGTCCATCTGTGGATTTTGCGCAGCGTCTTGTGGAAACACGCTCGAGTAGTTGGTACATCGGTGTCGAATTATTCAGCGCGAATTGCCTCAGTCGGTTTCGAACGTTCATACTTGCGATCTTTTATGCCTTTAAATAATTTCACGGCTCCGAGAATTCTTGCAATGTAATCGACGGGTCTTACCACGGACAGCCACAGTTTGACTACATCTCACTTGGCGCGCGGCGTCTGAATAAACGATTATCGACGAAGAGCCGCTAATCATGCGGAATATTATTATTCAAGGTTACCATCCGTTATAAATAGAAAGCTGCCCGTGTTATAACTGTAGTCATGAATTAACGTGTATTTATATTCATATACGTGACATTGCCAAGTTGAAAAGTCCGTTGCGGGGGTTGGAGCTCCTTGGCAAAATTCATAAATTCATTAGTTCCGGTGTGTATATCCGTGCTCCGGACTACACTCGATCATCTCTCAATTGACAAATAGATGCGAGAGCACGTCTCGGTTATTCTCGTTGAGTCTCCCGAGACCGAACGCGTTGATGAGAAAAGAAATGCAGAAATTCTCGAACGCGAGTACAGGGAAAAATCGGCGAGTTCGAGGGCCGCCGGGACCATCGATTATTTTCCTCTCGAAGCCACCTGGCCTATTGACGAACAGAATCTTGGCAAACCTGCAGTCAGCGCGATGACAAATAATTTCTTTTAATTTTTGTGTACACGCTCGCAAATAATTATTTCGAAAGATGTTCATTCACGAACCGTTGCGAATTAAAAACTTGTCAATGAATTTACGAAGGAACGGTGGGAAAAAAGTATGAAAAAACTTGTGCCTGAAATATCGTGGGCGCATAAACTTTATTCAACATCTTTCAAGGGCTCGAATAAGCTCGAAGACAAAATAAAAGTACGAGTCACAGTCGGCATTTTCGCCTTTTACTTCATCGCCATCTCTCCCTTTCGCTCTTCGATTGCAACTACTTGGAATTTATTGTTGTCACGAGAGGGGCATAAACTGCGGAATAAAAAGGCTTTGAGAGGGCAAATAAGTCGGAGGAGAAGCGGACAAGCGATAGAGAGGAAGCGAGGGAGAGATATTGCAAGAACCGCAGAGGCTGTGGGAACGGAATCTGGAATTGATGCGCGTGAAATTACAGCTATTTCGCGTCGCATACAGACTATTCGATACTCCTCAAGCCCATGAATACTGCATCATTCGCCGGCCGCTTTTATCTCGCAAACTCGCGCAAAAAAAACAAAGCAAAAACAAAATGCGAATTGTCCTTAAGCTTGGAGGGCCATCAAGGAGACAACCTGGCAGTTCTTCATCCGGAAATTTACTCAATTTCCTCACGGTCCATCTCGCAAAGCGGAACGCCGTTTTCCACTGTTGAAATATCAATTATGAAATTTGTCCATAGATATGAGGGCGCATCGGAGGCACGTTACGAGCACCGTTGACCGCATTCGCGAGCCAAACTTCATTGTCCTATGGGCAAAGTAGCGTAACACAGGCGTAATCGGGGCTGCACTTATTATTCGTGAAATGGTCGAGGCATTCGGGTGGAAAAATGTTTCCTCAACACCTCCGATCGCATTCGTATCTCGACAATTTTTCCGTCTCCTCGCTATCTCCGGAATATTCGGGCTTTTTATCCTCCGTGCCGATTATTAGCCGAGTGACGGAAATAACGAGCTCGAATCGCTATCGGAGCCGAAATATATTTCCCAATATATACGCATACGTGGAAGAAGGAAGGATTCCCCGATGTTACGTGTACGTAATATTCGATTCGAAGCTGCTGCAACGTTCGAGGCAAGGAGTTTGGCGGTAGGGCGCCGGCTGCGTGGTGAAAATCCACCGGAGGTGAATCCTAGCGCCTTCTACTCACAAACTCATACCCTCGTTCGCGAAATTTCCAAGACGGAAGGAACGCCAGCCTCGACCCTGACCCACATCCTCCTGGGCGAACGAAAAATCTATATCGCGGTGCCTTGCTACACGTTCGAACACAGCCATCTATACGTATGTATGTACGGGGACAGGTGATTCCGAAGAAATTCGACTTTGACGAGCATCCTTGTAGTAGCTCGATACTCGCTAAATCTTCGAGTCGTGAAAATCACCGTATAACGAATGCGTCCGAGTTTCAAAGACCGTTCTCACTCGCGAGATCGACGATTCATTCAAAAATAGAGGTTCGCGCCCTCAAAAGGGGGTCTCTCTGGAAAGTCCTCCAAATTACCATCCGAATCTCATTGTTGACAACGTTTCTTTGGCTTTGTCTGGGTTCTGTTTTTAAACGAGTCTCCAAACGACGTGTGTTTCCCGAGGGAAAATATATCATCGTCACCAGTATTGCCTCACCGTTTTTCGCTTCTCCCCCCTCCCTTTGTTTGCGGGTCTTTTGCTTCGGGTTTATTGACCATAGGATGGAAAATGGCTATAGGATCGCTCACGGGCAGTTGCATAGCCACAAAAGATTTGGCTTCACCGCGGGACCTCGATATAGTTTTTCTCGGTGTCAATTCTCGTTGTTCGCCTCATTGTACCGTCGGTTGGTCGCTTTTCCATTCACCTCTCTCGTCGGCTCCGCCGCTATTCTTCGCTATCACATGCTCCGACCTTTCGTCCTGCTAGGTAAAGGAAGACGACATTGAGAGAACACGCTCGATCACCATCGTTATCTTTCGTGTCGTACGACGTTCGCGTCGAGCCAAATTCAAGATTACTCGAAAAGCTCATTGGCACACACGGTTGCGGACCTGATAAAAATTAATCTCGGTAATCGAACCTGGATTATTGGACAATTTTTATATTTCAAATATTCAGAATCAAATGATCGGTATGGGATCATTGCGATGTTGAGCTTTGCCTTGATACGTTGCGAGGCTTTTTGGTGTCCTCTGCAAGTAGAGTTAGCTCGATGTTAGCTAACGGCACATTTGCACAGACCCATTCGACTGGCAATGGATTCTTTTCAGAACGCTGCCAGATCTCTGTCGTTGACCTAAGCCATCCTGCAAACTTTTAACGACAGTGTCAACCCTTTATTCATAGTAATTTACATTCTCGAGTGGATTTCGCCCCGGCGTATTGTCGAACCTATCATCTATTCAGCGCGTAACGTATCCCGCCTAGCTTGAACACTCTATCCGCGCTGCCAAAGTAGAGAGTTCAACTACAGGCCAGACGTTCATGGTCGGTTGTGGCGAGTTACAATAAAAAGTTCCTTGGTTGGACACTCGCCAACTCCTACTGTCTCCCTCCCTCCCTCCCTCCCTCCCTCTCTCTCTCTCTCTCTCTCTCTCTCTCTCTCTCTCTCTCTCGTTTAGTCGTGTCGCGACGCCCTTGGAATAAAGCTCCTCTCGTTGACGTCTCGCCAAACACGTAATTGCAACTGGCGAAAAAAATTATCGAGATGTTTTTCTTGTGACTTTCAAATGCAGTCTCTACAATGGGGGGTGGAAATTAAGTTGGTCGTGGGGGAAAAACTGTAAATGCCCATCGGATAGAAAATAAACGTGCTGGACTGAAAAAAGATGCGACAGTAGAGTGGAAGGGGAAAGAAAAAGAACTGGAGTATAACGGTAACGAGGATAATGGTATTTTTTTTCCCACATGCGGTATTATCATGCTCTGTGTGCAACGGGGATCGCACGAGCAAATTCGAATATGATGCGAATGTCCGGGGTCACGCCATTACACACTTGGAACCGTTTTCCGCCATTGAGCGGGCGATAAAAATAGCCGATAAAATCCTATAGCTGGCATATCGGATTTATAATATGTCGAACGAGCTCTTTTATGTACGAGGTATCGTGGGCGATTTCGGACGCCCGAAAACTCGAACGCTGCACGCTCTTTCCGCGTTTAAATTCACCGCTCTTCGCAGTCTCAATTCTCTCGAGATTTTTTCACCATTATCTCGGTCCGCCAATCCTAAATTTCGTTCATTTATTTCTGGGCAACGGTTTCGGGTGAAGAACGTTACTTTGCCATCGTGAATTTCAGACAGGAATTCATTCTAGCAACGTTAAAGAAATGATGAGACTTAAATAATTGGAATTACACCGGCACTGCACTTGACTGTAGCACGCGGCAAAATACGCCAATATTTCCACAAGTCATTTCATTTGTTACATCAGTAGTGGCAATAAATTTTCTCGCCTACTACTTTACCGTCCAGTTGGTCGCGAAGAAGCTTTTTTTGCTTTGTTTTGTAATATGGTACGAGCCTAACATCATATTGCGCGCAAAGTGCTCGGTAAATTAATGAGCATGCTGGTCGTGCGCGCCGTCCGAACGTCCATTAATTTTCTCTACATATCCGTATGATGTACGCAAATTGAATACTTTTGTGCCATACTATGAAAAGCTCGCGATAGGACTGTTGAAATCGCGAATGAAATAATGCCACGCTCGAAGCCCCTGTTCGTGAAAGAAAATTAAAATATCTCTAACAAAGAAACAAGAAGATTGTGCTTGGCGTTCACGATTTACGGATGGAGACCGAGCCGTTTGTATAATTTTGCGTTTCAATAATTAACGATAAAAATATCGATAACGATTAAATTTCTCCGGTTGAGGAATAAATTTGGACGAAAAATAAAATCCATTTGTCAAATGGTGTAGATGGTGTTCTGGAAGAGGTCAAGAGGTGCGCCATCGTCTCTCGTCGATACGGAGTCAAGAGAGACGCGCTAGAAAAAGTCTACTAACTTTGGTCAAGGTTATACTCGTTTTTTTTTCTTCTTTGGTTTTTATAATTCGCAATATTGACTAACCGTCGGGGCGGAAGAACCCATTAATAAACGCGTCTCTTAATATTTTCACGAACCTTCACCATTTATTTTTAGGCTGAATTATTATAGGTTCCCACCACTCTCTTCTCGGGGCTTTTTCCTGCCTCTCTCTCTCTCTTTCTCTCTCTGTCCCGTCGTCTGCTCGAAATGATTTTCCTAGAGTTTTATTCACGGTGCAAGTTCATGATTTAACCGTGGCGCGATCTTCCAATCTCTGCTCAAAGCTTTCGTCTTTTCTCTTCGGCAATTTATTATTCCCGAGGTCTGGCGCGCCCTCGATACGGTCCATCGATAACTTTGCTGCTATAGTTGGATCGATACCCCACGAAAATCTCTCGTTTCGTACGTTTCTCCCCGTGGCGTCTTGCGACTTTACTTTTTATATAAAATATGTGTGTACATATATGTATATAGTTGAGAGAACGTAAGACATTCCAATAAGAAATTGAAAGCCAGCTGGCTCGGGCAAGCGGCCCATCGGTAGTTCCTTAAATATTTTTACACCCAAAGACTTTCCGAATTCAATGTGACCGAGATTTGCTTGTAGAGTTTCATTCTCGCACCGGTCTGCAAAAAATCTCTATACCTCATTGCTCTCGAATCATCGCAAAAGGAAAGTTACGTACTCAACACTCCGATCGAAGGAACGCGAAGGATCGCTTTCAATGGTCTTCTTGTATATAGATGTAACCAGGATATGAGAATCGTGCAAGAAATAAATTCATCACACAACAAAAGTGTCTCCGGACATGTATCGGGCGAGAAATTTTTCAGTTTTTCCCAACTTGGACGGGCATTTTTATTTTCTCCGGTGAATCGATGTGGTTACGTGCAACGAAAATTTCATTTGTCCAAATGTACGGGGGGGGGGGGGGGGGGATTTTTGCCGATAAAGTCTTGTTCCGTGCCGAGCACAGCTTTGCATAAACATAAACGCATTATTTATACCAATGTGTACATAAAATTGATTGCGAATCGTTGGAGGAAACATTTGAACTCGGATATGAGCGGTGCAGGGATGTGGTTCGCGTGTTAACGAGCAAACAGATCGATCCTTTCACTCCCTCCATCGCACGTTTACGGTATACACACAGGGCTCCTCCAGTATTTCGTCATTGAAAGAAAAAATATTTATTCCTTCGTCCTGCTACTTATGTTCGAGACCGCGATTAAATGTTGTGCCGGATCCCAATACGTGAGCTCGATAATCTCGCGTAAGGATTAATAAAAGTGGACGGGCGCCCTTTGGGGTACCTCTCGGTATTTTCGTTCCACCTTACACAAATGATGCAAAAAAATTACTCTTCGAAGGATGATCCACGCGAGGTTTTCGTACCAAGGCCCCGGTAAAGTAGTCGGGTCAAACAAGGCCCGAATGAATTTCCACACGGGCTGTTCCGTTCTTTCCCCACGTCCAGTTTGTGGGGCTTTTCACTTTGGAAAAAACTTGGAAGTTACACAATTTTTCAACGTTTCTCCGTATAAGCTGGCGGATAAATTGAAAGTTGTGAGATGCCCGAGGCTCTCGTTTCGATACGAGATATACACAGATTGCTTCTGAAAGTGCGCTCTCGTATATAAATCGAAACTTTAGTTACGACTTTGAAGCGTGGCTCGGTAGGGAGAAAGTTTCCATCTTTGAAAACTATGCAGAATTTATCTTTTCTTTCCCGCTGGCTCTTCCTATTCCCACAATGACTCTTGCGAGTTCGCAATTTGCGGCAAGTCTCGATGTCGCGCGCACACACACACACGCGCGCGCATAAAGTTTTCGTCGAGAAACGAGAGCGTTGGAAAGCGCGTGACTTTTATCGCACTTGCTTCAAGGAACCAAAGAACACGACGGAAGCGTAAATCGACCGGGACAAATAAATGGATTGTGAAACAAGAGCGAGACAATTTCTCCGATTAATCGGTCCTTTTATGGTTACCGGACAGTTACCGAACTCTGACGCTCGCAAAGAAGATGGGAAGCTATCCGCGCGAACGTCTGCATCTTCATTATGACCGAAAAAACGCGGGTCTGGAGGTTGAAGAGCCCCATCCCCGTCATCCTCCTTCGGTGGCCGAACTGACGTGACGAGCGCGCAACAATTGAGATTTGGCACTGAAACGAAAACGGAGAGCTCGGTGTCTCGTCGCGGTTCCCTTTTTGGCATCTGACACGAATCAACATTCTCTTTCCTTGCGTTTGACTGATGTTCGTACTGGGATTGCGGCTACTGTCTACTGGGCTGAATAGCCCACGAGTTTAACGTCTCTTTTCAGCAATTGGAGATTGGAAGGACGCGACGTTCTCTTCAGCATGAAAGGCAAGAGACTGGGGGCGAGTGCGCTGCATTCTGGCCGGATGGTACGGAATTCATTGCGGAGTATCATCGGCGGCTACCGAGCACACTGTTTTTTTTTCCGCAAAACGTATGTATCATTGAAGGCTTGCATCGAAATAAACTGCAGTCTTTCCGCTTCGATTTTTCGCCATCTTTCCTCCTCCCGTTCCGCCTTCCACTCGCCTTGGTCTCGATCTTTTCTTCCAGCTCGGTCTTGGTCGCATCGTAAACTTTTTCCTCCTCTACCGGCTGTTATCTTTCTTCCGTTCTTCTTCCTCCTCCTTGGGCGATATTGAGTTAAAGTGGACGTCCCGAAAAACTTTGAAATTAAATTTATCAGCCACAGTCGAGAGCGTGCGCCTGTGTCGAAGTATCCCGTTAGGGTAGCGCGCGAGATGATCTTGTAGAACGGACTGTTAAATGTGAGAATATCCGAGCGGCACGTGCGCGTCTTGCGGGATTAGGGTATTAGGGCATTAGGGGAAACTACTTGCTGACAAGTTTGGTCTTGGCCGGGAGCGCTTTCCGCGCAGGTATAATGGGCGGTGATGGTGCAGCTTGCGGCTCCTCTTCTTCCTTTGCTCAGAGGTCCTCCTGTTATTACGTACTTCCGTTTCAGCTGACGCTGAAACGAACGAGGAAGACCAGTCGGGCTAACTGAATTACAATCACCGCAGCAGGCAAATGGGCTCTAAAGACGAACAAAGAAAAAACATGCTTGACGATACAGAGCGAGAAAGAGAGAGAGAGAGAGAGAGAGAGAGAAGTGAATGAACGAATAGAATGCACGAGTATAAACGTTTTTGTGCAATCGCGTTCCAACTTGTCGACGCAAGTTCGTTATGACTTTTTTTGCGGTCGCTCTCGAGCTAGCCTCTCTTCGTATGCAGGCGTAACAAAAACACTGACCGTAGGTACAGCCTCGAATGTCCAACGCTCTCCCGAATCCCTCTTGACATACTTGACCCGACTCGTTGTGTACCGGTGAATAGCGGATATGGCGAACAATCGATGTAGAAATCAATCAATAGTCAATCTTGGTAGTAGGGCTGTTCCCAAGAGAGGACGAAAACGTTGAATCGTCACGCACGAGGTGATCGAGGCGAAGGGGGCAAGGGGAATAGGCCAGGTATCGTCAGCCGCATAGAAAGACTCGCGGGATGGTGGTGCCCAACGAATCGATCGCGTTTTTGGGCATTCGGGGCTACACTATTTGTTCCGTGCTAGAGTGAAAACTCGTCCCTTGCTCCATTCGGCTCTGTAGCTTCGTACAAACTTCTCGTACCTCTGGTTATCGTCTCTATTGCAGTTCTCACGTATACGAGCGCGGGGCTGCCGTCAGCCTCGCGATCGGAATAACAATTGCGACGAATCGAGTCCTTATCGTTCCTGGCCACCCTCCCGATGCCCCGAGGGCTTCGCTCGCTCTCTCGCTCACGGGTCACTAAAATGCGTGACATTCCCACACAGACATAGGACGGTTATTCCTGGTAACTAGGATATCATTTTCCCAAACCCGACCAAGAAAATTTCTCGACTCGCGTATCCAGAAGGCGAGCCATTTTCTCAAAAAAAGTTCGGCTTGACGCGTACGTGTGTTTTCATTCGTAGGAGCGTGGGTCAAAAGAGCTTGGGAGCTTACCGTAGGCGATGGGGAATGCGCATCGACCTCGAGGATCCCTCGTGTGCATTGAGATGTATCGGGGCAAGACGGACACCTCGCAAGCATCCGTGAAATATTCATTAACCGTGATTACACGAAGACACGAAGCAAAGGGGGACGTACTAATAGAAAATACGGCGAGAGCTCGCGGCTACTCCCGAGACCCTTTCAATCCGAGCGACCAACATTCAACTGCCTCACTCCGTACAGCCGTTCTAATTATTTCTCTAATTATAACTAGGAGGATACGATTGTCGGAAAAAAATCCCTTGTGTACTTTCTAATGGCAAAAAACATTATTTTCGCTTTTATCAATTGTTCGCAGATTCGTTAATGTTTAACATGAAAAATCATAGTAGAATAGCACCCAAGTAAAATTCAATTTACGCCCTGTACTTCTGTACTAATTTAAATCCGGTTTGTCCTCCGCGAGAGGGAACATTCAAAGGAGAAGATTGCTTCGAAATCTTCTTCCCTTTAGATTTTTCGTCTCTCCAATCACGAAGGATTGGGGAGCGAATAGTTTGTTAGCAGACGATAATCCCGAGCTTGTCGGATTGCAGCGAGGACTTTATACGATTGCCGAACATTGAATTTTTTTGCGAAACAAACAGCCTCCGGGAGACTCGTGCGTGTGCGCGCGTTCGTGAGCAGCCTGTATACGCGCATACGAGAGACGAGCACGTGGTAGTGGGATAAAATCTGAAGGGATTTCGGATTCACTTGTGGGAAAGTGAGAGTTGTTCGAGTAACGGGATAAGCCGAGATGTCCTTAGGATATGTTTAAGAACAGCCGTGTATATAGACACCTCCTCGCGATATCAAACTGATATCTTCGGTCTCAGAAATCCTGAATAGGCCTCCTCAAAATTCCTCCCGGTGTTTGAATATTTTAAGCCCGGCCTGCTCGACGAAACACGTAATCGATTTGGCAAATAATTTCTTCAACATACATTCAAATTAATAACGATCGTTTGATATATTTCTGGGCTTAAACGAAAAATGGAGAACGTTCGTTGTACAGTAATATTTTGTGGTGGCCAAGTTTGTCTCGTGTCGTTTGTGTCCCGTCACCGGAAGCGCACGAACCCGAAACAAGCGAAGGAAGGAAAAACGATAAACAGAGGAGGTTGGGGCTAATCGTGAAGTTTCTGGAGTCTCGGTGACGAGAGACGACGCGAGAGTAGCGCCGAGAGAGCTTTCAAGTGTGTACACGAGTGGATCATGAGAGAGAGAGAGAGAGAGAGAGAGAGAGAGAGAGTGAGAGTGTGTGTGTGTGTGAGAGGCGCCTCTCACCTTTGTACTCGCCTATACAAATCGCTTCTTCGTACAAGGGCGATCTTATATGCCCGAGGGAGGGAATATCGTGTAGAGGGTACGTGTTAACGGGTCACGCTTGCGTTAACCGTGAAAACTTGAGAGAGCCGAGTGTGTGCACCTCGGTAGATACAAAAGCTTGCCTATCAACCCTTTATATATTCCATATAATAGACGTTGTGCAAGCGTCGTCTGCAATTATATCGATCGGTTTCCGCGAGCCGCCATCTCCAGCCTTCTCTACACAGAGAAGAAAAATATTTCATGAGGAAAATTGATTGGACAATGTCAGTGAAATTTGAGGGCTTCCCGAGAGGGATGGCCACAATGAATATCCAATCCATCGTTACTTTCACCCGAAAGTTTCCTCGCTACCTTTGCACGTTATCGATACTGCATTAGGCCTGCTCGGACGTGGATCTTCGTACTCCAGAGCGCACTTTCCGCGTTGGCTCGACCCTCGTCGCCAAATAACCAACACGCTATAAACTCAAACTTCTCCAAGCTTGTACAGACGTGCACCGGTTCGTTCGAAACTCGACATCACACAAATACGAATTCACACGACTCGTATTTTTCTCGTACGCCCCGTTGCTCATTCCAATGAAAATGTTTATTCGGGTCAAGTCGAAAACAAAATTTATATAACGCGGAGGAACTCAAGAACTTTTTACCGCGTGCCAGCTCATTGCCCGGAATGACAAAGTTTTTTTTTCCATTCGAAGGTCGGAAAATTCCTACGTTCTCGCCGCAAGGCCATTTTATAGAAATGTAACGAGAGGATGAGAGAGCCGGAGAGGGTCGAAAGGAGAGGGAGGGGAAAAATGGTGATCCTGTACGTGGAAAGATTGAATGGAGTAGAAAAAACGGGCCGCCGAATCGAACGTGTATTTTTTCCACTCTTCGAGGGACCGAGGGTTAATTAATTGATTAGTCGCTCGCTCGTCGCACAAGCTTGTATCCGTGTAACGTTGACTGTCACTACTTCTGATTACTGCGAGGACAGTCCTCGGAAGCGTCCTTTCCCGTACATATATAGCTGAGACGGATTCGAGGTCGTTAGCATTCGCGGAACGTACTCTCACAGTTCGTTAACGACGAGCTGAAAGGCTTTATTACCACCGCCAAGAGTTCCCCAGTCGAGAGATGCGTATTTCGCTGGCTTGAAATATTTTTCTCTTTATTTTCCTCGCCGAGTCTTTTTTTCTCGCTACCTCTCTCTCGCTCGCACCCTTTTCTGCCTCGCGGATAGCAAATTTCACGTAAAATCTCCATGTCGGCGTACATATTTGCATTTACCCTGCCCGATGACTCGTCGAGTATCTCCCACGCCACAGGATTACGAGAATTTATGAATTGCAAGCATACCGGGCAGTGTGCAATCCGGACGGAGAAACAGCGCGAGAAGAGCGAAAAATTCGAATAGAAGACACTCGTCGAGTTCCTCTGTGCTGTTTTATTATAATAATCAATACTTTTGTCGATGGAAAGGTTTCCGGACGGACGAAGGGGGTTCAAGGGTTAACGTAGAGTGCATGCCCGAGAGGATTTCATTAGCATTCGTTAACGGAGAATCGGTCTTGTGGGACTTTGTCCGGAATATACGTGGGTCTTGCCGATCATAATGACAACTGTAATATGAGGCTTTTTTCCGCAAGCTGTTCTTTCAAAAGCGTCAATGTCAATGTTTTCTCAATGAAAATTGAAGGCTTTGTGGGGGGGGGGGGGGGGGGGGGGGATTAGTGGTGATTTCGTACTCTGGGGTTCAAAACACATCGATATAGACTTGGGAAAAAATAAATAAAAAATTCACACTGTTTTCCCGCCTCGGCCAAAAAAAAGTTCCTTCGCTCAATCGCCGCTCATTTATTTTCTCTTTCGATTTGGAACTTTACCCAGTGTTTGTTCTCTTCGTTATCGTTTGTTCCTTAAAATCCCGTTTGATCTACTGAACTGCGTTTATTTTGCGATTTCCGCCGAATTTTTAAGTCGGGCCATCGATTTTCGCCAACTTTTTCACCCCCTTTGCCTTTTTTCGGCCGTTTATCAAGTGCACTTTCCGGGATAATTAATTGCCATGTCGGGATGAATCCAACGGCATTCTCAGGGTCTATCAAAATTCTTTTCAAAACAGTTTAATTGAATGTACGTGACTCCAGTAGGAACGGCCGTACGGCTGTATGAAATTTCAGTATTTGGATGATTCGGGAATAGTGGCCAAAAGAGACGCAAAGATTTTTTCGACTTTTAAGAAATTTCAGAAACCTATTCGATAAGAAATTTTCCACTGATTACGAATATCCCAGAGTTTTTGTTAAAAACTCAAAATTAGGTTGGCCAAAAATTAGGTTTGCTCAATGAATTTTCTTCATTCCGCAACATGGGCGAAATGCTAACCACTTAGAAACACGACGTGGCACTTGGCACACGTAAATACTTCATATAGCTATAATAATAATGATAATATGGACATTGCCTGGCTCCAAACCTATCTGGTATCCTACATTTTATTCAATTTCGATACGAGCGGTAGAAAATACAATGATATATAAACGAGAAATATATATGTACAGGATGTTTCAAAATGACCTGACATTTTTAATTGCGCGAATTTTTTTTTTCTGGCGCACATAGAATACTGATCTTTGACAACTGGCATCAGGAAGTATTGAGGCTTAGTCATGGAGAATTACACGATCGAGCAACGCATAGAAATGGTGAAAATTCACTACGAAAATGGTGAAACTTTTGCAGAGACGGTTCGAAAAGTCCGCACGTCTTTTCGTCACCATAACGCACCATGTAGCAACATTGTCGTGAATTTAATCACAAAATTTGAGGTTAGCGGTTGAATTCTGACCGCGAAAAGTAGAGGCCGTCCTCGTAGCGGTCGGTCGTAGGAAAACATAGCCGCAGTGAGTGCGAGTATTGACGAAAGTCCTTCCACCTCGATTCGCCATAGTGATCACCAATTGAATATTTCAAGATGCTCTGTGCAGCGAATTTTGACGAAACATCTGCACGCACATGCTTACAAGATCCAATTGACAAAAGAACTGCAGCCGTCATTTATCGGATATTGCGTTCCACGCACAACCTTCGTGTTTGTACCTTATATTGAGATAACAAAAATTTGTACTTGTCAAATAAATAATACGTTTTATTAATAAATAAAAATGTCAGGTCACTTTGAAAGACCCTTTATATATTCGTATAAGAGAGAAGCAAACACTCGTCGAGCGCTCGTCACGAAGACTCTGATGAGAAAACGGCGCGGGTGGTGTCGAATGTCCGGAAAAGGATATCGTCCATTAATGAAATAGAAGCTGCTCGATGCTTGAAACGAGAGATAAAAGCTCGAGGATATCCCGAAGTTAATGACAGTGAAAGCACCGCCGGTATATTTACTCAGCGTTAACATTGATGAAGTGCTTGCTCGTCGTGCTCCGTCCTTCAATGTCTTTTCTTATTTTTCGTCCTTTTATTTACCGTCTTACGTAGCCCGCTGTGAAAATTCACCCTGATCCGTGTTGACATTTCGCATGAAAAGTTCTCGAGGGAGAAAGTAGCGAATTCCCACCCTCGGAGAGTCTTCGATATCCAGACACAAGTACCCTACGTGTGGACACACGTTCGGTTGGGTCTCTCTCGGCAGGTGGAACGTACAAGGGCGTAAGTCGTATTGGCTCGGCGTATCGAATTCTTGGGTTTGTGATCTTTCGTAGCTGAGCTCTCGTCGACGATTTGGGTTGATCGGGTTAGGCGGCTTTGCGAACTAACCGCGCGCACCCTCTCTGCCTCTCAACGATCTCCCGCGATACTTTTTTCCCTCGATTTCACTTTCGCAATTTTCTCATTCATTGAAAAACTTTGTCGAGTGTATTCAGACTGGACAAAAGTTTCGGTCTTTCCGATTGGGGGTCGCAATTTTTTTTCTTCTCTTTTAATCCGTGTGGATCATCGAAGACGAAGGCTCGTTGGAATTGATCTTTTTTGTTTCCCGAATGAGTCCAATGGCAGGGATATTTATTTTTCCCTCTAACAGCCGTATTTCACGTTTGTGGCCTCGAGCGCTCTCGTTTATTGTCCCGCTCCTTTACATCCTTCAAATTGATCGAGACGATAGCGCCTAGGGCTAGTTTCCCAGCTATGTGTGGTATCTCTCTCTCTCTCTCTCTCTCTCTCTCTCTGCCCCTCTGGATCTTTGTCCGCGTATAACATAGCCAACTTGTTCAACGAGATATCTGGTCAGCGGCGTCGTTGAATCTAACCAGGAATAGGACCACGTCCCATGGGGCATGGCTCGTATAGTTACTTCGAATAAGCGCTATAAAATATATACAGGGTGACCCGTTAGGATTATACTGCCCGGATATCGTTGAATGTTAAGGGCCACCTACGCGTGCGTTTAGAAAAAAAAAACGTTACTTCCCATAACGACAGTTTGGAAGATATTCGGACGGGTCGTCGAGACCTACCACCTTGTATACCGCGAATAAACGAAACTGGAAAGGAAAATGGAAAGGAGGAATCTTCACAACCGGCCCGGTTTTCCTCAATTTCCCGGTGTTCCGACCTTCGAAAAAATTAATCGTCCGTGGGAACTCCACGTCGCGAAGGGTCGCAGAGCATAAGTTCGCGCTCTGGCATAGTCGACCACCATGAAGACACTTTTATGTGTATATATATATATAACAGAGTGTCACGACTGTGTATCAACTCCGTGCGGGTCACTATTCCTGTCTCTGCCCACGTGCCCAGTGGAATTGACGTGTACTAGCGACCTCAATCCGTCGAGGGTCGCCAGAATTCTCCCGTGTATATTCTCTGTCCTGAGGCACGGGAGGGCGAGAGAAAAAGAAAAGAGGGTGAATCCGCAACGTCGAATTTTGTAACCTATTTTTCGCCGGAAAACGCGCGATTCCGCTTCGATTCTACGGATCGTCGGTCAACTTCCGGTTTAATTTAACACTAGAATGGAAGCGAAGAGCTGCTACGCGTTTCACCTGGACTTGGTCCGTTAGACTGCGCTATGCGTCGTGTACGCGTAATATGCGTACACGATTATAATATATATAGCAAAATAATGATGTATAGGAATATTCGGGGTGAAAGATTTTGTTTTCATTTCGATGTATTTCGCGAGAGAACGTTACTTGGTCAACTGACTTTTGAAAGGACTCGTTGAAAGTGGAAATAAACTTCATACGGTCAAAGAACAGAAAGCTTCGAGTGAACGCGAAGAGTGAATACTCGTTTTGGGCCTCGTTCCTATTCTTAACCAAATTACACGTAAAAGGAACTCTATCGTGAAATTCTATTCGCAATAGTTTCACGATCGGAAGTCTGGACGGAACTATGTGGGTATTTTTCGCAAAAATAAACACGGCGCAAGGGAAACGCAAAAAAAAAAAAATCGAATGTCTCTTGAAATATACGCATATGTGTAAACGCACACACGGGTACTTGGGTCTCTGATGATCAGCCCGACACGGCTGTGGGTAAATTCGTGCTCCGGTTCTTACGTGGGTCGCGCACAGAGATGCAATAGATTCCTGGCATTGGGGAATATCCGTATTGACTCGTACTACTGTGACTCGGACGCGCATCGTACTTGGACAGTTTCTTCCAGGCAAAAATCATATAGATTATGTTTAAAAAAAAGTTAACGATTGCTCAGCGTGTCGAATCGCCTCCTTTGTCACGGAGAGAAATTTTAGAGGAGGCACAAAGAAAAATTCTAGAGTAGGAAGAAATCCCTCACCGGCTTGTTGAAAATGAGCTCTCGCTCATTTTCCTCCGACGGGTGAATTGAGCGAGCGTGGTTTGAATATTTCAGCACTCTGACCTCAGCGTTATCGCACGAACCTACGTGTGTGTAGGTGCTCGTCGTGCCTCGTGATAGTTTTCCCGGCCAATGGGGAAATGAATAAAGTGAAGATAAGGAAAAATGCTCTATCGGGTGGCGCGTAAGTTTGTATGAGAATGTACATTGTTGGGAGGTCACGTACCGGGAGACACGGACCTTTTCCTGGACTCTTTGAAATTATTCCAAAGGTCTCGCGACGGCGTGACGGAAGCCAAGGCTTTTTCGGAAGCTCGCGAAGGAAATTCGAAGCGTCCTCGAGAAGGGAACTTGTTTGCGCTTTAAATTCATTCGTCCGATAGTTGTCAGTGCTTGTCAACGCCCTTTCCAATGCTACATTATAAATTGAGATAACGTGGCGGCGAATCGTCGTGCTTTCGTAATTTGTCAGGCGTCTTTATGATGAACCGCGTGTATAATTGACCAAGGATAATTGTGGATATTGAGATAATTGGTTGGATCGGTGATTTTGGGAGGCAATTTAACGGTTGAATCTCGGCGAGCTTGGGGTAAGCTCGGGTGTCCCGTTTCTCGATCCGACTGGGCCATTAAACTTGACGATGTTCGTCGTTACCGTCGGGACTTTTATGGCTGTACGTTGATTTGCCGGTGGATCGTCAGAAACAAATTACAGAAAAGCCAAATGAAGCACACGAGTCAATTTTTTTCTTATTTTTTCCACCTATGATACTTTTCTTAACGAGGTTTGCAAACATCACTTGCGTGGGATCCATCGTACTCACTACTGTACAATAAAAGAGAATAAGAGATGGGGCAAAGGTCAACGTGCCTACGAGCGCGGCACTACTCCCGATTATTGGCTTGTTTTCCTTTTCGCAATTTTACGACGAGGCTTATCCTCGCGGGGCGATTTACCAAACTTGAAAATTTTCGTCGCTGTACTTTTTGACACGGACAAAGTGTGAGCCTCAGGCCGAAAGGCACTTTTTCTCACTCACTCGATCTTATGGCTACAAGGAGACGATGTAACCCTTCGCGTATCGAGCCACCCCAACAGAGTCCCGGCGGATTGTCCAACACGAATGGGATCGGCCCTGTTTCGTTTGCCATTCCGCTCTCTCTCTCTCTCTCTCTCTCTCTCTCTCTCTCTCTCTCTCTCTCTCTCTCTCTCTCTCTCTCTCTCTCTCTCTCTCTCTCTCTCCCTCCCTCCCTCCCTCTTTGTTCCTCTTTACCTCAGCCGCGCGTTATAGCGCCCTGGAGAATTCTCTCGTGATATACTTTTTCGCAACGGTGACCCGGGATTTGAGTCACCCTCGTGCCGAGGGATGCTTTCACAACGGGATGAAAATAATACGAGAAACTTGGCTTGGCGGATACGTTGAACAAGCCTGTCGGATAATGCCAGAAATTCTTTTGTCCAGACCAAAGAGCAGGGCCCACATTAATTTTCCCCTGATTCGAGAGTCTCGCCGTTGCTACAGCGATATCCTGTATCGATATCTTTGACGTTATCCATATTTCAATTTGAGATTGTCTTTCGAATGTGAAAAATGCTTGCTAAAGATTCGAGTAAATATTTGTTTTTCGAATTGGTGTCAGTGATTTTGGCGCCATGTGTCACACCGACACCGAGCGGCCATGAGTGCGAGAGATATAGCTGATTTGCAGATTCCCAGTGTTCTCCGAGACAGTTGATATTTCGAAAAAAAAAAGATAAGAAACACCTTACGCTCTGTTGAACGACGACCAATGTCTTTTACTTCGTTTGCCCGAAATGTGGTCCGTCTAGGAGAAAAATTGGTCGTAGGATTTTTACCGACCGGACCCCTGAGCCATGTCCTTAAATTCGGGACGTATGAAATTTAATTGAGATTCAGCGACGGTAGAAAGGACAAAATATGTATCGTGGGCTGTCAGGAAGATAATTTCTACACTTATCACCTGGCGTGCGACGCCTCACCGAGAGAGTATCCGGTCGGTAATAAATGTCCTGGGTCTCCGATCGCGTCAAGGTAGAGCTTCGATTTCAACTGCGCGTTATAGCCCCTAAATACAATCCCGTTCATTCCGGAAGTCGACTGCTCTTTGGCCCTGCGGTCGGTAATACAGGAAGCCGAATTCTCCGCTTATCCTGAGGATTCGTAGGACCTTTCTTGACAAACCATAACGAGGAAAACAGTTGGGAGTTGAATCCGTCGGCTTTTAACTTCCGGCTCTTGCTCGCAGGTGGCGTTCTCAAATAAACCCCTGCCGCTTAGCTCAACCGTTGCAAGCTCGCTCTCCACCCCCTCTAATCCTCGTTACCCCGATCGTCCGTTACCCATAGAATTCGTGACCTTCACCTTTGCCTAGCTTTCGAAAGCTTCCGCTCTTACAACTGTAAGGTTGCACGTACCATAACCTTGGTCCAAAAACCTCATTTTCACCTAAGGCTGATCATTGTATTGGAGGATCACTGGAATTTTCAAGTTTTTTCAATGGACTTGACATTTGATGGATCTTCCTTTTTTAATGGCAATTTTTATTACCGACCCCGTGTATCGTAAAAAAAGTCTCCAAGTTGTCGAAAAAGTAGCGAAAAGTATCAGGAGTGAAGAAAAAATGGTAGAAAATTTGGCTGAAAAAATTGGTTACCTCCGAGCTCCGCATCATTCAGTAGTAAAGCACGAGCATCGGGTCAGCCGTGACGTCACGCGCGTCACGCGAGCTCGTTGGCCGTATCCTGACGGTGCGTTTGTGTGTGTGTGTGTGTGTGTGTGTCTCAAACGCGTCAACTTCCGCTCGAATGTGTACCGTTTTTCATCCTTCGAGTCCCGGCCGAACCGTGTTCGCGAAACCTGCCTCGCGGCTGGCTTACCTGCAACCTCATATTACCTTGCCTGCTATCTCGACCCACCTTTTATATTATCGTTTAAATTTGATCCGGAAGTTGATCGTATCAAACCGACTCGTGCAAAGACGTTCGTACCTTAGTGCAAAAACTCTCGGCTACTGTACGCTTTGTACAGTTTTATTGGCGATCATCTCTCTCGCTCTCTCTCTCTCTCTCTCTCTCTCTCTCTCTCTCTCTCTCTCTCTCCCTCTCTCTCTCTCACTCCGAGCGTTTTATTTTACGATGTTCCGACACGTGGAGTAAAATATGAGACACGCTAGGTTGCTCTTCCTTTTGGTATTGAAAAATAAATAAGACATTTTTTAATAATCTCTCTTAAAGAACGTCTCCTCTACACAAATTCTAAATGAATCGTAAACAAATCGAGTAAATGCTTAATAAATAAATATTGATTTTTAACTCGTTAGCATAGAAAATAAATTTGATTGATCGAAGCTCGTGGGCATCGAAGAAATATGGAAATATTTCTAGTAGATTTAACGAGACAAGCGGAAACTTTGCGAGTGCAACAGGGGATGAACATTTGTATTGTTTTTGTATAGGCCCTCCTCTCTCTCTCTCTCTCTCTCGTTGCTCTACACGAGGAAACACGAAGAGCAACGGAAAGCGACGAGGTTGCGCGGCTGTGCAAGTTAACCGGGTCGGTACCCCGCGATATTACCACTCTAACGCGAGACCGAACGAGAACAGGGAGTACAAGGGTTCAACTCATCTCACCCTCTCTCGCTATTCTCCAAATCGTGACGGTTGTGCGTGATTCTCGCGCCAGATCATTCGCGCACCTTCGAGTGTTATCTCACTATTGTCTCTCGTGTCACGTTTCATTTGTTATTATAAAATAAAAACGGTGGATAATTATCGAGTTTCTCGGAGCGGAAAGTCGCTCGGATTTGTTTGGGGTGTGTCGTTTATTCGCTCATTTGAATAATTCATTTGATACTGGATCGAGTCGGTTTTGGTCGTAGGTGAATTTCTGTTAAAAGATGATTAACGCGTACGAGTAATTAACGCTACCATCGGTGTTAACTTGATCGTGTCTATACTGCGATAGGATCAGTGATTGCGTTTGATTGCAGAATTTATCCCGAATGGATGCAAAGCTAATTTTCTCTTTTCCAACATATATGCGTGCAAAGAATTATTGTCCGATAAATTTATGTAAAGTCCTTTGTTGATGATAAAACTCGAGTTTGGAATAATTTGCGTTGTTGGAGATTGGTGCAAGTAACTCGCGAGATAAAAATTACGAGTCCGCAAGGACAATGTGTTTTTACGAAGCTTGAGCCTCCTTCGTTAAATACAACTTTAAACCCTTTGTGCCCGATGCACCGGTTAATCTTGCCGTGATTATATTCGCTGTATCACCTCTAATGCGTAAAGGTGGACGCCTCAGTCGTATACACTCGTTTAAGCTCAATTACCAATTGAGCATGCTTGATTCCACGTATGACGTGGATTTTGGTAAATCGCTCGCACATCGGAAGCAACTTGTTTTTGAAAATATTGAAGGATCGTTCAACGATAAACTGTTGCAATAAAATAATTACTTCATTTTTTTCTCTCTCCGACACGAAAATAACTGAATTGATTAATTTCTCAGATTAAATTCCTGGATATAATAATATTCCTGAGCCACTTAATGTATAAATTTCCGAGAAAATGTTGCTCGAGATCCTAGAGTGTTGAAAAAAGGCAAAAAATCATTTTTCGCTAGCAAATGAAAAGGCACTTGTGAATAAAGAAAATTTCCTGTATTTCATCAAGTTCACAACTCTGAAGTAATTTATAGACGAGGGTCGCTGTGTACATCATCCCCTGTACCGAATAAACTGTGACCGCGCAAATTAGTTGCTGAAACCTTAACGTCTCCTGGAGTTTGTGCATGTAGATCGAAAGTTCGATGTGTCAAGTAACAGGCAAGTTGCCTACTTGACCTCTCTCTCTCTCTCTTCTGCTGTTTCCGCATGAAAATATCTACCTCAAGGCTCACGATTGTCCAACTCTGTAGCAATCAACGCAAAACTTTTGCCGACCATTTCGAATAGCTACGAATACAGTTTTCCTTGACAACACGAGCGGCAGGGGCGCGATAATTCGATCCCCCTCATAGACTCGCTGTCTCGTGGGACCTAATAAGACTCCCGATCCTTTCGAGGCTCTTGTTGGTTCGCTTCTCTTGAATATGTATCGTGAATAGAGGGAAACCCGCGTGAAATGCCTTTCCTTTTATCTCAATTTTCTTTATTCATTTGTCAAAACGATACAAGGGGAACATTTGTATCCAAAAATTGTCAATAACATTAAAATCATTATTCTCGAAGCGTCAAAAAAGCAAATAAAAATAATTTTCTTTAAATATTAATGTTGATTTATTTTTTTAAGTATTGCGAATTTCATTTTAACATTCTTTGTAGTATTTCAGTTTTTTTTTTTCAAAGCTTATTTATCAATTGTCCGATTTACCAAAATCGGGTTAATACCGAAATCTGATTATTAATTTATCATTAACGAATAATCAATTGTCCGAAGCCTGTCAAACCAAACCGAATATTGTGTAGAGTTTTTTTTTTATTTCCAGTCAGGAGAATTGCGTATGAGGATTTTTAGTTTGGAAACAATTTCATTCAGAGAAATTTGTTCGTGAGGTTTTCCTCCGAACGATTTGTTCTGTTTCGCGTGGACTTGCCTTTATTACGATATTATGTGTATGTATATATATATATATATATATATGTGTGCGTGTTCGTATCCAGGCATTAAATAAGATTTGGAGGAGCATTAATTGTCCAACGAAAGATAAAGAAGTGGCAAATTTGCGGTATAGCCGCGACCCGCAAGAGAGAAGAAAAGTAAAAATGGTTTACAACTTTCTGGAAGGAGAATATCCTCCACTGGGGATGAGCGGAAATCGGCCTGACTCTTCGAATCTCCTTGATCCCGCTATTGAAGCTCGAAAGCTCGTAAGTACAGATAGGTGTATACAATAGCTCGATTGGTGATGTATAAAGTCGCTCCTTTATCGTGTGGACAATGTGCGATAGGAGGATCTTTGAAAATAACGACGCCAGGCAAATGAAAAAGCACGGATTAATTTTTCCAACGGTATTGGAAAGGTTATGATAGTACTCGAGAACGCATAAAAAGATCATTGCCAATTTCGTTTTTTCGCTCTTAGGATACACTCGTAAATCTGAGGCAATATTTGAATATTAACAGCGAGATTAACGAAAAATATTGCGCTCATAAAATAACAGACGACACATTTTTTCCCAGCCAATAAAAGCTGTGCTTGAAAATTCAAAGATGTTAATTGGTCACTGAGCCATCTCGCAGGCTCGAAGCAGAGGCTAAAGTTCAGAATAGCACTGGGCGACTCGTCACGGCAACTCGGACAGTTCGATCGCCCGACAACTTTGCAAAGTTTCCTTTCGAATTTATGCAATGCTAATTGCGATTTGACAGCAAATCTATCGACCGCGTTGACGGAAAATGATTTTTTTTTTCGCCACATCGCAAGGATACCAGACTCTTTTGGATTATTTTTCCGTATAGTTTTTTTTGTCCATTTTTGGTATTGCCGCTGGAGAGGAATACAGAGGGAAAAGAAAAGAATTTCTGAATGGAAATAAGGACAAAGCAATTTGGCTCGACGTACCAAAGTAAACTCTGTCTTAAAGGAAAGAGTTGAAAAGATTCCCGAAAATGTATATCGACGTGTACATACGTATCTTAAATTTATTAGCCAAATTAATGCAGATCCCGTGGTTTGCATAAAAATATTGGAATATCGCGTGAAAGTTCGTTTTCCAATTATGCATAATCGAAAGATTAGGCTCGTCCGAAGTGCTCGGCGTTAATTTAAATGCGAATAAGCGACGGAGACTCTGTCGACAGGCTTCTGGAAAAGAAAAACTTTACTTGCTTTTCCAGCACACTGAGAGCAAATAAGTGCTGTATATCAAACGAGAAAGAGAGGAGACGGAGGGATAGAGAAAGGGTGTCGGAGCGAGAGAGGTTGAGGGAGGAGAGAGGCAATGCCCCTCGCTCGAGGACCGACATCACTTCTCGTTTCGAGTAGTAAGAAACCTCCGGCAAATCCTGGAAAATCCTCGCTTTTTCTCGTTTTCATTCCCACGAAACGCGAAATAAAATGTTCCCGGCACGTTTTCTGCTGAGCCTCTTCGTCTCAATGTTAATTCTCCATCTCCCACTCGATTTTTTGCCTATCGTTTTTTCCTCAGCCCTCAATTCTCTGATCCCACAGATCGTTCCTTAAATAAAATGTTTAATTGATCAATGGCCCAGTTGGTTGCAATTTTTCATTTGAATATCGTACGAAAAACTTCACAAAGGGGAACTTTTTGAACAAGCTTAATTCTCCGCAGTGCGTTCACGCTCACGTGTCTGCGTGTGATTTTTAAGTTTTTTTAATAACCGATCGGAGATCCGAAGCAATCGAAAAAGCTTTTCATTACGACAAGCACATATATGTTCTGTTGTGTGTGTGTGTGTTTGTGTGTGTTGCACATGAAATTGCTGACTGAACCTTGGAATTTATATGCTTGTATGTTCAGGGGGAAGGACGCTCGAGTGTTTCAAAACGATTTTTTTAAATGAAAATCAAAGGTTTCGGGGGAAATTGATGGCAGATTCGTATTCAGGGGGTGAAAATACAGCAATATAGACTTGGAACAAAAACGTTCATTTAAAATGCAAATGTTGGGCCCACCTCGGTAAAAAAAAAAACGTTTCTCTGCCCAAACGACGCTCCGGTGATTTTTGTGAATTTTACCATCCATTCCATTGCCTCTTGTTCGGCGATTGTTCAAGTACTCTTTACGGGACAACTAATTGAGATATCGAGATAGGTCAAGTGGCATTCTCAAAGTCTATCGGAATCCTTATCAAACCGGTCCTTTTTTTTCACCTTGTAAGAACATCTGGATGGTCTATCTGATGGGAAATTTTTTGCCGTTCGCGAACATCACGAAGTTTTTGTTGAAAGCTCAAAATAACGTTGGACGGAGGCAAAAACGCGGGTTCAGGGTCCATCTCTGGTTCCAAGTGAACCTCCCGCAGGCGGACAATACGCGCTGTGATTTGTTTCGTCGTGCGGTATAAATGCTCAATGTAACTCCCTCGCAGAGCTTGCAAAGTTCGCACGACCCTCGTATATATATATTTATATATATATATGTTACCTGTATCCCCAGTGTGTAATGATGCGAAGCAAAGTGTACACCTGGTATCGAGCGTGCGTAGGGCTAGTCAGCTCCCTCGCGGTTGCGAACCAGCCGTCAAGACAAACGTTTATATAAAACCTCTCATCTTAAGACGCGCACCCTTTCCCCGTATCATGAGCTTTACCAGCCACATTGGGTTAAGCGGCAAGACAAATGACTCCGTAACCCTCGAGGAACGTTCAAGGCAGACGTTTTCATTGCGGATCCTACGTTTAAATATGTCCCCGGATAAACGTGAGGTTCACGGAATTTTTTCTATTACCTCGCAGTGTGGGATTATGTTTTGAGATAAATCACGGACGTACTAATATTGCTAATTTTCATTAGAGGAAAGAGATAAATAATTACCTAACAAATCCGGATGAAAATTTCATTTCTCTTTTTATGAAATTTATCGATAAGTGATATTTTATCGGAATTTTAAAAGAACACAAGGTCATCGTAAAATATCACAAATTAATATAACCGTTTCGTATTGATAAAAGGAACTTTGATTTTGATTAATGAAAAAAAAACCAATGTTAAAAACGAACATATAAGTTTGCTTTTGATATTATTTATACGAAACGTTCTTAATAATGTATCTTTCGCAATCAGGCGAACGTGCTTTCGAAATACCACGTTTCTCGTATCTCGCTGTACCTCCACCTCCACTGCTCAGCTTCCCAAAATTTCAGCGCTCTGATTTATCGCCTACATACGTTTCGTGAACTTGGAAATAATAGAGATACACGCGTCTACTTATGGATCTCGTTATTCGAATTTGGACGATGCGATAGCGGAAAGTTCCAGCAATAAAGATCGTGCGTGCATCAAGCGATATAGAACGTATCAAGGGAAAAATAAGGCGTCGTTAACGTTCACGCGAAGGGTCCCCTCGAAAAGATGCGTGCTGTAATTGAGGCCTTACAGGATGTCAGTTGTATCGCCAGCTTCCATTTCGTTGCTTCCCCGATGTCGTTAGGTTTTTTATCAGCAGGTACAATCTCGTTTGACCGAGCACCGAGGGGGCTGTTTTGAGTACGAGTTCATAGATTGGCTGATTTCGCCCTTTGAATTGCGTCAGTTTACCGAGAAAATTCAATTATTCGGTCGGCCGGAACTCTACCCCCTGCTTCACAGGCCACCATGCTCAGTTACTTGGCCCGTATACACTTCATTGCAGAGCTCTGCCTCGTGTCGATAGTCTCGGCCGTTAAACAACGTCAGGCGTTTGCGCCTAAAATTATTCGCTTTATGATAAATGTGAAACTAAAAGTAGCCGAGGTCTCAATAGAAATTCATACGATCGGATTTCCGGGCTTTGAGGAGGCTTTTTAACATTCTCAGGCAATTTCGCTGTTCCCCTTTTATCGCGCAGGTTCTCCGGGTCGTTACGACCTCGGGGAGTTGGCGAGTCTTCGGAGTTAGGCGTGCATACTCACCCCTTGTACATTACTTGTACTTTGTAACTCGGGTGAATCATCTAGAAATTATGCACAACCTTCTGAATACAGATGGAGCATTTTACATGGAACGCTGCAGTGTGTCAAGCCGGCTTTTCTGGACCGGTCGATCCGGTGAATCAAATACATGATTGTCTCCACGCGTGTAACACGACGGGGACGAGAAATTTCTTATTTCCTTGCGCGACATTCTTCTCTTCAAGCCCACGCTGCTCGTAAGCTAGAATGCTAGCCTGGAAAAACGACACAGTGACGCATAATTGATTTTTTTTATCCCTTCGTAGACTTTGCATACGGGGTCGTTTACAAGGTGCTAATGAAACAGGAGGACCCTCTGTTTCGCAAAATCGAGTTTAAATGTTTCTGTTCGCTGTTGCGTACGGTTATTAATTAGTGAAGGATATTCTACAATAAACGGATGTGTCGGTGCAGCTTTCAATTGGAGAAATTCTTACTAAAACGAGTTTCCAACACGGTGACGAAATTGCGCGTCGATTGGCCAATATCTTGGCTATCTTGCAGAAACGCGATGCTCGTTTATCCGAGCCTTCGTTCGATGATGTAACGGGAAAACGATAGCCTTGTGTGTACATTGTCGAGGAAGGGCAAAAGCTCGATAGATTTGTGCAGGCAAATCGAGAGAGTGAGGTAAAAATAAGGCGCCTCGGTAAATTCAATAAATATTTGCCGATGTGCCGAGAATAATCGTGACAGTTGTGGGGAGGATCAAAGGGCTCACCGGCGACAGTGCCCCACCGAGCAATGTGATTGCGATTCAGCTTACGCGATTCGCAATGACCGAACCTCGCTCATTCAACCAAAACTATCCGTCATTTTTCCCAGGTGGGTATGGAGCGACGAGACATAATAACTGCTGTCTTGGGTACTTTCGGTGCTGTTGGTGTCTTGGTCGGCCTCGGACTGGCGGCGTGGCTGTATCTTCGGGCCAGGAGGTCCAAGGAGAGAGACGACGATCTGGAGGAACAGAACGAAAACGGCGAGGGCACGAGCTGCAGTCAGCCCCAGCAGACCGTCAAGAAGAACGGTTTTCTCAATCTGAAGACTCCTCTCATCAGTACGAAGGCGCTTGGGTGAGTGACGAAAAGAAACGTTTTATCTTTCAAAGACACGTAAATTATTGGCTGACGTAGCGGTAGATAAGTATTTGCGTTGTTTTTCGCCACGCTTTTGCCGCTGCGCCTAGTCCTTGGTTGGACTTGCGCACCGACGAACCCTTTAGGCAATTCGCTCACTAAGCGTTCACGAGATGTCGTCGTTTTCAAGCCACGTACAGTCCAACGCAGAGATGAGGTCTCTTACATTATCCCACGTCGGCAAAGAGCGAGTGATCGATTCACGGTGAGGGCTTACCAACCGAGTCGCTCGGTCGGCAAGTGTCGCCGCTCGATAAACAAGTATTCGCTGTTTGCCGACCGCCTTACTTTGGCTCAGTCGTAGGTACAACACCTGGCGAAATTTTCGATCGTTCACTGGCGCTCCTACGGTACTGTTCTTTACCATTTACCGTTTGTCGTTTCGGTCTGACTGACCGAGCAATGCTTCGATCAAACATTACGCGCTTGGTCTGATATTTTTACACCATATACGTTTATTGAAGATCGAATTCTTAGCTTGCAAAGATTTTTCTTCTCCGTGTGTATTACAAGTCTTGATGATTCTTCATCACGTTCGAGTCACGATCAACGGCCGACGAGTGAGTCATCGGGCCTTGATTCGATTGATCATTAATATACGTAAGATTCAACTTTGCATCGTCGGAATTCAATGGAAATTCATTTATCTCGTTTTCTCAAATACCTTTTGGCATATTTTAGTTACGAAAATGCCGCAACAGTTTTTTCAAGTGCTCGTTCGTATAAAATGTAAAAAAAGAATTTTCGCTGCCCTAGAACGATGCAAACTTCAGAATCGCGTTATTACAGTTTTGTATTATTTCTCGGTGACACGAACGACCACGTGTAGGGTGCTGTGACGGCGACAGGCTGTTTTTCAGATAACGCCATTGCTTCATTGATACACGTGGACGATAGCAAAGATCATGAGCGTTTCGTGGATATTATTCCGCACGAGTCGTGGCGATCGGTTCGGAGCAGCAAGGATCGCGAGCATCGAGTTTTTTTTTTGTCAGATTGACGACAACTATTTACGATTCGTTCAAGGTGCGATCAGTTGCATGCTCTGTACGAAGAATGCTTGGCAAATTGCAATTTTCCGCGCGAAATAATTTTAATATTAGTATAATATTGGTGCGAGTCCACGTTGCCTTCGCATGGTCGCGCCATTGCCCCTTCTTCGGTTGTTCCTCCCTGGTCAATACTGACCCATCCTATAGAGCGAGGCCGCCCATGCTTCCTCTTCTTCGAAAACGGATTCGCCACGCTCCCCGTCTCGTCGTTAAATATTTATCATTTGACGAGTATCACAGTCTCCCCGTTCGACATCTCGACCTTGGCTAATCCTCGCTACGAACAGCCTCGTATCGGGCCGTTGCGAGTGTCTCGGGCTCGTGGATTTAACGTCGTTAAGCTTCTCGTATCGCGTCTATGAGTAAGAAGAGTACACAAGCGGCATTCGCTTCGTGTGCTATTACCCATTGGCAAAGAGCCACAGTTTTTCGTAGGACGCATGGAACAGGGAGAAGCTCGGATTTCGTATCGGCACCCGCGAGCCCCCGTCCTTCTTATCGAGCGATACCGTTGTACACACAAGTCCGCGGCACTTGGCCGGGGACTACGTTTCATGCGCCCGTTTTCTCCACAACACGTAGGAGCATTCTCGATCCTCTCAAGAGATAGCAATGCTTCTGCCATTGGATAATCAAGACGAAGTAGTCTCTCGGGTAGCGGAATAACTGTCCGTGATAGGCGGCGGCTGATGAATTTCGATAAATTTGTGGATCCCGTCTTTTATGGCTTGTTACATTTGAACGATTTATTTTGAGATTAGTCGGCTTTGACCGCGTGGCCCTTAAAATCTCCATGGGTGAACGCTCGAAGAGGAGGAAACGGGAGTCCCCAAACAGCCACTTTTCAATTTGAGCTTTTTCCGCGTGTACCAGTCGGTACCCGGTAAATTTCATTTCACCCGTTGGATGGCGGAAGGTATGCATATTTATTAAGCTGTTTATTTCTCGTTTTCGACATGGATTCGGGGAAAAGCGCGCAGGTGTGCCGAAAAAAAATAACGTCGGCCACGTCAAACAGGAGGAAAATTGGAAAATTAATTGAAAAAGAGAGGAGACGAGTTGGCTTTGGAAATTTGACAGGCCCCTCGAGAGCCGAAGGTGCCCAAATATAATTGTCAACACATCGGTCACTCTTGGAAGTTGCATCCGGTTATTAATTTCGTATATATCATTTGGGTCAAACCCCCGGACGATTTCGAGAACATTTTCATGGCAATTTTTATATATTCGTACCTCGCGGGAGATATCGGAAGTAGGAGGGGACAAAGGATGTACACGCGACGGTGGTAACGTATGGAAAATTCCGCGAGCTACTCATTTCGAGATGGCGATTGAGAGGCTGCTTCTCGCTAGCTGCACTTGCCTGTAAAAAAATGGAACAATGCGTTTGAATGGTCGCTGATTTTCAGTGTCAAACACAGGCACATTTCTATTCTCCCTACTGCTCTCTCATATTTCCTCTCTCTCTTTCTTTCTCTCTCTCTCTCTCTCTCTCTCTCTCTCTCTCTCTCTCTCTCTCTCTCTCTCTCTCTCTCTCTCTCTCGTCCGCATATTCGTATTCGGCTGCTGCCCCTTCCTCGGGCGCTTTTACCAAAGTTCCCTCGGCCCGTTGCCCTTTTTTATTTCGGTTCCATGGACAAATGGCTAGTCCATTTGGCCACGGGCAAAAGAACGAGCTACTCTTTTGCCGTTGTCGTTTCTATCTCCCTCGACGAATTCGTCTCTCTCGTGAGTCCTGTACCGAGCCTACCCAACCTTACCCCCCCGGATCCGTCCGCAACCCCCCAAACATCAGCATTGGAATCCCGGCAGACAGGGACTCGCGAACGGGTCTCGGTCGACGCGAAGCTTTTGCGCTGGGACACAAGTGCGTTCGCGTGTGAGCCTCAGCGGGAGAGCTCTTCCGAAATCTCGATATCCGAAGGTAACAAAGGAGAGGGAGCGAAAAAGTAAGGTCGAAAGAGACTCGCGGAGGGAGAACGCGGCTCTCATTCCCGTTCTTTTCATCTCATTTTCGTCCTACTCGAGTCTGTCTTTCCTCTTCCCCGCTGATCGCTCTAGCCACAATTTCGCATATTACGGAGCTGAAGAATCGGGTAGAAGCCGACGCGTCCGACGCCCGATCGTGACCGAGATAAGCGATATGATAGCGCGGGACGGAGCTTGGCGCCCCGGAAAAGCTGCGGAAGAAAGAAAAGGAAAATAAAAGTGCGCGCGGCCCTAAGCAGGTTGACGGGTCGAATTCGTGAGGTGTGGAACAGATGAGATGGAGGAAAAGTGCGCGTGAAGGAATTTCCTTTCGATCCCGCATAATAGAAGGTGGGCAATCCGATTTCTTCACGGGCAAGCCCTGGAGAATTCGCCAGACGATTTTTCCACTCGTTCGTCCTCGTCCGTTTCCTTCTCGAGCCCACCCCCTTCGCCCACGAAGGAACGATGAAACTTTATTAAAAAGGAGGTGAAGAGTCGGTTGCATTCTTGGCTAAATGTGACGTAGAATAACTGGAGTATGCTATATAGATGTTGAGACAATTATGCACGTATAGCATTCATCGGCTGGTCTCGGGAGGCTAGGTGTTCGTGGACAAAGGGCCGACGTCGTTTAAGTATCGCGCATAACGTGAGAAACAATGGGCCACGTTGAATTTTTGTTGAGTTGGCACACAGCTAGCACCACCACCGTTGGGCTGAAAAGCCTCGGTAGGTAGAGCGGTAGGTGATGGCGAAGAAGCAGGACTCGTTACTTTTTTTTCAACAATGCCGCCGCGCGGGCATCATAGAAAAACCATCCCCCCCCGCATTCGATGAATAGAAAAAGAGAGAGAGAGAGAGACTTCGTTACAACAAGACTATAATCGTTTCCTCAATGTCCAAACTTTTATCCGGGATTATTGTTCCTCCTGCTCATTGAATGCAATGACGACAGAATCTGGAGGATGGATTTGTTTGGAAAGAAAGGAATGCCGTAATTGTGTAACAGTTAACGAACAAATTTTATTCCGAAATAAATGGTTTGATTATTATGTTTTTCATGATGATAATAATAATAATAACAATAGTGAGTGCATAAGGCATAATTCTCAAGTGATGCGTCGAAATGTAATCAAATGAAAAAGAAAGAGGGTTTTGAGTCTGTTCATTTTTATTGCATTTTAAAGCCGGATAAAAGCGTTATCAATGTGCGGCGAGATTACAAAAATTGGCTTTTCCTTTTTTTTTCTCACCTTCGATCCCCATCTGCATTGTATGTTGTGTGTTTATAAAATATTTTTTTGCGTCATGTTTAACGCTCATTGGGCGCCATAGTAGTTGGTCTGACGAAAAGCGCGGATCGCGTATACGGATACCTCTCTCGGTGGATGTAGACGGGCGTGTCGAGGAAATAGAAGATGTAAATCACGAACGATACGGGGTGTTAGCCGATGATGCAGAGTGTATACGTGTTTATACGTTCCTGGAGAAGCGAGAGGAGCGTGAGTGAGAGAGAATCCTGAGCCGAGAGTCGCATCTCCGTGCTGTATGTTGCTGTTGGGCGCATGCAGCTCAAACGTTTCGCGTATGCCGATATCGCTGATATATCGTTCCACGTACGTCTGGCATGTTTATGTTACGAGCACTCTATACGCGCGTATCGAGGGTGTCCGAAAAAAAATACTCCGGATCTTCGCCAGCCAGATAGACGGTGAGATTGTGAAGAAAAAACGTCTCCGCACATTTTTCTCCGCCTCTCTGAGTTGCTGACATATCGGAGTAATCGGTGGTAGCCAATCCGGTGGGCCGGTGAGGGAACACGCTCCGCCCACTGTAGTGAAAAAAGCCTCCCGGCAAGTCTGATTGGCTGCCATTGAACAGCTAATATCTGAGCATCGGTGCATCCGGGGAAACAAACGCGTAGGTACTTTTTCTTTCGGAATATCGCGATCTACCGAATTCATCGGAGTTCGGAAAGGACCTCAGGTACACCCTGTATACACGTTGCGATTAGACGGGATGGCGGACGCCCGTGTACGGCTCCCTTACTCGAACTCTGACACAGCCGCATACTCGAATATGCACACGTCTACATTAAAACGTATACGTACGAATCCCGCACGTATTCGGGGCTGTTCCACAACACTGTACATGAGTAATTCGCTCTGTCTCGAACAGCTGTGCGGATTTGACACTCGCGCACGTATTATTCGAACTTTAACGACAAAGAGGCTTCTTTTTCCTCCGTTTGTTTGAATTTTGGAAATTTAGCTCATTCGAATTTAGGGATTCGTAATGAAGGGAGTAAAAATGAAAGATTTCGTTGGGAGCGGGCCACGGCCCGAATTCTGCGCATATATCGCTTGCTCCATATACTCGATATGGGTCAAGGTTCGGCTCGGCCCTTTCGGCCTCTTTCCAGCTACGTGACCCGCGTTACGTCAGCTTCACTTCCACAGAACTTACCGCCTCGCTCTACGGTGACGATAGTTGAGCGGGGATCAATTATATCACTATCACCCACTCTCATCTAGTCCGTGTTTCCTCATTCCCCACCCATCCCTTTTTCCCCCGATCTCTCTCCCTCTCTCTCTCTCTCTTACTCTGTCTCGCCCTCACCCGTACTTTCTTCTGCGGCGTCGCTGCGGATAATAGATTGATGAGATTCGCGAGAGGTTGATCCTTAATCGCTGCGACAGTTACCAGCCATCAGAGATTTTGTGTATAGCGCCATATATACATATATGGAGGCATATGGTATACGTATAAGACGTCTCAATTTAAGCGGCCCGGCGTCGCTGGGATTTTAAGCCGCCGTCGTCGGCCCTCGGTTGCGAGGCGATCCCTCACCACACCTCTCAGCTCTTCCTGACTCATCCCGACGCCCGCGGCGAGGCTGACGCGGAACTTTTGCGAGGCCATGAAAAAACACGACAAAAAAAATAAAATACGGTAGGATCCCGGAACTCGTGATAGATAGTTCCATTTCGGATTTGACGCACTCGCGAAACGTTCGATCGCGAAATTCGAATTTTGGCGTCTCGAATCGGTCGAGCATGAATTTCGGGATGAACGAGAACGAGTGGAAGTATGATATTTGATTAACAAACTTAATTTTTACGCGTCCGATATATGCACATGTAGATTGAGAAAAAATGGACAGTGAAGCTCCAAATAAATTGAGGGCCTTCAAGGGTTCGGCGCTTTGCGGAATTCCCAATCTCTCTCTTGCCCAGAGCTTTTTTTCATCTTTCTGTTCTCGTAGCTACACGTCTATATTTCATGGCTTGTCGATTGCGCACAAAAAAAAAACGAGAGAGAGAGAGAGAGAGAAAAGCGGAGTCAACCGCAGCACGAAAAAAAGCTGAGCTGTTTGGAGTCGTAAGTTATTCGCGAGGTCGTGCTCTGATATAGTATTATTCTATTGCTGCTGTGTGTGGGTGTGTGTATGCCTGTTTTTATGAGGTGGAAAGGCGGGGATATACTAGGCCAGATATAAAACGACGGAAACGACTCTTCGATGCTTACAACCTCGATACGCATTACGGATTATCGGAGTGATTTAATGGACGGAGAATTGTGATCGTACGAGTTTTATGATGCATAGTTGAAAATATTACAGCACGTTGCGAAAACAAAAGTGCACTCCGAGTTTATAGACTCGCGTAATATTGAACAAAAACCAATTATATTTTAGTTGTTGAATAATATTTTAAAAATTTTCTTATCGCATACGAGCGATATTTTTTTTAAGGATAACAAGACGCAACGAAAATATTTTTTGTTTTTGTCGAATGGCCGTGAAAGTTTGTTAGATTCGAGAAGAGGATTTTGGATGGCAACAACACGGAGGACGGTTCACCAAATACGTGGTGGACTTGGAATTTCTGGGAACGATTTACTTCCTAGTCCGGTGAGTCCGTTTTCCTTGCGTATTGCGAAATCAGTTTACCCACATAGGCAATGAGCTTCTAATTGAAGCCGTAGCCAACGTGCCGGCGCTCTCGTTCCTTTTATCTCTCTCTCTTTCTCTCTCTCTCTCTCTCGGCTGCGGTACAAAGCACGAGGATGTTGTATATCTACGTATGCACAAAGTATGTTGGTCCTGGACCGCGAAAGGTCGCGCAAAGTTGCACGTAGCTGTGCTCGCGAATGGCTCGTACGTGCGCCGGAAAACGAAATACGACCACGTACTACTCCAATGGAGGAATCACCCGTGCACATTATTATTGTTCGATAATTACAAAATTTTCAAGCCTACGATTCTCCACCGTCTTCGCGTGTATACTTGTTTCAATGAATTCACGCCCGCTCAGTAATGACAATGATAATTATTCTCGGAGTTACCGTTCCTACTGTTCCGGCAGAATCGCCGTTGTGATTATCGCAGCTAGCATTATCTGTCGAGGTATTTTCCGAGCTTGCAGGTCCAGTCGACAGTCGACTGCCGGAACTTTGGTAGTTTGTTTCCGTGCGTGACGTCTCTCAAAGGTCGAGTCTACTCGTCGCGGTCTCGCAGGATCATTGCGAGAAATATTGCACTGTGACGGTGGACGAGCGGACGCGCGTGATGAAATTACGAGTTCGCCCAGCGGAAACCCCTAAAAAGAGACCAGGATCGAAAAAGTTTCGAAATTCGTTCACCCCTGATCGGAGCTCTTCGTTCCCTCAAACCTTTGTCTCTTACCGAGATTGTTCCGCTAATGCTCCCTCGCTCGCCACACTGATTCAGGCGATGCTACACACAGGAAGCCCAGAGTACACGGGCGTTGGGGACTATTCGGGAAAGTGTACATTGCTCTCCTCGTGCAGCTATTAATTTATTATATTGGGAGACAGTGTCGCAGCGATTCGGTAGGAGCCAATATACTCCAGGACAGTGCCGCCAGCTGGGACTACTTGGGTGCATTATCGATTTTCAATCCAGTTTACACGAATACATTATCCCGCGTGCTCGCTGTGCTCACGGCTGCAGCTTTTGCGGCACCCACTTTGCTCTCCACGCGGAGAGATTGCCCCCGGCTTCTCGGAGCGTGTATCCAAGAGACCTCTCTCGTGCATGAACATCGCGGAGACACGAGCTTCGCGAAACTTTCTCGAAGACGTGCTCACTCTCCCCCTCGTCGCTTCCGTCACGAGAGTGATAAAATCAATAAGGGGGTTCAACGAGAATTTGGCTAGAGAGCGGCAGAAACAATTTTGCACGAGAAGTCGTCAAGGACTTTCCCTTGGTGCTTGCGACGTGACCAACATTGTTTCGATGCGCCGCTGCACGAGGCGAGAGATTACGAAGGAAAGTGAAAGTGATTTAATCTATGGCAGAAATTCACTGTTGGCATCGAGCCTGGAAGCTTCTCGGCAGCTTCCGTACGACTTTTGGCCGCTCGAACGCTCCTACTCGTCAAACGCCTCGAATACCCAACCTACTTCGCTTTTCTCTTGGTCAAACGAATGGAAATTATAGCTTACGTGGTTTCCTTTCGCGGTTCTCCGATGAACCCTGTGGCATTCTCCATCAGCGATAGTTGGATAAAGTTGTGCGGTTGAAGCCCGCAATCCAGTTTCGCATAGCGGTCCACTGATACGGACTTTGTGTCCATCGATGTGTGATACGTGTTTGGTGGAACCGGCCCACGTCACCCCGGGTGTTACTTTCTCGTTGGAGCAGATATCATTCAGGCCGCGCCGCGGCTCAGGCTCGTACGGCCTGTCCAGTTGTCGCTGCTCAAGTTTTGTTTCGTCCTCGCCTGTGAGCCCGTCCTTCCAACCACCGCGGCTGAACGATTGCAAACTTTTCGACCACGATTCTCTCCATCCGTCCGGAATGGCCAGCTGCCGAATCGAAAAACTCACGAGTGTGCAGGAGTTGCGGTTGAACGGTTTGCCGATCCGTGCGCGAAAGCCTGCACGGCTTTTCTCAGTCGCTGATCGTCTCCACTCTCTTGCTCACGATCCAACCGATAACTCTCTCCAGGCGGACGGGAAGATGTTTCATCGTCGACTCTTTCATTTCGCGTGCGAGAAGTTGGAACGGGTTGGTCGGACGAGGCTCGGAGCAGACGTAACAACGCTTCCTGTTCCCTCAACCGCCATGCTCCCATCATAAATAGAAACGTACACGATTGTTCCGATTCCCTCGTTCATCCGTTTCTACTCAATCGCCCATTGCTGTAGATCGTTTTGTGCCGAACGAGCTATAATGATCCACGATTCTCGGTGGACTATCCGGAGATCTCTCGTGGTAGGAGACGCGCGGATCCTTTGCCACTTGCAATCTGGTTAAACCTTGACAAAGTGCCAATTGGCATCGTGCCAAGAAGTCAAGTATTTCGGTACTACAACTTGAACCAACAAATGCAACAGATGCCACTTGTTACGTTGTCCGCGGCTCTCAGGAGATAAAGAGGCATAGCGAGAGGAACTGAGTCAAAAGGGTTACGAAAGAGAGGATTGGAAAGTGGGCTGCAGGAGATTGGAAGGGTTGAAGAGAGTGCCGGCGAGTCTTGAAACGTCCTTTCGTAGCTCTTCGAGTAATTTGATTAAGCGTCGAGTGAATCGGAGCTTGAAGAGTCACGCGACAATTGAGCTCGGCAAAACGTCAAATGGAGGAACAACCTCTCCAATCTACGTCCCACACACATACCCACGCACACTATAGCTATAGCACACACACGCACGCACGCACACACACACAGCCATATATATGTTATTTACCCGAAAAAGTTGTCTCACTGTTAATGGGAATATTTCCGCGAAACATTTTTGTGGAACGTTTTTTTGAAAAAATAATGTATGGTTCGAAAGATGCGTGGCGGAAAATCACGCTTCAAATTGGCGATAAAATCTTTGTTTTCTCCTCAACATCCTATCAGCGTTGATACAATCGAGTCTCGATGATCTCGTTGACCTTAATACAGATGACTTTTTATGAAATTACAACGTAATTGAAATCACGCTTAAATCGGACAGAAATTAAATATTGATAATCGATTGAACTTCCTCTCCCATCAGCCTGATATCGTTATAATTTCTCAATTGAAAACACCAGATGACTCGATTTCAGTTGCGTTTATTTTCAAACTGAAGACTGCCAAACGTTTCGTAGAATTGCCCGTGATGCGAACATCCCCTTTTGGTATAAAACACACAAATTCATTATTCTGGTACTCGATGGTAAACCACGTGCTTGATCGATGGTTCAAAATAGTCCAAGTTCACAAAGAACGTTTCGCCTACGTGTGAATTACGTTGTTGGTTGCGGAGGGTGAAGCTTGCTGTTGAAGAGCAAGAGGCTGTCAAGGCGCGGCTCTATCTCCTTTTGATTGGAAATCGATAAGGTGCCGGTGAACATCCGACGGTCTGAGTCACCCGCGAACCGTAATTAATTGTGGTAAGAGCACGGGACAAACAGTTCACAGCCACGGCTCACAGAAAGAAAAAAAAAACAGCTAAAAAAGAACAGTACAAAAGTTGCGACTGAACGCCTTGAGCAATTTACTCTCTTGCAAAGAAGCCTCTCTCTCTTTCTCTCTCTCCCCCCCTTGCGTTCTCTCGTTCGTCAAGTCGTTCAAAGTGTCTAATCGCTTTTCTCCGGACAAGCGGGGAAAACTCGGTCGATAACTATAAGCCCGGTGTCAATCGGGATTTACCGATGGTCGACCAATTTATTTCCTGCTTTTTTGGGATTAACTCGAATAACCCCGTTGAGAATTGCGTTACGATTTTCTTTTACCCATCGATTTTTTTTAACCAACCCATTCGGTCCGAGGAGTCTCGCTCCGCGGAGATAACGGTCTATCATCGAGTATATATATATATATATCGTATGGGTCGATGAGCGAATAATTGGCTCGACGACTCCAGACTTGCGATCTTCAGAACTATCTTGAAAAAGTTGGTTGACGGCATTAAAAAGTGCTACACAGAGTAATTGGCTACAATTCTTTTTGCTTTCGGAAATTAGCTGATCGTCGAATACGATTAGCCCCCTATGTTGTCCTTTCAAATCTTTAGATTTATGAGTATACCTATATGTTGTAGAAAAAATATACGGACCCTAAGTCGGGTGGCCTGCGGAGACGTTCTTAACGGAAGAGAAATAGATGAGGGTCGTTTAAAAAGAAAAAATAAATAGTAAAAAGCTCCGTCGCTCGTACAAGATGTCTTTCTCCCTTCTTCTCCCGCAGCAGCCTCGAGCTTTTGTTGGGGTGGTTTATGCTTTTCTCGGTTTATCCTCATTGCTAATCGTACCACAAGAGCTTCTTTGTTCTAACCTCGCTCTCTGTTAGTTTTTTTGCCTCGTTTTGTCTACCTTTACCGGACCATTTGGCTGTTCAAGTGCAAGCTGGATTGCCGCGGACGTTTTTCTCTGTAAAGGTTCAAAAGCGTATAGAAAAATGAGGATTAAAGTGCTTTTGCGGTTCCTTTGTCCCTTACGGCTCCTGCTCCTCGTGTGCTCGACTTTACATGTTTGCAAGTTTTTTTTTTCCACGAGTTGCCAAATCTATTGGACATTGGTATACGTAAATAGTTGCCAATGAATAATTTTAGAAAAACTTACAAGAAATGTGAGAGAAATAAAAGTTCGTGCCTCATCCATGGACATCCGGTTAATTTTGGCGTGACATACGTAGCCTTACCACGCGAGGATGATGATCCTCGAACAGCTAGTGCTACGGCACAACCGCTTAAACCCGCTTGCCAACCAAACCGGAGGGTCCTTGAGTGCCCGACCATGTTCAAGATCCGGATTCCTCCCTATCATCGTCCCCGCAAGCCCAGCGAACTCCATCGGACTACTTTTCCTCCAAGTACTTAGGAAAAGAAAAGAAATAATATAAACTAAAGCCTGAGGAAGTGTGAAAGTGGAACGAGCCGCAAAAAGTAGCAACCAAAGCGGTTGAAAATAAATCAAAATCTCGAATGTTACTTTTGCGTTGGGCAATGCATGAATAAAAAATGGATACAATTTTCCCTGCAATTGTGAGCAAATTAATGTTCTGAAAAATCGGAAATTTCTAAAAATAAAGAAAAGCAGGTTACACTTGGCGCCATTTGTGCCTGAGGCAAATATTCTCTCTCTCTCCCTTTCGAGGTGTCTGCAATGGGCGATTCGGTTGATGAAGAAAAGTAGGAAGTCTTTTGTGCGATGTAAATGGTTAAGGATAGGAAGATAACGAGAGTGTTGATGCTGCTGCGAGCCTCAAGGGTTCATATGGGGATTGGGAATGGAAGTGGGAAGATGACGTCGTCAGGTTAAAACGACGAAAAGGGTCTACGAGTGGAGGAGGAGAATGCGAGATTGCACGACAATGCCCTTAGGACGAAGGCGTGGAAGAGAGCTCCAAGTGCTGACGGAAAAGCGGATAGCAGAAAAGAAGATTGGCTGTTGCCGAGGTGTAGAGGGTGATGATGATGTCGACGCGGTAATGTTGTGTCTAGACTATAATGCGGATTAGGCGTATGAAAAAAGGTAAGCTCGGGAAATTATGGCTTTGGGCTTGTAGGGTGAAGATCGGAAGGAAATGTTATTGCTACTTTTATTATCGTATCAAATTAATTGGATAATCCTCGGAAGTGGTGCAGTGAGTAAAAAATATGGGAACGCAACGGAAATTGGTGCTCGGCCCTCCTAAGGGAATATCGGGCTCTGGTGGCCAAATTAAAACGGGCTTGAGCGAGGAGGCCGATTGAGGCTGTTGTCAGGATACCCGAAAGAAGAATCAAAAAGAAACAACGGATGTAAAGAATTTGTTAATTTGGACATTGAATTGAGATATCGATAGCTTTGAAAAGATTATTCATGAAAATGGACGAATATAAAAGAAGCCGCGCCAAATAAAGCACGATGCGCGAGGCCGAAAAAATCGGGCCGAACACTTGGTATACGTGGACGTGATATATTTTCAAAACCTGCTCGATCCGACCATTCGTCAGGCCGGGCGCCGTTACGAACATCGACTCGGACACACGCGGACGTACACATACAGACGCCATTGTACTTCTATACACCTTGAGGACACTAATTACAGAGAATTAATGAGACGTGCGTGCATACCGCTCCATAGCTATTGTAAAACATTGTAATTTATGCCTGTCACGTGTGTCACCGTTTAAAACGTACGATATTAAGTCCGGCCAATGGAATCGTGCCCTCGATAAATTAGGAAGAAAAAACACTTGGGGGGGGGGGGAGGAGGGAATAAAATATTTTACTGTAAAATGCGAGGGTGCCGTCGGAAAAAAATTATCTATTAGAATAAACTCGCGTGTGATTTATTGGAAAATGGTTTTAGACATGTCCTCTCCGAGGATCTCGAAATGGCAATTGGCCCGTGAACATTTTTCATTCCAATTTTTTTCCACGAGGTTATTCAGTTTTTTCCAAAGTAGTCCAGTTTCATAACAATAATTCAAGACCTGTGGGGGGCTTAAAATAAAAATAGCTGAGGAGGAAAAAAGTTGGACTGAAAAAATAGAAATAAACAGGTTAGGATTTAAAAATTAATCAAATAATTGAAAAATACAATTTTCTGGGAATTTCAATAGCATCGCGGAGTGCTCGAAGAACTCTTACCGAATGTTACTTTTGGCAGGGAACGTGTGTACGGAGCATCCTTAAGTGAGTTCGAGGATAGAGCTATTTTCTGGAGTGACGTAGCACTTCACCACACGAGCACTCGACGATAAATATTTTTATGTTTTCTCGCTCTTCCTTCTCCCTTCTCCTCTCTATTTATTTCGCTATACAGCGAAGAGACGAAAAACCCGAGGGAAACGAAGTTGCACACACCGACGTGTATTCGGCGCGGCTGGTGATGTAACGATATCGGTGGGGAAACTTTGTCGATGCTTTTCCACGACGTACGCGCCCGTCGTCTTTGCTCAATATACGCGCTCACGAAAAATTCTTCCCTCAAGTTAAGTGCTTATGAACGAAATAGAAATTGCATTTCCGTATGTCCTGTCGATACGCGCGAGTCTTCGCCCTTCACTCGCCTTCTTAATAACACACACGAATACATAAACCCACACGAACACGAGTGTGAAATCCGCGACGCTGAAAATGTCGCATTCGCCAAAACGTTCAGGACATATATATGTTTATATTATTCCCGATTGCATTGAATCGACCGCCAACTGTAACTGGGAATTCGTTGATGATACGCATATATATATATATATATATATATATATATATATATATCGCTACTAAACACGTACGATTCTAAAAGACATTCCAAGGTCAGCGACAGATCCTAATCTATTTGTGTGGCTCGATTTAAATACAGGGACACACTGTATATTTAACCGGAGTTCTCTCTTTGCCGACCAGCAGCCACGATCAATTATCGCTTCTCTCTATTGGCGCGTCAGGATAATTGGTCCCCAAATCATCGAGTACCACCTCGTACTCCAATGATTCCGGAAATGCCCGTTATATCGTTCCTCCGGTTCACATTCACCTTATTCCCGTACACCGATATATATATATATATATATATATATATATATATATATATATATATATATATATATATATATATCCGCGCAACAATCACGATGCTCCACATATTTTAATCTTTCTCTTTTTCATTATTTCCGGTGAAAAAATTCCCCGGGAAACGAAAACAATTGGAATACAGAGAGAAAGCGGGGCAGACTTTTTCCGATCAACGTGAATACGTGGAAAATAAGCGAAAGGATAAAAAATCATGCAGCATGACAGCGAATAGTCAGTACAAACGGCAAAGAAAAACCGAGGCGAACAAAAAAATATCCAAATTCACTACAGTCGGGTAGGGTTGAGGGAGATTACACACGCGGATTTTTGAAGGGTTCTAAACGCGGGAGAGGAATTGAGATTGGCGAATTGGCTCTGGTGTGTTGAATCCATCCTGTCCGTGGAAACTGGCAAACGCCCGTGTTTTACGCTTCTTTTGTCATTTCTCTCTCTCTCTCCTTTTTTCGATCTCTTCTTCCCTTTCCCTTTCACTTTATCTCTCTTTTGGCTCTCTCGCTCTTGTTTTCGCGGTCCCTCGTCTTTTTCTCTCTATCCCTCTCGCATACAGAAACCGAAGAGATTTTTCGCGGGTCACCGAACATGCCAGATCGCATAGCGCGCTTCGTCAGCTTCCGTTAATTGCTACCCACGCGACATTATATTCTGATACCGATTTGCGCACGCTTTTTCTTTTTAAATTCTCTTCTATGCTCCTCGTACACTTGATTGCGAAAAGCACCCTGTAGTTGGCAGCAGAAGCTCAGACAAGAAAAACAAAAAACACCCAAGTTAAATCGCGTGACCATGGATGATTAAAATGGCACCATTACCATGGACGTGACGTGCACCATGGAGCACGATACAGACCGTTCAGCTTCGAGCAATTTGTTTTTTTTTTTTTTTTAATCAAGCTGTCAGATCGACTCATCGAGACGTTCAATTACATGCCTCGGGATTCGGGGAGATTTAATGGCGAAGCTTTTTCGGCGAATTGGACGAAACGACTAATTACGAAGACGAATTAGCCCCGTCATTCTTGGTTGAGCTATCGATGGGGGAGGGGGGTCTGCGTTGTCGACACTTTGAGTTGGGTTATCACGAGAAAGAAAGAGATGCTTTCAATACTAAATGGCAGCACCATGACAGTCTGTTCGGAGGCAACTTTTTTTTTTCCTGAAACCTTTCACGGTCGAACTTTTTTAATTTCTGCAATAAAACCTGGAACAAAGAACCAACATTTTTCGCAATGGAGATACAAAACCCTAGAGAAGTTCCAAGAATTTGCAAAAATATTTATTTTTTACGAATATACGCAGGCTTAATTTCTTTTTTTACTCTTCACCAACTTAAAGTTTCAATCAAGTTTTTTTTTTTATTGAATTAACTTCAAGCTCCTCAAATCGGTTTTGAAACTAACAAAAACGGATTTTGTATACATATATATCACCACACCTTCCATTCGAGGTGTACGGAAAAAGCTCAATCTCGTGCCATGGAAATGCTGAGATTGCAACTAGCTAGCAGCCACAGCATTTTTTTCTCTTTCTCTTATCACACTTCTTCTTCCGGTCGAAACTTTTTCTCTTCCATTCGCAGAAATTCTATACAGCGAGCCTATAATAAAGCCGTGCAAACATATAATATGCAATATACCTGTTTCCGTCTCATTCCCGTCGTTTTTTCGTTTCTCGCACTCCTTTCTTTTTTTCTAAAGCTTACTGGAACAGAGTCGGCTATACGAGAAATACATGTACGGTGGTCTCACGTGGGCAGATACGTTCCAGTTTTCTCGATGAGGAAAAAACTGCTGCGAAAGCAAAGCCAGAGAGCGAGAGAGAGAGAGAGAGAGAGAGAGAGAGAGAGAGAGAGAGAGAGAGAGACAGGGAGAGGGGGGGGGGGGGGGGGGGTGGCGAGGTACGTGCACTAGTAGCCAGAAACTGCAGAACGAGAAGAGTCCTAGGACATCCGAAAGGAATGAAGGAACAGGATATTCCTGACGTAGCACGGCGTCCGTGTATTCGTAAACCTTGGTAGAATTTTGGACCAGATATTTTTATAGGTCCATTTTGTCCAATTTTTTTTTCCAATCATAATCCATGTTTTTGAATATTGGATTGAAAATTATCGATATTTATGAAACTGTCATCGCAATTGGTTTGCTTCAACTCGTATAATTAGTTTTCGTAATCTTCACTCTTCATCTTTAACGTTTAACTTTTCTTCACCATCGCTCTCGCGTCTTTTTATTTTTGGTCTTTCTTCTCAGTGCGTATGCGTCTGTGCACGTACAGTTTGTCAAGTTCGCACTACTGCGGCTTGTCGGCGGGTCCTTCAAAGTTTCGAGGACGAAAAAAGTGTTTCATCGATTCCGGTAAATATGTGAAATATTTGGGCGATATTCGAGCACTATTATCGGCACAAAATATTACGCACTGTTTCCCGTCAGCAATCGGCGAACGTTTCGAGTCGCGATTTTTTTTTCTATTTATATGCATATGAAAAAAAAAAATCTCGAGTAATCTTGAGTATATGAAAAGTCGAATGTGAAAATGTCATTTGTCGTTAATCGTATGAAAAAAGTTGAGCGTTGAATTCGTTATGATTACGGGACCGGTCATGTTCGCGGGCGGAATCGAGCGCGTGTTTGCCGAGAATATTTGAATAGCGTATGAGTCTCGTGAGCGCCGGGGGAACTGACAAAACTCGAGTGATGCCAACGTAAAGTCTACCTGTGCCTGTGCACGACCCTCGTACGTGTGTGTATATTTTGGATACGGCTACAGAGGGTTATTTTTACTACGTTCAACCCCTCAAGTCACTCGCTCAATTTTCTCTCTGTCCTCCACCCTTCTCTCTCCCTCCGATCTGGCAGATTGTTCCGAATATACCGAGTAACAATATCTTTATACGTTTCACGTGTTCGCATGGTTCTCCACTTCCGGTAAGGAGAGCTCCGATAAGCCTGGCGCGCACGCTTATTGTCACAGTCCCGCGGCATTTACAATTTTCGACATACAGCATCGAGCTAAGCTCCAACGACTGTCCAAACACTAAATTTTGGTTATACTCAAACTAGAGGATTCCTCTTCTCGAATCAACGAATGAATAAATGGAAAAATGGCAAAGCAAAATGAATGACAGTGTATGAGTATCTTTGATCGAGTCGCGAAGGCATGTGTTTTGGAGAACGTAATGGTACGAAAAAGAAATTTTATACGGCCGCTGCAATTGATGCCGACTAGCCCAGATGCAACTGCGCGTTGGTCGATTCTCCACGCATATGCGGAACGCTCTCGATCGATTTCTATATGTCCCCACTCGGCGCGTCTCTATCCGTCAACTCGTCGCAGGCACGCTTTCCGAATTCCACGCACTGTGGTTAACCTTTGGGTTTGCGTGGACGAGAGAATATTCTGAAGCTACCTGCGTAATATTGGTTACAAGCACGTATGGCTGCTCCGAGGACCTCCAAAAAAATAATTCAAACGAATAGTTTATGTTGAGGACAGGACTGTCGGACGTCTTCAAAATCACTTTTTTTTGTGTACAGATATAGCCACGATAGGTTAACATTACCCAAAAGGAATTCAATGACGGTCACGTATAGCTAGCAACGGATGATACTTTGGCCCTATCTGTGCACACACCTCTCGTCGTTTCTCCTCCCTCCATCGCATCCTGCTTTGTCCGACAGGCTTTAAGAGCTTTCCTGTGGCTTTATTGCAAATGCTTTTCCATTGACCCGCGGCATGTACATGCATATGCGTATGTGAACGCTTTCTATCGTAAACACTGCGGCATTCAAGAGTCAAAGATAATTTCGTGGTTCCGCCATGGAGAACGCTCGTTAATCCGAAATCCTCGATAGAGTAGCGAACAAATGAAAAATCACACGCTCCTTGAATGCCTGGTGTGAAAATTTCATTTGCCGCAGATACGAATGATTTGAAAAATGGAAAAAATAATGCCTGGGCACCGGAGCTTGATTCTCTGTCTATTTTCTCACACAGCCCTTCGCGTCTCGTTGATCCTTTTTTTTTGTCCTTTTTTTTATTACCCTCGCGCTCTATTGACCAGGTCGTGGGGGTCCGAGTTTGCTCCAGTTGTTCGTTATAGAACGAAACTCCAGTCGAGCATGTATGCATCCCTTCGCCAGCTATACTCGCTTCGCTTCGCTTTCCTGCATCGCTTCTAATGTACATGGAACAAATATATTATATCATCGAAGCATTGTGATAGCGAAGCCAAGGTGCTCGAGGCGTTTCATCACTTTGCTCAACCGCTGGAAGAGCATTTGTATTCTAATTATGTTTTCGCTTTTGCCATACCACCACGTGCGTAATGGATGGAGAAATAACGGGATCCAGCTTGAAATCAGAATATCAGAAAATCAGAAATCAGAATAACGTGACACGCGCAATGAGACATCATTATTCTATAATATTAATTGTTATGTGATTTTGCAAAAAAAAATTGCAATCTGTAATTTTAAAACAATGTAACAATATTGCTATTCCTATTTATTATAATATATTGCGTGTCTGATACCTGCATCATTATGATATTAAATTACTATATATATACATAAACATATATATATTCCAATCGTTATTCGACGTTTTATTATTCGTCTTGATGCGATCTTCAATGATCGGATTATCAATAGACACCCCGTTCCTTCTCCCGATATCTTTAACAAATAACCGAAGGGTCGGTCCAATCCATTAATAATCCAATCGCGCGGGACTGATGAAATACGAGACAAGAACTGCGCGTCAATCAGCGAGCAGGAGCGAGGCAGATGAGCACCGAAACTCTCCGAAGGACCGCGATTGATTAATCGTTCCCCGTTGCTCCGCGAAAATCGTAGCCTCTCATTCGCCGATAGCTCGTGATTATTTTGCTCAACGAGGCGGAAAATATCACTGTCACTTAGTAACGAATAGTTGCCTGCTAATTGGCTTTATCGCTTTGCGTATCGGTGTAGGATTCGTAACTTGCCGATTAATGATCGCCTCGTTGATGCTCATCAATGTCGCGACTTCGCTCGGTGGCTCGGGCGATCAAGCTTAGCCAGAAACGAAGAAAAAGTTTGTAAATCTGTTCGTTATTAAAGATCTTATTTATCTGTATATATATATATATATATTTGAGAGTCAATGTCTAGGCTCGAAGATATTATTCTGTACGTAAGTATATTCACCAAGTCTCGTCAACTCCGTCAAATTATGTCACCTGCAATAGTCGTTTTTCCCTTTCTTGATTTATCGTGTCGCCTCTTTGATAGTTATACACGTATATCCGTCGTCTGTATACGTTAATCAATGCAACTCCAAGAAACCAAACGACCCTCTCCCCGTTCCGTATGTTATCCGCGAACTGTGTTCATGACAGTTTTGCTAACTCGGCGGAAGTTAAAATACGGGAATCATCAAGCACGCTCTCTCTCTCTCTCTCTCTCTCTCTCTCTCTCTCTCTCTCTCTCTCTCTCTCTCTCTCTCTCTCTCTCTCCCCTTTCAACTTTGCTCTGCCTCGATCGCGTCATCATCTTTCACTGTCACGTGACTCGAAGAATCGTTAACGTACTCTTGCAGGACTGTAAGGATACTGAATTGCTTTAGCTGCTCAGTTCTCTTGTATACAAATCCTTGAGACTCGCTCGATACGTATCCTTCACTTTTGGGTCAGATTTTTTTTTTCGAATAAGGGAGAAAATGAAGCAATGAAAAAGTCTGCGAGTCATATATCATGCCGGGGGGTACGCAGACAATGCAAATTCTATCAGGTCGAATCTGCCCCCCCCCCCCCCGCTCTCGCTCTCTTACAACGATCTATTTTTTTTACTGTCCAACGCCACTGGTTTATTCTTTCTAGTTGTATCATTCGTTTAAAAAGACATTAATATTATTTTGTATCATTCGGTTAAACTTGCCCGGGCATTTAGTTTTCGAAAAGTTACTTTTTTTCATCACGCTTTTCTTTGTCCTCGCAAGAAACTAGTTGAATGAGTTCGTTTTTTTCCAAACAAAAAAACAAGGGCATCTCTTGGCAACTAAAAGCTTTTCCATTTCATCTCACGTTTGTTTTTCGTCGATACTCGAGGCGTCCTTGCTCGTGTGCTTGCAAATCCAACAGAGCGTTGTCATCATCCCTGGCTAAAGAATTTTACGATCCCTTTGCCCCCACCTCCGACAGTGCCGTAAATAACAATGCTCCCGGGTAGAAAAACATCCTTAGCTGCTGTTCTCGTCAGTCTCATCTCCCGCATGATGTATGTATCCCCATACGTATACATTTCATTTGATAACGCGAGTAAATCGGGTACGGTACCTACCAGAAAAATACCAAAAATTTTTATAACTAACGAGTATATAAATATACGGGTTGTCCGTAAAAGTGCCATCGAACCTTGAGCGTTTAAAAAGATGGCAAAATTTCGAAGTGATATGGCCCGAGCTATTTTTCTTTCCGACGTAGCGCTTTTCAGATACAAATTGATCAGCGATAGCCAATGGGGAGGACCGGTTATCACGTTCCTTCTACTCGCATTGGATACGCGCGGTGGTAGCGGAGGGGCCGGGCTGTTATTGACCAATTAATATTTCAGCAACGGCGCACCAGAGGGAAAAAATCGATGAGGACTTTTCGCTAGACGATTTCCCGATCTACCAAGCCTCTAAAGTTTGAACCGGGCTTTGCGGGACGTCATATAGTATGTAGGGAATATGGACGAGTGGGCGTGACAATAGATGCTTCACCGGTATAAATATATCTTTAGGCGAAAATGCGTCGAGATGAAATAGATACTATTCGACTGTTCCTTTTCTTGCGAAAGCAAGCGGAAGAAACAAAAGAGCCGAAACAGTCCAGGCGAGATAAGCGTTTGTCTATGCACCAATAGTTTCAACGACACAAATACACCCTCGGCTCTTCCCCAAAGAAGATAATATTTATATGCATTCAATCGGGACGACTCGAGTCTCCGAGTTAGAAACTTGAGAAACTCTCCACACATCCTCGAGCACCTTTCTACCTACGGAACTCTCTTGTTTTTGTTACGTGTGAAGAGTAGGAGATTTGAAAATGACGATAAATTCAAAATGGTGCTCTAAACGAGAATTTACGATGGGAAAAAGTGGTTAAAAAATGTTTCTACGGAGATACTCAATTTTTCCGAAGGAGTGGGAAAAGTTCGAATCCTGCAATAAATAATCCGAATCGCCGCAGGCTGGGAAAACGTTAGCTTCCTGATAGGAAGCCTTCGTGATGCACCGTCCGAGTGGGCGTTCAACCGATATCCTCTCTTCCTACTACTGCGGAACCGTAGATAAACTTGATCCTGGCGTATGGGCGCGAGCGCTTCCGGTCTACACAAATCTTCCACCTTTTCCGATCCTCGTATTATAGTCTCTCTCTTCTGGATGAGATATCAAAGGTCCGGGACGAGATACAAGTGCGACAATACGACAAAATTTTTTTATCGTATCGTTGACACTTGTACATTTTCGTATTCTCGTCAGTAATTTATACATTTTTTTGCCTCACAGAAACGTGCTTATTTTTTGGCACTGCCAGCGACACAGCGGACGCGTATGAGCTCGACGCGAAACATTTTGCACTTGTGTTCGGTCGTTTCAAGAGTCAAACCAGTGAGTGTGTGTTATCTCGTTTAAATTGTTTTCTAAGACTCTCACCCTCAATCACAATTTCCAAGTCTGGCTGTGCGCTGTTGCCAGACGCGAACTTTACAATGCGAATGTTTACAAACTGGAATACCGTTCTCCGGGAACACGTGACGCCTCGTTTCCCTCTGCAGTTATATGACAAGTTTGATTCATCAAACCCCGAAACCTTTCGTAATCCGGTGAACGCGAATAAATGTTTACAGCGATTTTTAACTTTTAAACTATTTTAAGAGTCTATCCGATGGGAAATATTTCGCCGATCACGAATACAACGGGGTTGCCTGGGGTGAGCGTGGAAAACCTCTTTCCAGGTAAAAATACATCGACGTAGACTCGAAAAAATAGTATCGAAACTCAAAATTTGTCGTTAGATTCGAACGAAAAATAAAACCTCCCCACATCATTCGCCACAATGGCCATTTGATGGCGACAATTAATTTTTTTTTCCTCATATCAACCGACTCACGAGTGTCGTCTCAAGACACTCGCTCGTTAATTCTAAGCTCATATGTCTGTATTACACATCGGGCATCTCATTTCCCATCACCTTTACGGGCGACGTCGTAAAAATTCTCTGATTAAAAATGTTTTATGTCCCGCCCCCCACCCGCCCATTACCTCGCTCCCGCGGTGCATTAACGGAGCTTGAACATGACATAAAAGAGAGTAAAAAAAAAATGGCAGAAATGTACGTCTCCTGTTGAACGAGGACGAGAACGATAGGGACCTCCGAGCGACAGAGTCTGTCTGTTCCCGGACCGTGTACGTGTCCCGGGGAGAGAGAGAGAGAGCGAGAAGGAGGGGGGGGGCGAGAGGGGGAAAAGGAAAGAAAAAAAATAAATGGCACGTGCAGAATTATGTGATGTAGGGTGAGAAATAGTTTCGTTGATATTTCCCGTCACTCATTTTTTATTTTACATTCTTTTTGTACTCGGAAGCGAACGAGAAATTTCTTTGACTGATAAAAAAAAATCTGTGATGCTGAAAAAATCGCCACTGGCAGATTAAAATACCCTCGATCTTTCATCTTGCTCGTACTCGTTGCTTCGACCTTTTTTTTTTCCTTCTCGTCCTATTTTATACATCGACATACGGAGCGCATCGAGCAAAGCCCAAAAGTGTCGTATGGAGAATGAGAATTATATACCGGGGATAGAGAGAGAGAGAGAGAGAGAGAGAGAGAGAGAGAGAGAGAGAGAGAGAGAGAGAGAGAGAGAGAGAGACTCCGAGACGGGACACGTTGGGTTATGTAACATTGACGAATCCTCGCTACCTTGGAATAGCCACGGGGGCTTTACTAATTTCATCGAGAAAAAAAATTCTCCTTCGCTCAGTCACCTAGGTATGTCCGAAAAAAAAACCTTGAACCAAGGCATTTTAACTGATAAAGCTTGGCCGAAAAGTGTTGCCGAAACAAAATTTGATGCGACAGTACACAAAACGTGGATCTACTCGTTCCAACGCGCTGTTGCAGCAACCACCAACAGTAGTGCAAACGGGCTCAGTCAGCCGCTGATTCGGTCCGGAAAAGGAACACCGTCGGCCTTAACTCGCTCGTATACCTCTAGGCAGTCCCGAGTACTCCCGCGGCAGGTCAGCTCGTTTCGCACCAATTTGATCGCTCGAAACGCGTGTGCAGGATCATCGCGGTCGAAAATCGAAGACCGCGATGGCGCCATTGTTCGACGAATGTGCAGTCTCCCCAATCAGCACAACATTCGCCACGTTTCACCGCTTCAGCGAGCTGCGGAAATTGAGCCAGGACTTTGGGCCCGAATAAATTTTATAAAGCTTCGCAAAGTCCAAAGAGCCCAAAAAACGCTACCAAAAATATCCACTGCCACAAATGGATCCTATCGATGTATTTCTCGTCTTTCCCGGTGCCACGTGGTGCAATTTCGAGGCGACGCGTGATTTCACGGTTTATTAACCACGATACCAATTTACAAGTTTAACCATAGCGAGGCAGAGAGAGGGAGAGAAATGAAGAGCGGTAGAGAGAGAGAGAGAGAGCCCCAGGCTCGGACATTTCCTCGTCGTCGGCGCGTATGTGTTTGAACCTCCTGCTCCCTGCTGGAGAACAGGGCAGATTAGCCACGAAGCGTTCGGGTGGACCAGGATTCGAGCGAGGGTGGAACTAGGCAGATCGTATGTTGCGTTGCTCTCGATTGGCTCGTACTACTCGTTATTGCAGGGCCCCTCCGCTTCGCTCGACACTTGGAGTACGGTTACGACTCGGCGAGGTGAAATTGCATCTCACCGTCTCCCTCGCTCTCGGCACAAATCGATGTCCTTTTGTTTTAGGGCCGTAGCAAAGAAAGTAATTTTTCTTCCGTTACCTTGATATTTATATATTAGGGTGTGTGTAACAGGAGGGGCGATGAACACGACCCGCGACTACGCTCCCATCCTCTACGGTTGTTCCATCGACGTGTTTCATTCTACAAATCGCAGATAGATATCTCGTACATCGTTTTTTCTCTTTCACTCTCGCGCTCTCTCATCGGAAATCTAATTCCCCGTGTATTTTCGGCGTGACTCGCAGGTCAAACCAATCTCTCGCGAGGAAGAACAAGATCGGGAACAACAGACGAGTTTCTCTTACAATCTGTTTTCTCAGACTCGCCGGAAGTGCATATATATATCTAGAGTCGTATTTTCCCCTAGGCGTGCCGAAGAAAATTTCTTCCTCTCTCGCTCTCTCTCTCTCTCTCTCTCTTGGTCCCCCTCTCCCGTTTTTACATCGTATGTGTGTGTGCGTGTGGGCGTGTAGGATCGCTCTCGTATCCGTTTCTTCCGACCTCGTTGTTAAACCATCCGGCGAAAGCGGCTCTGCCTTTGTCGGTTTATCGGGGCCGCATGTTTTACCCGCTCGGATCTTAAAGGATCCCTATATATCACGTGGATATTCCTTTAGCCTTCTCTTCGTCTTTACTCATCCTTCCGTCATTTTTCACGCGTGGATTATCAATGATTCGGAAAAAAAACTCACACACATTCATGCGACGGCAAAGATTTCAGCCGATATACTTCAAACGCACATTACGATTCTTCAATATTTCCAAGACTTTTGCGTCAACGAGAAACAAGTCGGAAAATGTTCAAGTCTTGAAAAATCTTGGCGAGGAATTTTTCCGTGCAATAAATCGATACTTTTGCGAGATTGTAGATTGAAAATAAATATATTTTAAATGTTTTATTCGAACAGTTCTGAGGTTAAATAATCATCCACATACAGTCGAAACTGCTTATAACGACATTGCTTACAACGACGAATCGGATATAACGTCGGTATTGCAGGGACCCTTCAGTGTCGTTATAAACGGTTTTCACTGTAATTTATCTTTTAGAAATTGATATCGCGAAAAATATGAAATATAACGTAGGACAGATAGTATTTTTTAGAAAGCAGAACATTTTTTAGTATTCAAATTTGTATTTTTTTTCCTTCACAAATATAAATATCCATATTAAAAGTATCGTCGATATTTCTGAAAATGATAACTTCCAGGAATGTTCTTGTATGATTTTTTTTACATATAAATAGTATTCTGTTGTTTGAATTGTACACGCGTCATCGGTTCATTCAAGTGCCCCGTGTTCGACCACCCGAAACGAGAACGCAATTCAACAAGTATAAAATTTTCGTTTATAACTGATGAGCCGAGCTTTCAGCCGCTGGCACGCGTCCAATCTTCGAAAAGCCATAAACCCGCGTAGCGTGAGAAAAGGAGTGGCGTCCTCTTATCCCAATCGCGTCCTCCGCATCATCCGAGAACAATAAATATGGAAAAAAACGTAGCTCGACTTGCGCATTGTGTGTGTTTGGGTGTCCGTTCGCGTGAGTGAAAAAAAATGGAAAAAAAAGCCCGAGAACTTTGGCAAACGTCAAGTGTTCGGGAATGCGGGGAAAGAAGTCGGAGACAATGTTCACGGAAGGACGACAAGAGGATGAGTGACGTACAGAGCGAGAGGAGAGAGTAAATACATGTACGATTGGAAAATCGGCCACGCGGACTGATGTTGAATAGTACAATATCAGAATGATTTCATACGAGGGAGAATAAAGGTAAGGAAAGACGGAAGAGGCTGGAACAATCGATGAAGGAATATAGGAAGCTAGAAATGCGAAGAAGAATTTTTTCCACATTGGGGATGAATTATTAAATTATTTTTTAATATTTGAAAATTGAAAATGTTTATATTATAGAGAAATGATTATTATTACTAATGAGAAACAGCGATTAATGGAAAAGCGGCCTGTCCGAACTCCATACGTTCAGCATATCCGTAATAACATGAAGAAGAGAATAAACAAATATGGGCATAATCAATGAACCTAACCCAAGAGCGAGAGAGAGAGAGAGAGAGAGAGAGAGAGAGAGAGAGAGAGAGAGAGAGAGAGAGAGAGAGAGAGAGAGAGAGAGAGAGAGAGAGAGAGTAGGAGAAGGATCGAGGGAAGGAGAAAAAGAGGACGGTAGACAGGGATGAGTGAGGGTGGTGATGGCAGGACGAGAACGAGCGAGGCGCGCGGGAGGAAGTGGCCAGCCGACGTTGGGAGTTGCGTTGGTGGTGGTGGTGGTGGTGGTGGTGGCAGGGATGAAGGCTGGTGGGGGACTCGCGTTCCGACAGGGAGTGAGAAAGCCAACGTGAGAGGGAGGGTGCAATAGGGGGATGAAAGAGGGAGAGACGGCGAGGTATACGGAGCGAGAGAGAAGGGTTGAAAGAGGGTACACAGGAGGGAGTTGGAAGGTAGGGATACAGAGTGGGCTCTTTGGCATCAAGCGGGGGTAGAATTCGAAGTAGCTGAGACCTAAGCGCGAGTAGGTCACACCGTCGACCACAGCGGGAGTCCGCGTTTGCCAAAGGGCTCTGCCGCTACTGTTCTTGCTCTGCTGCATTTCTGCTCATTCTTCGCGATCGGAAGATACGAGAGACGATAATTCCCCCGTCGATTCAACAACAACACGGCACTCGACGAGTTCAACAAGCGCATATGTAGGACGCATGTAAATTACACAGGATTGTACCGGAAGTCGAGTACCCCGGCTGGAAATTCAAAACAGGATTGTACCGCGAGGCGAGTTCTCTAACTGGAAATTTCACAACAGCAGGTCCAACAGGATTGTACCGAAAGCGGACTTCTCCAGTTCAAACTTCACTTGTTTCGCAGCCTGGAGTGCCCGGAAGGAAGCGAATTAACGGGGCAGAAGAAGGGATGAGTAAAGTCAAGGAGAAGAACTTTGGGTGTGAATAAACGTCGAGGAAACATACTCGGGAGGCTTGATCGAATGACGAAGGATTTCTATCGCTCTTCTTCTTCTTCTTCTTCTTCTTCGTCATCATCTTCATCGTCTTCATCATCTTCCAGTCCTTACCCCGCTGCTTCTACTTCTTGTTCGTCATCATCTTCTAGTACTTCCAGTTCGTCGTCGACTTCTTTGGCCTTCAGGAAATCGTGCGCCGGTTTATACAGCAATGAAAGACAAGTGTACGAGACCCCACAGTGTCGATGATCCGGTCGGATGATACGAGAAGTTTGTTTCTTTTGCTTTTTTTTCAATATGAAATGTCATTTACGACGCTCGAGCTACGGAAAGTCTCAGTGCTGGATCAATTCGTGTAAGGTCCGAACGAATATAGTTGAACGACATTGGTCAAGACCGCAGGATAAATAGCAGACAGAGAAAGAGAGAGATAGAGAGAGAGAGAGAGAGAGAGAGAGAGTACAGAGAAGTGCTGTGAATAATCGATTCAGCACGGAGGATTGACAGAGATAAGTGCGAAATCCCGGATGATCCAACGGGCAACTCTCAAGTCTTCGGTAAATAACGCACGCATACGTGGAGCTCTTGGCCATTACACTAAAAAAATACTACGAAGCAGGGAACGAAGAGTCCGCTTTATCAGTTTTAATCAAGTGTCTTATCGTTAGTGCCCGGTTTGTCAGAACTAACCGATACGAAGAAAAAGTTCCTCGTCCTGTTGCGAGAAACACACGTTTCTATAAATATATATATATATACATATATATAAAGAAGGCGCAAAATAAAAATAAGCTTCTAAATTCTTCGTTGATATACAGCACTAAATATATATAAATATATATATGTATATATATTTATATATGAATCGTTGTTGAGCGTTGACGTTTGCAAATTCGTGGTAAGCAATAATATTTATATATAACGTTGACAAGTATCGTTGAATTGCACGAAGAGTTGAGTGCGTGGCAAGTTTCCAAAAAGAGGCCTAAAGTGCGTTGTTGCGATTACTCGTGCGCTGACTACAGGTGTGTGTTGGGTCTATTTCAATCGGCAAGAATAATTGCGTTCGAGGGCTCGCGAATTAATTGAGCACGAGGCGCGGAAAGATTCGTAAACTCTCGTTAATTGAAAATATTAAATTCAACGTTTTACTCCCTTGGCGCACATTGCTTTGAAACAAGCAGAAAAGAAGAGAGGAAAATAGTTGAACTTTCACTTGTTCACGTGGAATAATAATCGAGTGTATAATCGGAAGGGGGAAAGGTGCTTCGGAAGTTTGAGTAAATCGGATATTTTTATTCGCGGAGAAGCAGGGCTGATGGAAAAGCGGAATAATCAATGACCGAGAGAGGAAGAGAGAGAGAGAGACTCGCTTCGATAAATTCAAAGTTATACATTTCCTATGATAGTTTGAGTAATATCGGGTTGGAAAATATCTTTCCCTGTTGGATTTGGGTTTATTTGAGTTTGAAATGATGGTCGCGGGGCGTTACGTGATTTTCGTGGCAGTTTTTTCTTAATGACCTACGAGTCAAACATTATTACCGGAGGATCGATCAATCTTGCAACCGAAGCCCTACCTCGAAGAGTGACGGGGTGAGGGAGAATTTGAGGGGGGAGGGGGGACGTTCCGAGCAGGAAAAATCAAGTATTTACACATAGGAAATGAGACATTTTCATCCGATGAATCGTCCACTCGAGGGAGCAATGAGCCAGACGGGGAAAAATATTTATCGCAAAATCTCTCACGTATAGAACGGGAGATCTCTTGCGTCCTCTGGGATTCTGCGAGGAAAACTTTTATTTCGACGCGTGTAACGGGGAGGACGTAAAAAAACGTGACCGAGTGTTTCGATTATTGTATTCGGGAACGACATTCCCGGAGAAGGAGAGAGAGAGAGAGAGAGAGAGATAAAAAAAGGAACTCCGGTTACGAAGCACGTGGCAAATATACGAAAAAAAAGGAATGAAGTGGGAAAGTCCGAACAGAATAAACCGACGCTGAGATGAGGCTGAAAGGATCAGGACTACTGGTGAAAAAAATCGAAATATTGATTCGCGAAGAACTTGTCGAGTCCCAAAAATGAAAATTCATTTTTTCTCGCGCCCACGTAAGAGTTGGATAAATCGCCGATAAAAGGAAATTCGAGGAGCCGGAGTTGTTTTTTCTTTGTTCGTTGGAGTCCGTTCTTCTCCTTGTACACTCGGGACACGTGGAAAAGTCATAAAACGCCGCAAAGATGGAATCCCCGAGGTAAAGAAACGAGAAAATATCCGGAGTCGTAAAGTTTCGTCGAGAGGCACCTAAAAATCGTCGTAAGCCCTGAAATCTTGGGATTGCCGGCTTCCGCTTTTTTTTTTTCTTTGTCACGAGAGACGACTGAAAGCGTAAACATTTTTTGTTCCGTAACTATTGGGGAAAAAACGTTGTTTCGTGTTACGGAGTACGAATTATGTCCTGACCCACGAAAATATTCTCGTCATCTTGGACGAGACGCGAAAAATTGAAAAAAAAAGAAAACAATATATATATCGATAAAATTATTAAACGCTCGAGTGACCAGAAAAACGAAGAGCACTCGGACGGACACGTGCTCCGTCTTGCCAATACGGTGTGCGGCACGACAGATTGAAAAATCAAGGTTTTCTCATTGGTAATTCACCGGACTATACTCGCGATAGAGCAATATTGGAACGACAAAAAAGGGAGACGCGCGCGTGTGAGACGAGACGGCGAGGAAAAATTCTTTGGTGCAACGAACGAGTTTCTCGAAACCGGATTATCCCAGCGTTGTTGGTCAAAAATTATCTCGACGAGGGTGAAGACTGATACAAGGGAAGAGAGAGAGAGAGAGAACAAAAAAGCCAAATCCTCGGTAATCTAGCAACGATGGAAATCGCCGCGTCCGCCATGTTGGACGGTCTTAAAAACAATCGAATTGGAAAATTGGCACTCTCGAGATTTCTCTCCCAAAGCCTGTGAGTAAAACTGACTTTTTGCTTTTTATACGAAAGGCAGATTTTTTTTCTTCAAATCTGACAGTTGCAACATAGCTGAAACTCTTGCTCGGAGTACGATGAGGATGTTTGACTTGGATCCTTTTGTTTCTGCATCTTTTACATATAAGCATTTTTTTAGATACGCGACTGAGAGAATTGCGGAATACTTTCTTGAACATGACTAGTCGAGGATTCTGTACTTTGCTGCACTCCGAGGCATTTCCTCTTCAGACCTTTTTGGACTATGCAAAAATGTCGGAGTGTTCCATTTTCCCTATGAATATTATTTTCAATATCCTCGAGTTATTGCGTAAGTGGCTCCTTTTATAGAGGCCAAAGGACCGGAAGTAATCGCCAGAAAAATAATTTTGCGAGAGAGCGAGAGTGAGAGAGGGAGAGAGAGAGAGAGAGAGAGAGAGAGAGAGAGAGAGAGAGAGAGAGAGAGAGAGAGAGAGAGAGAGAGAAAGAGAGAGAGATGAAATGAAAAAGTGACAGAATATCTTCAGGGCAGAGAGAGAGAGAGAGTGCAAGCCTTGGAAATCGCCTTTTCTCCTCTCTCCTCTCTCTTTTCCCTTTACTACCGGAAGTGCCCTCGAACTAATGCTCCACCTCAGCCGCCCACCAGTTTTGTAATAATACTTCACTCCCTCCCCTCTCGTCCGCAAGGTATAGCTCACGCGTTTTCCACAAAAACCCGTGAAATTCACCGTCTCAAGGAAAACGAACTGGTGCGGGACGACAAAAAAAAAGACGTTCCGGGAAAGCGAGTGGCACCGAACTCATCCGAACAGTCTGGCAACCCTGGCGACCGATGCACCTGTAAACGCGATTTTTTTTCTCCCTCTGCTCTCAACCTCATTCGAGGGTAAAAAAGTTTTTCCGACATTTGTCCACGTTGGATCCTTTCCCGACAGAAGTTTCTTGTTTCCAAGTACCCGTGCGAAACTTACTTTAAAATTGCCAGTTAAACGCACGTGGTGTCTCGGATGATCCAGTCCTTTTTTTTTTCTTTTTCCTTACCCTCAGTTTTCTCGCCGATGCTTTGCGTTTTGTGCAAATGCACGATTGAATTTATTCGCTTTGTTTTGGAATTTATCCATATGGGGGGAAAAAAACGTACACCGGATATTCGGCGGCACGAAATTCTTCACACGTGATCAAAATGGACACCCGACAATACCCTGGGATTAAAACGACCCCCGAAGCTTTCTTCGTCGAAGAGAGAAAGAATTCATATTGATGATGTATCAATTATTTACAGTCACGCGTTATCGAAAAAAAAACGTCCTAGTGCACAAGATTCGTCGAGTTGATAAATTATACTAGCTAAATTTCCAACTCTTCGTTTAATGTTTCTCAGTTTTCTGAGGAAGTCGGTTGTGTTTTTCGCGGCTATAATATATATATATATATATGCGTGTATGCAGTTTTCTCGCGAAACTTTCTGGCACCGACGCAAGTTAATATTTATCGCTACTTACCCCGAGTGATTTATAAAATAGCGGCCGGTACGTTGCTATCTGTCCTCGGAGGGGGGCTTGCTGAGAGTTATTACAATTAGAGTACCGGCGAGCCGGCCACGACGCAAGTGCAACACTCGCCGTGACGTGATAGCGCGTATTATACGTATGTTTGCGCGTGTGCTCTTTCATTCCTCTTGGCTACGTACAAATTTTTCAGCTCGCGAAAATCCCCTGTGTACACGAGTAAGGACAGCGCTAATGAATCTCGATCTACGGAATTAACGAAAAATGCGTGTGTGTGCTTCTCCCATTTGTAAGGCGGACGAGACATTCCACGTGATTAAAAATGGAGAAGATCCTGAAGAAATATCCTTGAATTCTTCCCGTTATCCGAGTAATTTTTTACATTTTTTCGATGCCTAAAAACACGCATGTACTTTAAAAAAATGGTCCTCATTTGTTTCGCTTTTAAATCGAGAAAATCTTGAAATTTCTTCAGCATATATTTCTGTCCTGTTATCGTCTTATTATTATTGTTGTTTTTTTTAAATTTTTATTGTACTTGCTATTATCATTATTCTTATTAATGAGAGTGCAATGGGAATAAGAGTGAAAAGAATTTCAATTCAACAGCCTCGCGTGCATACCCGGAAAAATAGTAATCCTGGGCTGAGAAATTACGAGCCCCGAACACTGATAGCAGAAAAAAAATAACGCCTTGTCCCGACCAGAGATGGAAACTTTGCTGATCTCGGGAAATAGTAATTTTTTTTAAAGCTCACTCGATAACAGTCGATATTTGTGGCTTTCCTTCGTTCGATAGAATTGAATCATTTGACAAAACTGAGGTATGGGGAAAGCAGATATATATGTATTTTTTTTTGTAGCGCAAACAATTTTTGCTAGTGGTAAAATAGGGAAAAGATAGATGAGGAAATTTGCTTTGAAAAATCTTGTCTTTTGTCACTTGGGTAGATGAAATTGTTGGCGTTTGTGATGTGTATGAATATCCGGCTCATTCGGGATATCGTTTATTTGTATTTATGAGAATCCGCCAATCTAAAGTAGACGGAAACTTTTCAACGAAAATGTTGAAAAAATATACAAAAAATTAGTGATAAACTTATTGATGATTTGTAGGATGAATTAGTTCATGATAAATGGAAATATTGTCTAGCATGTTGAGGTTGATGAGTCGAGGGAGGATAAAGAAGGGACGTTGGGCGGTTTAAGGGGATGAAAGCCGGGTCAAAATGATCGAGCCAACTGATGGGGGCCACTCTCCGTTTCTCTCTGACGATGCGTTTGATTAATGTCTTCTTGTCAGTTACACGGCAGTTCTGTGTAATTGCATTCTGAAACCTCACTCACTCACTCTCTCTCTCTCTCTCTCTCTCTCTCTCTCTCTCGCTTTCTCTCTTCCAGTCGATTTCCATTGGACGTGTAACCGTGTGCAAGACGCAAGTGCACCTTGCAGGCTATATTACATCGTTGTAACTATAACTCCGGCTAGCTTTGGCTCGACGTCCAAAGCTCCTGTTATCGCCTGTCCCGCGTTCTCTTCGCTCGTGTGCTCTTTCTGTGTCTTTTTCGCAATCAATAATCAAGTCAATCGGTTGATGAACGCCGATAATCGCACAAAGCCCAACTATACAGGGAACTTTAATACCCATCCCCCTCTGCATAATTTTCCTATTCGCGAAAGTGATCGGGCTTTTTATCGTTATTCGGAACAACGGTGAAAGTTGAAAATGGCAAAGTTCAAGCAAACCCAAACAAACGAACCCCTCGAAATTGGAAAGTAACGAATTCGTAAACTGAATTTACCGGCTTGTTTTATTTCCACCTCGATTCTCACCGTTTCAATTATTGACGGTTTAATGCGCGTTCGCGAGGTTTTCAAACGGTGTGTTGTCAACTGGCGCGACGTATACGGGGCGAATGGTTAAAAATGCTCTCTGCCCCAAAACCGGGCAGATGTTTTTTTTTTTTTCTGTTTTTGTCACTCGACCAATTTTTCTCTGGCATGTGTTATCGTTTTTCGTTTTTTTTTTTTTTCTTCTTTTTTTCAACAACACGATTGGAGGATAAACGATGAAGGTTTCGAGGCTCGCCATCGATATCGCGGTTTTGCACATCGGTGTCGTGGGACAGCTACGTTACACCGATATCGATCACAAACCGGTGCGTTACCGTTTTTCGGTACGTACACTCTCTACTACCACACGAGTACGTGTGACAAAAAATAAGCGAGAGAGAACAAAAATGTGAAAAACTATTCCCTCGCGGTTTTGCGCGAGAATTCTCAAGTGGCGAGAACCGGAGAGCGAGAGAGAAAGCGGTAAAGAGATAGGATTTCATCCATCGGTCTCACATACGCGACCACTGCGATTTGGGGCTTACCGCGATATCAACGTTTCACCATTTTCCATTACACAACGGATATCTCATTTCAAATTCATGAGAATTATCGATCGTATCGAAGACGGGGGGGGGGCTCCTTGCCTTTTTTTAATTCATTTTTTGGCCGCTTTCTTTTCTCGTTCTCTTCGCAAATACCAGCTATCGGAGTTTCAATAAGTTTGAGAAAAAAAAAAAAGTGCTCGATCGAATATTATTTACGTTCATATAATTATCATTATGATTATTGTAATAATACGATTGCTCTTTAGAGATATGTAGTGGAAAAAAATTACGCTCTGAAAAATCATTTAAAAAAAGGTAGGACTGTTGGTTCGAAAAAAAATGAGCTTCATTAATAACATCGCAATTTGTTCATTTTTTCCCTGTGCGTGTATGCATATATTTGTGTATACAAAATCGGGGCGGCGCATATCTTTCGGTTATCCGACGTCACGTATCTCAACAGGATAGTGGGTAGAACGTTTACGACGCGTCGTTCATCCGAAGTATTGTTTAGATTGCTCCCCCAGGGATCGACGGTAGGATGAAGTACTTACATTTAACCGTTGTCTCGGGGAATGAGAAACTCGGGTGTACCGCAACTCGTAACCCTCCTAACGCGCGTTCCTCTTTCTACTTTGCCTTGCATAAGACATTTTTTCAATTTCGAGATTCGTGGATTTGTCGAGCGAAGGAGAGACAGAGAAAAGAGAAGAGAAAGGAGATTCGTCTGTCGAGCTAACGATGGCGAGGAGTCTCGAGGACGTTTTGGCTCAGCCAGACACGCGAGCGAGCCACCGAAACGGATGATCCATCGCGTACGCACGAACCAACGCGTAAAAAGACAATCCCTTCTGGAATAATAAACGTGGGGAGACGTCTTTTCAAGACTACCGTCAGAGTTGTTGCGAGTTTTTTTTTTTCCTTTTCAAGTCTCGTGGAGACTTTTTCTATTGTATATTCTTGCTCGTGGCTTCGATCGCGTATTTGCCGGGTATTTGGTTCGGGTGCATGTCGAAAGTGGATGTTTTAAAAAATACATTTAACAAATATTCATTAAGTATATGAAAAATACTTTTTCTTTTCAATATATACATTTTTATTTTTATCGTGTAAAAAGAACACGATTTCGGGGAACTGGCTCCAAGGGTAGAAACCGGTTTAGGCGCAAAGTCCTTAAGTGGGATCGAGAATCACGCGGCGTGAAGCGGGAATATTACGCGGCGCTCTCTCACCCACCGAGCGTAACCGGCGAGTTCATTTCCCCAATTTACAATGCACGCGTAAAAACGAACATGTGAACGGAGCAGGCTGTATTGCCTCAATCGTTCCCCGGCTCGAGCGTGTCGAACCGTGTGTGTAATACGCCGTACATGTTCCACGAGAGAAAGAGAATTTGCGAGACACCGAACACTATTGAATCTCCGTCGGGCGAAACGCGGCGAATTTTCCGAGCTACGTAACCCGAAGAAGGGAGAAATTTAAAAAGCTTTCCTCAAATCCATTAAATGCTCGGCGCACGCTGAGCCCCAAATTTATGCATTGTTTTATTCGACACAGGATACTGCATGGAAAAAAAAGGGGATTCCGTATTGGATTAGCTTCGTCCGAGCCTTCGCTGAAATCGGGATTTATATAAATTGAGATATTTCAATTGATTTAAAAAAACCTTTTTCACACATACAAATTATTTGAAGATACCTTTTTGTATGAGAATATTTTTTTTTATTGAAAAATGTATTACATATAAAATGAGAAATATAATTACATATAAATTATTAACTATGAATATATTTTCAATTCATAATGGGCGTCATAAATATTTATCATCGACATTTCATAAAGATATTTAAAAATTCAATTAATAATGCAGTATTGTTTATACATTATTGATTTATTGAAAAAATAATAGTATCGATAATTTACATTAAACATGACATTTTCTTTCGACTCAATTCAATTATAATCAAAATGAATTTACACTTTTTTTTATTTTTATACGCGTATAAAATAAAATATACAATAACCTTATGCTTGATATCAACAAATTATTTATTATTCGTAGGAGATAATTGAGGCGTTAAAATAATATACGACCTAAAATGAAAATGAAAATATATGTATGTATCAATATCAAGATGAATATATGTTTTACGATTCTTTGTTCACGAAAATCTTGTTTTCAAAGTGCAACATAAGACTTGAAAAATAAAATGATCGAAACGTAGGGAGCACGAGAGAGGGTATATGCCTGTGTGTAAAGAGTGAAGGAGAGACAGAGAGGAAGGGAGGAAATTAAATTTCGTACACTTGACACGACAAAAAATGAAGAGTGGCGGCTTGGAGTGGATATGATATGCGGCTCGTTGAAATAGTGTGAGACGGCAAGGCCGAAGTAGTCCTATCTGTGCGGTTATCTCGTCAAAGTATGTACGATACGTGCAGTCCCGTCCAATAATAAATATACATATATATATATATATATATATACTTTCGTATGAATCTCCAGAGTAAAAAAACGCGTCTCCGGCGCAAAAGCCGGAGCAATAAAGTACGTGCCACCCACCGTGATGATGTCTTTATTATTCTTCTAGGATATTACACCTTTCTTGCGTCAAGCCCACCGTAAGGAAGTCGCTAAAGCTTTTATGATGTGGACAACTTGACTCCATTATTATTTCATACGCTCATAACCGAGCTATTCTTCCCTCAACGCGAAGAACGAATTTAAAGAATATTCGAGGCGAATAGAAAATTCATAATCGGATGGTGTTATTCATGAATTTAGACAGAAATTATTTCGAGACGATCGCGAATAATTGTCCAGCATTGTCGCGTCAATGGTCGAATCGAGAGATTCTGGTAGCGGAGAGAAAAAAGCTTTTTCGGGTCGAGATAGAGGGTGAAGGATCAAAGAGGGCAACAGTTTCCATGCTGGGTAGAAAAGGGTTGAATGGTCCAGATATGTTTCTTGGAGCACTTTCCTGTGTCTGGTCTCGACAGCTATTGACGCGCATAACTCCGGCCCATCGAATTAGAAAAAAATCTTTTTATCCTTATATCTTGGACACTCTCCCTTTTTGGCGAGTTTGGCTCGGTACCTTGAGACTGATGTGCTTAGATATTTGGAGCCTCTTATTTTTCCTTTCTTCTCTTTTCGCCTCACCTCCCATTCGCTTCTTGAGTTCACAGCTCGTGTCCTCCTTTTCAATCCGAATGCATCGGAACTTGCTTTCAGCCCGTTCCACATACAACCCCTTTTATCTTTCTCTCTCTTTCTCTCTCTCCCCACCGACCTCTCCTGTCGATTTCTTCTATTCATTTATACGTACCTCGGCATCCGAGCTTATTGCTTGGAAAGTCCTGGCATACTTGACATTCCAGGCTGTGCGCGTTGCCAGGACTCTTGGAGCATCGTTAACCCTTGGGATTCTCCTCGATATGATCCAGTAGAATTTCTGGAAAATAAATAACACACGGTTGTGTCGGAGGTGCGCGAAAAGGAATCGAATCGACCCACATAATCATCTAATGGACATCATTTAGGAAGTTCGCTTTGCATCGAGTACTCGGAGGTACGAAATTTCTCAAGGATGAAAGAAACGATCTGGTAGATCCCCGCGCGCGTTCTCGGGTATCCTTGAGTGCCTTTCGCCCTTCGTCAAGAAGAAACGAGAGATTAGTCGAGTCGACGCGTCCCTCTTGACGGGGGGCTTCTCGTGGGGAACGCGAATCACGGATGGTATAGCACTCCATTAGGGGGGGGGAGCTGCCGAGCCACGGGGATACGTCTGAAATTTCTCGCTGCGATGGAAACTTCCTTGCTGCGATAATGGACCGTAACGAAGTATCCGTGATGCTCTCGCATCCCGTTGTCCTTCATGAGGCGATAACCGATATCCAAACAATACACCTAACGATACTCGGCTTCTTCCGGTTCATCAACCCCGTCGAGTTACTTTTCCATTCGGCATTGTCCTGATTCTCATTAGAGGCTCGAAAATCTTCTCTAGGGGTGATTTATTTTTGATAGTCCGATTTTGCATCGGGACATGCTCCGATCGGGATTCTGGCGCCAGAGATACTTTGAGGCAGGGCGACACCTTGTATATATCATAAACCGGTTTCGCCACTATCACGACGTATACACGCATCGTGCACCATTATCCGATATCCCCCCCGTCGATTCGAGTGCTACGAAGCGCGGGATGGAAAGCCGCAGGAATAAACGAAGAAAGGCGACACCGTCGTCAACTATGTGACCGGAATACTCTCTCAAGCCTCATCCATAACGGCCCGTCTCTAGCCTCGAGTGTCCATCCTGTAAAAGCCTCACGTAATTATTGTACAACACAGAGACATGCGAACTAAACACCACGTACATTTATTCATTCCCTTGAACATTTAAAAAAATCCCTCAATCGCCTGAAATTATTCTCGAAGTCGTGGCCGCGCACTCGAATCTCGGAAACCGGAAATAGTTAACAGTGACAAGTAGCTGACTAAAAGTGAACGAGTTCGTAAAAAATCGTAAAGGCATACAAAGAAACATTGGAAGAAAAAATATCAGATCACGTATCACATAACATTGATACAATTAGCAATATGCGATATTGAAATTGATACAGTGTGTCATTAATTCTTCCTTCGTAAAATGTTCAACCTAAAATTGTAACGTATCCAAGTTTTTCTGAGAATAAATTATATATTGCCCTTTTAAAAAGGTACGTTGTATCGATACGCGATGAAATGATGTACGAGCCGCTGTAGGTCGCAGGTAAAGCGATATTTCCACTTGTGAAGGAAAAATGAAACATATAGAGCCATAGATTGAGGTGAGCACACGTGCTTTGCCATCCCTGAATCGTCATCGATCAAATGCTCCATCGAGTCGCCGACATTCGAGTCTCGTTTATCGTTGAACTCGGGCAAGAGGCTTGTATAGTCAGAAACATACGTATATATGTGTGAATGGAAATGTGGAAGATCTATAGCCGTCACGAGCTCCTCCCCTATATATTCTTGATCCCCGGTTTTGCCACTTCCAAGACTCTGTGAATTTTCGATGAAGCCTGCCGCTGCGAGGGCGAGGAATGCCCTCTTTGATCATTTTCTCCTTTGACGATTCCGTGTCGACGAGCAGCGTCGAATAGACCACGTCGAAGACAACAAAAATTGGTCAGAGGAGAATCATTCTGATTTACAAGAAAAGAATACTATGGTAATGGGGGAAGGAGAAATCGGATGCGACGTTTGGAAAATTTCGGTTCAGATTAAAAGAGAACTCCCCTATTCCCAATTACGGGATATTTTTTAATTTTCGTCGGCGATGAAAATAAATCGGCCAACAATATTTGTTCAGTGTTTCCTCGGGATTTTAAAGGTTGTCGTACGAGGATGGAATTCTTACTGTTGGCTCCCTTCAGGGATGGAAAGTTCGGCTATTCGTCAGAAAAATAATCTTTTGCCTCCTCTCTATTGTTTATTTTTATTGCTGAATATACTTTTGAACCGTAAATAATTATAGCAGGGTGTCCCATTTGAACGAAGCCTTTTTTACACGAAGATCGTATAAAAAAATTGGAAAGCTCTGAAAAATGATGGATTTTTTTCGGAGCTATTCGGTCTATCGATTATAGATTGGGCGAAATAATCGTTCGCCCGAGCGCGTGCACGGACTTTGTGACAATTTGGAGACTCGTAAGAATACTTCATACGGTGAAAGCTCTTCGACGAGGAACCGTACCTCATAATAATTCGATGAATAACGAGGGGTTACGTTGTCGCTTAAATTATTCGTGTGGAGAAGTTGCGACTAGAATTTCGAGACGAGCTCATCGTCCGAAGTAAATTTCTCTTATGTTCTCGACGACTATTTTACCGGCTGTACAATTTTACTTATATTTTCCCATTTATAAGTAAACGCGCGTGTACAGGGTAATCAGTTGAGTGGATTGCTCGGTGACACGCGATCCAACCCCGTATTCTTGTGGAAAAGTAGTCTCTCTTGACGAAACGCGTATAAAATGATCCTGTGCACGACCGCACACCGTATATTTTCCATACATCGCGTTCTCATCCACGCTACCGGCGACCGTGCATTATGTATCGTCACACAATCACCTTCCGAGCGTATCCACGTGTGCTCGAGTTTCTCGATGTCTGTACTTTCTTTTGTCAAACGAAAGCTTTGTTAATTAATGCTCGCCCTGTACGGGCACTTGGTCATTGCGGAAACTGAGTCGGGACTTTGGTTGGGCTCGGATTAATTTTCCCTTGCAGGGCCTTACTTTCGGAGCAGCCTCGAAGGACGTCCGAACATTTCATTCGAGGATCCTGAAATGCTCCGCGGTTTAGCCGTACATGGTGTATTTTTCTTTTTATGCTCAATTTCCGATATTCTTGACATCGTGATTTTTGGCCCTGCCGTTTGGCCATCCCCGTCCCCTTATCGGGACGAGGACGAAAATACTCGATCGATAGTGCGCGTTGGGTCGGTAAGATGGAACTTGCTTCATTGGCGCAGGTACTCCGTGCTCACGGTCGACAAGGAAGCGTGCAGATATCCCTAGGGCTTAAACCGAACCGACGGTCGATCGAGTATTGCCGACCGGAATCTGGAACAGGATTTCCGCCCTTGCTCCTTCGGTAGATAAACCAAGGTTAGACAGGAATCCGTTTATCAACTCGACTCCAGTCGTCTCGTTCATCCACTTGGAACGTTGCCTCAAACGCGATGCCAATTCGGAGCTCTCCGAGGCTCAATCGTCGACCACTTAGCTGCGAAACTCAAGCGAACTAATTAGAAAAGTTCTGCGTGAGAAAGCGCGGCAACGTAAACTTCTTGCGAGTATTATTGCACTAGCGACCCTTCGCAAATGATCCTTTCACCCGTACAAACTCAATTATTTCGAGAAAAAAGTACTAATTATTGCCCTCCGTGGCTATTGTTAGCGTGAGAAAATTTCGAAAAATATCGGCAGTCTGTGTTGAGCCGGCGAGGTACGAAAAGTTGTCGGGAAGAAAGGTAAAAATTCTCGCCGATCGCGTACACCGCGCAATCCCGGATAATTGGAAAGAGCGAATAAATAATGAAAAAATCCTATCGATCAAATTATTTTCTTCGCGTTACCTTCGTTGCTGACGTTGCGGACATTTTTCTTTGTTCTTTTTCGTCATCCATCCCGTTTTGCCTCGTGTTTACCGGCGGGGCTTGTCCACCGGCGGCTTCATCCGGCCAATATCAATAACCGTAGTGCGCAAACTTTTTTTTTCCTTTTCTTTTAACATAAATATAATAAGCTGGAGCGGGAATTTTTCATCCCCCTGTACTATTCGCCGAGACGAGATTCGCGGGGTTCGCAAAACTTTGCGGTGAGGCGATTTTTCGACGCTGAAGCAACACGCACGCAGACTCTTGAAACGTAATAAAACAAAGAAATAAGGCGTAAGAGGGACGAAGAAAAAAGAAAGACGAAGCAGGGGATTTAGAGGGGTGCAAAAGGGCATGAAAAACAAGGGGTGACGAGAGAAGGAGAAAAAGAGGGCCAGAGAGTCGCGAGGAGGGGGCGAGGGTGGGCGGGCGAGCGAGCGAGAGAAGGGATGAGTGAATTCCCGACTAACCATGACCCAAATATCTCTCGGTGGACGCGAATGCGAAGGCAGCCTTTCGAAATTAAAAAGCGTCAGAGTGAGCTCAATTCTGTATATACATCTGTACACGTACAGGACATTCTAGACGAATTGGAGACAGATTCGTAGCTTCTCACGATTTTTTAATTATTTTTACTTTCGTTTCGGTATCCTTTAGGATCGTGTATATCAAGTGAGAGAAAGAGCGAGAGAGGGTCCGTGTATTTGCATCAATACATACAGTGGGTGAAAAAGTCTTTGTGCCTTTTCGAAATAACTTTTCGAAAAAGGCGCGGAATATTTTCTCGCGTCACTTTACTCGATAACTTGTGTCAAGTATAAATATTGTACGTTAATGGAAATCCTTAATAATAAATAAGCAACAAAGGGAATTGGACGAGATCTCTTTTCATCTATTATATACCTATATCATAGAACGGATATTTCTATATCGTGGACGGCTGGATTCCGGAAAAGTCGATATTACCCTGCTCAAACTCGTTAACGAGTTATAAACTTGTATTTCGCGATACTTCGATATCGTTCGTACACTGCTTTTTCACCTCTTCTCCATTCGTTTTTTTCGATATTACATAACGAGCATCGAAATGTACGTCAGGTTTGCAATTACGATAACGAGTCACCCGCAATCAGACCTTGATGAATCGAATGCACATTGTTCCTTGTTTCTTCGTCAAAAATGCCATCGAGACGAAATGCGAAAACTTCGTTAAACTAATTATCGGAAGGATAATGCTTTCTAGATTTGGCAAGAATTTTAAGAGCACTGCAATTTCTCCCACTTTGTCGCTCAACTCTTTGAAAAAAGCTCCCTCTATCTGAATTTATTTTAAAGCGGGCCCGCCGCTCCGTGCGCCGACGAACACAACATTGACCTTTGTGAAAATTGACAAAAGAAAAACTGGCCAAAAATCATCTGCCTTCCCGTGAAGTACCCCATACGTCTATTCATAAGACTTTGACTAAAGCGGGACCAAGGCAGACGAATGAGGTAGAGGCCTCACAATGACGGCGCTTGCAACGACGAAGATCAAAAGACAGGAAAGAGCCCAGTAGCGATACCCTATGTATGCCATTATTATTTCTCGTGCATAGAGAGATCGACCACAAAAGTATCTGGAACACTACGTACCCGTCGATCTTCCGGCGGAATCGTGTCCACGATTTCACACATATTATTATTTTTTTTCCAATTCGTTATTGCGCATCGAAAATTTATTAAATTTGCTTTTGTATATCTCAAATTACGTTGAAGCTCGTAATTGTTGTTGAAAAAAAAATGCATAGCAATCGATGAAGTAATTTGGCGTCGTTCCGGAATTTTGAGTACAGCTTGACTGAATAGAGCAAAAAAATTGCAAAACGCGGAATGATTCGTCGGATGAAAAAATAAATCAAGAGTGTCGACGCTCGTGTCCCTAACCCCTCGAAGGTAAAAAAAAAATGTCTCCCTTGCTCTTGCAACGACAAACTCTGGGACAACAATCTATTGAATCGCCCGCGTCCATTTATTCATTTTTTATCTGTCTATATGTGCCATTTCATCAGCGACTATTCCGCCATTCTCACGTAACGCCATCGCGATATAACAAAGTCCATTAGAATTGGGAAAAAAAAAAGAAACAACAATCGGTGAATTCCTTGCCATTGTGACAATCCGTATTATATTCTGTGATCAATTGATCTCGAGCTTTCTTCCTCGTCTGTGTATTTTCTTTCGTGCTTTGTTTGAGATACATAGACTTTATTCATTGCGAATATTTTATTTCCTCACGAAATAATTTTACTTGTAATGGAAAAGTTTGTGTTTGACTTTCATAGTAAAATTCGAATCTGCGAGTGAAGTGAAAAAAGTTACGAAGGTTAAATTTGAGTTTATGCGCAATGGGATCGCTAAACAAGACGATGCTCGGGATGCGACGCACATCGCGAGTCAACTTCGGCAGCTCGTTAATCGCCGCATCCGAGCGACCAACTTTTCTCTCCTTTCTCGAAGGAAGCAAAATAGTCCGATTCATATCACTGACGAATTTTTACCGCGAAAAATAGAAATTGACCCAGTTGTGAGCCAAGCACTGCTGTAAACAGATCCGTTTGCCGGAGGGCACTCGGTATTTCCACAAAAAAATATCATGCACGTTTAATCCACATTTTAATTAGGTAATTAGACCTTTTTTTTTGCTCCCTCGTAGAGAAAACTTTAATCTCAGGCAGACATTTTTTTTCGCGATTTTTGTGCGAATTTTCCTGCTTTGGACCGTCTCGAAAAGACAAAATTTAAAAAAATACTTGGATACGTACTTGTCCGGCTATACGTATAGGTGAGAAAAAAATTCTCCCTAATCTCCAAACTCCAGAAAATTTTGTGGTACAGGACAAAACTTTGTTCCACACAGGGACGTTAGTTAAGTTTTTACTTGAATCTGTCTCGGGAAGCTTAAGAGATTTAGATACCATGGGATCCGTGATGTTACGAAATATTTATTTTTTCCATGTAACTCATTCAATTCTTTTTTCTATGTTTTTCATCAATGAAATATTTGTATCAACTATCATCGGCGGCTTTAAAATTACGGTGTATAACATCAAATTGAGCTTCGATAATTGTGAAAATACGAAATTAGCTGCATCCTTGATTTTCGGTTATCGTCTCTGCCCCAGCAATTTCGCTACATTCGGTCGAATCTTTTTTTTTTTTCCTTTCGTCACCGGCTTTCGCGAGGTTCTCTCCCGAATGTTGATCGCATGTGTATAAAAGTACATCGCGTAAGGGCTGGGAGTTCCCGCGTACGTCCGAGAATCGTAAAAACCATCTGACGAGCGGTAAAGAAACCAGGGGGGTTGAATCTACGCGGGCGGTGCTTGGAAAAAGGCCTCGCCGGGATCCTCCGGCCTAAATAGTTTACAAGGGTGGCAAGGAAAAAAAAACTGGCATCACGCGCTTCTCAAAGCCCACACACACACACACGCGCGACGGTTAAATATTTGAGGGAAATTTTGTAGCGTAAGGGCATGACCAGCCTTCTCATCCTCTGAATCAAATAAATCATGTTTCGCCCTTATCGGAAGAAAAGTTCGGGTATCAATATAAATACTCTTGGCAAACAGAGGGACTCTCAAACTCGCGCAGCTCTGTCGATTGACTCCTTTTCTTTGCCACTCACGTCTCTGATCTCCATCATGGAAGCAACGTGATAAAAAAACCACCCACTTGCTCTCTCCCCAGTTTGATTTTATTGCACCGCGCATTCGAACGCGAATCTAACACCTCTCGGACTTTAATACCATTTTTTATTGGACTCTCGAAATGATGTTTGAACGCTCGCAGGAAGCAATTATCGTACACTCGATATTTCCGGACGCACTTTCATTTGCATGGGTCATAAGCCAACATTTCGAACATGTTTTAATTGTCATAGAAAACACCCTTTTCATTTTTCACACCACACTTGTAATGCATGTACATATTTTTTTTTTGGCATGTGTTTCAAATTATTGCGTAAAAAATGTGCTGTCAAATTTTCTGCGAGAAAAAAAAAACTTCTTGTAGAAAATTTGCTTTTATTACGCCATAATTATATTAATATTTATCATTAAAACGAGAACACGCAAAAACTCAAATAGCCAAAAGATGGAAGGAAAATAGCCCCCTCGAATGAAATAGCACGCGTTACGTGAAAAATCGTTTCTCCTTTTTATTCCGTATACAAGCAAGAGGCATTTGATGAGATTGTTTATGAATCGGCCGGTGCGCTTTCGAAAGAATGTGAAAGCCCGGCATGGGGTTCTAGTTGGGGGGTTGGGGCGCTATGGGGTTTCTCTCCGCGGAGGCCTTGGGAGTGTAGTGGCGGACGATAGCGAGATGGCGCCAACCGTTGGTGAAAAGCACCTCTCCTCGATGCTGTCCTATGCTCCTGTTACTTTGTGCGTTTGTGTGTGTGTTTACGTGTACGCGTGTGTCACTCCGTGTGCAATCCCTCAGGCGGGGCAGGGTGGTTTGGTCTCTCGCTGACTCGGCTGGATGTGCTCCCGAGCCAGCTCAGTCAGTGGTGCGACTCCGTTTAGGTCAGACCGGTGTGCGAGCGAGACCGTGCCAGGCCGGGCCCTCCAGGTCGGACGCGCAACAGGACCAGGACTTGCATACAAATATACGTGTGGTACATGCAGTGCGCTTCCTCGCGGTGTCGCCGACATGTTTCTTCGCTCCCGCTCTCTGTGATATTCTGCCAAAATTCGAGGAAACACGCTCCAACGATCACTAGGAAGGAAAAAAATCGCCGAATTTCCTTCCTTTTTTCATTGCTGTTTTTGAAATTTGCACAAAATGCGCGCACTCTGGTCGTCCTCGCGACGAGCGTGAAATAACGATAAATAAATTTTAATAATAAAATGTTGATTACGAGGTCCGACGTTAATTAGCGCGATCGTTCGTTTTCATCATGACGGTAAGGACTGGCGTTTTTTCACGCGAACAAAGTTTCGTAAGAGCTTTCTCAAGCAGCTTTTATTGTTTTTTTCGCCAAAGAAAAGGCACTTTAATTTCTCACTCGTCTTGTCCCGAGCCACTTTCAATGTCCCGTCGTACCTGGGCTCTCTCCTCGTTTGGTCTTCCATTCACCGACGTTTTTTCCCCGCGACTTAGGTCGCTGGATCTTCTTGTGCCCATATTGTTTATATCAAAACACTATTGTCGAAAAGTATGCATGCATTTGAGGAATTTCCGATCAGGACAGAAAGATACTGATGTCCAAATAAAAAAACGTAGCCAGGATATCGAGAAAGTATTTAAAAGATAAAAAAAAGACGAGCACCATTGTGTGTGTTTTTCTTTTTGCAATTTTTCTACTCTTACAAACTCGAGTGTCATTTTTGGTTAAATAGACGTAGACATTTTTATTCAGAGGGTTTCGAAAGGACCAAACTTTTCATTCGAATTGCAGCGAAATATTTTTTTTTTCCCCATCAGGTTATTAAGCTTTTTGTGAAATAGAGCCGTTTTCGAAAACGCGCTATAACTCGAGAACTAAGGGGCTCCAAAAAGAAATATCTAGAGGATAAAAATAAAATGAAGCAATTAAGAGTTTGAATTTAAAAAAAAATTATTTAGAAACGTTGTTTTTACAAGTGGTTGGTAGTCGATAATCCGCAAACTCTCTACTGGTAGTCCATCTGCATGCATATAGCGTTTGCTTGTGAAGTTTACTTTGCGAAAGCTGGAACGAACGAGACTTCCTTCTGCATCTTTGATGCGCGCCCGGATTAGAGCGACATATTTGGATTAGTATGAAACGTGTACATCGTGCGCTCGTCGAGAAAATTACTGAAAACAAAGTCCCAAGTGATCGAGTTCCAAGAGTCGAAAAATCATTCCACCAATTTCCACGTCCCTTTTGCCCGATTTCCTGTTCTACGAAAGGTAAAAAATGAGCGCGAACATTTGATGAAATATGTGTGAGCAAGATTAGTCTAAAAAAAAAAAAACCCCGGCTAGGCGGTTACCCATCCGAGTATTGACCGGCACGCAACACGTCAGACTTAGCAACATTAATAATAAATTAAATACAATATAAACGATGCCAATATTGTCCGACGATTTAAAAAACTGCGTCAATGAGGAATAAATTCCACAATGTCGCCAAGTAGGTAAAGATAATCACGAAGCATCGATGAATCGAGGAACATTTCGTTATAACTCGGGCGCGCACACGCGCCTCTCGTGAAATAAACATAATCGTTCGTGTATCGAACTTTCGCATTAAACCGGAACGCGCGCGTCGAGGACACATTTAATACGGCCGGATGGAGCTCGTCGCGCGCGGAGGAGCGATCATAGTCAGGGGATATTATGTGGTGGTCGATGGTGTGTGCGCAGGCGAGCTTGGGAAAGCTCTCGGCAGACCGCCCGTTAACCGGTCTTGATACATACATATATGTGTGTGCCTGGTTCACCTGGCGCTTCAATATATATATCCGGATGAACGCCATCCCATGTAAAATTGTCCAGAGTCCTATAATGCCGGTTCTCCTTCAATTCCGAAAAAAAGCCAATTCGATTAAATGCAGCACTTTGAAGATTCCCCTGGCCAAGAGCCACAACGACAATTTCGAAAATCGGTAAAAGTTGTATCGATGCGGAGCCGTCCGTGTATTATTAAAAATATACACAGCTATAGGTTAAGGATCACTTTGAAAGGAGAGGGACTTAATGTAGCGTGTAACTCCAAGTTTATAAATAAGGTGTAAGCGCACGCGCGCTACACACACGCAAGCGCGTTGAAAACAAAGTCGCGGTACGAAAAAGACGGGGCTGAACGTGCGGAGGCCTCGAAATATCATCGTTATATTTTAGAGACCGATCACACGCCTCAAAAATCCCCCCCCGACCATTTCGGTACGTGAGGTCGTGCGATGATACGAAAGAAAAAAAAATCATTGAAAATAAGGATATTGAAGAATTTTCAATTTATTCCGATGAAGGTTTTTCCTTAAATAATCGAGGATCGTCTTAAACACATACAATTTATTATCAATACGAATGAAAGTGTTTTGGTTTATAGCATCGCTACGATAACGCAAGTGTCAGAACTTGGAAAGTTTCCAGGTTTCGAAATTTCGTCTCGCGATTCTCACGTCCCTGTCCTCCTTCGTTCGCCGGTCTCCCAGGACTCTGAAATATGGCGTAGAATTTGTAATTTTGTGAGATGATTGTTGAGACAGAGGTTCGGCCGCAGCTCTCGCCCTCCTTCTACTCGTATCTCTATCTCTTCCGCCTCGCCGGTTGCCAAAGGTATTCACGACCGGTTTCGCAAATTAAAGAGGATTAGCGCGTCAACGTGTGCTGGAACTTTGAATAATGCGGCAAAGCAGCGGGGACAATCGCGCGGATCTCTTTTCACGAGTTTAAATCATCCGTGCCCTCGTACACATTGAAAGCCAAAGAAGCCAAAGAAGAAGCACACTCGCAGGAGCTTTCGGTAATCTCGTTATACCTACCGGAGTTGACGAGGACACTGCACGGTTAATCAACGCTGAGATACTTGTATTTAACTTTGTATCCTCGCAAGTTACCCAACTGCGGATCTCGTACGTTTTTTTTTTCTTCATTTATTTATTCGCTCGTTTTTTACTTGCTTTTTTTTGCTGCATATGGGCATGAGTATCAGCGAACGACTGCGAGTGAAACTCTCGTGAATTTTTTAAATTATTATTCGTTGACCGAAGCTCGAGCAAGTGTGCCCTGAATATTTTGAGTCAAATGTGTCAGAGACGGCGTAATGAAACTTTTTTTTGTGGGAAAAAACGACTTTTAAGCCTGCGTCTGGCGCATGGCGTAGATTTATGTAGCAGGCTTCGTGGATAAGTTATCGACTTTCTGTTAATATTTGTACAAAAAATCGGCGATAAAAACGTAGACAAAGATATTTTTTTTCCTTCTCTGCCATTCACGATCCATCCGTCGTCAAATTTTTTTTTTTTTGTTATCATTCGCTCATTGCAAAATAATGTCTATAAATGTTCATGTACAAGCGCAGAAACGCGTTGTCTCAGCTGCTTCAAACATCTGTGACTAATCGTAATTAGGCGTGTAATTAAACTACGTATTACGTTCAATTTCCGAGTGTATAATCATAATCGAGGTCAAATAAATGTTATTGTGTACGGGGATAATTGGGCACGGGACAATTAATCGAAAATACCGAAAGCCGTCGGAATCCCGGAAAGTTAATGCAACGCAATTGAATAGTTGTTTTTATATTGCTGGATGGAATTTTGGCACGTTTGCCAAAATAAAAAAGCAAACGTTTGGACGTACGGAATTTTTTAAAATAATATAAAATAATAGGTGTGAAGAAATACGAATAAAAAAAATTATAAATTGTTTTAAAAATAAACACGAATATAAAAAAAAATCAAATAGGAATTTTTTAATCAAAAGAATTTTTGAATTTTAATGAAATAATAGATGTAAAGAAATCCGCATATAATTATTTTTATATCCGTCTGTCTCGTCCACAATTGCGATTTTCAATGTATCTGAGTATCATTGTGGACTCGAAGAATAATACCTACGGGGGCTGTTTGTACGGAATCAAGTGTAAAAAGGGAATTGTTGAGGGAATAGTAGAAATAAGAGGCAGAGGCGTGATGGTTTGTAGAAAGTAGGCCGGAAGCTTCGCGTTTCTCGGTGCGCAACGTTAACAATTCTCGCTCGCCATCGTATACAGTATCGTTCCCTTTTGTTAAAACGTACCCCGTGAAGCTTCACCCGGATCTTATCGAAGAGCGTTCGTTTCTCCAAGATTTCCCAACCAACGCGTATCGCTCTCAACAGCCCACAGCGTCGCATTATTCCTAAGCCTCTGTCTCTCGGGCGGTCCAACGGAATAACTAACGTGACGTTGTGCTTCAATTGAAAGCCGAAGCGCTTCTCCTCCCTTATTATTGTATTTTCTTTTATTTTTCTGCGGCCCTCTCGTTCGATTCCTTTCCTGTCACAATGTCAATCTCACGCGTTCGACGCAAGGACCGCCGTACGACGGCCATCCGCGTTTTGAGACCCAAACGAAAGGGCCGAAAGGGCTGGATTTAGTTTTTAGACTTTCCTTGTGTTCCAATGGTCTATCCTGTCGCGGAGATTATGGCGTGAACTCGGTAGTACGGCGAGAAAACACAAGAAAAACGCGCTTTCGTGGAATTTGGAATTTTTTAAAATGGAATTTGAAGGTTTTCGGGGAAATAAGCGGCAAATTCGTATTCCGAGGGTAAAAAATACATCGATGCAGACTTGGAAAAAAAATCATTAAAATGTGATTTTTTTCTCCACCACGGCAAAAAAAATAGTTTTATCGTTTAATCGCCGCTTATTTATTTTCTGTTTCGATTTGATGCTCCACTTTGTGCTCGTCGTCGTCGTTATCGGGTTCTCTAAAAAATGCCGTTTGATTCATTGAGCGCCGACGATCTTTTTATTTTTGGCAGAACCTCACCGACGGTTAATCGTTTTCCCTTCGCCTCGTTTTCGGCGCTTTTTTCAAGTGCGCTCTCAGCGAGAGCTATTTGAGGTATCGGGATGAATCGAATGGCATTTTCTGAGTCTATCAAAATCCTTTTAAAAACCCTCCCATTAAACCTCTGTCACTCAAATAGGACCGAAGCCACGGCTCTTTGAAATTTATCGATTTTGGCGATTCCGAAAAAGTAGGCAAAACGGCATTTTTTTCGATTTTTTTAAACCATTTCAAGGGTCTATTTCGTGGGAAATTTCCCGGTGATTACGAACTTTGGCAGAGTTTTTATCGAAAGCCCAAAATTACATCGGTGAAACGCCAAAGAAGTATTTTCACAAGTACTTTTGGCAATTTCTGATGAGAACGCCCTATTCGTTCACAATGGGGCTCGAACCAAAACAATTTAGATTCAATGAAATTTCGCAATTTTCTAGGCTCATCGAGGACGCTCACGATTGCAAAGCGTTGCAATTAGAATGGCCTCGCACATGCGTATAAATACGAATTTATACGGCTAAATAGGGACAAAACGGAAAAAGCGGAAATGAATGTGAAATTTTCTTGAAGATTGCCAGCGCTGCTTTGCGTTGCGAATTACACTCGGACTTTTGGAACACGCGGTATACGGAGGTAGTACAGTCTCCTTTGTAAGAGGGTTCTTCTGTAATGAGACAGCAATCAATAATTTCTATCGCGTTCGCGACAATGAAAACGCGCTATCGTTGAAAACCATTCTCTTCCTTCTCCTCAGTTTGCAATCTCTTCACGTTTCTCACTTCGATTCCCACCGTCTTGATGAATAATGTCGCCGTCCAAGCTGCCATGCGTCAATACAAAACTTGACTCGCACTCGATATATCTCGCCAACTTTTTCTTTGCTTCCCCTTACAATGTTATGCCTGTTCGGGTTCGTTTGGGTTTATTTCCTTTATTATCTCGAAAACATAACCAAACTTGGGGAAACATTGTGGTAAAAAAAATTCCAAATCTCTAGAAACAAACAAAAAGTTTATAAAACGTCAAAAAAAAAAAAAAATGGAGAAAAGGTGAAAGAAAATCAGGCAAAATCTCGTTGAGCCTGTTAGCATAAGTAATTTATACATGTATTTCATGCAGATGCCATTGCTCGCTCGTAAAACAGAATCCACCGTTAATTTGCTCGAGCGGACACCCGAAGTAATTGCCGTAGACTCGATATTATCGCACGAAACGAGATTTGATTATACCGTTATGCTAATGTCGGAGAATGCCTCGTTGTATCAACAGGTATCCGCGAGGGCGCGGGACGATGACGAAATATAATTGCGCTATATTATTCCGTCGCAAATCGACGAGTGGTTGGGAACACGAGATACCGAGGCCCCACGTTATACTCAATCTCCGATGAATATCCAACCATCGGATAGATAAACGCACTTTGCCAAACTTCCAACTAGAGGACCATTATTTTGCGACAGATCGCGATTTACATAAATCGGTAGGTTCGAGAGATTTGGGCTCAAGTGCGACTTCAACTGGACTTGTATTTTTCGAGTAATTTCAATCCGAAGAGAAAAAAAAATGGACCATTTTTTCTCTATGCAAATCATTGAAAAAAAAATATGTTTAATTTTTTATAAACGAAATAAAATTGCGTCCTCGTTGATTAAAAGTTTTCATCGTTTTTTTTTTTTTTTACCAAAGTTGTCTCTGTGACGAAGCCAAAATAATTGAGAACGAACCCAAAAGATAATTATTCCGAGACAAAATAATAATGAATAACGTTCTGCGTCTTGGATGATGGCGGGTCTCGTAGCGAGGAGACTCCTCAACTTTTCACGACATATTTGTTACATACTTCGTATCCCGTACGTATTCCTGTTGCTTCGGTAATTGTATTAGTCGATACGCAAGCAAAGCCGTACGGTATACCCGCGTTTTATCGTGAACGATATATCATCAAGGCGGTTGATTCTGCCTCGTAATCCACAGAGCCTCGACATTGGCTCGCCGCGACTCCCCTGAGCGTGTTACGCGAGAGCAATCTCTGTGTCTGTACATGTGGGCGGCTAGTCATTTTTTTCAAACTTTCCCCAGCATCCGCCACGATTCGTGTTCTCCGTAAACGAACGCGACAGGAAACACAATTCGGACGACCATTTTTTACAGACTGGGATGTGATGGAAAAAATGCGAACAATATTATCAAAGGTAAACAAAAATAATGCATGCCAAATTTGAGCTCTGTCACGATTTGGGGTTCGGTTATTCACGATTCAACGTAAATAGCGAATTGTGTCGAGCGCATAAAGTAGGAAAATAATATTATCGAGTAGAACATTATTATTATGATTTTTTTTTATCGACACCCAAACGTTACGAGGAAGTGAAAATGAGAAGAAAAAAACCATCGTGTCGCATGGAATTCTCAATTAGCGATAAAAAAAAAAACGAAGGCTGAGTCAGCAAACGGTCGGTGCGAGCAGTGGCTCTTAAAATCATAATCTCTCAAGTTCCCCCAGCACGAAAATCTCATCTCACCAATTTTCCTGCCGAATGTGTATATATATCCGGGCGAAGTTTGGACCTTGGCATTTTTGTTGCGGGGAATGGCTCCCTCCGCAGGAAAGCTTTATCGACATATTTTTCATCGCACAGGGGTTGTTTTCGGGAGCGATGAAAAATAATGAGGAACAAGCGCTTGCGTCCGCCGGCTTGTTACTCGATCTTTCCTTTTTTTCTTATCTTTTTTTATTCGGATGTATTCATTTGCGCAGCTGTCGATGTCTTTCGATACCAAATCTGTGAAACAGTCGGGCAGAACTTTTTCTTTTCTTCTCATTTAGTCGCGTTCTTGATGGCTGGAGAATATTTGTTTTTTTTTCTAGTTCACGTGTGTGGGCGTACAGCTCCAATCATTTCGCTCGTGACGACCGGGACTTGGTCCCTTCCGGGCCACTTGGCTCGAGAACGTTTCCTGCAATCAAAAACATTTACGAAAATATTCGGTTAACTGTCTCGCTCTTGCCCGCTCTCTCTTTTTTTTCTACCCACCCACAAAGTGCCACAGCTTGAGTCCCTTCCGAAAATGAAATAGCACCGGGAACGATACAATCCCCATCTACACGCACCAGTTGTTGCAAGCCCCGGCACGTAACGACTTTCACTGCTCGGTGATGAGAAAACAAAAAAAAAAGGACGAGGATGAAGCCCGCGGTTACGATATTGCGAGCCTTCGCAAAATGTGTTTCTTTTTTCCCTCTCTCCCGTTCGTATACTAGAAATAAGTCGGGGCAACATTGCACGCACGGAAGGGTAAAATTTCATGGAACAGAGACAAAAAAATACAACCAAATGGAAATGAATTGTACGTACGTACAAAAATGAGACCGCTGTAAAATAAATGTGCTCATTTGTTCGCCCCTTGTGTTTAATGTATATTTTTTGAACTGTCGATAGTTTGGGAAATTTGATTGGACAAAAGTCACATCATTGAATAATTCTATTAAAAATGTTTAAAAATTATTTAATACCCCAATTATTTAATACTCTTTAGCAAGGCGCGCAAAAAAACAGTGCAATACAAATCAATAGTCTTTTTTTCGTTGTTCTGTGCATCAAACGATTATCAGGAAAATTCGCGGAGAAACTATGAATGAGTCATTGTCACGTGTTCGAACGTTGGTCATACGTACAGCCGATTCTATCGCACCCATAGACGCACGGAAAGAGAGCAAGAGCGAAAGAGAGAGAGAGAGAGAGAGAGAGAGAGAGAGAGAGAGAGAGAGAGAGAGCGAGAGAAAGAGAGGCAGAGAGGCAGGGGGATGGATCAATACTGTCTGCTAACTGCAAAACACACCTGGAAGCTGTAGCACCTCACCACTGCACGTTTCATGATTCATAAGGATCAAAGATTAAAAAAATGAAAGTTCTTCCTTTTTTTTTCTTACTGTTTACCGATCATCGGTCTCGTAAGGGCCATTCAATAGTTTTTTTCCCCCCATCTTTGTTCTTTTCAATTTTTTCTTATTTGGCTTTTCTTTTATTTATAAAGCAGCAATTCAAAAATAACGATAGCATCTTTATTTCTGAAATACTAAAAAATGATTATTTCATTATATTATGTGGGATTAGGAATATCGAGGTTGAACATTTATTTCAGAAGAAATCATAGATTGATATAACAGCGTTATCTCCATTTACTGGAATTAGTGTTTTTTGATTGACAAAAATATTACATCAGTAATTTTTTTATGAACGAGGAATGATTTCTCATTTTTCCGAGAGTAGTATTTTTATTTAAAAAAATATGGGATTTTTAAAAATCGTGCCATGTTTTTCAATTCCCCTGGAATTGGTATATTCATTTTGAAGAACAATATTTCAGTGTTAAATTTATTCAAAAATAATGTTCCCTCGGACAAATAAACGCTTTAATGTTGTATTTTTCGTAGCTTAGTATTGATCTCCGATATTAAACAGGGACGGTACGAAGGAAAATCGGCATTAGTGAGCTAATTGAGAATAACGAAAGGAACATGGTAATTCAAGTATAAGGTTATTCGAATCAAATGAAATTTGGTTTCTATAGATCACTGCCTCTATTGCCGTATCAATGTTTCCCTTCGAAATCGCGTTTCCACGTATAGATATAGATTTCACGCATCCCCGTATCTCTCGCTCTTCCCCCCTTCCCATATCCACGCTACATAATAACGAGAAATGGAGAGAGGAAGATTTTCAACGGCAAAGCCCTCAATGTAGAACACACTGTACGGGGGTTGTGGATGTAGGGGGAGAAAAATATAACAGTAAAAAAAAAGTCTGGACTCTACAGTCGCAATATAAGTGGGAGTTAGCCCAAGGCGTGTAATATCGCTACTCGTGTTTTTCTCGCTCCTTCTTCCCGATATACGAAATTCGAAACTCATGAATATTTTTCGTTGAACAGCAACATCGACCGCGATAGCTGCCATCACTATAAACCTCGTCTAACCAACAAGCCGAATCCACCGAATAACGAACATTCACGAATTTCGGTGGAACATATCCCCGACCGTACTCTCGCATCCCCGAATTATCCAAGATCTTCCATTTCAGCGGTCAAATATTCATATTCGTTATTTTCAAAGAAACAAAAATGGCACCCGTGATAGTCCTGAGAATTTATTTTTATTTCTTACATTGCTTTGCTCTCGATTTACGAGATCAACTCTTCTTCGACCTGTCAATATTCCGTGTAGATAGGAGAATATACTTTGGAGGAATTATTTTCCGAGAGTTCCGCGCTTGTTTTTCGGAAGCACGGGTTTTTTTCGACCTACCGTTACACTAGGTTTTTCGTAAAAGATCATTTAGTAGTTCGTTTTTATCGGGCATCCTGGTTTTTTAAATTTTCTACAATATTTTCTCGTTTCGCATTCTTTTTTAATTTTATTATCCTCGTTGGTATTCTGGGAATTCGATGCATCGTAAAATTGTATATCACGGATCGAAAAAAAAATCCATCGCTATTTTACAATCGACGTATTTTTTCATATGTGCTTCTATCACCGGAAAAATTCTGTAGAATTTTGTTCCTGTCAAATAATTTTACGTGGCCATTCGGGTAAAAAAAAAATAACAAAAGAATAAAATATTTGGGTCTTCTCTTTTTTTAGGAATAGGCTGGGTTTTTATAGTCCCGAAAAATTCTAAACTTAATATCTAATGCCTTCGATAGTAATATTCTAGAAATATTGGTATCGGAATATTTTCTCGCGGCCGTTTTGCAATACGCCAATGGTTTTACGTGTTTGTAATTAATTAATTTGAGATGAGAGACCGCGTGAGAGGCGCGGCGGTCCCGGGAGAGTCGGCAACAAAATCATTAATGTTAATAGTACGGGGATCAATGGAGAAGGCGTAATCTACGCGAAATGAAAATCTAAGGAATATTGCATCAATGTATTGTCGCCGGTACGATCGCGTCGAGAACATTCTGAGAAGGCAACGTGCCCGTTTAATTTTAACCCTTTTTTATTGTACACCCTAAAGGCTTCCCTTGTTCAAGGGTACGATCTCCAAATTAATTATTCAGGCAATATAACTGTTGGCGAACTATTTAACGAAGCGTTCTCGAGCTCGTTACATTGGACACGAAATACCGGAAAACTTTGTCGAGCGTTTCAGTAGTTATTGCCCGAATGGTCAGACACGATGCGCTCATTCTGGCTCTCCTCTCTTACCCCCTTTCTCTCTCTCTCCCCCTCCCTGTCTTTGTCTTTCACGTTTTCTCGTGTCTTGGAACAGAGCCAATTTTTTCGAACTTCCTCAACGCCAATTCAGTCAGTTTATGAAAGAACACTATAAGTATAAAACATTCCTATAAATATTTAAAAAATCCTCGATTTCTCCGGTGATATGATTACACTTTGAATAACGAAACTATGGAATTTCGCTTTTTGTTGCTGGTTCTCATTCTTTGCTTTGAGAATAGATACTCTCTAAATTATTTTTTTAACCCTAGGTTGTTTCTTTTTTTCAATGGACATTTTTTTTTATGACATTTCAGTTTAGACCTTATAGTTCTCCAGTTAAAACGAGCAGTCTCCTGGGAACATCCTAACCTCATAAAATTACAGAGGCAGGGATAGGAAAGAAAAAAAGGCTGTGTAGAACCGAACGAAAAGGTCCATCCAGGTTTCCGCTTACCGAGTGATTTGCGCCTTGTTATTCGACACCAATCTCTGCCCCCTACCTCTCTCCTCCCTCCTTTGCGTTTTTTCTCCTCCAGGAAATAGCTGTCTCTCCGTACTCTGCGTTCAAAGAGAGCACCGAAAAGTCCTCGTGAATTCCCCAGCTTCGTTAACCTTTGTGGTGCTGAAAAAAAAACCGATCGCGGTATTATTGGATTATCCAACTTTGACTCGTTCTATACTTTCTCTTTTTTTCCACGTAGATTTTTTTCTCTTCGTTTCAAGCAATAGGCAATAACCATTTTCAAAATTACCATTCAAAAGCGCAGTTGTCTACTTTTAATGATAGTTAAAAATGTCCTTTTTATGAACTTTCACGTTGTTTGGCTTTGTTTGGGTTGACAGTTTCGCAGAATGAACAACTCGCCGATCGTTTTTCTTTCTAGGGTATTGAAAAGGGTATCGAGCAACAGGTGGCTAATTTAAACTCGGATGACTCACGTTTGTGTCTAAAAATGCCTGGCATTCCAAGTTTTATCGACGCGAATAATTTAGTGCGTATTCGGTGGGAGTGCTTCCTGCTCGTTTGGAGTGTTAAATATTTTCAGGAGCGTGTCTTCCTTTGGCTAAATTAACTCGTGAAATATTTAAGCCTACGTGGCGTTCTCGAAGTATGCCGAGGCAATTGCCAAGTGAAAAGTGTCCGCGTATGCTCAGACGGGGGACGCTGTTTTCTTGTCCGTTACTAAATTATTTAACTCGAGCTATCGGGTGATTACATGTTTTTTAAATTTTTCGTTGGGCTGCCCCGCGACTCGACTCTAGTATAGGAGTGGCGCTCGGGGTTCTCAAATGGAACGTAACACGATTAGGGGAGAGGTGAATATGTACGGTGATATCGATGGGTCGCAGCGATGTCGTCGCTTTTCTCTTATATCGAGGCGGTGAATAAAAGCACCTGTAGCGTTTCGTCGTCTGCCAGCATATAACTAAACCTCGGAGGTATCGCCGCAACTCTCTCGGTGTGTTTTGTGGTTGTTGGAGGAAATAACGCACGAAGGGAGAGTCACGTGTGTGCGTTGTGTATTTCACAAAACTGGGCCATATAGATTTTTCCGGTTCCCTGCGATACAAATACATTTCAAAAGAGTCGACGACCCATTCCCTTTGCCTGTCTTTTTTTCTCCTTTTTCGCGATTTTCTACAAACACACTTGCTGCTCGGTTACTCCGCATGAAAAATGATCCTCGCGTGAATTGATGATCCGATGATGAATGGAGAGAAAGACTTCTGTTTAACGTGCACATATTTATCGAAGGGGAAGGTATTCGAAGCAAACAGCGAAGTTGAACGCCTTGCAGCTAAGGCGCTCAGCTATTCCATTAGAATCGCAGGTATGTAACGATAAATACCAATGTACGCAGGAGAGCGAAATAAAATAGGAGCTCAGGGCTGTACACGAACTGACGGATAATTGATAGACAAGGTTATTAATTATCCATCAGTGCGTGGGACTGATGGATAATTGGATAGTAAAAAAATGGGATAGTAAAAAAAAAGTATTTTCGTTGGACCGTTTTGTCACCCAAGCTCGACACTCGTTTCCTCCATTTTTCCGTTCCGAGGCATTAACGTCATTATAATTGGGCTTCCATCGTCGTCCTGATTGAGTACTCTGGATAACGTTTCAATAACGCCAAATCGATGATCCAGTGAAAGCTCAGATTGCATTCTCCCTGTTGCGCCCACAGCAACTTACCTGTTGTACCTTTTTTCTCTCGCGGTGCCTCATTATCCGATCTCAGCGGTCACCTCCATTTTTTAAGGAACCTCTGAGAATAATTTACCGCAGAAAAAGCTTGAATACGTGTATCGTGCATTCCTGCTCTGGATTTCGGTTGCTGTAATTTTAATGCATCGGTTATCTGACTCCTAAAAAATAATGAGGTTGCAACGTATGTTCGGCAATAACTCCGAATTTGCCAACATTTCGCGATAAAGGGAAGTTGGAAAGTCGGTTATGAGAGAAGCTGCCACGCGGAATGAGAGAAATTCTCACTAAACGTGGTATAAAGGATGATGGAGGAAAGGCTTGGATCCGTGTTGAGAAGTTGCTCCTCGAGCGCCGGCTCGCTCATTCCGCAGCTGGTGTCCCAGGCTATGGGGCTCCAAAGAGAGAGAGAGAGAGAGAGAGTGAAAGTGAAAGGGAAATGCAGAGCTGGCGGAATGGAGAACGGAGGAAAAAGAGATAACGGAAGCCAGAAAAAAAGAAAGGGAAAGAGTGACATCTCCATATGAAGAGAATGGGATAGAGTTGAAGAGTGAGTGCGGTAGTAAAGGAGCCCTCGGAAGTAGAGAACCTGTTGCACCCAGCCTTTCTCATTCCTGTTGGGCTCGCCGAGAGCCCTCGTATAGAGACGAGGTCTTTTACTATTTCTACCGCTGCCCGGCAGGACTCGGCTCTACTATAACTTCCTATTTCTGGCTCTACTACATACCACTCACGAACGCATTAACGTGCGTTCGAGGTCGCGCGTACCTTGCATAGGTATACAGGCTGTTTTATTCAAGTCGGCCCGATCTTGGAAACTGTTGATGCTAAAATATTTTTCTTCATTCGAAAGAACAAAGTTGACCTTTGTACATTCTCTGGGCGTCCATATAGAAGAAAATTTAAACAAATATGTCTGAGACGTATTTTGGTGACATCAGCAGTTTTGGGGATATTTGAGTGGGTTGACTCGAATGGGGCACCCTGTATGCACGTTTCTCGCTCCCTCCGCTTATTGCTCTCACTAGTTATGCATTATGACAGGGCTCCTCCCTCTCTCTCTCTCTCTCTCTCTCTCTCTCTCTCTCTGTCTGTCTCTCTCTCTCTCCATTTATCTGTACTCTCTCACTAGTTACGTATTATTCTAGTTTTATGTAAGCAATTTGCAAGCGAATAAATTAAACCGCTCGTGCTATTCATGGGCACTGAAAGATCAAATAATCCATAATGCATGAATATACAAATGATTCGTGCACGTTCCGAGATTTCAAATTTCGAAAAACTCTTTTATTCAGCTGGCAACAACAAAAAATACTTTTTTCCGAAAATGTTGTTTCACTGTCGCGTAATAGATCATATTTCTTCGTAAAAAAAACCATTTTATGCAAATATTCAAAAATATGCGAAATATATTCTGGCGTGTAAAAACGTTCTTGCCGGAAAAACATTAATGTTGTATGCACGAAGAGTAGAGCGTCGAAACAACTCTCATCTAACGTTCCATGCTACATCTAACAAGCTGAAATTCCTAATTCTTCGAAACGCATTTCCCGTTCACTCTATCTCTCTCCTCATTCTCCTCTTGGCTCTCGGTTCGGGTTTAATTGAAAACAAGAGGAAAATCCCTCGGTACTTTTCGTAAAAAGGAATAAACTTACTTCTCTCAAGAAGCTGGATTTCATTATATAAAATTACAGCGTTGATTCAAATATACAAGAACGAGTAAATGCTTCGATTATATATATATATATATATATATCCCTTTTTGCGTATTTTTTAATTTCATTTCTGAAGAGTAGAATACCATTAAAATATCTCAAGAGTAAAGAATAATTTTCGACAAAGAAATCGGAAAACAAGCGTACAACGGTGAATTGGTAATTTTTTTCTTTAATGGATTAATATTTTATCGCCGTAGCTCTCAATTTTTTCAGAGGAAAAAAAAAATTGCGATCGCGTCGCTCTATCATGGAAAAATAATTGTTTTTATGTAAGCACATAAAAATATTTTTGAAAGCTGCATTTTAAAATGATTTTCGTTCGATTGGGGGGAGAATCTGAAATGATTCTCTTTATGTATAGTCATAAATGAGTGCGCATTCGCAGCCCTAAACTGGTTCCTGCATTACTGTGCACAATTGGAACTGTATGACTTTACAGTTGGAACAATCGGGAGCACGAGGTCGGCTCGGCACACCCCTTAAGACATTAAGGGGGTGTGCCTTCCTGTCCCTGTCCCTTTTCCTCCTGTCACTCTCTCTCTCTCTCTCTCTCTCTCTCTCTCTCTCTCTCTCTCTCTCTGTCTGTCTTGGCTATCTGTGTCACTCTCTGTCTCTTTTTCCCTCTCTATACACCAGGGAAATAAAAGTAACGCGAATGTAACAGCTGAACAACACGCTTGCGTGTCTCGTAGCACTAATTCCTGCCTAGCGAGGGAACAAAAAGTACACGACGAATGAAAGGGTTGAGGCAACGAAGGCAATTTTTTTCCCCCAAGGTTTATTATTCAGCGTTTCAGTAAATCACGACGTGACAAAATGTCGCGAAAGAATTGCGCGCGTTGATGATTGTCGGAATATTCGTATCAAACGGTCACGAATACACGTCCAAGGAATCTACAAACTTATTCGTGTTTTTTTTTTAATCTTCAAGATATTGGAGTTGCTCGGGCCGGTAAAAATAAACGTACTAAAAACATATAAGACGAGCAGATTTTTTTTTTCCTTTCAGAAATTATCGAAAAATAAGATAACGAGCAGCATGAAAAGCGAGGAGTTTTTCTTTTCTGAAGGAAGTCGTTCATTCGTATGTTAGAACGACAGGGATTCTTCGGAAAAAATCGTTCTATAAGGAATATCCCATTGTTGCCTGTAACGACGTATCCCCGGTAGAGAGGGGGGGGGGGGGGGGGGGGGGTCGAGGGCGAAAGATGGAGGAGAGGGGTGGAGGGTGTTCTGCAATGCTGTGCGATCACCTTAAGGACGTTGTGGAGTTCACCAAGTAAAGTACCGACCCGGACAGAAGACTGGCCGTGGTGGTGGCTAGGATCGATCGAAACTACCCCTGTTGAACCCCTCGAGCGACCTAGCTCACCATCAAATACTCGCTGCGTACCCTTATTACACCTCTTTCCAAGCTTTTCCTCCTCTCTCTCTCTCTCTCTCACTCTCCTCCCTCTCCATCCCCTTACCCATGCTCTTCCTTCCTCTCTCTCCCTTTTCCTCCCTCAATCTGTCTCCGCTCTTCCTGCGTACATGTGCCTTATGCTTTTCTCGGTCTTTCTCCACCCCGTCGCGATCACTCTGATGCTTTCATTCCTCTCCTTCTTCAACCTCTCTCTCTCTCGTTCTCTCTCTCTCTCTCTCTTGCTCTCTCGCTCTCTGCTTTCCTCGTGTTCTTGCACCCTCCGGTGCACACAACTTTCCCCTTGTACGCGCGCATAAACGATGTGCACTCTTTCCGCACGTCTTTATATTTCCCCATCCGCCACGTGGAATCCACGTCAGCTCCCCTCATTATTCCGACAGTTGTGGCTCTTGTCAGGCCCAAACTAAATTTTTCTACGAATTTGCCAAACGTGAAATTTTCAACGACATGTAAACTCAATTTGATCTTGAGTACTCAACAGTTTTGTATCCGCCATTTTTTATTCGACGTGTACAATTTCGTGGAAAAAAAAGAGTAGGCCTGGATCGCGGAACTATCGATCGTCGCGAAAAACGACGCATTTGCGATGTTCGATGCATCGCCGATCCTCATTCCAAATTTTCTCGGGAGACGCGGATAACGCGAAATCGTGCGAGAGAGGTCGGAACTGTCAAAACGTCTCGTGCAATCGCAGAGACCGGCAAGAATAAGGTCGTTCAAAGTGGCGAGAAAAGAGAGCACTTCGCTTCGTGCCGCATAGAAATGTCTTTCAGCTCCTTTTCTTCTCTTTCTCCTTCTAGTAGGCAAGTAATATGCGATCGTACATATTTGCATGAATTTCTCAGAGTCAAAGAGGCGCGGTACTCTGGACGTTTGGCATCATCTGCGGCGCTGCATTATTCGACCTTTTTTCTTTTTATCGATTTTTATCTATACGTATGCACAAAGGTACTTTTAATGTACATATCGATCTCCGGTAAAGTTTCATGTTCGCGACTTTTGCGAACATCCTGTCTTATTTGCTCGATCTTCATCTTACTCTCGATAGCCTGTCAGTTATGCAGTCTATCTAACGCTTTCTCCAATTTCTTCGTGCAGCCACGTTCACGGGTCTACTCGTCGGTGCATTTTAGGTCGGCTGCTCTTCGTTCCCCGTGCGCGCATGAAAAGATTGACATTTCTTTGGAGGTGGAACAATTGGTTTTTTTTTCTCGGTATGGAGGAAAAGTTTCGTAGACTTTGGCAGGTAATATTTGTGTATCCATGTCCATCCGTTCGTAAAAAAAAAATCCTTAAACGTGTCAAAGGAGAAAATATCAATTCTTCGAACGATATTATTAGGTATAAAAAGCTCCGACGATAAAGTCGCTTCGTTTAGATACCCGTTAAACCTGATTCAAAAGTTTCCGGAATAATTGGTGTTCGCATAGAGATATCGTTGGAGCGCGCTACGCAACATGCACGCACAGAATTGAAAATTAGCAAAAAAAAAAACATGAATTATATGAGAACGCGTAGAAACTTTGAGCAGTAAAGTCTTGCGCTTGTGTAGAATGTTATTTTTTTTTAGTTTCCGAGACATATTTTTAGATCAGATGCATGCGTCTGCATAGAAAGATAAACATTTAAATGGGACACCCGCTATAAATATATATTCAAGGGAGGGAAATTAAAAAAAAAAGGATTTATCCGCAGTTGCGAAAAGTTTCGTTGAAACGTCGGTGAGACAGATTGGACGAGGAGTAATATAGATAGTAGAAACCTTAGACTCGCTGGAGATATAATTTATCATCGATTTATCGATGCGGGAACATAATTCTATACGAGCAACGATGGAGTGGTTATTCTTTCTCCAATACAATGCGCGCGAAACATACAATAGCGTTCGGGCGTACAGTTATTTCCTTCACGGCTGGTCGAACTTCGCATGCAACTTTATTTCTTTTATTCTGTAAAAACGAAAAAAAAAAAACAACCATCCCGCCTTCTACGTCCCATTTTGGGTTTTCTCCATCCTGTCTATTTTTCGCCGATATTTCGCTATCTATAAAGCAAAGAAAAAAGAATGGTAACTGCGAAAAAATTTGCGAAGTTGTGAGTGTCGTTGGAGCGGGAGTTCCGTAAAAATTAAATTAGTTGAGTGATGTTTGTACGAAGGATCGGACTATGTGGGCTGCAGTGACAAGATCGTTGGAGATACTCGTTGCTTTCTTCGAGTACTACACTGCAAGGTAAGAAGCTTCAATAAAAAATCACAGAACAATTGGATTCTCTCAGTTGCCATTAACATTAAGAAAAATGTAACCATATATTTTTTATGCATTTTATTGAATTGTTTATTTATTTATATATATATATTTATTTCTTAAATTAATTTTTGTGAAATATATAATAGAGCTATTGAAGTAGCGAATTTAGACACTGAAACGTAAGCTCGGAGGCTGAAATACAGGTTCCTGTTAGTCTGCTCGTCCGCCCGAATAATTCGGGAAACGAGGAACTGCCGAATACGTGGTCGACCTCCCTCTGCAAATTTTCATCACCTGTTTGTGTATGTACATAGAGAGAGAGAGAGAGAGAGAGAGAGAGAAAGAGAGAGAGAGAGATGTATACAGACATCGCCGAGGTAAAATAACATATACATACGATGTCGATAGCCCACCGCGCCAAACACCGACAGGACAAGCGTGTGTATCACACGTGTCACGAATTATCCACAACGTCCATACGGTAGCTCTCTCCAAATACATTACACTTGACTAGTGCACAGTTCAGCTTACCACATGGTGATTTATACACATGTATAAGTGAATAGAACACTCTGGGAGTATTCTATATATTTTCAATACTGTATGTTGTGTGTGTGTTTGTGTGTGTCTAGCTAGACAAGAATCCATTTCCGCCAGCTGTGTGAAAATGAATAAAACTCGACCTCATACTCTCCCCATAAATCCCTCGAGGCTTTGATTTAACGAGAGAACTTTCGCAACGTAACTGGGCACTCGCAAATTTTTCGGGTGCCTAACCACGCCAAGTCCATCGTATTAGTAATTGAATTGCTTTTTCGCCTAGGCATTTTTCGATTCTTAGGTCGTCCTAACAATAAGTTTAGGCTATTGAAAAAAAAGTGACCAATTGATAACAATATGTATCTTTTGTAAAAATTTTAATCATTCGAAACAAAATACACAGTGAGAGTACAGTTGCTATTAACATTGTTTCTTAACGTCTGAACAAAGGCTGCGAACTTTATTTTTAAAAAAACAGTTGAAGGCTAGTGTTTTGTTAAAATTAATAACCATTTTCTTTTAACGAAAATGTTAAAGCTTTTTTTTCGCGCTTCGAAAACTCATCGTCGCTGCCGCGTGTTCTACATTTTGTCTCTGATAACGTTCACCCGAAGTTGGGCTCCGCGGAGCGAGGACAGCGCATCCCAACTTATATATATATATATACATATATTACTAAAGTCAGTTCAACGTTGCGCTTCGACATGCAATAGACGTAAAGTCGATAAATTATTGATATAACCCCCCCTCCCCGTCCCGGCGTGAGTCGTGTCGTGGGAGTTCCGCACGATGAATGAGAATGAGAACAGATATAGCCAAGAGAATAAGTGCGTGTCTGCCGGTTTCTTGGCTAATTTATACGTATGCCTTGAGTATTGCTGCAACTCGTTCGACTATTCGGACTTGAGACGATCTTGTAGTTTGATTCGCGACAGATACGGCATATTTCGGATGGTCGCAAGTTCAGATTCTTTTTTTTTTTTTTGCGGACTGTTTTATGTTTTGACCCGTGGTCAGGAGTGAAAATGAGGATGAAAATGATTTCTGAATAAAGTTCTTGTTCATTCGGAATCGTATACTTTGTTCAAATGTACTCGAAGAAAGATTAGGCCCATTGATTAAATTTTTAGACGTATCGTCATCTATTGCCGAATTCCTATCGCTCGCTGATCACTTGCCTACGTCACACGCTGTGACGTAGAAGCAGGCACGCGCAGCACCTAGCCCCCTTCCCCCTCCCCGCCCTGGCCATGGCTTCCGTCGGTCTCTCTCGCACGATTCAGTAGTACGCGAACTGCTGCGTCGGTCTTCTATATATATATAGATTAGGGTGCTTCTTATTTTGCGACTTTTGAAAAATAACCGCGTCACCCCGCCATTTCCTTCTATCACCTAAAAAATGAACTCGTAATTTTTTATTATTTTTTAAAACAAGTTTCAGGGGTCGCTTCCGAAGGTTAAAGTTTGAACAAAAAATGTTAAGTGTATACTTTATTCAACTACTGGGAGTGTTAGTGACAATAAACGTACGGCATCAGAAATTTCAGTAACGACAGAAAGACCTTCGACATCGACGGTCGTGCCACCCCCGCTTAAACGTAAACGCGGTGCGAAAAATCTCACTGATGAACGTTCAGCCGTAACCTTAGATTTTGCTAAAATGAGTGACAGGAAGGCAACTGTGGTTTTGTCATCAACCCTCAAAAGTGTGATCCCACACTTTTGAGGGTTCTCTATCAACTCAAAAGTTGATAGAGAACATTACAGGACACGAAACTGTGGACCGTCTACCACAGCAGTGTCAGCACAGGGAGTGGATCAACTTTTATCAGTCCCGAAACTAAGTCGTGGAACAGGGAATGCGAGTGCTTCGGCTGTGCATGAAGCTATTGTGTCTTGCAACTTAAGTGACCAAATAAAATGCTTGTGCTTCGACACTACTGCGGCCAACACCGGATTAAGAAATGGTGCTTGCATCCTATTAGAGCAGAAGATGGAAAAAGATATGCTTTGGTTAGCCTGTCGCCACCATATAATGGAAATAATGCTAGAAGCAGTCGTATTACAAGCTCTTGGTCCGTCTGGCGGACCAGACATATTAGTTTTCAAAAGTTTCAGAACAGTTTGGCCTAATATTAATCAAAACAATTTCAGCACAATTTCATTCGCCGAAAAACAGCTAAACGAATATCAACCTCACGATGATTACAAAGAGTTGTTACATCTTACCGTTACATTTTTGGGAGGCGCGCCTAACAAAGTAATATCGTTAAGGGTAGCAGCTGGTCTTCATAGAGTCCAATGGATGGCAAAGGCAATATACTGATTTAAACTTTTCATGATTAAAGACCAGTTTAAACTGACAAAAAGGGAATTAAAAGTGATTACTAAAGTTTGTGTTTTCGTTGTTCTGATTTATGTCAGATGCTGGTTTCAAGTACCTGCGGCAAGTTCAGCATCAAGAATTGACGTGCGACTTTTAAAAGAGCTTGAAAGCTTTGAAAGCATAAACAAAACTATGGCAAAACTAGCCTTAAAAAAATCTTATGCAATTTGTGGTACCTGTCTGAGGAGCTTGTTGCACTGGCTTTTTTCGACGAAGAAATTTCTTTGGACACCAAGCAAAAAATGGTAAACGCGCAAAATGAAGAAGGTTTAGACAACAGCCCCAAACGCCTAAGCTTGGATGCAAATCACATAGTTGAAAAAAATATCGAGGACTTTGTTTCCAGCAACACTTTAGATTTTTAAAATATTCTTGGAATTTCGTCATCATTTAAAAAAAAAGAAGCTTGTCTTTATATAATAAATATAATAAATTAATCACCAAAAACGAGGAGCAAAAGCAATACCTTCTTTTAGTTGTGAAACAACATCGACAGAAGTACCCAAATACAAAAAAATAATACTTTATTAGCATAGTTTACTACTTTAATTTATTTATTGGTTAAATATTATACATTTTTATGTTACGATTGAAAAATTCTATATAAGTAAAACAAATTTTTAAAAATGAGTTTTTTAATTTTTTTCAAAAACTGATAGCGACCCTTAAACATGCCATTAAAATAACGAAAAAAATCATTAAACCGTTTTCCAGGTCTTAGAATCGATCAAGGGGTGATGACGCGAGGAATGATCAAAAAAAGTTTTTTTTTAAGCCAAATTAGACACCCTAATAAACATAGTGTGTATAGGACGTGCTGCGTTTGGTAGCTGACACTTGAACGCACTTTTAGATCGAGCTGAAACGCAGTTTTTTTTTCATCAACCGCATCATTAAAAAAAAGTGTTTCGGTTGGAAAGTATCGATCCTCTTCGTGAATGTGCATTCTAAATCTATTTTTTTATCGCTGGTGATCAGAAGAAAAAGATAATCATTGTGGTTGTGCAAGGTCGAAAAACCCGTGAGCGTGGATGTGTTCTCTCAAAGATACGGCCGACCAAAAAGGTGAGTGATTTTCTAAAATGACACTGATTCTGTCGCATTTTCTCCAACGTTTTTATTTTTAGCTATATTGATTTTTATACCTTATTATTATAATAATTATTTTTAAACCCTATATTTTATCTTACGTATACGATCAATATCGCTTCTTTTATTATTATGTGCATGAAATACATGTAATATATTCTATTTATATACATAGTTAATATTTATGAATATTTTTATGTCAACAAAAATGGTACTCAATAGAACAAATTTGATAAATTTCAAAATTATAGGCACAAAATTTAACGAATTTGTTCCCTTCAAAACGCCGTTCGTTAAATTTGATTATCTTTTTTTTTTTTGACGGAGCTATCTAACTTTTAGTGCGTCAAGAAATATCGACTGGTGCATCCACACTTTTGAGCGGTAGTGTAATATATTCGTGCAAATGAATTCCACTCAACAATATATTTATATACTTGAATAAATGTTATGAAACTAACCAATCCCGGCATCAATGAATTGCAAACAAGTAATATTTTTTTTTGCAATAGAACGTTTTACTTATAGAAATTTTTGCACAACGTGGACTCGGGGCGCTTGGGTTTCGATATATGTGTGTGCAAAGTGTACTTCATCGTTTTCACGGCGAGAAGTGCGAGATATGTGTTTTGCCCGCGCCTGATGTGCACCGAGACTACAAATGAAGAAAAAGAGGCTGAACCGAGCCAACCCGCGGCTGCCCTGCTATCCGTTAAATGAGAAAAGTGTTGTGCCCAAGTCGATGAGGGGCGCACAGTATGAGGAAAAATTGTATGCCTCGTGATACTCTCCACGCTTGAAGAAGAACACACTATCATCATCTCGCTAAAACTTGGCACGCACGTACTTTCTCCTCAATATATATGTATATGTACTCTAAAAGATATGAGGATATGTAAATTTTTGTACGAGTTGCTTGCCCGAATGGGCCAGCACACATGAGCGTTGGGCTCCGTCTCGCAGAAATTTTCCATCGACCTCTATTCGTTGCTCTTTGTCGCTGTGTACAAGAACGTTTTTCATTTCTGCCTCGGGATGAGAGATTGTACGATGGACCTTGAATTATTTTTTATTTTTTCAATTTTATAAACTTGATCAACCCAAACACAACCGTAGAACGTTGGCCGAGAAGCCTCTTCATTCAATTAGTCCCGGTTACGTGCAATCTTCCTGTTCTCAACGAGACGAGAAAATTTGACAGAATTTTTCTTCGATGAAGAATCTCGTCGAAAGTTTCACAACAATCAGTTTCTGCGGTTAATGTTCCATTGTTGAATGAGATACAAGGAAGACGAGAGTAAAGTTGGGATAGGTTGGAGTCAGCTCGTTGGGAAATGCGGCTTCGTCTGCTCTTTCTGGCATCGGAGAACGAAAGAGAGAGAGTGAGAGAGAGAGAGAGAGAGAGAGAGAGAGAGAGAAAGGGAGAGTAAGACGGTCTCGAGAGATTCCGAGTGGAATGGTTCAATCAGCAGCTGATGTGACTATTTTGTACCAACTACATGTATTCTACCGTATACACGAATTCAGTCAACCAACAGCCATTTCCGAACAAATTGAGTTTGATCAAGTTCTCCCTTTTGCCACTTGCTGCGGATTGATCAGCAGTACGAATCCACCGGTTTGTGGCTTACACCGCTGTCCTGCTGGTTTATCACGCAACTATTTTTACCCGGTATTCCCGTAGCTATATATACTGTTGAAAAAAATCCGCGAATTATTCAACTTTCGGCTTGTTTGTTTCGGCAATCATCCCAAAAACATGTCTGGAGAAGAAATGGTAACGAATGGTAACTCTCGTGCTTTTACAGTACACCTAATTATGGATTTTTTTGCAGATCCAACGATTTTTCCAGTGTCGATTATTATATTTCATATTGAAAAAAAAAAATATCATAGTTCGATATCCGGCTAACAGGGCAACTCGAGGCTGCTCGTCTCTAAAGGACCGGAGACAAAGTTCCGGTAAATGTGAATCGAATTGAGAGACACATAAACTAATGTAGCACTCGGATATTTTTTCTGTTTCATGTCACCTCTCTGTCAAATCACTAATCATCGGACAACGAAAAAAAACACACACACACAGGGCGCAGTTGGAGTAAGTACATCGTGATTGAAAAATCTCTGATCTCTGTGTGTATGTTGAAAAAATAAATTGATATTAAGATAAATTTATATAAAAATAAATTTGTTATTTGTGAGCAGCACATTCCTTTGGGAAGATTATTTTTTCTCTTTCTCCTTCTCTCACTCCTCTCTCTCTCTCGCTCGCTCTCTTTTTCTCTTTCTATCTCTTTCTCTGCCTCTCTTTATATTTATATCTTTACATGTGTGCATTTGTATCTGTATATTTTGATATTTTCTAAAGTCATACTTCGATAATAGCATATCGCGTCTGCCGTGTCTTTCACTCGTTCTCCTTCAATCTATTTTACCTCGATCGTACTTCGAAAAGAAACAAAAAGGGATGAAGTTCAAGGTACCTACGAAAATTGGTGTTTTCAACTCCAGTCTACAATAATTCTTTCGCAGATATGTTATTGCATGTTGGTACTATTGCATGACGCGTTTCTCCATAACAGACACTTTATAGAATTATAATTGCATCATTGAAGTATACAGTAATTAATTGTCGTCGAATGTCTCGTAGATTACGGTGGTACAGAAAAATCGAGCCTCGGTTTTGGAAGAGTGAGAAAATAATAACATCCGAGGGATCACTTTAGAGATGGATGATTATTCGATTGAAAAATAACTGTAGTATGTATTCTTTGAACTTGTGATTAGAAAATGACGAATAAAAAGATTCCGTAGTGCCTGGTCCAAAATCGAGATTGAAAATTTCGCTACGTGATTCGGAACGATAAAAAAAAGTAAAGTTGTGCACGGAATTGAAGTCTACGTCATATGCGACGTTCGCATCCTAGATTCGGAAGAATAGACCGCTATACAAAGCCTTCCTCACGATCGCTGGACACGGCGCTTTTCAATGCGCTATTTTCCAAACAGGTGTGTGTGTGTGTGTCTGTTTGTGTGCCTGTACAAATGAAGTGGGCTCGATTCCAGAAATTCAGGGCCATTCATTTCCTTGCGATTCTTTGGTCCGATATACCATCTGCTTTTCGCTTTCCAGACTCTTCTATGATCCCGCGCTGTATACAAATACAGAATAACTACAGATGCCTATTCGTGTGGTCTTGGGTCCCGATTTTGTTCGCAATTGCTGATACTGTCTGGCTCATTTTGGGTAGATTAAATGATTTCCTTTGCGCAATGTCCATTTACAAATTATTGCGATCCCATCCCTTTAAATTCGACCCCACATTTGTCACTTTATTATGGGAGAGAGAGAGAGAGAGTCTCGTTTTCTCTCTCTCTCTCTCTCTCTCTCTCTCTCTCTCTCTCTCTCTTTCGCTATTGTATCTGGACGGTCGCCCCATCGCTATTTACATTTTGGATAGCGCGATCTCGTTCACGTACACCGCCAAGCCATAATAAGCAATTAAATTTTCGGGCACGGGGTCCCAAGCACGTTCACAATGATGGAGCTTCATAGCTGATTTGGTTATAGGTACCTACACGTGCTCGCGCGGTTTCGTGACCTGCGATAGGATATTAGGGGCGTGCGGTTTGGCCCAGGAAGGCAACCACCGAGGTCTCCTCGAGTTTACTCAGTACCACGTAGATATTTCAAGGACACGACAACCCTCGAATCTCAAACGGATAGTTGCACTACGCAATTATCAATTTTCGTCGTCCAGTTTCCACAGCGCGTCCTCCACACGTTACACTATGGAGGGATAGCATGGGCACAGTTTTTTCGGTTTTACCGCCAGCGCAGTCACGAAACGAATATTTTTTAAGTATTTTATTTTTCATACTCTTAATTGACGCAATTATTCTCCAGTCGATCATTGTCTCCTTCGGGGAGATACAGGTACCATGATTTTTCACGATAATTGGACGTTTCGGGAAAAACTCATAGCGAATCCGCGTTCAAGGGGTGAAAATTTTCATTTTTTCCCCATCTCGACCAAAATGAATTTTTTTCGCGTCAAAGCCGCTCATTTATTTGCTATTTCGATCTGGAAGTCTACTCTGTCTTACCGAGTTTTTCTCAAAAGCTGATTCTACACAGTTTCGACGATTGAGCGTTGGAAAAAGAGGCACACCCGAGCGCTCTTTCTTGATCCTCTTTTATCCCTCGTCGTATATCATACAAAGAAAAAAAAAACCTTTTCGTCACTTCTCGATGAACACCATCGGTCGATTGAAATATTTCCATCCTCAATCTCGTACAGACTCGCGATCGATTGTTGTCGTTATCCCGAGTGACTCTGCGCTCTAGAAAGGGGCAAATTCACTTTGAAAATCCATTCTCCCTCTTACCGCGCGGAGAATTTCCACTTTGCTCGGCTTGTTTCGCCTCTACACGCTCTATTGTGTATCTCATATGCCTCAAAAACTCACACGAATACGCCATTTATATATTTTGTCCAATACGAGTGTGTATACATACACACGAATAGAAAACAGACGTTCGCGTTGACGATTAAATGTAGCCAAGATACCGCCATTACCTATAATACGATCTTTCACCACACGAATATCCGCGTACATGTTATAGCCGCGAGGCGCCTCGTTACCTTGCCAAACCGCCTTAAATATCGTAGATTCAGCAAAGAACCCGAAACTCGCTCGAAAATAAAACTCGCTTCACGCGCTCATGAGGAAATACAATTATTTGGGTCGTTGCCACTGAAACTTTATTATTGCACTTTTTCGTACGCTTTGCATTAGCTGTGTGTATAGATTTGTGGGATAATGTTTTTATTTTGTTATCCTGCGCGAATGGTGCATAATCAGCACAGGGCTGCACTCGTATCCTCTTAAAAGCACGAACCTATATAGATATATTTGTATATTGAAAATTGAATGATTTTTTTTTTTCGAACGTCCGAAACAAGCATGACCTAGTTTCAAAAAGAGTTGGAAAGTTTGAGTTTCATTTGCGGGTGTCGTGTTCTCGACGATGCAAAAAAAAGTACGTTTTGAATTATTTCAAAGGTCTACCGTTGCTGTTAAGCCAGAAAAAGAAATATCCACGTGAACCGCGGCTGTGGTTATACCCGGACACCCACCTATATGCTTCGCAAAGTCGAGTGAGAATATCGATTTAACATTTGGTCCTCGTGTTATTCGGTATTTTGCAGAACTACGGGAAGTCCCGGTAGCAAATCACCAGCAGGGGGTAGCAGCGCTCCTGGCGCCGGTGGCGGTGGCGGCAGTGGAGCCGTTGGTATCGGCGAGCCGCGCACTCCGACCGCCGGAGCACAGAACAAGCAACTACAAAACGTCAAGGGTGAACATACGTCGGTACGTTTTCCGTTTGTTTTCCCACTTCGCTCGTTTTTTCTCCAACTTTTGTGCATTCGAAATCGATGTTGCCGAAAAACTTTACGTCTTGGTCACAAAATTCGTTTCATCCTCCCCGTTCAACCCGTCGAAACTATTCGTGAGAAGTGCTCGATCGATGGTTTTTCATGTTGCTCGATTGGATCGGTCCTCTCAAAACTTTACGTCAATGTTTACCGTGTAGCAGTTTCGAGGGTGAAATACCGTACGGCCATGTATGGGTTTGTTCGCGCGTTGAGTTTGAAAATAATGGGGAAATGTTTTTTCTCCGCAATCGCAAAAGGTGATGGAAAAGTTGTTTTTTTTTTCCAAAATGTACGGACCACGGAACAAGCGGTGCTCGAAAAGAAATCGATCGCGTGATTTTTTGTTTGGGTCTCTATGGCCTATGAATGAAACATGCCTGAAAAAAAATATGTTCGACTTATTGTTCCACCGGGTGAATGAGTGCTCAGTCTTAATTTTTAGATGGAAAAAATTCCACTTTGGGCGTTTTCCACGTTGAAACAAACGCACGATTATTTTTTCTCCTCTTTTTATTGGTTTCTAATTCCGTCATCGATAATGTAAAAAAATGTTTATTCGTTCTTATCGAAGAACCTGCATCATTGTTCTTCCCTGTATAAATGAGCAATCGTAAATCCGTTGACCCCTCTTCCTAGTGTGATGAATATGATGTTGAGCGCAAAAAAAAAAGAAAGCACGGTGTCGGCGCGAGTATTTTTATCGTCGTTTGAATGTCTCGATGTCGTCCTTTTTTTCTGCTCGTCTCGTTCGATGTTCCGTGTGACAAAAATATATTATGGGAATAACAGATTATTCGCGAGTTCATCAATGAATTAATACGCGCCCCCCTTTCCCCCTCGTGACAATTGACGTTTGTCGCAGAAGGCCTTCCTACAAAGTAGATCGATCTCGCTGGTCGACATGTACATCGACAACTCGGAACCGAGCGAAAACGTTGGACAAATTCATTTCAGCCTCGAGTACGATTATCAAAATACCACTCTCATCCTACGCATAATACAGGTGAGTCGGATATACACATATATATATATATCTCAAGCAAAAAAAAGTCGTACCTCTTTTTCGAATTTTTCCGATGTCTTTAACTTTCGATAATTTTCAATAAAAATTAAAGGTTCTGGAATAAAAGTATCGGGCCATTCAAGGCGAAAGGTGAAAATTCCAAAAATACTAGTGTTCCCCGTTGCATCGAAATTGTTCTTTCTAATTACTTGTTAATTGTCGTTGGAAAAAGGACTCCGAAAACATTTTCTAGAGCTGCGGGAACAGCATAGTTAAAAAATCGTCACGAGGATGTATAGAATAAAGTCCGCGTGTAATAACCCCGCCCTCTTACTTATCCACGATAATGTATACCGAGTGAGGAAGCTTATGCATATTTATCGCCAAGATTTATCATATTTTCAACGAAAACTTTGAAACCCTGCCGGCTATATTTGCACTGAGCGATCTACTTGCTCGTTCAATCACGAGTCTTATCGCTGTTTTCCTCCACCGGGCTATTATTAACCTCTTCCGTTAAACTACGCCACAGTGCTAAATTACAGTCTACTCCGACTTGAGTCTAGCTTCGCGTATTGTCAGAGTGTTATGTTGTTGTTCTTTTTCCCCGTGCAATAATAGCCGTGGGGCACGAGAATCCTCGCGCAAAATGGTGGAAAATCGATCGGTATATTTTTTACCCAATGATTTTGTGGATTTTATGTACTTTCAAATTTTGTACAAGATTTACAAGATTTTATTGACAATATTTGAACGAATACTTCTTCACTCGGAGCCCTTAAACGCACCTCAAGTTCGCCCTCTTGAAAAAATTTTAAGTTAAGAAAAATTTATTTGTTTTGTTCCATGCTGAAAAATCCGTGAGAGCTTGGGAATATAAATACGGCTGTTTTGTTTTATTTCAGGGTAAAGATCTGCCGGCAAAGGATCTTTCGGGTACTTCCGATCCTTACGTACGAGTAACCTTGTTACCCGACAAGAAGCATCGTCTCGAGACGAAAATAAAGAGGAGAACTCTCAACCCAAGATGGAACGAGACCCTCTACTTTGAAGGTAAGAATCAATCCATTGACACACTCGAAGTTCTGCGATATTGTCGAATAGACGAAAAAGCGTCCGAAAAAGATCCGACTGTACAACGTTGCTTCACGAAGAACCTCTTTTTCATAATTATTTTCGTCGTTAGTGACTATAGACTATAGCGTAATGCCGAATTATTAAAGAACACACGCGCACAAACTCTTTCTATATATCCGCATACGTATCTACGTCAATCGATCGGATGCAGGATGCAACAAATTCGGGGGTTTGGGGAGATGGGGGAGAGCACTTTTCAGCATCACCGGTCACCCTTATGGGACTCTAGCAATATTTATATACGTAATATACAGGATTTTCCGTTTTGAATGCATACTCCCTAGTAAATCCCGAAAACGAAGTCGTGTTAAAAAGTAGCCGCTATTTTAAGATCGCAACATGCCAGTTTTTTTCCCCCAAAAATTCGCTAGGGTTTTAGGGAAATGTTTAAATGAGTATATTATCGCTATATCTTGTCACAGATGCATGCGCTTCAAATTGAACACCTTGTATGTATCCTGCCTCTCTGCCTCTCTTCCTCTCTGCCTCTCAGCCTCTCTCTCTCGTTCTCTCTCTTTCTCTCCCTATGTATATTTAACTCGTAGGAGAGAGACAACTCGACGAGAGAATCACATTGATTTGTCAAGTTCGAGGCCACACCGATAAAAGTCTGGAACCTGGCCATTCTCATATTTCCAATCCGCTAACCAATACCAGCCCACTCTGACTCTGACTCTTATTCCGTCCTGTGGTCGCTTTTATAACCCACGTAAACTCAATAGGACGCACAAAAATATACACCAGCAGACGCGACCACTTTATCTCTAATTCAGTTGCATTGTGTTCCAGACAAATGTTTGAAAATATATTATTCCATTCTTATGAATTTATATGAGATAAAAGGCACAAGTGCTATATTGATAGAAAGAGGGCGCTCGCCCGTGTCTTTTCCGCGAATGGTCGAAAATTGGTCTCTTGCTCTTATTCTTTAGGACGCAGAGGCCTGACGCGACTCTTTAATTGTCTCTTCTAATGCAGTCGTCCATCTCGCGCTTTCGTTTCTCTCTCACTCTCTCGCTCTGCATTCCTTGGGTATTTTTCCGACGAAACCACTTCGTATATCTCTCTCTCTCTCTTTTTGTGCGCTCCATGGTTTTCGTTCGTACTCTTTGCGTGTTTGAACTGCATCCCCGAGACACTTATTCAATTATAGCTCTTGAGACTTTTTTTAAATCCTGTATCGTATACCCTCTGGACTTTCTCTTTTGTTCCTCCGTTCTCTCTCATTTTTCTCCTGGTCTTTTTTTTCTTACGTCTTTTCCTCACGGTTTGTTAGACTCGAATTCTTTTCCCCCATTTTTGTTTCGTTATAGGCGAGAATTTTCTTTAGTTTAGAAAGTATTTTTAAATATTAAATGCACGTCGAAAAATAAACGACGCATAGTATATATTCGTATATAACGATAGAAAAATAATGAAATCATACTTCGTGGAAAATCAAATTACACGCTCGCTTACGAAAAAGTCGATAAACTTCAATGGAGCGTGCGAATGCAAAATGTATACACTACCTCCCTAAAGAAATGAAGCGCGACTAATAGGATATACGAGGCGTGTGGGCATACGGCCGATGCAAGGAGTTAAATTTATTATATAACGATTCTTATTATCTCTGGGCTTTTATTGCCACGCAGCCTGCCTTACGACAAATTGACAGTGTCTTTTTACGATCGGTTTTTTTTCTCACACTTCTACATCTATTCATATGGTAGTCTCGTGTTCTCATTGCAGGATCGTACCTTTTAAAGAGCATAAATGATGAACACTGAACATTATTTTTATTATATTTCGATGTATGCATTAATTGAACGACTTACTTGACTCGTAGTAGTTCGCACAACGTGCAGGCATTTTTTCAATTTAAGATTGCTAAAATAAAAACGGGTCTCGATAACTGGAAAAATGATGAGTAAAAAATATGATTGATTATAATATATAAATATTAATTGAAAACATTTTTTATCCTTCTATGTTTGCAACAAACTTTTACTATCAACAAAATATTTGTATATTTATCAATAATAATTTGACATTATGATGAAAATGAAAATATATCGTTCCTTAATTATTGTTCGAATACGCGATTGTTTTATCCGGCCTCGAGAGTCCTTTATATTAATTCAGATATCAATCGCTCTAACAATTCGCTTCGTTCCTCATTGTTTCCATGAATACTTGAAAATCGAAGGAATGAAACTCGCGTTCGTCGAGATATAATATATATAATGGGTCCTTCCCCCTTTTGTTCTCTCGTTATCCACGGGAGAAAAGAACCGAGCAAACACTTATCCTGCGGAACGTCAAATCTGGACCGTAGCCAGGTCTTACTCTTTTCTCGATCCACTTCACGAACGCCGTTTCATCGCAATTCTTTCGACGTTCTCGATGCTATCGCAATTTCTTTCTTTCTTTTTCGTTATCCCGGCCTCCTTGAAATACACTCGATGTTGTGCAGCTTGTGGGGGAAGCCGTGCATGCAACTTCGCTGAATAGCGGAAAATGGAACCCGGTGATAGGGCAGTTTTGTCGAGTATAGCGTCATTTCGTCATCTAAATTATCCGTTGATGATAAGTACAATGATGTTGAAGCTGGAAAATGGATCGCACGCGTTTCGTTATATCGGCATGATTGATTCCATGCAATTTTCGTAGCCAAAAACGGTATTACCATTGTAGATCATTTCAATTTAATTAATCACAATCAGAACGTAATTAATTTGCTTCTCAATATGAGAATATTAATAAATATTATTGAGAAGAGAATATCATTCTATATTATCGAAAACGAAATATAATTTATTATTGTGAAGAGAATAATATTATATTTCGTGAAGAGATATATGTACAAGTAAATATGGCTGACATTGAATTTTAGACACGAATACTTTTACTCACGTCAAATACTTTTTAAGTGCCACGTTGAGATATTGGGATCCCTGACGTCGTTTAGAATTTCACGATCGAGCCGGCTGGATTTGCATATTAAGAACTGAAATTCTTACTATAGAATAGAGAAATTTTGAGCAGCGGCACATTTCACTAATTGTAAGTCTCGCCACATGCCAGTGACAACTCTGTTAATCAATTTTTCCATAAGTTTACGGAAAAAACTTAATGTAAAATATTCGATATATTCTTATTCTCGTTTGTATAGGGCGTGTTCCTGACAGTTCATTTTTCAATTTTACGCCGATATATATTACCACGAGTTCATGGCCTCCCCCTCGTCCTCTACCTCTATCCCAAGTCCTTTTATCCTTTTCGAGGAAATAATCCCTCCGCTTTTCCGTATCCGGAAGAGAGTGACGAAAAAGAAATATTTTTCGAGTTCCTGTGCACACGCGTGATAAATTAATGGCTGACGAAAAATTAAAAATACATAAAAAAACAAACCTCGTAAAATATGATCAATTTGAAAAATTGGGGTCTCAATGCTTTTTTTCAGGTTTTCCAATACAAAAGCTGCAGAGCAGGGTTCTACATCTTCACGTCTTTGACTACGACAGATTCTCGCGGGACGACTCCATAGGGGAAATGTTTTTACCCCTCTGTCAGGTAATTATCTATCCCCTTGACCATGTTCTCCCTGTTTTCCTTGTGGTTGCGCATCTCTCTGCCCATAAATATATCAATTAATCGATGTGGTAATAGGGGTCGCTGAAGGATCAATGGTTGCTCGCTTCCTCCCTCTCTTGCTCTTCATATATATATATATTCTTTTTCGATTGCCCCAGTCTAATGGCTTCGGGATATGCGCAATTAAACACGTCCTGTTCGTGGTTATAACTTCTCGAACCGGGTCCCCTCCGATCAAACCCTTGAGAGCGTTAATGTTTCACGTTCACCGTTTCTGTTTGTCCCCCTCTAATTCCGCGTAATGACAAAATCCCGATCGTCCAAATAGCCCGCTGCATATAAAATTAAGACCTCCGCGTATCGGTGGGCCATACATGGGTATGTAACGCCACAATAGCTAGGGCAAGAGAAAAATAAAAATAATACAACGTTAAATAAACCGCCTAGCGTGGGAATAAAATGTGGAACAGCTGGGTATAACACGGGTTCGCGCACGAAGGAAGGTGCTTCGCACAGAGTTCGCCTGGACTATTATTACAGTGCTGGGATTTAAACTTTGGCCGCTTAATGAGAGGCAAAGCTGTTGCCTTTTTGGAGCCCCTTTGTGGCTGTGCCGTCGCCTTCGCTATTTACGCTTTTGCCTCGATCATATTAGCCAGGATGTTTGAAGTACGAAAAGTGGCAGCTTGGGCGCTTCGCCGTAACCGGTGCGTTTGCTTTTTGTCCTGTCCGTATTAATGAACGCTCTCGTATATCCTTCCGCGTATGGCCGTAGCTGTGATTCAGCCAATTCCCCGAATACACGTGCACGAGTCACGTTCTCGGCCAGAATCACGGTGTTGAATAAGAAGAAAATCCGGAGAGACTGTTAAAGCTCGAAAAGTAAAAATAAATGGAAACGCTGGAATGAGAAATAGTCGGAGTACAGGAAAAAAAGACTTTTTGATATTTGTTTACATCAATCTATATTCTTCTTTTTGTCCGTGCATTCGCAGGTTGATCTCTCGGAAAAACCGTCTTTCTGGAAAGCCCTTAAACCACCCGCGAAAGACAAGTGTGGCGAGCTCCTGTGCTCTCTGTGCTATCAACCGAGCAACTCGGTCCTGACGCTCACTCTTCTCAACGCGAGAAACCTCAAAGCCAAAGACATCAACGGGAAATCGGGTGAGGTGTTTAAAAAGAGATATCATAAAAAATGGCGCAGAAAGGAAACCAATCGACACGCAGTCAAATAATTTTTGTTGGATAGATCCTTACGTGAAAGTTTGGCTCCAATTCGGTGACAAGAGAATCGAGAAGCGCAAAACGCCGATATTCAAGTGCACCCTAAATCCGGTATTCAACGAAGAATTCTCGTTTAACGTACCCTGGGAAAAAATAAGGGAATGCTCGCTCGACGTTATGGTGATGGACTTTGACAACATCGGGCGTAACGAGCTCATCGGTCGTATCCAACTGGCAGGTGAGAGACTTGTATTTCCGAATAGAGTTGTTCTCATTAACAGCGTGTCGAGGCCTCAAATACAATTTCATTGGTCCGTGCTCGCAGGTAAAAATGGCAGCGGGGCGAGCGAAACAAAACACTGGCAGGACATGATCACGAAGCCGAGACAAACGATCGTTCAGTGGCACCGTCTCAAGCCCGAGTAAGCTCAATCGCCCAAAAGGTTTGAGAAACAAGAGCGAAAAAAAACGAATAGAAAAAGAGGCAAAAGTAAGAGACGAAAAACGAGAGAACTCGAGAGAAACGAAGCTTTCTTGTTGACTCGAATATACATTTTCGCTGGCTCGTCGCGCCGAGCCTGGAAACATCGTCCAGCTCGTACGAAGCCCTATGATAAAGATCATGTGTAGGATCGGTCGATCGCGATTGCCGATTGTTCGTGACGAACCGCCTTTTAGCGTTGATCGTTACGAACGCTCGTGACACGCGACATATATTCTTTCAATTCTCTCCCTCTTTCTCTCTCTCTCTCTCTCCCTCTCTCTCTCTTGCTCTTTCGAAAAAATATTGAGAAATATAAATAATCGAAAAAGAGACAGAAATACAAGGACAAAAAATAAGAGACGAAGAAAACGGCTCAATACCCCAAGCGTATGAAAAATATTTCGGGTGCCCCAGAGTCAATGTGTACGAATGTGTAAATGAAAAATGAAAGATGACAAAAAAATAAGGTGAAAAAATTGAGCCCTTATCGTGCGCGGATGAGGGTTATTCGAGAGATTAACCAATTTCACCTTAAGTCATGTATAATTGCGCCAGTTATTTTGTAAATATAGTTGAGCATACGACTGCTGTGCTTTAATAGCTCCCGAGGAGGAATGGCCACAGGCCGGGCACAGAAGGGGGTGACAAAAGTTTACTCGAGGGGAAATCAAATGCACACACACACACGCACACGCACACGCACACCTATATATTGGTATGTTTCAAAAGCGAAAGTATCTTCCCTGAGGAAAGCATGCAAAACTCGATAATAAAAGGACGCTAGGATCAAGATCGAATGACAAAGAACAGAAATAATCGATCAACAGCAAAAAAAACCATATTCATTGTTTGATTGGACCGAAACAAGATGACGGAGCGAATCAAGTCTTGAAGGAACTAAAGAAAATAAAGTGAAAATTATACAAATATACAAGACATTTTTCGTCTCGAGCATAATTCTATCGAGAGAGAGAGAGAGAGAGAGAAGAATATATAAACGAACAAACGGACGGGAGGTACAATAACGAATTTATACGGTATTTAAAAAAAAGCGCGTTTCGCGGGATCAAACGCGACGAGTAGAACTTCCGCGAAACATGAGAAACACGTAGAGACCTCGAATTATAGCTTTTTTAAAAATTGTTTTCTTTTTCTCTGTTTTTCGATCACCTACACGTTTGACGAGTATACGGGTATTGTTGTCATTTGTTTACGCCAAAACCTTGGATGTTTGTGCGCTGAAAAGTATATATACATGTATATTGTAAATTAAAAAATACAAATATCGGTCGTTCCGTACAATAAATAAACGTATTCACGTCAGACTTTTACGGTGCATAGAAGTAAAAGAAAAACGCGTACAGTAGCAAAAACATTTTTTAATATTTTATTCATTTTTTCCCTCAAACTTCACGTATGAGATCCTCGGAAGATAGATTAGAAGCTTCTTGGCAATAACAATTAACCCTCGAATGGTACACCGGTTTACAGTATAAAGCAAACAATTCAGAATAATTGGTAAACGTTTTGCCACTTGTGGACCGTGAATATATTTATTATTTGAAAATTTTTACAGACGCGTATTTGATGTGAAAGGAAAATGGTAGATCGGCCTCAAAATATTCGTAGCCTTAATTTAAGTTCTTCCATGGTGTATCGTTCTAGGGTTAAATTAATTCTTTTAAGTCTCCAACAGGGGGGTGTTCGCTTCACCGAATATCTTCCAGAATTTTGGACACACAGTTCGATTCCTATGTACTTCCGTAGTATAGAAGACGAAGAAAAAAAAAACGTACATTTGCGTCTGTACTTCGCGAGAGTACAAAATTTAATCCAGTCGAATCGACGTCAAGCGAACGAAAAAATCCATTTTCCACCCTCTCAAAATTCGGGAAGATATTTTTGACGGAACTTTTGTATCGAAAGAAGAAGTGAAAACACGGGACAAATTTTCCGGTCGTTCGAGATTTTTAAACAGTAAATTGTGATTGGTGTACCTATTTATACACTATACAGAGTTAAACAAAAAGAAAAATACTACGAGGAAAAAAAACAGTTATTGTATTATACTTGATAGTCTGCTGTTGTTAACAATAACGTAGAGCCGCAGAATAAATACGCCTCAAGAATCTGCTTGGTACGATTGAATCGAAAAACAAATGAAAATAAAAATAAATTTAAAAAACCGAACAAACTCAGACCTAAACAAAGAGCATACCTTCACACAACACAAATAAAAAACACTCACCCAGACAAAACCAAACAAAAAAAGGACATAAATGTACGAAGGTATAACGAAGTGAAAATGGTTTGATGGAAAAAAGTGATAATAATGAAATCGTATTATCAATAATTTCGTCACACGTCAAGGCACACTCGTCTCGTTAAAAACGATTTCGCAGTCGTTCATAACTACAATCGCAATTGTGCGGCTGATACGAAAATCGCTTAAGGCCATTAAGCGTGAATCGTGCAGAAAGAAAGACAAACTTCCTCGCTACGAGTGATTTGCCAAATGAGTATGAAGAGACGGGGCAACGTCTAAACGCCGAGTAATAAAAAATCATGTTTCGACATTATTGACGAACCCGCTGCTCTGTACTCTTTGTACAGTACGATGGTAATAATTTCGAGCACCGATTTGTTTCTTTCTTTTTTCTTTTGATATTCTCGTTTTTTACAAACGTTGCTTTAATTAATTGGGCAGGGTTTTTGGATAGTTTTTAATCCCATTAACGAGGCCCCTACTGTGTATTCATATTGCTAAAATATACACAAGTGGAAACGTAGATTTTAGTTCGTAAAACAGGTTGGTAATTAATATTAAGTATACATAGTTTAAGAATAAATGGTAACAAATATAAATGTACATTTAAATGCTATAATCTAGACATACATACATATATATATATATATATGTGTGTGTATATAATATCGGATTATTTACGTAGCACAAAAAAATAGATAATATTTGTATGTCGTAGACCTGTACATACACGAAAAAGGAGCCACACAGAGAGCGTGTGTGTTGCCCAAATTATTTTTTGACGAGTGAAATTAGTATCATCAATTCATTTATCCGAATTTACGTTTCCCAACTCAATTTTCTTTAAACGCCACAGGAAATACACGAATGCAGCTGATCTCGTGTAATCAGAAAACAAACGCAATGCATGAAAAGTGCATCGGGGTTGGGAAAATGAAGTTTGATGATATTTTTCCCAATTCATCCCCGATGTACGAGAATTGTTCTCGATAAATTCAGAAATTCTTTTTACATCGGTCTCACAGACGTATGTGATACTAAAAAACAACCAAAAAACAATATGGATCTGAACTTTGCGATAAGGCAGTTTTGTCGTCTGTCAAATTTTATTTGGGCAGTGCAAATGCCGCGTGAGAAAATATAGTATGTGATTGACGAGAAAGGGTGAAAGGAAGCAGGGGAAAAATATATACACAAAAAAGCTGGAAAATAAATGTTCTGGTAATTTAGGTACATACATACACAGACACACACACACATACACATATATATATATATATAAATTAAGAATGACAAAAAAATTTATATCGTAATGTATATCGAGGTGTGTAGCCACGGGGCAATTTTAGTCCAAAAAAAAGAAAAAAGTAACCACAAAAAGAATTTAGATGAGAACATGAAGTTTAACAGATGTTCGATGTTAAAGTTGTTGCGCTCTTTTTACCATTGCGCAGTACGAAGATAAAAAAAACGCTCATTCGATGAATACACACTTACGTTGATTATATATACGGCGGAATGTTCTAATCGGGTGATGTACCTGACCTCGCATTAACGGCAAACAAAAATCGGAAAGACGAGAAAAAAATAAATAAAGGAAAATAGACAGAAGCGAAGGAAAAGTAGAGAAAAAATGTGTGTGCGTTACGTACGGTAGAAAAATACTCTTGGGGTAAATGCGGAAACTGCTACTCGTGGCTTCACTTTCTTTCCTTTGGACTTAACAAAAGAAAAAAAGACAAACAAAAATCATAAATCATAAGTACTCGATTCAATACTTCGACATAATCAAAGCGTCAATTGTCTCTCTTTTTATATTTTTATTCTTGTGCGCATCAGAAATAATGTTTCGATTGGCGTCGATGTTTTGACGAAAATTGAACGACTCAAATTGAAAATTGAACGACTTGATCGCTAGCCTCGTTCGACACCGATTGAAAATTGCATTTTTTGTTTTCAAAGTCTCGCGTGAGGTCAAGTTACGGTGGGAAAATGCTGTGATTTTCGACCCACGGGGTGTAGAGAATTACCGAGTAGTTGCCTTTTTTATTTTCTTTTTTGTTTTACTTTCCCGTTGGATATTCATCATTGAATACGACGTTGCTCAAAACACATTATTTTTGCTGCGCCATGAAATGAATAGTAGTGAAGGTTCGTAGTGGATATATACGCTTCGAATCTGAAGAGAATAGAAAAAGAAAGATTAAGGAGAAATAAGGTACTGTGTGCAAGTGGAATCGCCATTTTGCAGACTGTGGAGAGGATCACAAGCCCGATCCAGTAAACTCGTTATTTCCGGCGACTCTGAAGATAAAAAAGAAGAAAAAGAAACAGGCAGAAAAAAGCATAGCAGTGTCCTTTGCGTTCTAAAAAGGACCCCTCCTCCATCTTTCCCTCCATAAAATATTTTTATATCGCGATAATAGTACGGATTTCTCTGGGAATCTGCTCCGCCTCCAGATTTCTTTTATCCTGACAGGAAGTTAAAGTGGAAGGTAAAGCACAAAAAGTAAGCAGCACAAGGCAGAAAGTTGAAAGAGAAAAGCAAAATGGAACAAAATAGAAAAAATAGAAAGGATGAAGCAAGGAAGTTTCGTAAAGAAGAATAAAGGACGGAACAAAAAAGACGGAACAAAAAAAAATAAAACAAGAACATACCACACCTCGCCCTCCTGACTCGTAATCTATTTTTGTTACGCGATAGTTCATAGTAATACGAAGAATGAATAAGATACAGGGAATGAGATAAAGACAGAGCAGAGAGAGAGAGAGAGAGAGAGAGAGAGAGAGAGAGAGAGAGAGAGAGAGAGAGAGAGAGAGAGAGAGAGAGAGAGAGAGAGAGAGAGAGAGAGAGAGAGAGAGAGAGAGAGAGAGAGCGAGAGAGAGAGAGAGAGAAAGAGAAAGAGATAGATAGATAGAGAAAGAGAGAGTGAGAGAGAGGGGAAGACGGAACGTATACACCGTACAATCAAGAAAGATATTATTTTCAGAGCTTAAAGTTTGCGCTGTACTATGCTACCACCACCACCACCGGAGTGTACTTAGAACGTGGGTACGGCGTGATTTAATCTGATTGTTGTCTAGCTAATTAACGAAGAAACTAAGCGGAGCTCATCGTCTAAAACTAGAACATATAGTTTCGGTTTCATTAGAACAAAATGGTGTAGGAGAAAAGAGTGAGATAGAGAAAAAAAATCTGGGGAAAAAATAGTGTTTTCGTTGGACGAGGGCTCAAGTAGCTGAAAGAGATCTAGAAACTTGTGTATAAAGTTATATCCGTTACGAGCCAATTAACCGCGAGTGTGTCCTTCGCAATTGTGCATATCTACTCAATCTCTGTGCAACAAAAACCATACGCGTATACAAAAAAAAAAACGTGCAAAAAAAGCAAAGGCTTCGGGCAAAGAATCGATAAATTCTATAATGAACCGATATTGTTTCGAGTGCTGCAACATGGATCTTGCTTGCGAAAGAGAATGGATATATATACATCTTTCGGTAATATTCAGGCAAAATCGTTACATAGCATCTCGAGCCAAGTGTCTGTGTCATGTTAATAGCTTTAACAATAACGTTGTACATGCCTATATCTCGTAAACGCAACCAAAACAATGAGTCAACGCATCGATCGAAAACATTTTCATATCTGTCTATAATTCCTCTCTGTGTCTCGCTCTAAAACGATACGATACGTGTCCCTCTAATTTCTACGACGTAGCCGACGCACCCGCGATTCTGTGAACAAAAATATTGAAAAAAAAGAGAAACTAAAAAGAAAAATAAAAAGATGATACGTCGTTAATGTTTAAATGACGATTCACGACTTGATGCGGAGAAGTGAAGAAAAAGTTGTTGGAAAAAAGTTTTCCTCGGATATTGTATTGTTAGTCGAGAAAATTTTTTGATACATATATGATTTTGCAGCATCGACATGTTTGATAAAAGCGAAAGAGAGAAAGAGAGATAGAGTGGGGGTGGGAGAGAAACCCTTACGAATAATGTTCGTGACCCGTATTTATTGTATAAATTAGACGCCCAAGCGTTTAAAAATGTGTATATTAGGGCGTTTTTAGAAGGCTGGGAAGAACGAAAAAACCATCTTTTTCGATTGTTTCGATCGAGATAACTTGTCGCAAAACGATATACGCTCCCCTAAGAATAAGATCCCGGCAACATTTATTACCTCACTAACGGTAAATCATTTCTCTGTGTATCCGGTTTTTGACGTCAGGACATTTGGGAGAAGCGGGTTCTTTAAGTTTGCTTGGGTTTAGCAATAATTTATTCTCACGAAAATGAAAGATCCTGTACAAGAATAATCGAAATTTAGTATTTTTAAAGTTACCGGATTGTAATATGATTTTTATTTCTATACTCTTATATAGATAATGGCCCGGTTAGGTCCATGGCGATTCGTATAAAAATTGTTAAAGATTAACGAGGCGTTATTTAATGTAATCGTGCACATCTCGAGTTCGAATTTATTTGCCTGCCCAAAAAAAAAATCGATACGCTATTCTAAACATGAATTCTATAACCTAAGCCGCCTGTCATCGTCACAGTAAGACGGTTTTCGGTTGAGGCTTTATCGAATTGCGATCGGTATACGGTTTGACGATAAAGTCCTATGATCGGGACAATTTGAAAAAGTCGTTGATTGCTCCTCGATGGACGTATTTGTCATTGGCGACGAAAACTTGAAATGTACAACTGCGTATCGAGGATCTTCGAACGATTAGTTGTGAACTCACTTGAAAGTTCTTTGCAGCAGATGAGAATGCACGGGTACAGATGGCCGGATCAAATGTACAGTCTTTTAAAGAAACAAAAAATCCAGAATAGAAGATGGACGAGGAGGGAAGACGAAAAACAGAACGAAAAGTATAATGTTATAATGTACACGAATGCGCTGAAAATTAGTTTTAGCCAAGTCGTAAAAGAAAGAAAAAAAATACATATTTTTGCGCTTAGCGTTAAACGAGTATGTTTACTTCGCTATGTGGAATGAACGGACGCAAGTAAACGAAAACGACGATGATGATGATTAGGATGGTGATAATGTCGATCAGATTAGTCGTTGGTCCTTTTCACAGGAAATTTGAATTGTCCCCTTTTTCATTCGTCCTTCATTATATATATTCCTTCTCCCATATTTGCTCGAATCTTCGGAAAGAAAGCCTGTTTACGAATTCAATCACTCGCCGGAGGGTCCCTTGCGTTATGTCATATAATTATTAACTTTACCATATATTTATGAGTATTATACATTTCAATATAAACGAAAAGATCGAAAAGTATTCGGAAATCGTGGAAAAAGCTCGCCAAATATTTCGAAGATTCGAGCTGTCCGCAAGAACGAAAAAAAAACCAAATTTATTTGTCTTGATACAACGTTTGAACATTATAAGATCGTTACATTTGAACACCATACAACACAGGCCCATGTTCTGTAAATGTAGTAATACGATAAGCGAATAAGGATTAACGCAAAATAAATTATTGTATGAATCGTTTGCGGAAAAATATTTTTATTCGGTCGAACAGAATGGTCCCTGAACATTTTACAGGGCAGTCAGACGCAGCAATGCCGAAGCGGAGGCTCGATGCCACGCGCGCAGAACTCTTCGACAAGGTAGGGTAACATTATCGTCGGTAAGATAAAGGAGCATGATCCGCTCGGTAAACGGTTATTTAGCTCCGTTCAGCTATAAGTTAGATAATCCAACAGTTTTCCAACTCTTTTTAAGGGCATGGCTCACACAACCGATCGGTAAAAATCCTACAGCAAAGTTTTATCCTAGACGGACCACTTTTCGGACAAACGAGGAGAAAGACGTCCCTCATTCAACAGAGCGGAAGATGTTTCTTTTTTTCCCCGAAATAACAATCGTCTTGAAGAACACTGGAAATCTGCAAATCAGCTATCTTTCTCGCACTCATGGCCGCTCAGTCGGTGTGACACATAGCCTTAACGAGGATACAACTATGAAGTAATCAGAAGATAGCAAAAAAAACAATTTTTTCTTACTATCCGTTGCTAACGTCAATAAATCATACTCAGATAACCAAGCTCACTATTGATACGGCGTACCGGTACGGTACCAGTACTATACTGGTACGCTGAGGAATTTTACGCGTTACTAGTACGGTACCGGTACCCCGTAAAACGTACCAGTACCGTACCCTCACCGTACTAGCGTGGTAGGTACGGTACTAGTGCGGCATACTTCACCAGAGCGGTACGTGGTTATCTGGGATAATGACACGTTCGTTTGTCCTTTTTTCAAACAATCTACGAAAAACGAGCACAACTTACACAAACGATTCGATTATCAATAATAAGCGGATCAAGTGTACATTGGATCGGAACAAATAGAGCAACGAGGTTTTCATTGGTCGCAATATATCAATCGGAAGGAGATGATGTCCAAGCCGATCAGATAGGGCTATTGCAGTCATGACGACATAGATATTACGTTCGTGGCTTCGAGCAACTCCGTCACGGTGGTCGCCAGCTTGAATGACACTGCTTTCATCAACAATCTACTCTTGATGCCTGCACTGTGCAGCGCCAGGTGATAAATATCGGCGAAAAACTTGGACTCGTTTCCTTCCACGGGTTGGTCGGAAAATTCCGGACTGACCTCGGTGCACTGAACCGCGCTCGATTGCAGGGGCATCACCAGCAGCATCGTGTTAGTTTGCTGCTGACGAGAGCATTTATTAAAGAACGCGCAGAACTGACACACAGAAAACGAATGCATTTAAGTAGAACCGACGTTAATTTGGTCTAACTTGAATTAACATTGACATTGTCATTTTACTATACTTTCGAGGTACCGCTATACCAGAGGAAGTTTATTTTCTTTAGTCTAATTTCGGATATTCGAGATGTCCATAAATCTCTAAATTTAGTCGTTGGACTTTGAAGAGTTCAGCTACCTTTTTTTTACCACTGTTTCGACGAAAACTTACCTCTTTGGCGACACAACCGTGCAACTCCTTTGTCTGCATGACAATTTGCCTGGGGGTAACTGTCGCATTCCATCGGGACCAGGCGAAGCTGTAAGCAGGCGATAAAAGCCCCATGCAAGCCCGCAGATGTTTCTCGGTCACGACGTGTTTAACCGGCAATCCCTTGACGTAACTGTAAGCATCGCGTTCCGGGAACAAATCGCATCCGCCCGCTCTCATTTTCTATATAATATGCGAATAAATAAAATCGGCTGGTCAATTCTTATACTGAAGCTTGGAGTGTGTCGTAGAAGATTTAATCCCAATAGACTTTCGATGATTCATGCAAATGGCAGCTAGTATTACGAGTACCCGTATGAGGGAGCGTAATTTCATGAACTGCCCGACGAGATCTTGAAGCGCATCATTCGCGCCTCCAATCAATGTGTGCAAACAAACCAGATCTTCCTGGGCAAATTAAACATCAAGATTAATAATGATGTACCTTTTGAATCAGGGGCTGTCGGGTGGTAGTAGTTCAAAAATTATGTTCCGAACGAAAAATTCACATTTTTCATCTGGAAAACACGAAAACCATCGTGCCATTAACTTTGGACAATTTTTAATGGGAGTTAAAGGTTTTGGGCGAAACGAACGGCGATTCGTAGACATCCAACGTACTCTGACTAAAAACTCGACTTGCACGATCGCCGCCGTTATACTCAAAACTACCCCTCGTACGGGCTCGATGCTTTTTCCTGTTTCCGGCTTCATTTCCCAGCTCTGATAAGGTAAATTTATGAATCGATACGACGCACAACCGTGAACACCCAGTCTACCCGTTCGAAACGTGATTATCTGCTTCTCTTCGTTGTACTTTATATCGTGGACGTCCTGCGTCGACCAAATCTTTCGTTCGGGTATCCAGTGAGCCACGAGAGGTGGCTCGAACCAGAGCACGTTGTCCGGGAGTCTGCGCGAATTAGAACGAATATTCGGATGAATATTATCGACGGACATCCCAGCAATATACATAAACAATAAAGAGAAGGATTTTTTATACATGTACCAAGGCTCATAAATGAAACGTACTTAAGAGTAACCAATGCGAGAGCTTCCATGGCGGCCTCAAGAGCCTTCATCTCAGCCTCTATGACTTCCGGCGTTCTCTCGGAATCCGGAGCTGATGGTGGTGCCTTGTAAGGTTTCGAAAACGGAACGAATTTGAGCTCCTTGGGAAGCTGCACTGCAAATCATCGTGTTGAATTACCCCATGTATGAAAATTAAATTTGTTGAATCTATACAAAAAATCGTCAAACATACCAAAAAAAATGGGAAACTAATCGTTTTACATTGTAATTGAACCGACAGTAGCGGAGTCACGATCGATGTGCGACTTCAGTCGCACATCGATCGTGACTCAAATTAAGAACCACCCTATCCAAATAATCCAAAACGACTAAAAAAACCATAAGGAATTACGGTATTTTGTAACAAAAATTTTTTATTTAAAAAATAAAAAAAAAATAAAAAAAATATCGTAATATTCAAAGCATCGGTAATTTTCCGTCTGATAGTGAATCACCAAAACTGACCATTTTTCTGGGTTCGAATGTCGGTAAGTTGCAAACACATCCGGATATGAAAATTCCGGAAGTTTTGCGACTTCGGAGGTTTTTCGGGTATGTCGGTGTATGTTACCGACTGATGATAAGTTGCCAACATCCCGAAGTTTCAAACGCAGTTGTCGCACCGGTAACTTACCGACATTCTCCAAGGAATTTCGACCTCAGAAAAATTTCTGTGGTGTCGGCAGTTTACCGACATTCCACAATGTGCTAGTTGTCGATAATTTACCGGTATTCCAAAAAATATGACGAGTGTCTGTAACTTACCGACATTCCTGGAAAAGTACTGAACTCGAGAAAATCGGGAAAGTTTCTTTGGAGTCTCGATAACTTACCGACACCGAATATTTGTAGAGTGTCGGTAATTTACCATCCGTCCGTTACTTAGACAATCCGCAATTTTGTCGAATGCCTGTAACTTACCATCAGTCGGTAACTTACCAACATTCCGATAATATGATCAAGGTGTCGGTATCTAGCATTAGTCTAGGAGTGACAAGTTTGCCGTAAAATTGAAAGCGATGTGGAATCACCAAAGCCTAGAAGGGCACAGAAGTTGAACGTACGAGTCGTGAGAAAAATGTTTTGTCTCGTGTCCTTCGGCTGGGGAGGTTGATGAACCAGATCGATGTGATAAATTCCACCGAGAATCGCGTATTTTCGCAAATTTATTTCAGTCTTCTCGCATCTAGTGAACAAAAGTTTTCGCACTTTTTTCCTCGTCTCGTCTGTAAATATATAAATTATGAATTTATTTAATAGAACCGTATTTTTCTATGGTTCGATCACCATGTGGGAATAATCGTCAACTTTATTACGAAACGTACCTTCTCTCATTAGGATAATTTCTTCCGGTGTTGGCAAATATGGCAGACGTTCAGGCTCAACTTCCGGGTCTAATTTTTTCACTTTCGTGAGAGTCGGGGGTGGTGTCTTCTTCGTAGTTTTAGTCTTTTTTTCGGACTTTGGAGGAACAATCTGCACCGGATTCATCAGTTTTGCCAGCTCGGCTTTTTTCTCTTCCAACCTTAATCTACGACCTTCGGCCTGTTCATAATGAATTCGTAGCTTTTCTTCATACTCTTTTTGACAGTACGCCAGAAGCTCTGTAATGTACAATAAAAAAAATGCGTCATTTGAAAATGAATGTGCCATCTCGATTGGACACAATTTAAATTCACCCTCGTTCGTTTGGTATTCTTCCGGTAACTCCGGTATCGCGTAAGACGTTCCTTTGTCGGAATAATGGTCATATTGAACCCACAAAGCTCGTATCGCCATGCAGTAACAGTCAACGTCGATCGGCATTTTTACCGTGAGATCAATTTCTCGAAAGAAAATTTCTATGTTTTTCCTTGAAATATAATACATGATGAAATACTAAATAACTAAAGCACGGGGTTGAAATAAAATATGCGGACGAATATAAGTAGTACGAGTACTTGGACGATTGTCGACCTCACCTGTCTCGTTCATTGACATATTTCATGCTCACAGGGAGTCTGATCAATGCCCAGATGCAACAAATCATTTCGTTGGATTCATTGGTGTAACGAGCGTTTCTCAAATCTTCCCTAGTCATGTCTCTCTCGATCTGTCGGAGTAAACGATAGCTCGATAGGTCCAGCCGATTTTGCAATTTGTCCCTGAAGAGTTGTCTGATCTATGTGTACAAAAATCGCAAGCTGGGCTTGATAACGGAAACATATTTCATTTCAGATTTTAAATTTTTCATGACATACCAACATATATTAATATACGCATCATATTAAGATATAATTATGTTAATTTATTAATATACATTATGTTAGTATCATACGTATGAACATATTCATGATATTCATGAAAACTATCCACGAATAACTCTTCGGCATTGATGTTATGCAAGACCTTAGAAATTGCAAACATTACTTTTTCCCTTTCCGATACATCATGATTACAAACCGTTTTACACTCTTCGATGTATTCCGGTGTATTGATGATTGAAGAATCAATCATATCGTCTAATCTTGTCAAAAGCTAAAAGTAAAATTGCCACGTTACGAGTAATTGATCGAGAGAACTAAAAGGGAGAAAAATAAAGGCTCACGTAAGTGACGACTTGACACTTTTTCGTCACCGTCGCCATGTTAGCCTCCTCATCTTCCAAATTCCACAGAAACAGGTATGTATTAAGATCCGGCAAAACTCCGGGATCGGGTAAACCGTCGCAGCTTAAGTATCTCGACCACTAAAAACCAAGAATGACCCTGATCAAATGAGTTGTATAAAAACTGCACAGGACACAACCACGAACACTCCCTATAGTTTACTATGTGTAATCAGCAAAACTACTTCGCCCAATTGTACCACGAGTGCTTACTTCTTCCTGTTCAATTTCCCTCAGTGCGTAGTCCATAAAAGCCTTTTTCTTGTCGTAAACCGTGTACCAAGTGTTTTCCAACTGGACTCGTCGCAACGAAGCTTTCTCTTCGTCTTCTCGTAATTGTCTCTCGGAGTTGCCCGTCTCCAGTTGTATTTCTTCTTGCATATTCTGGATGAGAAGATTACTGGGAGGCAAAAAGAGGTTCGTTTGAAAATGAGGCATTTTTAGGATTTTGTTTCGAATTTTTGAGATTATCGCGATAATTTATTATTAGCCGGACCAACCGTTCTTCCTGACGTTTCGTCTTTTCCTTGTCAGTCTCGGCATAACTACCAAAAAATTTAATAATCGCCAACGAGTCGTACATATTTTCCCTTCACTTCGCAGCTTAATTTCTAAACGAAATTTCAAGCGTCGTCTCGTCTGATCGAACGCTTCCGAAACTGTTTTCGTTCTCCCAAGCAACCAAGTGCGCGGATCTCGACTGGTGCGAAGCCCCGAAATTAACACCCGATTCGAATGGAGAACGCAAGAGGGGATAGTGTAGGTTAGGGGTAGAAGTAGTAGGTTGCGAGGCCCTTTGAGAGCCTAGACACGAGTGCATTTCAGTGGCTGTTTTCATCACAATACTGCTTGATCAAGTCCCGATAAGGTTCGGAACATCAGGTTCGGGTGGTCGAATTGACAGAATGCTAAAGTTTATTTATTCTTAGACTGGAGCGTTAGTTTTTTTTTAACCCAACGATTGCCCAAACTTAAGGTATTCCTTACACGAACCGGAAAATTTAACAGTTCACCGGATGTTTAAAGAAAATATTAATGATGAAACTTAGAAAAATGTGACTAGCAAAAGAATTTTCGCAATCGCGACTTCACAGAGAACATGTGAAAATGTCTGAATCTACAAAATGTATGCGAAATTGTTTATTCGAGTTGATCTTTGGGTATAATAATTGATTGTAACTTATTTTTTATCAAGCGCCACTGTAATCTGCAAATGATTCATAAGGGCCCATAAAATACGGCCCTCCGCGAATGGAATACCTTAAACAACTTTAATTAAATAATTCACTAACGGAGCTAACGTCTAGACGCCTGTCACTAACCGTGCCCTTGATTAGGGCTCGATCAAAGCTATGGAAATTTAACGTAGACTCAGTCAAAGCGTTAAACTTACTTGATTTTATCAGCTTCCGCGGAAACCGCAGCAGCTCGGCTCTTTTCCTGTTCCTTCATAGCTTTCTTCGTCATCTTCTTGCCCGTCTCGACTTCAGGCACCGGCTAGAAAATGAAAAGCTTAAAAGCTTCATTCTCAATGAGTAAGCCATCAACGAACGACTTGCTTATATGTTCATGAGCGCAACAACACGTTGAGGAACCAATGTGTAAGGATTTCTTTTTCTCCCAATGGACTTTTTCTCAAAGGATTTTCTCGACTCACCTTCGTTGCGGACCATTCTCTCAGCTGAAACGTCAAATTCGTCCGTATTAATAATCGAATACGCCTGAAAACTTCTCTTGATACTCTCGGGAAACGGGACGGGCAAAGGAAATTAGATTGAAAGGTTTACGAGTTGGGATGGACGCGGTTGGCGTTTGATTTCCGGTGATAACCACCGCGAGGGTACGTCTTCCTCGTACTCGTCGTAAAGGAATTCAGGACGTGTCGATCGACGCGCCTTCTCCTTCTCCTCGTCGTATTCTACGATTGCTACTTTTCTCTTCTTTCTTCGTTTCTTTCGCTGCTGCCTCGAAGGGACCTGCTCCGAATCACTACCGAGACGATAGAACTTTTGAACGACGGAAGTTCCGATCGGATTGTATCGAAGTAAGAAACTAACAGAGTCGATTTGCTCAAAGTCCGCCTTGGGATCGTCCGTTTGGTACTCTGTTGCGAAGCAGTTGTTACACTCGCCGGAATCGTTTCGTTATTGTTGTCCGAAGGCGCGAGGCTCGACGCGATTAGACCTGATCTCGATCCATTTTCGCGAGTCTCCTCGGTAGCTGCCATCTGGTTTTTTTCCATTGACGACCAATAAAAGTAATATTCGCGCTTTGACGCTTCGTATGTTCAAGACTTATTTAAATTCGAAATTTCATATTCAAGAATGTGCAAGAGTGAAGGGCGCAATGTCAAGGTAGAACTGTTCCGACATTTTTTAAATAAAGGGATCTGAAAGCGATATGGTTAAAACATTTTATAAATATTCTATAATAAAATCGTTTATAAATCAGTGTCTTCACAATTATCCACGTGGCTCATTGCTCGAAACAGTCTACTCGATCGTCTCACTTAATCTAAAATTTACCCAAAAATATGCATGTAAATAGAATATTCGACGCTAAAATTTGTAGAGGACTGGTAAAAACATATGGTACAATTAGCTTGGCTCTTCTGGACAAAGTAACACGAGGGTACGTTCATTGGGAACAGCAATTAAATAATAGCGCTTCAAGATTACGTGTGTTCTTTGCGCACATGTTCTTAGGTCGGATAAAAATAACGCAAGCTCGAAAGTTTCTTGTTGGCTGTTATCGATCAAACAAATTGAAGGTACGCCAAGCCTTTACCACCAGAAAGGGCGAAACGAACAAGTGCGATCTATTTTACAATTGCGTGTTTAGCTAAAACTGTGGCTTGCTTGGGTACCCGTCATGCGGAACGCGTGAACTGTAGATCAATAATAAGGAAAGTCGAATTGATCGGAGATCCCTGATAATCCGAGGAACGAAGCGTTTAAGAGGCACGCAGAGGAAACGCGTGGAATCATTGTTAAGGCTGTGAGATCGGAAAATACTCGTATTACGATCAATAATCGCGAACCTCCTTTTCGCATTGTCGATGAGGTTAAAAGGTTAATTACACGTGTATTCTGCTATTTCATAATCCGCGTGATTTTTTTAGAGCCAGGCAAACGAAATGAACGCGGACGGATTGTAAATTCTAATGAATCGAATAATTTCACGGGTAGGCTTTTCTAGGCAACTCTCACACACTCGTATGGCTGTAATTGAAGAAATCCGTGACTGAACCTAAAAATACGAGTAACTATTTAATCCTAGATTGATCGAACGCGATGAAATTTGGCTTTAAGTTACTTACTAAAATGAACGCAATATTTATATTTAAAACCCGAAAATTGTGAAAAAAAATGTTTGAGTACCCTAAAATCGCGACTTTTTTCTTGAGGGTTATTCGATGACGTTGCCACCGCGAACTTTCGTCTCGAATCACTGTAACAACACAAAACAAAAGAAAAATCTTTGTATTCAGTTAATCGAAAATATGAAAAAGCATGTGTGAAGTTCTGGTGCTCGCTTTTTCCAATTCGGCAAAACGCGGATTTCTTTGCGTTGCCTGTGTTTTTCATCAAGTATTTTATTAGCTACAAGGTTCTTAGTTTTCATAAACTGACAAAATAGATCGATGACGCGAGAAGTTACGTGACTAAAGACACGTTTTATCGCCTTGATACTCGAAACTTATGAACGAAAGCTGAGTACACACAGAAGTCCGTGGTGTTCCCACTTCTTCCGTGTGGGTTTAGCTGCCAATTCTTTATTTAATAGTATATTTTTTATTTTATTCAAAATGTATTCGGACCGGCCAGTTCAATGTGTTCACAATTTGGAGGCTTCCTGATGCGTCATAAAACGGAGCGCATTTTAAAAAACCCAAACTACGATGGCGTCAGGTTGTGAACAGATTTGTCAAAAAAACATCTGGTCAGGAAGTAGTAACAAAAAAAAGTATTGGTTATTATTTGAAATCGAATTTTTGGTTTTTCCGAGCAGGTATGGACGTTCAAGCTCTTGGACCATTTATCTGGAGCTTTTTCCGCAGGTTTTGCGAACGCAGCAAAGCCTCTCTATGTTTTTTAAAGGCTTTTATCGGACCAATACTTGAGATTACGTGCAGTCGCACGCAACGTCGCCGCGAGCCTGCACAAATCAGAATGCAAATTACTCGAACCCAAGTGCATATTGAAGAGCTTGGTACTCTGACCCTCGGAACGATGGTGAACTATTTAAATGTAACGAAGCTCCGCATCACGCTTCCTGTCCTATACCGATCGGCAAGACCAGACACTTCTCTTCAAGTTCATTCTCGTTTCGTGATTTTTCAGTGCTGCGAGTGAACGGTGAGCGGCGCCAACTTCTTTGGCGTTTTTTTTTTATAATATCAGTGTTTACCGTGATACATCGACAAGTGTAAGTTGCGAGATTTCAACGAGCAATTTTATTTATCGCTTTTGTGTACAATCGATTTTTTTCTCGTCCTCGTAGTATCGAAGATTTTGACTTGCAGTTCAGCAATTTATTAAATTCCAAATGTATGGTACGTTCGAAAGATCGCGATAGAATTTTAATGAAAAAAATCGGTAACGTGCAAATCTCTCCTTGCCAACTTCATGGCGTTTAGGGAAAGCTTCGCCGAGACAAGTTACTTTCTCATTGTGCACACCGAATCCCGTTCTCCTTTACAGATGAGCACGAGTCGCAACGATTCGCCGATCAGCATTCCCGCCTTTTACGCGGGAAGGAGCATCTTCGTGACCGGTGCGACGGGTTTCATGGGCAAAGTGTTGATCGAAAAATTACTCAGATCATGCCCGGAGGTGCGTGAAATTTTTTTGCTTCTGCGACCGAAGAAGGGTATGTCGATCGACGACAGACTCCGCAAGATGTTGTCACTACCGGTGAGTTCGAGAGATCAGTAAAAATTCGATCAATCGATCGCGAACATACCGTGCGAAATATTCTGCAATATATTCTGACAATGATAGACATATGTTTTTTTATCATCGCTTCTTCAGCTCTTCGATAGAGTTAGAGAAGAAAGGCCCGAGGTCTTCGAAAAGCTCATTCCGGTGACGGGAGACGCCGCTGAGGAAGGTCTCGGTCTGCCGACCGTAGAGCGAAACTTTCTCATTTCCCGAGTTTCCATAATATTTCACGCCGCTGCCAACGTACGTTTCGACGACAGCCTCAAATCGGCAGTCCTTATCAACACCAGATCTACCAGGGACGTTTGCAATCTCGCCACGCAAATGAAACAACTCGTGGTGAGTTGATGCGCTTCGAAAGAAACAAACAAAATGCACAAAAAAAAGAACGAAGAGGAAGCAAAATAATTGCATGTTGGACGCATCTCAAGGTTGCGAGTGACGCGTGTGCGTCCAAGTAACGGGATCACGGAAAGCCGGGAATTCCCTCTGGTCGTAATACGAGATTCAGCGAGACTTATGCAAATCCCTACCTTCGACAAGCCTTTATCATAGACCAGCCACATTACACAAAAAAAAAAAAAATCTACACACATTTCCATTATTGCTGTGGTGTGTGATGATTCGGCGCGATGGCGACCACCCCGGAAATTCCTTTAACCGATAAAAATGATTCAGGCATTTATGCACCCGACTATACTAATTCTTATCTCGAACGTAATTATATAGTCCATGCGAGACGCGATTCATAAACGAATCGTGGTATTTCCCCAGGCTCTGGTGCACGTTAGCACGACCTACAGCCAGGCCGACAAGCCTGAAGTTGAGGAGAAAATATATCCGAGTGACGTGGATTGGAAGGGAACAATAAAAATCGCTGAGACCGTGGACGAACGACTTTTGGAAATTCTAACACCCAAGTAAAGAATTATAAACTAATGCTTTCTACAAAGGTATTTGTCTCAATAACGTGTACCAATCAACCCGGTTCAATGACATTTCAGGTACTTGGGATCCTTTCCAAACACGTACACGTTCACGAAAAGATTGGCCGAACAAATCATCAGTGATTACTCCAAAGTCATTCCAGCCATCATTTTCAGGCCGTCCATAGGTAAATTAATAAATTCGGTCGATTTTCCATTAACAGAACTATGGAGGATTCACTATTGATTTTTCCATAATAATAGTATAAAATTTATCTATTGAAATTAATAAAAATAACGATAAGTCGTGCCCTGAAATGTACCGAAACTTGCTCGATGATCTTCAATTCAATCTTCGCTGATAACATGCTCTTGTGCGCAGTAATATCGACCCTAGCCGAGCCCATAAAAGGATGGGTGGACAACTTCAATGGACCCGTTGGAATGATGGTAGGAGGTGGTAAGGGTATACTTCGCGTGCTCTATGGCAACCCTAGAACTCGAGCAGACTTTATCCCCGTTGACATTTCCATAAAAGCGATGATAACGGCCTCTTGGAAGAGAGGAATCATCACGTATGTCAGGATTGCTAAATCCACAAAACGCCGATAAGATCCAAATGTCACGCGGCTGCGACTTGTGTCCCGGCACTTCCACGAATCCATTACCAGCTGAGGTAATGGATCGATAGAATTGTACTTTCATCGTATCTTGATTTGGTTACGATTCCAAATAATGTGAACCTTACTGGACGTCAGTATTGAACGATCCCGAAGAATTTTCGGTAGCAATGCTCCATAAAATAGTCGGACCAAATTTTCGAGCCGTGTGACATGATAGTTCCGACGCGAAAGATGAATCTGTAGGGTTAAGGGTTTTTACCTACCAATTGTTGCTTCTTCATTTTTCGGTCGGACGCGATCAGCATCACTAAAGACCCTTCCGTTCACGTTTACAATTGCTCCTCGGCGGATACGAAAAACATAACGCTGTACGAGCTCGTCCATATGGGTCTCAAGTACAACGAGCAAATACCTCTTGAGGGATGTATCTGGAAGCCCTCCACGACCGGAACGGACAACAAATACGTCTACTACTTTCTCACGCTCTTGCTTCATTTGTTACCGGCCCTTCTGGTTGACGGATTGTTGAAGCTGAGCGGTCGTAGACCCATGTAAGAAATGCTCGCTTGTTGTTCGAAACGAAGCGATCGTGGAATAAGGGCATTCTTCTGATCCACGTTGATTCTAGGCTGGTGAAGCTGCAGCGCAAAGTGTACACGGCCAACAGCGCTCTGCAGTATTTCTTGAGGAACGAGTGGCGCTTCAGGAACGAAGGATTGCAGCATTTGCTTTTGGATGTTTTACCCGAGGACGAAGAGTCTTTCGGTTACGCTTACGCGGACTTTGATATTTACAGCTATTTCAAGTAAGTCGAAGCAAGTTTCCTCTTCCTCGCTGAATCATCCCAAAAATTATGGAGACACGTTCGAAGATCATGCCCGAGATTGTTTATTCCCTCAGGCATTGCCTGATCGGAGCCAAAACGTATCTTCTCCACGAAGACATGAAAAATATCGCACAGTCCAAGCGGCACTTTGACAGGTGAGTTGAAACTTTTTAAAATTATTTTTTGGCCATTCATTGCTTTACGATTCTCCAGAATCATATAAAAGAGTACGCAGGATCATAAAAAATGCGTACCTGCCGAGCCAATGGGACCACGTAATTCTATCAATAAATTATAGACGTAAACGAGCGAAACACATGGCCGAGTAAAATCTCATGTGAAGAGGAAATTTCCATTTGGGCTTCAGAGGTATCAACGCGATAAAAACTATCGCGGAGATCGGGTTGGTCGGTCTGGATGAGAGAATGTCCTTAGCTAGCTACTGTACTTTCCATATTAAGTTACATTCGTGTTATTTTAATCGCGCTATCATTTACTCACTTTTTTTTCTATCGTAACCGAAACCCCGAATGCCTCTCGCGACGAAGGGTTCGCAGTTGAAGCAGACACAATTTGGACGGAAAACTTTGGTCGTGTATTGTTGGGTGAAAAAACCCTCGGTGACTGAAAACGCGAGGAGACCTCGCAACCGATGTGACACTGATATTCGGTGTCCAAGGCGTTATCTCGTGCGCTTTCGTGTTTGGTCGATGGCCGCGTTTTGTCGTCAACATAAAACTAGAATCCCTGTACACCGGGGGAACACAAGCGAGCAGGGTGGTTTGTTGTTCCGGTCATGTTTCGTCGTCAACGCAATCCATAATTCCTCGTGCTTGCACAGCCCCTGTGGACGAAGACAGACACGAAGCGCATCCTGGATAATGCGAATGACTATTGTAGCGAATGAGGCGCGGATATCATCGATTCTTGTCCCGCAAGCTTCGGCATGACGTTAGTATAGATCGGACAGAGAAATGATCGGCAATCAGCCGGATCACTTTATAGTATTTGGTCGTGGATTGCCCGATGCCAGAGAGGAATGTTGCTTGACATGTTGTGTTTTTTGAGAGTTCAGAGAAACGTTCGGACGGCACGTGGATGCTGAGACATACGAGCCCATTTTTTTAACGATAGATAGAAATCAGGAAAAAAAAACAAGTAATCGAGGATAAATTTATTTTTTGGAAATTGTTCTTTTTAGGAAATCAGAAAAGATTTCTTTTTCCTTAACTAAATGATTAGAAAATACATAGAACATCGCAAAAATTCGAGTATGCGACACAGATTCTTAAAAACTTGGATGAATATCTTAGGTATTTGTTAAATGCATGCGATGCTCGTATCCGTGCAAAATACCAGTAATAGTTTACAGTAAAAACGAAAAAAAAACGAAGAGACGGTAACTTGATCGTAACCATGTTAATTTGTAATACAAATGACCAGCTTAACGCATCCAGAGTTAAGCTCTTGGTCACTGCAATGATTCATATCTCGATGGCCTCGTGCTCCGGGATTCCCGACGCGAATTGAGTACATGTAAAGTGCAGAAGCAATTTACTGTCGTAACCTAAGGTAGTCGTCTCGTGATATGAATGTAGGAACGATAGGCGGGAGGTTTTCGGAACGGCTTTTATCGCGCCAGTCCACGAGATATTTCTCGAGTATGGATCGAGACATGTTTTGCTTCTTATTGCAAACGGGACTTTTGGCCGAAATGCGAGAGAAATTTGGATTTTTAATATATTTTTTTTCTGAGACTACATCGATGTGCTTATACTTCCTGATTACAATATCTCCAATTACAACACCCGAAACCTTAAATTTTCATTAATAATTGTCGAAATTGTATGGCACAGCCTGTTTTGCGTTTACACCATGCAATTTCGAGTCTGGCAAAAAATCCGTGATATTCGTAACGGGCGAAAATTTTCCCATCGAATAGGACCTTGAAGCGTACTAAATCCGATTGAGAAAACTTATTTATGAATTCCAAAGCCAGTCGCACCTTCGCATAATCGAAGTTGATGGAAACTGGGCGGGATCGGCAATATCGGCATCGTATTTTCGTAGAATAATGATCCCGAGAAACGTGTCAGCGGGGGGGGGGGGGGGGGTAATATTGTGCCACGTCGATAATCGCTTCGTACATGTACGAAAAAAGCCACAGATCTCGAGTGAAATCGTTAAGGAGGAAGGCCTTGAGAAAATGGCAATCCACGATTGGCAGAGTTGATAAGACAGAGATTTCTTACCGCAAGAAGATCGCGGAATCAATCAGCCTGATGTTCTCGTATCAATAAATGCAAATGATGATTTTGCAATTGTCTGTGGGATGCACACAAAGCCGAGTGACACTTTATGACGGAGCCACCTCAGTTGGCGACTCGATGCGATCGATGATGCGCAACCTCTGACCCAAGTTACATGCTGGCTGATAAGCTCTTTAGAAATTCCGTCTTCGTAGAAATGCCAGTTACGATGCGTCGTAATTTTACTGTGCGCGTCGCCGTAAAACACGTGTCTTTCTTTTGTGTTGACCGGAGAAGAGATTCGAATCCTATGATTTGATCGATGACAGCTTTCCAGCTGCTCGCCTAAATTTCTCCAGGTATAGATTCCGGAATGTCATAGAGACATTCCGGTTACAATTTTCGATTGTTCGGGAGCGTAGGAGGAAGTGTAATCCGACAAGATGATGTGCAATGATGATCAGCATTATCGGTCGCTGTCAAAGCTCATTCACTCGTCTGAATGAACAGCAATGGCAGGATGCAGAGAATTCCTGCGGAGCTTCGAAATGTTCGCGGGCACAATACATTTCCTATAAACTGCGTAGTTACGCGCGCGCGCTATTGTATTTCATTCTCACATCAGTTGAATTTCAATTAACGTTGATAGTCGTCTGATGTATTACCACCGATCGACCTTAAGATGTGGAAACATGAGAGGAATAAAAAAAAAAGGCGCGCATTACGGCTATAATTTACCAGTTCTAATGAGCAATGAGGAAGCAACGTGTATAAATTTCATTTGACCCGGAGCGAGTTCTGCACTGATCATAAAGTTACCGCGATTTTGCTTTGGGACGACTGCCACAGATTGCCATCTCCGATGCATCAGAAAGTCTTTATCAACCATTCGTAGTCGAGACGCTCTGAAAATACTTTTTTTAAATTTACAGTTATTATACCCGAATGGATTTTTTAAACTTTTTTCCAACCAAAATGATAATAGTCGAATTTTTTCGGCTGTGCCGCTTTGTCTATTTTTCGCGGGTTACGCTTCGTTTTTTATTTACAATATTTATCAATAATTGAAGCATCAATCATATTCACTGTCATAACGAACGCATCCACATAAATATTCTCCCGTTACGAAGAGTACGACCCAATTGATTACACAGTACTTTTTTTGTATTGAATTTTTTTCACAAATAACTTTATTATTCGTAATATATTTTCAATGAAAATATGAGGAATTTTATTTATGCGATTTAGCACAGAAATTATTTATGCCGAATCTGCTAAAAAAATTGCTTTATGGTTCGTTGAAAAGTTTGAAAAAGGGTTTGAATGTAGGACGTATTGTTGATAAAAATGCGTACAAAAAAGCAAACGTACACACCTACATGAATATTTATTAATTGAGTTGAACATGCAACTCAGTATATATTAAAAGTAATTAAGCATGCATAAAGGGGCAGCCAACTTCTCCAAAGCTACTGCTCAAGACGGGTGGCAAGATGAAGAAGAATGAAAAAAAAATACGATATATTGTTTGCATAAATTGAAGAAAAAAATGGAAATAGAGGTTCTTTGGAAAAAAGTTGAAACTGCAATATTTGTGTCTGAATCTTTATAACAGGCACGTGTCAAGGTAAACAAAAGTTTGAATTGATTTTCAGGATGTGGTGGATTGACGTAGGATTCAAGGTCGTGGTTGGAGCGATCGGCGTTTGGTTCGTCATCAAATACAGCGTGATCGACAGCATAATGAGTTACTTTAATTTCCTCGCTATTGACCAAATGAACGTTAAATAACTTAAATGCAATTCAAGCCTCGATGTTAATGCATCGAGCAAATTATTCATACGAATTCATTAATGCTTCAATATCTATGTATGCAAAGATTCGATTCGAATTTTCGGTTCGCCTTGTCATCAATAGTTTTCTCCTCTACATCTGAGAGTTATAAAAATAAAAAATCAATCCATAAGCTGGAGAGAAAGAGCGAGGGGAAGAGCTTCTCTCTTCTCAAAAATAAAAAAAGGCTTAGTCATCGTCCGACGATTATCGCGTCTTCATCGTATCAAAACCGGTTGAATGTTGTCACACAAGGTAACGTTTTTATACGGGACCTATTCTTCGCTGCAAAAAAAAAAGGATCAAGACGAAATTATCACCTAGCAGTACTTTTGCAGGAGTGCCAATTTTTTTCGTCCTGTCATTTTTTCTCGGCATCTCAGTGTATAAATAATCGCAGTAACTGCAGAGTGGACTACTCGCGACCTTGGAGATTCTACGATGGCCGACATTTTTCGTTTAAAAAAAATTGAACCTGGTTAACGAAACCTTGGTAATTGATCCGTGCGAATTCGACCTCGAAATATTGTAATCCTGGTCAATTTCAACCCAATAATATATTGGGCTGTCAAATTTCTCAAGGTTCGGTTATTTTTTGATAAATTTGATTAAAATCATAAAAAAAATGATTAACGTGTAGTTCAATTTTTACCGGCTCAATTCGTCTGAGGATTATTTTGTTCCAGGTATAATTTAGTCCGAGGTTAAATTTTCACATCTCAAGCTGCATATTTCTGCGGCTTGCATTTCATTGGCAGCGAATTGAACAAATATCACGGACGCTGCGCCTTTCATACTGAAAACTATTTGATAGAACGTCGATCGATACTAGCACGGAGAATGATCGATAGCGATTTTTTTTCCAATTTCAATTACCTGAACGGCATAGGCTACAAAAATTCAGGGGCTTAAGGTCGAGGTTGTTTGAAAGTCCAATAACCCACGAAGAGAGAGTGCTTCCGCACTTGAGGGTGAACGGTACGATATAGTGTTGCAAGCCTTCATAACTTTGAACACAGTATAGCGGAGGTGAGTAGGGGTTAAAGGAGCGGGAGTATATAGGAGAGAAAAACTTTAACGCTCAGGACTAATTGGCGATTCTTGATTCATCAACGCTGCAATTCCCATCATACCGTTCGCATAACTCGTTGATCTTGAACTCCTGATATTTAATCATTCTCTCGGCTCACTGTCTCCTCCTATCTGCTGTTTATCGAACGCCGAAAATTAAACGATTGTCGACTCGACGCTGCGAGTAGATTTGCAAATTCGTATAAGTTATTTATACGACACAAGTGGAAAAAAAGAGAATATTTGCAGGCTTGAAAGTTGATTCGGATATGATTCGAAAGCACCATATGGTGACATTTCGTAAATAAACTCAATACCGCTTATACGTTAATCTTGTTCTTACCCTGGCTGTCCAAAATTTCTTAAAATTCAGGGTTTCCAAGGACCTACCGAAGTTGGGCACAATTAATGTGAGCCCAACCCTGACTTCACTTCCGCACTTGTTGTCAAGATTGCTTTGAAACGCGCATGGGGGATTGTACGTCGCAAATTTTTTCGGGGAATCAACAATCAAAGTTTGTAAAAACATATGATGTAAGTGAGCGAACAATTCGCGCGATCGTCAAATCCCCGCGACAAATACTGCCAACCGAATCGTGATATAATCTTTTCAATTATCATCGCACTCTCGAGATAAAGGGAGGAGGAACGTGTTATTATATGTCGATTTGCGACTGATCATGTCATCGGTAATGGAGAACCAAGAGCAACAAAAACAAAGAGAGAAACTATGAATTATTTACGTATTTTCTTTACGAGCGGTAATGATGAGTCGCTGTACACTAAGTTTCGCATCGATGCTTCTAAATATAGCTGGCTAGACATAGCGAGATGTAAAAAAAATAATTAATTAACAAGGCTCAGCGATGTGCACGTTTAGAATGAATTCTGTAACCGGTTGCTCAGCTTCTCGGCTGGATCCAATATGATATTTGTGCACGAATTGTTCCGTCTAGGATCGAGCAAAGTTATCTCGGCGGCTTGCATTTTTTTTTTACAAATTTTAACCACCTCGATTTCCACCCAATAAAAATCAATTATTTCTATATCGCTGAAGAGAAGACGCAATTGAAAAAAAAATTTATGTCGTCTTATTTTATGTATATTCTTATCAGGTTATCGTCTAATTTTATTGTTTTTCTTTTTTGGTATTTCAGTTGTTATTATTTTAAAGAATTTGGCGAATTAATTTTTAACTGGAAATCTCAAATGGTTAGTTTTTTAGTAAAAAAAAATACAACCAAAATGATTTTAATGATGTGCTAAAAAATAAGGTGACACGCGAATATATATTTAATGTGCATTTTAATGGAGATCATTTTCAAGAAAAAAATTGCCACTTTTTCCACTCAAGAAATTCTATCCGATTAGCCATTTTTATAATTACATTGCTGAGTCGAACAAAATTATATTGCTCAAAGTGTGAACGCGAAATCTTAGAAGAAGCTTGCAAAAAAATTCAACAGTATAAAAACAATTTCCAAAAAACGTTTGACCAAAGATTTAATTTGTTTGGGAAAAAATAAATAAAAAAAATAGTGCTAGAGTCGAACGTTAGTCGAAGTGAGTACCGAAATGACTCGCGTAAACCCGATAAAATTCTCGCAAGCGGTGCACACCGTCATTTGCATTCACCTCGTCTGCTTCTCGCACCGAACTTACGCAACGATATATCTCGTTATAATAAAGAAGCTTAACTTGCAATTCAACATTTCCAAGAATACGAATGCTTTGACGTCAATGAAAAAGTGCAACAATCCGGCGAAGATGCTGACGTTAGAAACGTTTGTTATTATATTGGATTTCGTTGAGAGAAAAAAAACGAACAGTTTGTTTTTTTTCAACTTGCGAAAAAGATCATTTCTCAGGCTGATTCTGAGATGCTGAAAATCGAATAGCCTCTCTATTGTTCGCCCATTTTGAGATTCTAAGCGACTTTTTTCTACTAATAAAAAGCGTATTGTCGTGGAATTTTTTAGAGAAAAAAAATTCCTGTATCGCAGCATTTTCAAATTTCCTAAGCCGTTACCTGAGCAAAAAAAAACAACAACTAAAGAAAGAGAAATCAGTTCTGCATCAAGAAGCAAAAATAGGTTTGTTTTAGTTGAGCGAAAGCCTATTCGTATGCTAGAGATGATGCAAATTATGCATCGGGATACAAATCGGTTGTCGTTATATGCAATAATTCTCGATAATGGTCTTGCCAGACACGCGGGTATACAATTTCAATTTATCTTATCACTTTATTATCCACACTGTAACTATCCCAAAGTGAAAAAAATAAACGAGGATACAAAAAACCTCATGTTCAACTTTACTGAAAAAAGGCAAAAGACAACGAAGTAAAAAATCCATACATTTTTCGCACGTGGATCTTAATATTCGTTTGGGTGCACAATGGGAATTGTCGACTTCTCGTATCTTTTCCAACGCGCGTGTCCATCCGATACAGTGAGTTGATAAGAAAACGCATACCCCTCGTTCAATAACTTCCGACACAGTACAACATTGTGTTTTGTTTTCTACCCACGGCGAGATAAAAAAAAACGCCGTTAACAGAACGATTTATGTTCTAACGTTCTAACGTTATTTAGGAATTTTATTAAAATCATGCGCGTATTTTTTCAGCAGCGAGCCAATTTGTTTGCAACCGAAAGTGAGTACGGCTAGAATTTCGCGTACTGTACAGACGAATAAAAATTAACTATGAGCAACAAGCGCACAGACCATTCGTTTTGTAAAACCTCTCATTATCATTGATAGGAATAACTTTGAAAGCGGTGAGACCAGAACAACAAGTTCTTTATCGTACCTAAAATGAAATTCTCAAAAAATCAAATAATCATTTACCAATAGTTCTAATTCTCGATTGCAATAAATTACCATCGTATTAATCGATGCGGGTGCATTATTATTATATTAATTGATAACGGCGACAGGAATAAAAAAAATATACGGATAAATGTTACCAAAATTTCAGGTTGCAAAAAAAAAAAAACTGAAAAAAAATCGAGACAAAAAGATCCTGATAAATTGTTTGATATTTTGTTAAGTATCAACGAATTGAAAGCATGGAGTTGGCAGTAACGAAGACCGCGATTTTTACAAATACGATTGAAATGGAGATGCTCTCGAATCGGCGCTGAAATTATATATATATATATATATATATATATATATATATATATCCAGCATATCTATATGTATATACACATATACGGCGTTGTGATTGACGTCATCAAGGCGAGATATGAAAAAACGCATGCGCGAGCTCGGATAAATTCAACGTTGGGTATCTCGCTGTATAACTCGTATACACGTCTCTTGGCATTCGAATGTGAATATACTTGGAAAGTCTCTCTACTGGCTTTAGTTTACCTGAGCCGCGTCGCGCGAAGCTGATTCGCCATTTCCAGAGCAGCTCTCCCATCTCCGCAGTGCTTCGATATTTTTTATTACTCGTTTTTTACTTTTCCAACACGCACTGTTCATCTGTCTTTCTCCGAGGAAAGTGTCCGAGTAAAGAGAAAATCACGAGCAGAAAAAAAACCATTTATCGTCGTGTTTGCAACGTGACCAAAAATTATTATTACGAACATGAAGAAGAAAAAAACACCGTCGCTTCGTTCTCCGCATAAATATTGACGGAGCTGGGCTCCACGGACATTTGTCGGAAATAATCGGTGAGATTCAACGAGAAGAAAAAAATCGTGACATCCGGGAAACCAAATTGAACGTGATCTAGTGCAAGCCCAAAAAAGCCCAAGCAAACTGAACATTGAAGTTGACATTCGTTTCAATTAGAATCAAAACGTGCGCGACTCTATATACGGGTGGCGCGAAAAACCTTGACTTCCGGTCTCGGGGCCCTTTTTTTTATTCGTGGGGTACAAGAAATAGAGCACGTGCAAAAACATCACCGCTTGAGTTCTTGCCCTGACTCCTTTTGCATCTTCTTCCACCCCCCCCCCCTCCTCCCCCTCCGTCCGCAAATCCAAATATCACGTTTTTCGCAGCTGATCAGTTTCGGTCGCGTTCGGATCAACCAAGCATGGCGGATTGCCCTCGTGAGAAAAGCGAATATATATGTTTTTCTCTCGAGAGAAGCTCGCAGAGGAGATAAGATCAGTGAGCGAGGGTGCGTGAGTGCGCGAACAATTGTTACAAATATATTCTCGTAAACTTGACATTGTGCGAATGAAAAAGAAAAATATTTATCGTCGCTGTCGATTGTATCCGTTTTGTGTGGAGGATTTCTCGCTTTCTGCCGAATATACATCTATATATATATATATATATATATATATATATGTATATATGTGTGTGCATATCTATGCTAAGTAAAGACTAGAGAGAAAGAGCGACAGTGAATTAGATTTTGAAAGACCTTTGATTATCAGAGAATTTTCCAAAATCGGCGGCACACGTGCAACCGGATGAAATACAGGAATACAGGCTCGAAATAATTTTGTGGTATTGGACAATCCTTTGCGAAGTACTACGTGCAGACGAACGATAATAAAATCGCGGCATTCGTTCAAGGTGAGTCTGGCAGACAATGCCAAGCATTTTTATTTCTGCTTTTTTTTTCGCGTCGATTCAATCGTAAAATCAAAAAATCATCGCTTCGATGCGTGACGCGACGCGCTTCTTCGGACGCACGAGCGAGTAGAAAAATGTTTAACGCGACCTAACCGTTGTTTGTTAATACTCGACACTCGTAAAGACTATGAATATAAGTGATGTAACGCGATAGACGAAAAAGTTTGAACGTTGCCGAACGGCCTGAGGGCGCGATAAAACCTGTCAGGCTGGAATTATTATTATTATTACATCGTATTTTTTTTTACTCTTTTGTTTATCATCGAGCCTATCGAACTCCCGCCAAGTTGTACGCCTCGTAAATATATATACACTTTTCATACGTCGCACTTGAGGACGGGCAAAAAGAAAAGAATGTAACGCGGTCTGGGTTTGCGCCTTTACGTATTTTCTTATCTTGTGTCAATATTGTCGCGCCTTCCCATACCCCCTCGTGCCCCGCACGACGGCAAATTGTTCTTCGACAAGTGCCAGACGAAAATTGAACAATAAACACCCGGTGAAAAATGCGTGCTGGGAAGAAAAAGGAAAACGAAAGAGAGCAAAGGGAGCGAGAAGCAAACAGAAAAAAAGGAGCTTAACCTTCGAAAGTTTCACGATGAATTAGAATGAAAAGTTAAACCCAAATAATTGAGTATTCCTGAAATTGGACAAAATCAACTCTGTCACGTATGACGAGACCCATTTTGCGGTTTTTATCATCGCTGAATCTTAATTTCATATTACACGTCGTAAACTCAAAATGCTGGATAGCAATACGAAAATTAAATATTTGTTTGAATTTCAATGGGTAATTTTGCATTTTCGAAACAACATAAAATGAAGATTTGACAGTTTTGAAGATACGAAATTTCCTTTATTCTCAGGACGGAACGCGGATTTTCTTGAAATCCAATGCGAACCCAGCCGAAGCACAAAACGTAATTGCCGCACGCGCGTTCTTTATGATTGAATGCGACAAAAACAAAACGGTGAGCTATCGAATGTAGACAACGAGATTTATTAGTGGAATCATAATGAAAAGACACAGTCGACCACATGTTTCGGATAATGCGTACATGAACATTTTTGGACTGCGCCGTTGAAAACAGTTTCGATTATCGCTTTGGATTAATATGTTTATTTTTAACGATAGCTCGAGACGTACTTGATTTATTATCAATTAAACTCAGATGAGCTCGCAATGGGAAAAATGGGCAGATTCTTAATTGAATACGAATGGAGAATCAGACGTTAAAAATAAACACAAATAAACGGCTGTAAAAGTACAGTAGTCAAAATAATATGACTTTTTGGAAACAGCGTAAAACCGGTATTTTTACTAAAAAAATACTTTTTTTACATTCATTTGTTAATACTTTTATCTATTTTATTTACATTTATTCTTGAATCATAATATAATTCATTAAAGGAACTAAACATACGTGTGTCTTTATTCGACTTTTGTGCAAAACATTTTTGTTTGTCTTTGTTTGCGTTATATTTTACGCGAGCAAAAATAAAATGAATCTTTCAAGGGGACTAGAAAAACAAAATCTTCGTTCCGCTCTACCGTCTCGTACATTTTCGTTTTTTTTCTTTTCGCCTCTTTTGAATGAAACAGACAGTTTTTTCACGGCTTGACATTATATCCCATATCGCTTGGAAAAAGCTGATACGAGCATTAAACTCATTCCCGTAGACTCTTCACTGTTAGGTTGAACGAACAAAAAAATGTCCCCCGATTTGAATACACCGAAATTTATGACAGTTTAAAGTTCAGGGGCCACATTTGAGCGATCTATCATTAATCTTTGACCCTCCAAGTGCGATGAAACCGTTTTTTTTTTTATTGATTAAGAACAAGAGATTGTTTTGTTCTTCATCAAATTATTCTCATAGCCAGCTACAACTATTATATTCCATGAAAACTATGCATTTTAAATAAAGCTCTAAAGATGTAAAACGAAGATTATAGACTCTAATGGCCTAGAAGCTGTTTCAAAAATGCCCTCTTTATCAAGGAATAAAGTTAGATGCTGATAATCCGGTCAGAGTAGACAAAAAAACATTAATCGGTAAAGATCTGAATTTTAATATATATATATTTATAACGACTTTGCATTAAACATACTAAAAGTCCCCGTCAAAACCTGTTGCGCTCGAGCCGCCATCTTGGAAAGAAGGTACACTTTTTCAGTTTTTTGCCTATATCTCAGCAACTTTTACTGATAAGAAAAAATAGTTCAAATAAAAACTATAGTTTATTAAATTTACTTGAAAAAAACCTAATATACATTTTTTTTGTATCTCCAATACTTTAGCTGTAATCCGACGTTGAATACCAAAAGTATTTATATTTTTGCTGTCGATTTACTTTTTTTTTCTGTGCACTCTAAATTCGGTGAAATATATTTTCTCAAACTTATTCCGTGAAACTACAGAGAGAGAGAGAGAGAGGGAGAGACCGGGAAAGGGGAAAAGAGAGCGAAGGGTGTACACTTCGCGTCTCCTGCAATCACATGAAGGGGTTCAGGATTATATTTTGTTTGCACATGCTTTCACTGGGTGTGACACCGCATCATGTCTTTTTCAAAACGGCAAACGAAAATCTTTAAAATTGTCGGAGTAACGAAATGATTTGCAAGATATCGTAAGAATTTTCAACGACGTTAATGCCACTCACGACGAAATCGCTCACGCTGCAGAACGTTTTTTCTTAGCTGTATATAATGCGCCTGCTAGTGAGGGATCTTTAATGACTTCATGAGGTGTGATTGCGTAGGACCTACAGAGTGAGAAGCTCTGTCAAAAATTTACAACCAACAGCATCATATAGGCATTGGATTTTACTATACGCTGCGACCGAAACTTTTAGCTCGAACGTGTACCTACAGAACTACCTTAATTGGTAAGAATAGACGAACTTTCACATATATCTGAGAAATACTACCACAATTTCCAATGAATGTAATAATTTGTCATTTATTCATGATTTTTACAGGTCATGAAGCTGCAAAAGAACCTTCTTCTGTATGCAACGTCGGATTATAGCTAAAGTATTGGAGATACAACAAAAATGTATATTAGGTTTCTTGAAGGAAATTTAATAAACTATCGTTTTTATCTGAACTATTTCTTCGTATCAGCAAAAGTTACCGAGATATAGGCACAAAACTGAAAAAGTGTACCTTTCTTCCGAGATGGCGGCTCGAACGCAACAGATTTTGACGGGGACTTTTAGTATGTTCAACGGGAAGCCGTAATAAACATGTATACCAAAATTCAGATCTTTACGGATTAATGTTTTTTTTTTGCCGAAAATTGATCTTAATTGACTGGACTAGTGAACCAAACATATCGGGAACTTGGAAACTCGTGACAATCGAACTAAGAAACCGCACTTCTTTTAAACACAAAAAGGAGTATCTCTTTCGTTAGCTATTCGATAAATTTTATTGCAGAGATCTTTTCGTCCTAGATGAGATCGATTTTAACGGTCATCCGAAGAAGCCGAGCCCACATGTAAAAAAAAAAACACTAATAAATTGACGACTATTCGATATGAATTCGTATTGCTTCTCTTGCCCTCCTGTATGTTTCCGGCACAGATGATAATACCACTCGAAAGAAGCCGATAATGGCCGAATCAAGATCTTATCGCGCGGATATTTGTTTTTCTACAACGCAAAGACCCCCCTCCGTGCCTCACCTCGTACACTAATTGCCACGTGGCCGTAAGAGGATTGGTAAAAAAAACTATTTGGCTCGATTTTATCTTCATATAAAGGCGTTATGAGGCGTTAAAAAAGTGGCCACGGAAATGTTTGTTTTCTTCTTAATATTGGTCGTAAATAAACAAAAAATTAGGAAATAAAGTGTTCGGCTCAGGGCACATTGTTAAGTAGTGTCGCCATCATCACAGTTCTAAAAAAGCAAAAAAAAATATATTTAAACATAGAATATAAAATCCACATTCCAGGAATTAATAAAGTATAATGGACGATTTATTTCGAGCCAAATACTTCGACCGAAAGGAATTATCAATCCACTTGGCATCAAGGCTCGGCCTTCTACTATGTAATCTCCCCGTCTGTCCTCCCCTCCTCCAGAAATTCGACCGCAGCTTTGAAAAGAAATCTTCTTTAATCCGGAATAGTACGTATTACTTAATAAAAATGACAGTCTTTCTACTATTATACCATCTACGTATAATGTTTGATATTGACCAATTAATTAACAAAGCGTGTCTAGTCTCATCGTCTAAAACAAAATTATTATCTCACGTATGGTCATATTAACATTGCGAAAATATATTAAAGTTCCAACATCATGAACATATTAATATATTGCAGTTTTCTATACCGCAATATTTGATACACACGAAGTCGAAACCGCTTATAAGGACATTGCTTACAACGACGAAACCACTATACATACATACATATATATATATATATATTGAAATTATTCGTAGTTGAGTCGGTTACGAAATGATTCTGATTATTCTTCAAACGACGATCCACATCAGAACCAGCGCTGGCTGTTTGAATTAGCATAAAAATGTATCGTAGCCGAAGACGTGTGTTCTCATAGAGGAAAAATATTTTTTCCCTGACAAATATAAGGTTTCACAACGTTAAAATCGCTTATTTTGAGTTCAAAGATATAACTGAATTTTCGGAAGTTCGAAAAAAAGGGACATGAACCAATATCGACGCGTACGAAGTACACGTTGCGGAGGCACGATTTTGTATTAATTAATTACTCCCGCGTATGATGAAAATTATTTATGTAAACATGTAGCTTTTTGTTCTTGTTTGTCTACACGTGTATTGTCAGTGTCGTTCACTGTGGGTTGTGTTTCTTTGACCCACATGAATTATGGAAATTAATGCGAATAACGGATACCCGCTTATATCCTGACACCATACCGAAACCCGAGACTGAACCTTGACGAAGAAATTCTAGTGAAAAAAAACTCTTGGGCCCCGCATCGTAGTGCTGAAAAAAAGATTTTTTTAAAACTTATATCTTGATCGCAAATCGAGGCACACTGAACTGAGAATGCAAAAATCGAGGCCCTGAACAAAATTGAACCTCGTTAAACCTCAGGAATTGATCCTGAAAAATTCGACCTCTGAATATTCTAGACCTAGGTCAATTTCAACGCAATGAATTCATTCTTTCAATATCTTGAGCTCCGGTTATTTTTAATGTCAGGAATTTTATCCGCGAATGAGTTTAACATGTACATTTATTATTGCGGACAAAGAACAAATAAGATTGAATATAGGAAGGAAACTCAAGTGTTCCTGACGGTGAATCTCATGACACGTAATTTACAGTTTGGATTGTTTTTTTTTTTTGCAACGTGAAGTTCCACTCGGTGTGGAAGTTCCACTTTTATCGTAGCCGATACGAGCGAAATACATTTTCGAATATAATCCGACAGGCGGATGATAATCGGTTGCAGGCAGAGATGCACAAGCACGACCTTGACACCCCTTATCTTCCTCTGATAAAATCGTCAACTATTTATCAATCAGCCAAGGTCTTGGGGTTAGTCCACACAAGCAACTTCCAGTGGTCGTAGTTCCCGCCCGTGCATCGTTTCGCAAAAACAAATTATTCATATTTTCAAAGACTCGAAGCAGTTTACCAAAAGTTAACTTTAATCCAAAAGAGTATGTGGGTGTAAGAAAATAAAATATTTCGAATATAATATCGTACATTGTCGCTCTGTACAAATAAAAACCTTGAATGTTAATTTCAATGGACATATTAATTTCTGATGGTGTACTTATGATTTAAATTCGAGGAGCCAGTTAAATAGGAAAGATGCGAGATTATCAATATATCGATTTCTATCAATTAGATCGATTAAAATTCCAAATTAAATTTCCCATTGGATCAACGGACAAATTCGCTCGAGTTCGACTGAGAATTGACAATTTTATCGTTTACTTTCAGAGCCGATACTGGCGCGTGTACAGCATTAAAATAAAACCATATTCTTTATCCGCCCTCACCGCAAATTTGACGCATCATTATGTGGTCGAACGAGAATTTTTACCGCGTTATTTCCCGGAACCGAAAGCGCGCACAGCCCCAACCGCATTGCAACGAAAAAACCGCGAAAACTTGCACGAACGCATTTGAAAACCTTGGATGTTAGATCGAGTGAAATGATTATCATTTATTACTATACGGAATATGAATCAGCGTCGGCCTGTCCTAGGCCTTCCTCCTTCATCGTTTTAAATTTATTCAATACCATGAATTACTTAGTCGGGCAAATTATTCCGTGTCAATAAAAGCGACATCTATAACGGCAACTATGATAATATCGCTGGCAATAAAGAACATTTATATGCATGCTTTATGAAACTTTCTGCCAACGTGTCTCGAATATTTTACCACGTCACATCAGCTTTGGTTTCGTGACTTTATTTCACTTCCAAAGCAAATTTTTTTTCCATATTTCGGAGCGCCCTAATTAAACAACAAAAAAAAGTAATCGCTTCCGGGTTGCAGGATGCGCCAAGTGGTTAAGGATTCGTATGACTGGGAAGGTGCGGTCGAGAAGGGCGCCATTGATTATCACAAGCCCAGGTAAGGATGGCGTCAAACATATTACAATGCGTCAACGATAATTGATAAAACGAGCATAAATAAGCCATACAAAATGGAGAGGACAAAGCTTCGTTTGGACTTTTTCGAGGACAAAAAGTTGGTAGTCATACAGAGGGGTCTAACGAATGATGTTAATCCTCTGCGAATGGGACCTCTTAAAATGGATATTTTTTTGTCGATGTTTCCAGCTCACCGATGGAGTCGCGAGTGACTAAGAGAAGCGGCACGACGCAAGCTCAGTACACTCATCACGAGTCGAGTTCTTCGGACGACAGATCAACCCCATCGCCTGGCTTCAACGACGAGAAGCAAGACCAGAATCCTTCGATGAACGAGGCGGCGCAAAATTTGTTGTCCTTTCGTTTGGATCCTTCGTTGGCAAGGCGCAAAGTCTCAACCTGCTCCAACGCATCGTCGATAAACTCGACGTGTTTCAGCCTCGACGGTGCTGCTTCCGAATCTGGGAGACATTCGCCCTTCTACAATTCCGCCTTCGATGGCTCGCCGGTTAAGTACGACGATATTATCGACAAGATCGTAGAGCTAAGATTCTCCCAGAAGAATTTTAACATCGATGAGTCCTCAACGTTCAAAAGAAACGCGCATAAAGTCGTGGCGAATGAGACAAACGTGTCCAAGGGCCGTGGGATTGATGACGTTAATGGAAACTACGGGTCTACGAAAGACAACAAAGCCGAGTACAACAACGACGACGACGACGACGACGACGACGACGACGACGACGACAACAATGAGATTGATAATAGCTGTGAAGACGTGGAGAGCGACGGCGATGACCTCGTTGAACGTGGCCCAGTCAGGCCTCACCTTAATGACCAATGTCATCACGAGAAGCCTTATACACTCGACTGGATTGCCACCGCCAGCCAGAACGTCCATCAAAATCAATTGGACACCTTGGATTACGACACTTTCTTCGAAGTGATATCCAGAAACCGACAACTGTCCGAGAAACTCAATTCCTGCTTCGATAAACTCTCAAACGAGAGCCAACACAACCGAAATTCTTACAACATAAGCGGACAATTGAGCTATCCCAATTGCAATGCCATCAGCGGATGGTCCACACCGGAATTCAATTACACGGAGACGAGTACGTCGAACGGCAATATTGCCGGCGATGATGTAAGTAGAAGTGTCCCGACCATCTGTGCATTGAAACGGTAACAAACATAGTCAACCTGTTTTATTTTTTTCAACAGTTTATTATTGAAAAGTGAAAAACAGTAGTGGGTCCAAACTTATTCCATCGGAGCTAATTTAGTTGTTCAAAGATTGGTCACATTGGCATCCTGTTAAAATCACAAAATCTAACGAAATGAAGAAAAAAAAATGAAATTAAATACAAAATAACCAAACGAATGCGCTTCAGAAAAAAAGATCACGCAATTTCGGAATGTCGTAAAGTGTTTTTTCCTTTTCCAATTGCGCAGGCGAGCAAAGCTCGGATACCTCCGATAATTCTGAGCGACGACGCGGAACTGCTCGAAAAGTTGACGAGCGGTGTTTTCCAAGCTGCTCAGACCCTTCCCGACACGATCAACATCCAGAATTCATCGCCCAGTGGCGTGAGTTCGGAACACTGGCCAGATTCGCCGGCGAGTAGTCGTCAACGGGACGACAACGTTTTGTCGTCGCGTTCGCACAGTCGCGCCTCGAGTCGGCCGCATTCACCGGGTTCAAGTGCCAACATCGGATCACCGCCGCTCCATCACAATATGGTAGGAAGTCCGCCGGAGAGCCAACGGAATATGGGAAACTTTAGGATTTGTCACGGGCTGTCGTCATCCGAGTCGTCGAATCATTCGTTCGCCGACACACCGAGTCCGCTCAGCTATCAATACGGTGTCGATCAGAAGATCCAGGACGAATTGGAACTGGACTTCTCCACGTGCTATCCGAATTACATGTCTTCGGACACTGTGATCAATAGCGCGGAGACGATCGACGCAATCGTCAACAACGAGCTCCAACGCGTCGAGGAGGCGGAAAGATACAATCCCAGTGAGAACGGCTACATGCCAACAGAGGGCGTCCAAGTTGTACCGGAAACGCGTTACGAGTCGGAAGTTTATCGGATGGGTCGAATCTGCGAAAATGATCGAGTGCCGAACGACACGAAGATCCGTAGGCAGTACAAGCAGTTTCGAGCGATCGAGAATATGTTCGACGATGCGATCATCAGGCCTGAGGGATTCGAACAATCCAAGGACATCGATATCGGTACGAATCGCGCCACAGAGGACCTTCGGCAAAGTAATCAACTTTATCCGCCGGTCGGTGTATCACCGCTCGAAAATACCGGTATGCTGATAAACAACACCGCCCAGAATCATCTCGTCCGTCCGGATTTCTACGACGTTAACGATCCAGCGTATACCGGGGATATGCAAAGCAGCAACCTCTACAACAACGATCCCATGGCCCCGACTCGGATACTAATGGACTTTGGCGATCCAATGGGAAACTCCATGACACCCGGTTATGTCGATTCTCCTACACCGATTGTCAGCCCTTCGACAGCCAACGAGTCACCAACATCGATAGTAACCTCGGCCAATTCGAAAGTATCTCCGCTCAGCCAAGTTGCACGAAATAACGAGAATCGTAACAGCTATTTCGACAACGCAACGAGTAAAGCCAATAATGACGTAACGTCGGGATGTGCCTTCAACGAATTTCAGATACCGGAAACCGTGTCTTCCTTCCGGCAGAGTCGTCTTCGAAGGTACCCCCGTTGCACTCAATTTTTTTTAACTACTCAATCCTTCTTCTTCATTCATCGTAATAACGAGCGGGGCACATCGCCTTTTTTTTATTTATTACAGAACTTCCGAGCGCAACATTGCACCGTGGCCATCTTTGAATTTGCCCGACACCGCTGCCAGTGAAAAATTGAAGGCGGAATTGGATCCTCGAGAGGTCGAGAAGGCAATGAAAAATTTGCTGAAGAGGCAACCCGAAGAATTAGCTGCCGGAGATGGAGATGGCGACACGTAAGTGTTTCACATCGTGCTCATTACCATACTCCCTATCCACTTTTGGCCTGCGGCGTCGCTCGTTAGATATTTTGTTTACGTGTATCTTCGGAATGGAGTTTTCTTTTCATCGTATCAAGGGCGATGAGGAAGGCCATCGTGGAAGACACTTTTTTTGTATGCTCAAAGAAACCCGTTTTCTATATAGTTGGCCATGTGCGCACAATTAAAACGAAGCTAATGAAACTACTACACATTGAGTGTTGACCGAGGAGCCCTATAAATTTTTAATTCTCTCTCGACCTTGATGTTTAATTATTCCAAAACGTTATTCATATTTATTTTTTTCACGGTGCAGAATGCTGATGTGCCTAGTGGGCAATCCTCTGGAGCTGGAGAAGAAAAAAGCCTATCTCGTACCGCTTGTCGAGAGGCTCGACAGCGTGACCGGAGCTCTGACCAGGACGAATAATCGAAACGAAGATGCGCTTTACGTCGCGGCTATGCACTGTCCGCAAATAGCATACGTAACGGGCTACCTTGGAGCGGCGATGCTCCAGAGGAAAATCGACGTCAGCCAGCGACTCTATCACGTGAGTAAAGTATCAAGAAGGAGCGTACGATGCAAACATTCCCCGCGAGTAACGAACAAACTACTTGAACCTTGTGTATTCGTTGACAAAGGGTGACACGCTGGTTCACGCGGTAGCAGCCAAGGGTGACACCCACCTGGCAGTCCTGATTGAACTTTTGGCGCTCAGAACAGTTCAAGGGAACCCTGTCTTCGATCTCTCCCAGCGCAATTACAACGGTAAGAGTAGATTGTTTTCTTTTTCTTTGATAACAAACACACTTGGTGGCTAGAGCGATGACCGAACTCGATTTAGGAATAATGGTATTCAAATATTCCAATACACCCACAGGATTACATCTCGTAATTCGTTTTCTTGCAATTGTCAAAAGTTCTGTTGATTTTTTTGGATGTCATTCGGGAATATAAAAACGAAGAAGAGTTCTGTCGTCTATCGTTAAATCAAATCGTACAATCATGATTGTCTATTGGATCGGGACTGATGAACATTTTTTATGAATTATCGTACCAGGTCACACACCTCTTCACGTGGCAGTGGAATCTCATGATCCGACGGGCTCGGGCGTGACCAGTATTGCGGTGACGCGATTGTTGTTGGAGAATGGGGCTAATCCAAAAATCCAGGAAATCAAATATAAAAACACTGCTTTGCACATAGCGGTGTCGTTGGCTCGCGATCCGGATCTCATCAAGGTACGTTTTCTCGTAAATCTCATCGCTATCTTTCCGTCATCCGCGTAATTAATGGCAAGACATTAAAAAGTGCCTTAAAGGGCAGTAATCATCACTGCACTATAAATCTGCCGATTATTGATTCTCGCATGAATTTTCATTGTATCCGCGCATGACGGCTTGGCGTGATCAATAAATCGTTATCTTGCTTCAGAGGGTAACGAGGATGTTATGATAATTGTCGCAGGTGTTGCTGAGCAAAAATGGACACGAAGTCGTGAACGTGCCCAACTGCGTGCACAATACGCCGCTTCACATCGCGTGTGCTCTCCCAAACATGATATCAATCGAGAGACAAATCCAAATTTGCATCGATTTGATAAGGGCCGGTGGACAAATCAACATACAAAATGGACAGGGCAAAATGCCGCTGGCTCTTGTACCACCCGAGAGAAGGGAAACCATCCGACGAATATGCAACGAAAATATCATCAGCTCTGATTTCGTATATCGATGAATCATTGACAATCGTTGCAACTTACATTTTTGTGATATTTGCGACAATGACTCTTCGTTTAGACATTTTAAATAGTGCCATGTATATTTTATTGCTTCCGCGTGACTCGCTGTGTGTGAAGAGTGGGAGAAATAATTTCAAGAAACATTCGGAAAACACGACAATTAATTCAATTGATAATTGGATAAAAGACTACCGTAATTGCACAATTATCGAGCAATAGTCAATGACGAAAGAGAATACAATTAGCTAGTGAAAAAAAGAAAATTAATAAAAAGATTTTATATTTAAAAAAATCAATACAACGAGGAACACTTCGTTAACCCTGGCAACTGTTAACTTGGGAATTTATTCTGTATTTATTTCTTCTTATTCCTAATCTGCTAAATCTACGTCTAAATCTAAACCTGTTGATCAGCGAAGTTCTGGACATAATTCCTGAGGCTGTACCGTATCGACTCAAGTACCTACGGCTAGACGAAAGCATATAAATTCGATCAAACAACCTACACACAAAGCTCCACCGCGAATAATTGATCAGCAATTTCAAATCGCTAAATGGTATGTCACTGACCGCTGGTAAGTTACTAACGGGTGGTAAGTTGCCAACTGGTGGTTAGCTATCGACTGATGATCATTGATAATTGATTTACTTTGAATCCATGTGAATACTTCGGAGTCCTTTCGCTCAGGTTTGTTGATTAATTTTTTTTTTTTATTCTTCTATCGAGTTGACTCGAAATTTTTGGGCCTTGTTTGGGCTCCGGTATTCAAAATTAATAAAGCTCCTTCGCAGCGTTAGATTCCGAGCAACGAGAAGAAAAGAGTAACGAAAAACAAATGTTAAAAAGGGAAGCAACATATGACGTTTGTAAGAGAATCAATGGCGTGGAACGTGAAAAGGAAGATGAAAGAGGAGATAGGAGGGAACAATTGTGTGTACCGAATGGGAACAGGGTGAAAAGAGATGTGCGACTAAAGTTCCGGTCGGTTCTTGATGGCTGGCTTCCCTACGCGGTATAACTCAATCCGGAATAAACGACGTTGTTTATTGCGTGCGGCGTGCGTTTTGTGGGCCGCGGCGATTCAATGGTGAGCAAGGGCAGGACACTCTGGTTGCGTTTGAGCGGTCAAACGCTTTGACGATGCAGATTCGTTGGACACGTTCGCGTTGGACGTCACTCACCATAAAGGGCGGCACGTAAGAACTGTCTATCATAATTTCGACAGTTATAGCCTCTGACAAATTTGACGATTTCTAGGGTTCGCCCCTAACAAAGAAGTCCCAAAACATTTGTAGCCTGTAACGCGTTCCGGCTGCATCGAACGGCTCTGATTTTATTTTTCTCGTGCTCCTGAAAATTCGAGCTACCAAAATGCTGATATCGAGCAAAAGACACGCTAATTATCGCTAACATATATTTAAAAATATTCGTGACGTGTGTCCATTCGGCAATTTTTTGTCTCTCCTCGTATCGAAACCAGAAACAATGAGGCACATTTATTTTTTTATTGTACTCCCGATAATAATGGTTGTGTGTATTACGCGGAAAATCAGTGCGCAATGCGTCATCAAAAATGGGACAGGGATTGAGTGCAGTTGTGTTGGCAACGAGGTAAGCAAAGCGATCTTTTTTTAATGTAATTTTAAACGTTAGACTTGACTGAAGTGTGTGACGATTCCGAATCGTTTTTATGCATTGGCATATTTATCAACGAAACAGAACGAGAGAGATTATCATTGATAGAAGTTACTCGGGTTTTTCCGAGTTTTGCTCGGATATTTTTTATGGCAATTGTCGCCGGTCGAATAACGCATTAATTCCACTACCTTTCATAGGAATTTTTGCTTCCGGAAAACTTGGACTACACGAATATCAGCCGTGTCTTGGTGACGTCGTGCGTCACGGCAAATCTCAACTTCTCGAGTCTCGCCAGGTCGAAGGAGATCAACGAGATCGTCGTTCAGAACATAAGTGAACATTTGGCGTTTGGACGATTGGTGAAAGCGCGAAACTTGCGCGACATGAAGCTCCTGAGAATCAAGAGAGTGGGCCTTGTAAGGCACGACACGTTCGCGAGTGTCGCGAGCATCGAGAATTTCCATTTGGAGGACACGTGGATCGAAAAGTTCGAGGAACAATTCGCGAGTACAAACGTGACGTGGGTCACGTTGAAGAATGTCACGATCGATCGTATGATCGGCATTAACTTTTCCGAGAGAGGCAAAAGCCTCAGAATTCACGATTGCCTGATAAGAAATGTGCAGACGAGCCTAAACTTTGCTTTCTTTTCGAAAATCGACATAAGGAATTCGGAATTCGAGCTTGAGAAGCCGGGACACGTTTCGATCGAGGGAAACACCGCGCTTGTTTCTAACAGCGTCTTCACCAATGTCAGCATGAATCTCGTGGCTTCGAGTGACATAAGGATCAACGGGAGTTGCGCCGACGGCAAGAGCTCCCTCAGGCTATCGGCCAACCGAATCGAGAGCTTTGACAACCGATTACCGACCGAAATCGTTTACACGAGAAACTCAGCTTTGCGCGAACACGACAATGACTTTCCATTGATCTTCAACAACACCGTTTGCATCGCGGGTAACTGCAAGTGCCCTAAGAGCGCCGGTCACAATTCTTACGAACGCTTCCACGCAAACATTTATCTAGGCGTTTTGCTTCTCATCCTCGTGCCTGGATTGTTTTAGAATAGTCTTCGAGCGACAGAGAAGGGAAATTCTTCTATTTTCGTAGATAGTTCGGAAATTTGTCACGGGCGCGTTCGTGACGCTTGAAAATTTTATCACGTATTTGCGTTCTTACTTGCCGACGCATGGGAAGACACATTTTTAAAAAATCATTCACTCGCTCCAATGGATAATAAAGGGAAAGTTTTTTTTTTGTCACTGACCGGTAGGTGCGATTCACGTTTCCGTATCGGCCCAGACACCCGAAGCTTCCACTTGTAGCTCAATTCCCCTGACGTGGAGTGCGAGCGCCTCCCGCAATTCGTTTATTTCTTCGAGCATCAAACCGTTATTGTCCTCCAAACGCTGAATTGTTTTCTCGTAGAGTCGAAGCTTCTTCTCGCTTTCGGCTTGCAATTTCTGCGACGCTCTGTCCTTCGGTCCGCAACTCCCTGTTTGGGGGAAAAAAATTAAAAAATTTATATTCGGGAAATCTTTTAGCGCCGCTGATTTAATCGTAGTTAATTTCAAGAATCATTTCCATTGGGCGATATAGATAAAACGAGATACAATTAATGTGCCACTAACCAGACGATTTTTGTAATTGATCGCGAAGTTTTTGTCCGCTCTGCTGAATCCTACGAAGCTCGTGGGCATGCTGGACGTCCTTTGATTGCAATTGTTTTCGCAATTTTATCGTCTAAATGAAAGACAAATAATTTGCGACTGAGCAAACGATTTTCCTAAATTTCATCGAACATTTGAACGACCCTTTTCAACGAACCTCCTCTTTTTCACGCTTAAGGTCGCGGGATAATTTGCCCGAATCTACCTTCAGTCGTCTCTCTCGCTCCTCAGCTTCGCAGAGTGCGTGATCCTTTTTCTCCACGTTCTCTTTCAGTCTTTTGACGTGATTCTATGACATTCGAATTTTTTTTTTTACTTCGAAACTAGATGTGCGCCATTTTTTTTTATCGTTAATCGTATTTTTTCAAAACAATGAGCATTAATTTGAAACTAATTAATTGATGTCTCACCGTGTTAGTCATCGTTAGCAGTAGTCGATAAAATTGGAAATACATTATCAACATTTTATTTTCTGTTAAATTCGATTGAATGTTATTTAACTTACTGAAAAATATCATTAAATGTAATTTAACTCACTGCTAAGTTAGCGTTGTCGTTTGTGATTTTGTGATGCGCGTCTTTGAGCTCCTCGTACGATCTCATGAGGCCCCTGTGTCTGTGAACGAGACTCCACGAGGCGTTTGTCAAGTTAATAAAAATACTTTGCAACGATTGAATCGACTTTGAATATCCGGTATCGTCCTTTGGTGCCGAAATTCCAAGAGACTCCAACTCCTACGATATTTTACAGGTTTTTTTCGATTGTTTCACGATTATATTTATGAAAATGTTTTTTCAATAATATATACATTTCAAAATTTTCATAATAATAATTTTACGTAAGAAATATTAAATAAAAAAAGATGTATGTACCTCGGACAAAGTGGATATGGCATCTTCGATATTTTCGTGATTACAAAATTCCGTATCGTCCCGAGTCACATTGTTTTGCATCTCGAGAGCTGTTCGGAAATTTCTCATCGCGCTAACGCTGTCGGTTCGCCCTATCATTCTTGTTTTAATTGAAAAAAGTATAAATATCGTAGGGGATAATATTGTTGAGAAATGTGTTTTTTTTTCTTCAATATTTACTCACGTGTACGAGTCCGTAAGTATTCCTTATCGAAGCACTGTGGGCACACTGATTTTACGTCGAATTCTGCGGTCTCAACAAGGAGAGAATAATGAGCCAATTATCGATCAATTTTGCGGGTCTGTTTGGATCATTAGCGTAACTTATCCGAGGCACAGACGCGTAACCTTTCGTATATCAACGAGAGGCCTCACCTCTTTTAGTTTCGACGCAACACTGCAACGAATCAATTATTTACACGAATGATTTTGTTATATTCAAAAAATAAAAAAAATATATATATATATATATATATACGTTTACGCGAACAAGCTCCGAATATTACTTGGCCTATTCGAAATGATCGAGACGTCGAAGGAATGAAGACCAACGGCATTATTGTGCCCGGACGAAAATAAACAGAATCCTCTTGCGGTATTCCCCCATCAATGGTAGCTACTTCGAATTAATTTAGCTTGCCGGCAAGAGATGGCAGCATCGTGAAATCTTCGCTCAGAATTCACGAAAGATCCGACGTTTGCAGGCTCCACAAATTTCTATCAAGGCCTCTTCTATATTTCGAAAACAGAAGATAATTGCGGAGTGTAACGTGGAGAAATTTTGAAGAATTTTATTGTTATCGTAACACTTTTCTTGGAAACCCCAATTATCGTAGAGCATTTTTTTGTTTGGGTTTGTTTGGCTATTCCATCGGCTATTATTATGGTAATTTTGTTTGGGTTTCCTTGCTACTTTCACAAAAGATGCGAACAAGCCCACTTTAACATCCAAATTTAATTTCATATTTGAATTTTGATCTGGCATTTTTAATTTTCGGAATATAAAATAAAATTGGGATGCGACAACTTTAAAAATAACACACGTTATTTGATTATAGTGGATAGTTAATTTAAAAAAAATCAATTTGCTACTAAGTTTGGGGCGAATCGAGATGAGCCAAGTCCTAACTCAATTGCCGTACGGAATTCTGCTTTGTCAGAAAACTGAGCACCGTGACATTCTGATAAATACGAATAAAAAATCTTGGACATTTCAACCGTATCTCACGCGAAGCCCGCTTTATAGTACTTAATAAAGATAAAAAAAAGTCTCGTAGTGCCTGCGACACAGAGTAAAAAAAAAAAAGAGAGACCTGGAAGACAGTCATTAATGAGTTTACAACGAGGTCCAACAACCCGAAGCCGCCAAGCCGAATCTTCCGCGGAGAACAATTTTTTTTCCGGTCCTCGCCATCATCGCGTGAGAGTCGCTCTTGACTAATCCCGCGTACGTGATCTTGAAAATCCGCATGGATTAGTTAGGATAAATGCGCGACGTGTTCCTACTTCGGAAAGGCCACACACGAAATAATGTGTGCACAAAAATACAACAAAATTTCGTGCTTCGTTTCGTGAGAATGCGGATAAACTTTTCGAGCTTATCGTTTTTTCGATCCTGCGTGGGGTACGTAAATTTGGATTTATTAATTTTCTCTCGTTGTACTTTGAGGACATACATTTTTTTCAAATAATTTTGGCCCAAAGTAGTCGGATTTTACCGTTAATCGTACTTTGTTACAAATTATCCATAAATATTCATAAACAGCCTGAACTCCTTTTCTGGTAATTATCGACAACGAAAAGAAAGCCCAATTTTTTTTAAAGAATCATCGTTAATTCAATTGAAAAAAAAAAAATAAAACCACCTGCAATAACGAAATTGAAGTAATTTTTTTATAGGAAAAAAAATCGGATATGCTTGTGAAATTTCTGACGTCGGGAGGTTTTTTTTTTGTGCCTCACAAATAATCAGAGATTGTTTTTTGTGTGTCCGGCCGAGCGAGGCTGCCTCTCGCGGCTTGCTAAAATTACAAGATTTGCAAGTAGGAAACCCAGGGACCAGAAACACGAGCGCAACATGGTCGGTGGGAAATAAAAACAGGTTGGATTTTTCGCCACCCTCGGCCCCCTCGTACACTTTCTGACTCGTGTGTTGAAATCTCTGCTCATCCGTTTTTTTTCACGCACTCGAGGGTCCAAGGACTGAGAAAAAATTAGTGAAAACCGTAGAAGGAAGTGAACAAGAGAGTGCTACCAAAAATCGAGTACGTTTGAGCCGGAAGCAGAGTGCGATTGAGTTAGTACAGTCCAACGAAAGATTAAGGAATGATGATCAAGAAGACCTGATATTAGAAAAAAGAAGTTGCGAAAATTAAGATGGGCCATACCAAAGTCCTAACTCGTTTGGACTTGCCCATGCACGGAGTTCTCGTATATCGCACATGACGTGTATGCACTGTGGAAATGCAAGTGAAACCTAAAATTAGACGTGACCCCGGCGAGTTTTGAATACCGGGGATAACAAGCGCGCCCCGAAAGCCCAAGGGTTCGAGAAACTTTGATGAAACTTGTCAATCACAGCATCCTTCGTTATTACGTATACGCGTACTCCGAGATGCCACATAATAGCGATCAGGGGCGCGCCATGTGTGCCACGTAAAATACTCCCGTCACGAAATACCGATGCAGATCAAGGATAAACCGCTAACGATTTTCCGCTCTTTTTTTCAGCCCTTAATGACCTTACAGAAATGGAGAGAAGACAATCGGTCATTAGGGACATTACTGCCGTCGTGTACATTCCCAACCAAGAGTGAGAATCGCTAAGCATTTTCCGTACTTCGCAATGGGATGAAATGCTGAAAAATCTGACCTCACTTATCATTCTTATTTATTGTTGCAAAAATGTCCGATAAAAAGTTACTCAACAGGTCATGAAGAATCTTTATTCTTTTCCCATACGAAAAGAGATACCGATTTTTTTCGATACACGAGACTCCTTGTTAATAAGCTTCTTTGGAAATTCCCGTTTTTGAAAAAAAATTCAGATAGAACAACATAAAATACAAGGCTTTGTTGAAAAATACAAAAAAATGTACACATTGATGCACAAAAAAATTCTGAAGTTCAGATTGAACCGCACTTTTTCGTTGGGAATGTACACGCTAAGTATAAAGAGGTACAGGCATTTCCCACATTGGTGCATCGAAGCTTACGGGGCAATGCCAGAGTGTTTGGGATCTTGGCTCGTTAGCTCGTCCCGGAACATTGGACGTTTTTGAAACTTTCATGAAAATATATTTTTTCGTGAATGATGTGTTATAAAAATGCAGCTCAGGCGGTCCGCATTTCGTTATTATAAATTTTAATGATTGCAATGATTCTTACAAAAAAATATATATATTTTTTTTTAACTACTGAAAACAATGTTTCACCATTTTTCCCGAGCGAAATGTCATTTATTTCCCTTTTCCGGAGAAGTTGTTTTCTTCGCTCGCGTGGAAATATAATTCGCTTTTTCTTTCCCTCAATACGCGGAAACACGTTTTTCGCGTTTACACCTTATGTCCTACAGTTCGATAGAGAGTGATATTTTTAGATAGAAAATATATATATAGAGAGAGAGAGAGAGAGAGAGAGAGAGAGAGAGATAAAGAGAGTGAGGGAAACGTATAATTCGTAGCATTTCCCAAGAGATAAGTGGAGAATTCCAGCCCGTGTCAAATTTCAAAAGACCTCTCATCCCCTTTCTCCCTAGCTCTCCGGCTCTTTCACGTGAACATGGTTTTGTCAAAAAATCACCGAGCTTATGTGTCGGCTAACGTATCCTTGAGGGAACCGGCCACTCGTGAGACTTTTTCGTCCTTAAACTTGCGCAAAAACATAATCGATTTTTTGATATTCATCATAATTCGCGTTTAAGAAAAATTAATGTATCATGCACACGTCCACGTACACACACAATAATGACTTTTTAATTAAAGCACCTTTCAATTCAAGGCTGGAATAGAAAAGAAGAAATTAAACAGGAAATAAACAGTGCGGCGTCGAGCGTTCGGAAATTGTTTTAAATTGTCAGCTGTCTAATGCAACACGCGCTATACGCGGTATACCTATATAGACTAACGTCGCGGTAGAATTCTGCGAGAGACCGAGCAATGTAGAGGCCCGGACGCTGCACATGCTACATCACGCCGCGTGACGTAGGCAAGCGTTTGAGCGAGAGAATCGCACATTGGTCATATGTAATATTGGAGTCCGTTTGCCGTATGCGCTGTGGCCGTCTATAGTCGATACGCCCTTCTGCGACTGAGATAATAAATGTTGGTTCATCGTTTTTGATAAATTATTGCAAATATCGCGATCTCGGCACTGTGCGGATGGATTTAAATTAAACAAAAATCAATGGAAATTAAAAAAACAGACAATAACAATACATTGGTAATTTAACAATTATTGCATAATAATCTCGCATATTAGCCCATTTTTTCGCCGTACGTGTTTCTATTGTCTTGAAAAAAAAAAAACGGAAAAAACAAATACTATTTTCCCAGGCAACAATTTTTACTCAAATTACAGTTTTTTCCGACAATATCGAAAAATGTTCAACCGGAATGAGAAACGGTGAGGACGAAGGTACGGCAGGTTGCTGTGAAAATCCTCGTAGAGATTGGATTGTTATTGGATCGTTGAGCAGGTCGTGTCTCTCCCGTTGCAGGGAATCATTCGATGGTCGTTTTTCACACTCGTCCAAGCATTTTTCCAGATGTTACGCCATAAAATCTCGAAAACACGATCCAGTCGGCACTCTCGTTCGCACGACATGCATACTTCTGGGTTTTATTTTCTTCTCTGCACGCGGTCCTCGAACCTGCACCCCCTGATGCGACGACACGAAAGCTACCGTTTGCCTCTGGTCGAGACTCGGGAGAGATATCGCAGGACCGTAAAGACACTAATGGGAAAGTATACGGGACTATATGTAGTCACTTTTCTCGCGTGTTCTTTTTTCCCCCAATTCACGCCCTGAAACAGATATCGTTCACTCGACTAGGGATGTAATTTTAGGAGCGCGAAGTAATTTCTTTTTACTTTATATATTTATTAATTATTATGAAACAAATATTAATATAAAGGAAAATAATAAAATCGTATAAATAGTAAAAATATATTTATAAATATAAACGTTAATGTAATAATTAAATTAATGTATCCAGATTTCCTTTTATTTAATATTTATTTTACGCTGCTTAACTCGAAGTACAACGGGGCCGAACCCCGACCGCACATCTACCAGTGTCTGTTACATAAATATATATATATTTTCAATTGAAAATAATTCACATATATGTAAGTGATTGTTTATTTTAAATATATTTTTATAAATTGATAATTAAATAAATAATACTTTGAGTTAATGAATTTGTAAATTAAAGCAAATAAAAATTCAAGTGCAATTAAAATAATATAGCTAAATTTAATGTTAATTTAAAAATGTCACAAATTTATAATTGAAGTATACTTTTATAAATTTACGTCCACTCATAAATAACAACGTGTATACGTAAAAATATACTTGACGAAGAGAGCTCGTTCAATTTTGTGACCTACATCCCTTCGCAATCTGAATTGTTCGCGTTTATTCCGACCTCTCGTAAGCTCAATTCCGTTGTTTCGTATATTTTCTTGTTTTTTACGCTATTTTTCATCGATGTTCGTTTTTTGTTCGCTTTTTTTTTTCATAATTTTAACACACAATATTTTCGCGCCGGAAACCCTATCTCTCGGGAGATGTATGGACGCGTATAGGGTCGCACTCGTGCGGTCAATTTATTGCACGTTGGGTGCGCGAGTAACCGGACATTCGTGAGATTAACTGCGAATGCATCCCCCTCCGGTGCACAATAGCGGACGGGAGATGTGTGTACGAGGTTGCGGGAAATGAGCTGGACGAAGCGAAGGACGCATATATACATGAGGGTGTATGAAAAAAAAAAAAAAGAAAGAATTCATCCCTTGTGCCTTTGAAAAACATTATTGAGCACTGGAAATATTATTAGGTATATTCGGATTATAGAAAAAAGCAACTTTTCACCTGCCAATTTTAAGAATCCTCTACCTTGTTTATTCAAGGATCGAGAGAAGGGAATTCTCCGTCAAATATATTTATAAATTCCTTCAATTTACCACAATTAATCCCTTTATAAAGTACAAATGAAATTTTTACTTCATCAATAATTAATTTACAATATTCTATTTCTCCAATTATCGAGAGAAAAAAAAATTACGGCCACTTTAAAAGTTCTAATTAATTACCATTATAATTTCATATATTATTATATATTGAATTATATAATAAAGTATTTTGTGTATTTTATTTATTTTCTTTTTACTCATTACCCTTTAGGCTTTTACGCTTTACCCTTCCCAATTGGACCCCTATCCTATCACTCTTTATTCGCACTTGGCTAATCTAATCTAACCTTCCGTTGCGTCCACAGCCGCATTTGCCGAGGGTACGGGGGAACTGTAGAAAACCAGTACCGATATAGAATGCCCTTATGCACATACTTTTACTCAAATATCTACACCAAGGTATCAGAAGTATTGTCTTTCCGTTCATTGGTTGATGTGTCAGCCGGTACACGGCTAAGCGGTCACCACTCTGAGTATTGCCCATACGCAACGGTGCTTAATTCGAAGTACCGTCCAAGCCAAACCTCGACCGCACATCTACCAGTTGCCCTTTCATAATAAAGTAAATAATAAATATATTTTCCAAAATGAAAATTTTGAAATTTTTCAAACCCTGATTCGTATATTAATTTTAATTATACATATAATGTTTATATACATGATACACACGACGTGAATAATTAAAGGACGTGAAAATGGAACGAGCACACGAGTTCGTGCTACCCGAGGCTCGATATAATTCACAAGGAGACAGAATACGTGACGATTCGAGACACTACCGAATCGACGTTTTCAAAGCTCCAAAACGATCATTTCCGCTCTCCATTCGGGAGGGAGAGGAGCAACGAAAAGTCAAATTTTCGTCTCGTTCGATGTGGCCCGGAAGTAGCTTATATATCTTTTTCTTTCCACTCCAAAGTGCCGGATTGATCTATTTTTCCCTGGTGTATATCAATGGTGCGTGCTCCTCCTGGGTGCACTCGTGCTCAGGGAACCGATAACTTCACACGAGCGTGAGCCTCTTACGCCCTTTCACCTCGCTTCATTTCGTGTTTTTTCACCCGACTCGTTGAGTTTAACGTGACATTTTGTTTGCTGGCATTCGGGGATAGCTTTGAAATTGGGACAAATGTCGAGTGATCAATTCGACGTAATTCCAAGGCTAAAGTTTCGAATGGGGAGGAAATCGACGATTGATACGAGGACTGTGAATTGATTTTTTTTAATTTATGACAGTTCTTTCGTGTTATTTCGTTAAAAAATGTGACACGGGTCTATAAAAAAAATTGAAGGGTCGGTCGTGCCGAGGTCGAGATAGTTTTTTCGGTTTTTCAACTCGAAAATTCCATTTGGACGATTTTTTCTTCGATGTGCAACGAATTTAGCGATCTTTTAATTTCCAAGTGCCTTCTTTCATGTGTGATTTCTCACAGTATTTTTTCCTGCCACGAGGATTTGATTGAACGAGGTCACGGATGAAAAAAGGCAGCTTTGACAGTAGCCAATACTTGCCGTCGATTCCATTGTCTTGTTTTCTTTTTGTTTTCGTATTTGCCGTCATGAGGCTCATTTTCCATGTATTCATATATACATATTCATATATATATATAGTTGCAAATCGAGCTTGAATTGTCACGACGTTTGAATGGCACACTGCACTCGGCAGCGCAAAACTGTGCCCATTACATGCTCGATAATACTCTTGAGTGTGATATATAATACATACTCGTACATAAATGTTTGAGACCGACCCTCCATCCCCGCTCCGATTCTTCTCTCTCTCTCTCTCTCTCTCTCTCTGTTGACAAAGAGAACTCTATGTATATCTATATCCATGGATATTTACGTAACGGGATACGCTGCGTTACGAGACATTAATAATGCGATGAACGATCGATACAAGGGCCCGTCACCATCATTGAATTTCAAATCGCGGCTTCCCCGCGTTAACGCATGTCGCGAAACTGCCCTACGTTGCGCCCACTCGCTGCCAATGCTCTCATTCAATCGATCGACCCGCGAGAGGATTAATATTGCGCGGTATCAAGTTTGGCTCCGAAGAGTTTGTGATTTTTTAATCGTTTCAATTTGGGAATTATTCGGGATTTTTGTCTCAATTTTTGTATCAATTCAATTTAGATTTTTTTTCGATCAAATAGCAGAATTTTTCATCAATAATCTCTGCTATTTTTTAACAATGAAATCTACAATTTCCTACCACAAAATCTCTGATTTTCTATCAATAAAATCTCCACTGTCCTGTCAATAAAATCGACGAATTAAAGTGTCAAATATCAAAGCTGACTATCGTCTTAGATGTATGTCGAAAAATCTGGGCGTGATGTTCTCGCAGCGTTTTGTTTGTCCGTGGCAATTTTCTACGTAAATGCACCGTTGCACATTTTACGTCGCAGCTTCACGGATCGTCGGGCAACACGAAAATATTGTCAATGAAGCATAAAATCTTATAAAGTGAAGCGCGAATGAAGCGTTTTTACGCTCAGAAACACACACAAAAGCAGCGATCTCGATAGACAAAAAAAAACAGGACAATGTGAAAGACCGCACGAGCCAGTTCGAAAAGGGCGCAGGGATCGCATTTATGTATATGTGGAGTGTTCCTTACGAGAAAATTCGAGGTAAAAGCCGAGAAAATCTCTGGGGATCGTGTTTGACGTCACGGAAGAAAAGCGCAACCGCGGAGCTTTCTGGCAATGTTTCTCCGATCTTACGAACTTTTCCCAAAAGCTTTTTTCCCATTATTCCAACATTTACCAAGACGTACGGTTTTCAGCTTTCAAAGCTCGAGCGAGGAATACAAAAAGTGTAGTTTGTTTTACGTTTCTGTGGCTTGACGACGTTTCCACAACTGTCAACTCGCTTGAGAGAACATATTTTTGAAAAATTGTTTAATTCGATTGCTTAGTTCGAGGGAAACTATTAAGTCAAACAGAAAAAGAAAAATTTAATGAGTTTCTCATTACATTAGTGGAATATTATTATTATGAGAATATTATTAAAAATAAATATAGAAAGAAGTATAAGCTCAGGGAGGAAGATTCAATAACGTATGTCAGACTGACTTGTCGGGAGATTGCCCGGGGAGTGTGCACAAGGATCTTCTAAATTTGCCGATAACACGAGAGTGGCCGCCGCGCCTCTCCACTTTCTCAAGTACGCCTTGCGCGCTCCTTTGACGAGCGTCGAACAGATGCGATCCTCCGTAGTTACGTGCCCTTAAGGAGAGGTACGGGCCACGAGCGATGTTTACAAAACGTGCCGAAATTGCGCCAAAGTGAAAAACATGGGAGGGATTTTAAGTCGTAGATGTTAGTTTGACGAGGGCTCGTCGTCGTCCGTTTTTATACGACGCAGAGTAGCGAAAGAGAGAAAGAGAGAGAGAGAGAGAGGTGGGAATCGGATCGTAAACAAGTTCCAACTCGTCGGTCGGATGAGAGATGAGAAAGAAAATGCCGCGATCAACGACCAGAGAGAGAGAGAGAGAGAGAGAGAGGGAGAACACTAACAAGCGAAGGAAAGATGAAGGAACTTGGACGCACTTGGAAAACCACTCTCAAATCTCCCTAACTCGAGCGCAAACACACCGGAAGCTGGACTTCCGATGAATCAGCCCGCTCGCCTCCCGATAAAGGTATCGATGGCAGCTGGCTACAAGAGCCGTAAAAAAAAGCCGTTCTATTATTTGCCCCACGTCTTTTCATCCCTGGTGCAATTTTCCATCCACTCTGACACTGTTAGATTGGAAATCAAGGACGTGCAATATTTTTCTTTCCTCATCTATACCGGACATGTAACATCGGACTGAGCTTTATGCACATCTTGCATACGACTGAATTTTTCAAAAGCCAAAACACAATCGACTTTCGCCTGAATATTGAAAATGAATAAAAATGCCTGGCCGTGTAAAAAATACCTTGATTTATTATTCCGAAGGAATGTCGAGGTTTTTATTGACTCCAGCGACAATATACCTTCAATTTTTTACGTTTAAATTTTCGTAGATCCAATATATCAGAATAAATTAGTAAGGTCGAATTGGGCCTTTGAACAGGATATCTCCGTAGAAGCGGAAGTTGCCCGGTGGGTCCGTGCAGCAATGTACAAGGGTCGTGAAGCGGCAAAGCAACCGGAACGAGCTACCGTAAAACCGTGCGAAAGATTTTCGGGGGCGCGCAGAGCTTCGCTAATTTTGTAGCTGTCACTCTGACGGCCGATTTTACTATGGTCGCCAAGCGAGCTAAGAGGAATAATGGGGAAAGTTCCATCAAGCCGGAGATGAGGGACGCGTATATATAGATGTATCTAGATACACACACACACACGCATACACGTAAACAAGAATTATAATACTCGCTTACGTGTGTACAAGCGTATATAAATTCATTTGTCGGTGATGGCGTTCGTGGTGAATATCCAAACGCACCAGTCCAGGCGATTTCGTGGGTGCAAGACGAGTTCGTGCTCTGCGGCTTGTCTAAACAGCGATAAAGGTAATTTGCCGTGGAACGTAAAACTACAAAGGGGAAAGAGAGAGAGAGAGAGAGAGTTGAAGATGCCGTCTCTCTCCCTCGGGGCACAGCTAACTGTGGTTTTAGCCAAAGAACGAGACGGAGAGCACGATAAGGAGCGAGAACAAGAGTGAGAGGGAGAGAGAGAGAGAGGGAGCGCCAAAGAGGGATGCCCGTAGAGGCTCCGAAATACAAAAGCGAGAACGAGGGTGCAACGTGAAAAGAGCAAGAGAGACAAGAAGAGGGAGGAAAGGAAGATAAGAAGGAGCGAGGGAGAGAGAGAGAGGCAGAAAGGATTTGAATGCCTGGAGGGAATTATGCGAGAGGAGCCGCTCCGCAGCACCGGAACGAACGAGGCATCGTAATGCACCGCGAGTGCACAAGGCGTGCATATTTCCCTGCTCGCTCTCTCGGTCAAAGATATCGCGAGATTGCTCCTCTCTCCATCTTTCCTCAGGCCCGCAGCCCTCGGCCGAAAGACTCGCCAAGTGATTCGCGGAACATATATCCCGGGTGTGAAGCCGCAATTTAATGTGTCAGCCGGATGCTTCGCGATTATTGTCCTTGGTATATCGCGAAATAACTCTAGCATCGCGCGGATATAAACGACGGGAGTATGACGCGATGATTTTCGACGCTTTGATACGCGATTAGCGGCTCTTTCAAGCCAAAACCCCCGACGATGACACGCGCTGTCATCGGCTCCGTCCTCGGACGGAAAACCTCAGCGACATCCGTCAAGAGATCGTTGGGCCGATTACTCAGCGGGGAAATCAACAGGCCTGATAAAACATGGGCCTTTTGAGGGAAACTGCTCCGTAAGGGGGGCACGACACTCGACACGATGAGGGCGCCAAAGCATCTTTCGCTGGCTCTGGAGGGCCAATCAGAATTTTTTAACGATCCTCGTCAAGGATTTTAGATATTGGACAGCGAGAAAAAAATTGTAGAACGTACAATGGATATTTTAGGGTTAAACCCTTTTTACCTTGTTAAAGCTATCCTCACTAAACGACTCGGTTATAATTGTTTGGATTTTTTCTGGTTTGAGACGAGTTTTAGCTAACATTCAAATTTATTTATCTGTAAATTCTCGTTTGAACTAGGGAAAACTAGCTGTTAAGATGGCGTTCAATGAGAATTAATTTTTACTAGGTAAAACTCGTTTAAACTGTAATAGATAAATACGTGTACCGAATGTCAAAAGTGGCAATTCGAAAATCGAATATTTCCATCCGCTGCTTTGAGATTTTCGAAATAAAACATTTTTTTAAAATTTATTAACCGCTAAATTACAATCTGTCTAAATAGCGGCAACAAGTAATTGTGATGTATGTTCATCGTTTATGGGTAATGTAGTGACATCCAGTGACGTGTCTACATATTTTTTGCGATTGTCGGTTTTTCGTTATTTTGTGTGTGCGCGCGTGCATGTGTGTGTGTGTGTGTGTGCATTCGTGCCGTGCGTGTGCTTTTATTGGATGCGCTGGGTAAGGTCGAGTGTTTTGTGACATTTTAGGCGTCTTATTTGGGCGTCTCGGTTGAAAAGGTCCTTAGCTAAATTGTTGGGGTGCACGTTGATTCTTCCTATGTAGTTAGCACTGAGACGTTGGATTTCCTGTTTGATTGTCGTTATTTGAAGATCCTCGTGTATTGGTTTATTTGAGACATACCACGGAGCATTTACTATTCTACAGAGTGTTTTAGATTGGAATCGTTGAATGGTATTGAGATTGCTCGCACTGGCCGTCCCCCAGAGTTGTATCCCGTAGGTCCATACGGGCTTTGATATAGCTTCCTATATTAGCAATTTGTTGTTTGAGGATAACTGGAATTTGTATCCGAGTAGCCAGTAAAATTAAAACGTCAAATTAAGAATTAACAGTATTTTCGTCGAGATTAAAATAATTTTCATCTGAAGTCGATGTTGTCCTTGTAATTTAATTTTTTATCTTAGCTTTCAACGTAATCTGATGTTTTATTTAAGTTTCATTCGAGACGCCGAACCTTTTACTAACGACAAATCTTTATTTATCGTTTATTCAAAACAACGAAACATCAATAATTTATTATAATTTATAAAACTTGTTAAACAATTTGAACAAATTATTTCTTTAAGTTGAATGAAAAGTATCTACGTCTTTAAGGTATAATCTCTCTCTAATTTCTCTTTTCCTCCTCGCTTCCTCTATTTTTTCTCTCTCTCTCTCTCTCTATCTTTCTCTCAACTTATCACCCCCTCTTTGTCTCGCCATTATATTCTCTTTCCCTCCCCCTCCCTCGCTCTCTCTCTCTACGTCTCCCTATTTTCCTCTGACTCCCCCTCTCCTCTTCTTTTCTCCACGCTATCTCTTCACTGCACTCGATCTCGATCGGATAGACTAGACTCATTGGATCTACTTTTCCAAAGCAATAAAAAGGTCCTTGATGCACGGCTCCTCTAGATTATTCACAAAGCAAGCCCCAGAATTATTTATGAAAGACAGTCACCCACAGACACTGTTTTTTCATGTGTAGTCTTTTCACAAGTCAGTTTGTGTGTGTGAGGAGAGGGTGAGGAATCTTTATTGCTACTTGCCTTTCCCCCGATCCTCTCCCTTTCCTCCTCTTCGTTCTTTTCTTCTCTATCGTCCTCCTGCGCGTTTTTCCGGCTCGAAGAGAAGTGAACTCTTTTCGACTCCTCGTGAGGAACTCTAATATCCTTATAGCCGGGGAGCAGGATTCTCAAATTTCTCACACGGGGATGAGGCGCTGCCACACCCTCGGGAGATCGCCGGCTTTAATCTCCGGGCGATATTCGAGAGGCGTACGCGATAGAAATGAGAAAAGAATGATGACGATATTTGGACGGTGTTTATTTGTCGCGATATGAGTTATCGTTTTACCATAATGTCGGTTGAATGCGGAAAAAATATTTTCACACTTTGTCGAGATTTTCAAATGGAAAATTTAAATTTTCGAGGAATTAAATGGCGAATTAGTATTCAGGGGTTAAATCTATATCGCTATGGACTTAAGAAATAGAATATTAAAATTTCAATTTATTTCGCTCTTTGGAAAAAAAAGTGTCTTCACTGAATAGACAGTCATTTTTATTTTCGTTTCGATTTGGAACTGCAATCTGTGGTTATTCTCTTCGTTATCTTTTTCTCTTTAAAACGAGGTTGTTCGGGGGTCGCTGCGCAACCCCTTACAACGCTTTTTCGATTTTACGCCTTTTCGAAACCTCCCCAATTTGTTTATGTCGCAGAAATAAGACCAACGCTACGGCCGTTTAAAATTTTAGGATTTTGACCATTTTGGCGAAGTAGCCAATAGAGTCAAAATGTTCTTTTTCGCCTCTCACTAGTTTTCAAGGACTTATCCTATGGAAGATTTTCCGCCGATTACAAATATCACGGAGTTTTTGTTAAAATCTCGAAATTCGGATTAGAATTTACCTTCGATTTTTATATTTAAATTTCCTAGATTAAATTGCTCAGCACATGAATCTGTAAGGACGAATTGGTATGGGACCATCTCTCTCTCTTTCAGAAACACAGTGTACACTCGTACGAGTTCATCCCTCATGCTCGCGCTCTCTCTCTCTCTCTCTCTCTTTCTACATCTCTCTCTCCCTCTCTCAACACTGCTCGGTATTAAATTCCGGCAAAATCTCGGGAGACCGCGGTGTTCGCGAGCTCGTGATATTTCTAGCAAAGTAAGTGGCAAACTAGTAAGTGGCAACTTTGATGTTACGAGTGTTAAGGCATTTATGGATATCATTAATAACTTTTTGTCCCATGGCCACGCCACATTGTGGATGAACCATAACTCTTTCTCCTCTCTTCTCCCTCGCCTTCTCCATCTTTCTGTCCCTCATAATGCACTTGTGAGCTCTTCCCGGATTGGTTTGGCTGTGAGAAGGAGTGGTCATTTACTCTCTGTATGAGACGATTGGGATACGCACACACACACAAACACTTCACCTAGCCATTAATACTTCTAACGCTCGTCCAGTTGGTTAATTACCGTTTGACTGATAGTCCCGGAGCACTCGCTAATGGCTCTCGAGAGCCTCGACAATCCCGAATCAAAGTGCACTCCCTCTTGTTTGGGTTTGCTTAGGCTTATCTGGATTCTTTTCGGTTTATTAGATTCGTTTGGGTTTGATGGAGACATATTTGGATTTGCTTGCGTCTTCTTTTTTTTTATTTGGATTTATTTCGATTGGTTCAGGTTTATTCGTATTCGCTTGGGTCACGTTGCTTTTTGCTCGCCCTAAAAAAAATTGGGAGGGAGGAGGAGCAACAGATCCCGCGACGAACAAAAAATCGCAAAAATCGTTCGTCAGGAAGAATTTCTCCGGATTGTTCACACAAAACCATTTTTTCTTCCTTCTCTTTCAATATGTTTTTAAATATATATATATTTTTTTATTATTGTCACATCCGCTTAATGTATTTACATTCAGTTTTTTTTCTCGTCGTTGAGCAAGTAGATAAAATACGCGTGCATTGTGGGCACGATTATCGTTTAAATCGTTGTACACCTTCGCGCCGAGAGAAATGATTCGGTCGAACGAAAGCGTCTGATAAATATTTTGGTGAAGTGCAAATAAAAATGTAGTTGCTTCGAACGAAACAATAAGTCTAACGTACCGCGTTTAGTTGATTCGAACAATCATTTCTTTCGGTGCATGAGCTTCATTTTCTTTCTCTCCCTCTTCCTCTCTCTCTCTCTCTCTCTCTCTCTCTCTCTCTCTCTCTCTCTCTCTCTCTCTTACACACACACAAACGCACAGACACACACCCTTCCTTAAATTATTAAGAGCTACGAAAAGTGCGAGTACTTACTCGTACCTTCATTTATCGTTTCTTATAGTCAATGTTCTCTAATCGTGCAGCTAATAATTATTCTCACTGGAGTTCGTGCCGCTTATGCTCTGAACTATCATGCTGAGACAGTCGAGGCTGCTTCCCGTGTTCTGCGCAGACATCGCTTCCGTTTGCTCGAATCCTGTAAAATGGATGCAAATAATTATGAGCAAGACAAAATACAACGTAAACAGAGATTATTTATTTACATACATTTTTTTTGCGATGTCAACGCTAAAGAATTATAGATTACATGATCATTATGAAAATGTTATATTCATAATATTAATTACACTTTATTAAGAATAGTTTGAAGATAATCATTAAAAGAATTATATTTTATATTATCAATATAAAAATGTTATTTTCATAATATAAAATATAATTCTAATGCGGGGTAAAAAAATTCTAACACGAAAAAATATTTAAAAAACCAATACCCTAGAGATAGGAAGAAAAAAAAATTATGCACTTTTTTTTTCATACATCCGTAGAATCTTTTTATAATGTCACGGGAAAAAGAAAAATTGACCGGACGTGCCAACTCTTCTATTCGCGGCGTTTATTGACATTTACATGTATAGGCGTCGGGTCTGGGTGTCGCGCGTCTTCCGCGTTCGCGTCTTGTTTCGATGAGGATGAAGCGGCGCGAGGGCGCGCGTGACGTTGCAAATTGCAAATTTGTCAAATTACGTAGGATAAAACGAAGGCGAGTGGCGCGGTGGTGTTTGCGTCCCGGGGCGTTATATTGCTCGAGTACATGATATTAAAAGCGGCGAAGCCGACCGTAGGGTAACATATATATGTACATAAGCGCACACATCGCAAGCGGAAAAAGAAGACGATAATTAAGACGCTGGGAGTGTGGCAAAGGAGACGGAGGAGGTTAGCGGATGGGCAAAGTGGTATATACATAAGAGAGAGAGAGAGAGATAGTCTCCATGGCTTACCGAAGATGAATACGTTGCGGAGAAGCCGCAGTAACTCCGTGTCTGCCTGTCACTCAAACAACGAAACGAGGATACAACCTCCATCAGAGGAATGAGAGGAGAGAGAGAGAGCGAGAGCGGATGAAGGAAAAGAGGTATTTGCTTGTCGCAGTGAGGAAGGGCGCGCGTCCACAGGAGTTTGCACGAAAACTCATCCCTGTGTGTGGAAGCGTCACGACATGTCAACCTCGAAGTGTCATCATCCTCTTCCCTGACAATCACTGCAACTCGAAATCCCATAAGATTCCCTCTTCCCCCCACACTCCTCTGTCTCTCTCTCTCTTAGCCCCCCCCCCCCCAAACATTACGATGAGAATTCGAAGCCGTGGTTCTTGTCGCCGACCATGATTGTCCTCGACCAATTATCGGAAGACTGTCGCGGCCGTAAGAGTAATAAGAAGAGAGACGCCAAAGTTAATCCACGGGGACAGGATGATCGAAACAGCCAGAAAAAAATAGATAAATAAGAAAAAAATCGATATTTCTCCTCGGCTGGTATAACGAAAGAAGTTAGTAATTAAAAAACAATATTTTTCCTCTTAATAAATGAATAAATAGTACTTTATTTATTTATCAAACTTCTAAAAAGTATTGCATTCTTTTCATTCATTTTATTTATTTTATTAATTCTATGCATTTTATGAATTTGATTTGGATTGATGTTTTGAATAAATGAATAAAAATTATATACACGAGGCTGCTACATCAGAAACGATTCCCAAGTACATCTCTCCTCATCATCCTCCACTTGTCCTTGCTGTCCCGCTCGATACGCTTTTCCAACGTCGCCTTGGACCGTCAACTTCGCTACGCCCCGAACGTTTAACGTCCCCTGCTCAACTCGCGTGAACTATCCACGTGACAAGCTAATACAGGGAAAATGCCTCGAAAGATTGTTACCCTACGAGCAGAGGCAACAACTCCCCCACGTGTCCGAGTCACGAGCACTTAGCCGGACCAAAATTTCCGCGAGAGACAAGCGCTCGTGCGCGTTGATCTGCGAAACAATAAAAGTTTGATTTTTTTCGTCAGCACTTGTGGCACTCGAATCAAAAATACATTTTTTCATCACAAGTCGTAGCCTCAATTGACGAATTAAAATATTGTCTTTCTTCAAGAAGAAGGCTAAAAAAATGAAATTTCGTCACCGGGCGTGCGACTTCCGGAAAAATAAGAAAGTGCGGGAGCGCCTGAAGAAAAAAAAAAAAAAAAAGACAAGCTGGGAGTGTCCCAGCAACGGGAAAAAGAAAACATTTCAAAGTGGGGAACGGATGATCCACTTGAATTTACTGAGAGACAAACACAGGAGTTACTTTTTCTTTCGAGTTGAAAGTGTGCGCCCGGATAGTTGGTTGCATCTAGGGAGGATTTATCACGGATCTCTACTAAATTTACAACTGTTCCTACCTATCACCGAACCGGAGGATTAAGCCACGTGCCATCCACCAATGCATGTTCTTAATGCAGCGAGAACGCGTCAATATGTACCCATATCCTATATATATATATGACGTTCCGTCGCGTGGATATTTCCCTCTTTATTTCCGTCCATCACAAACACATCTCGATGCAAAGCTCTTCTCTGTACCGCTCCGCTTTTATCACTGCAGTTTACGACCCTCTGTCTCCATTCCCATTCTATTTTCAGATCATTTTTTACATATTGTTCCCTCATTTGTTGCTGTTTATTTTTTTATAGATCGTACGTATATATAAAAGTCTCTCTACGATATGTACGAAGAAACAACTCTCGTATACAAAAGTAACACCGACTGATTTTTCCTCCAATTAGGCTGATCCCATTACGCGTGCTGGGAATTATTAATCGCCCAGTCACTCAGCAACTCGTCGTATTCGTCGTATCATCGAGCACTAACATCGGGGGCTCTATGCCAAGCAATGTTGCCTAGCAATTCTGAGGTGGAGCATATCTCCATCTCCTCTCTCCTCTCTTTCTATGGCTCCTCTCTTCTCGGGTGTCCCTCGAAATTTTCCGTATTTCTGGCGATGTCCGACACGCATGCACGTCCACGTATTTACCTTTATGTATATGTATATGTTAAAATGTAGACGTAAACGTATAGCGAGTGAGTTGAATATACGTAAACTGAATGAAACCAAAGTGAAAGATTTTATTTAAAAATTGAGGACATGTTTTTGTATTTCTCTGTATTTTTCTGTTTGTTATAAATTATTCAAAATTTGCTCTACTGACAAATGGCGAGGGGACGGAAAGTTTCACGTCAAGTAGTCTGTATGCACGTTACATTTGCGATTAAAACAAAATAGTAGAAGAAATACCTGCAAGCACAGGGAGAAAGTAGTGTGTGTGGACGAGCGAAGAGAGATGTGACTCGTGCAACGAAATTCCAATTGTATTACGAGAGTTATAAATAAAATAGTGGTGTGTTACATGCGGAGTCGTTCGTCCCACGTAAATCTCGCGTGGTCACAAATTGCCTCGCTCCACACGTAGATCGCGCGCTTCACAAAAATCACTTCAGGCCTATTTGAATTGAAAGAGAAGAACGTTGATAAATTAATTGTATTGAAAAAATTGAAGCATAATGATGGGACTCACACAGCCTGATAGATTAGTCTTTAACGAAGTTACGAGAAATTAACGAGCCTCGCAATGATCTTTTGGTCTTCTTGCGCACCGATTCAAGAGTTAGCGATTCTCTTCACTCGTTCGTTTCAATTCGTGTTCGGGGCTGCGTAGTTGGACATGGTGACGCAATTATGTATTAGTTGCGTCGAGAGAAAGAGTAGGAGAGAGAAAACCAAAGAGAAAGAAGGGAGAGAGAGAATACCGGAAAAGCGTCAAATCAAATTTCCCTTTTGCTCGCATCGCCCCGACCTTTTTTCCACCCCTATGCTCGCAAGGATGCACATATCGAACGTGTAAATTAATGTAATAAAGGGATTTCGAATCGTGCGCCATTGATATTCAGCGAATCCCGATAGTTGTTCAGTCACACGAAATTTCATTTAACGAACCAACAAAAATTGAACGTCCGAAATAGCGAGTGTTGACGTGCGAGGGATTTTTTTTTTTTGTTGCAAAGGGCGGATTATTTTAAGAAACGGATAGGATTTTTTTTTGTTAAAAATCGGCATTCCAACAAACCCAAACGGAGCGTCGAATTTGTGATATTTCGGGGGACTACAATTTGAGATTCTTGGTGATTTTTGGTAATCTTTGCAAGAGTCCGAATAATTTTGATACACTTTCAAAGGGACCGAAAAATCGTAAATTATTTATTCAAATTTATCAAAGTATTTCATAAATTGAAATAAATTATTAACGAGTTCAAAAAAGTATTTTCGTCTTTGGGGGGAAATATGTTCACATTTCTAAACTGCTCTAAACTTATCGAATTCTTCAATGTTACGTTTTGTGCTATCTATAATTGAGTTTCGTTCATTCGCTTTAGTTTCGAATTCAAACGCGAATACATAACAAACGGACCCCCCCCCCCCCCCTCCATTGGGAACTCGCTCGATCCTCTCGCGCCCTTTTGCTCGCCAGTGATTCGTGCGGTACACGCGTATACGCGTGTTTCTTGTCGCAATTTGCGAGATACGTGGGTATCCTCCGGTTGAGCGGCGAGTTCAAGAGCGCCGGAACATCAGCTCATTCCGAAGACGAGAGGAGCCGGAGGGGGGAGCCAGGGAGGGCCGGTAGATGACGATGCTGCAGAGACGAATATGCGCGCGACTCGGAGATTCCGCGTGCGGAGAGATTGACGTCTCCGTTGGTCTATAAATATTGCACGGTTATTCCGTGGAACTTGCTGTGTGGACGATGCGAAGTGCGAGAGATGTGAGCCCTGCGGAGCACGTTTTTCTTTGCTTTTTTACCCTTTGCCTCCTTCCTCTTTTTTTTCACCCCACCCCCCCCGCCCTCTCTCTCTCTCGATTTCCTTATCTCGTACTTGTACCTTGTTGGAAAATGACACGAGCATGAATCACGAATTACGAGTTCTAATTTACTTGCAACGTGTACTGCACAATATATAATCAAATTTCGCGATTACTCGAGAGAGAAAAAGAGAGGGGGGGGGGGGGGGAAGACATGAAAAGTTCCAAAACAAATTCCGAAAAATAACTGGTCAAGTTGTTGCCCCCTGAACGATAGAGAGAAACCGGAAGTGTCTAAAATCTATGAATAGTTACATATATATGAACACAATAAATATTCACGGATGCGTATAAGCGTACGTGGGAGGAAGTGGAATGAGTGGATTAGACGGGAGGGATGGTCACACGTCGATTCGCGATTTCGCGGCGGATACACGCGGTATAGATGAATTATGTTTTGGAGCGAAAAGTCGCCGCACGCCCCCCGGTTGAGAGCAGAAGAAGCAGCAGCAGCAGCACTCGCTTATTATTGTGAATCATAAGATCGGTAAGTTTGTGGTGCTCGTCGGAAGAGTAAATTGATGATGAGCCAGACTTTAGGACGGAGGTGGGAGCGTACACTCGTAATAATACTCTTGTAGTAGCGATTCGAGGTCTCGAGCGTGTATAGGGAATTTCTCGTTTTTGCGAATTCGCGCCGTGACACGATAATTCATTGCCACGTTAAACGGCTATTTCACGGCGTAATTTGGACACCCGTTATATGGCTTGGAGAGAGAAGCTTCAGGGGTTTGCTCTGTTATGAGCAAAGTATGTTGGATACACTTGCCATATTGCGCATAGGCAGGCGCGTCTCGCTTCTTCATTTCGATCCCAACGAGAACGTCGTTCAAGTACGTCGATCCCTTCTCTCTCATTCTCTAAATATGTATATATTTGATATTTATCATTACGATGTTACATTTCGTGTTCAATATTACGATAATTTATTATTATTTTATTACTAATTAGGCACCTTTTTTGTTAAATTAAAAATAAATAGAAAAGTAGCAGATTATTTTAGAAATATTTTGTTAACATTGTTTCTTATTGCAACTATCGATTTTCTCTCTTTTTCTTTTTCCAAGTGCCTGTAAGCAAAAGAGGGAGACAGATAGAAAGTAGCAAGAAGGAGAAACGGCTCTCCTCTCTCGCTCTTCCGAGATGAAATTTCTGTACGCGCGCACGTGCGCATTTTGACGAATGCTCAACAATAAACTGCACTCTCTACCAACGTCAGCGCAAGGGGTTGATTTACTCAAAGAAGACTGTGTGAAAGAGAGAGCGAGAGAGAGAGAGAGAGAGAGAGAGAGAGAGAGAGAGAGAGGGAGGGAGAGGTGGGGAGTGAGAGGGAGTGTGAGCTCTCATCGTCGTCGCTCCCTATTAGACGTACGTGTGTATGAATTAGAACGAGTTAATTGCATTTTCATCTTCAAAGAGAGAGAAGCTCCTTGCACTAATTTGCGAGAGCAACGGTCGCGCGTGGTGTCCTCGGAGAGACAGAGAGAGATGGAGAGTGTCCCGTACACAGTGCGGTTTTCAGCGGCGTGGGTTTTAAGACCGAGGACGTTATGGCGAAGCATAAGACTGTCGGGGGAGAAACGTTATAGTTAATGCTGCGAGAATATATACAACGAGAGCGTTGATTCTACCTCATTAGCAAGAGAAACCCATTGGTACATCGCGCCAACCAACTTTAAATTACATTGGGAACTTTACCAATGCATTATATATATATATATATACATATATATATGCCCCCCTCTCGCGCTCACTTCTGCACCTTACTCTCCACTGTGTCCTATCGTCGTAATTTTTTTTATTTATATTTTCTTAACTTATGCTGCATGATATATTTATTTTTGTAAATTTCATTTTATGTCTTTCCTTATTTTGCAATTTTTATTTGGAGACGTTATTTCCGTTATTTGGCGATTTTTGTTGTTTTCCTTTTTTTATTGCTATATATATATATGTGTGTGTAGTAAAGCGAATAAAAATGCGAAAAAAGATATCGGTGAAAAACACTCAAGCTCGGTAGCGCATATGTGCAACATCATCATCATTTAATTATAATAGTGTGTCTGCGAGAAAGGAAAGAAGGGGGCGCAAAAGCTCCAGTCATCTCTTTCTCTCTCTCTCTCTCTTTTCCCTCCCCCCCGCCCTCTCGAAAAACAAGCTCGCACCAGTACCGTTCACTGCCCGTTATATGTAGTGGGGCAAAGCGCGACACGCGTCGTAATCGTGCACGGAGAAAAGCGTACAACATTGAAACAGTCAACTGGGGCGAGGGCTTTGGCTCGAGGTGAGCGAAGTCGAAAGAAAAATAGAAAGAACGAAAAAACCAACACGGAGAAAAAAAGCAAAATAGAATTGTAGAAAAAAAAGAAATTGCGCTAAGAGAAGTGAAAAAAAAAAGAATGATCATGCCCAGTATGAAAGAGGCCCGAATTTTATCGAGATACCCTGTGAATTCTTCCGGGATGTTGGGCACGAAGAGCCGATCTTTTTGCGCTCATCATCATCGTCATCATCGTGGAGTAATCTCCACGTAGTGTGCAACGGTGATAATATAACTCTCGTGGATTCGAGCCAAAAGCAACATACTCGTGGAGCACTCTCTTGTACGGTCTTTCCCTCCCTCTCTCACTCTCTGCGAAATATTCATCGGCAATGTTTGCATTGCCATTCGATATGTGTAAGACATTTCCCTGTGGCGACCTCGGCACATATCGAGTACGTACGACGATGATGTACACGTTATATCGTATCGTGGATGCATTTTGAGGAGCAAGTTTGAACGAGCAGACAAACTTCAAGTTGACTGTCGACGGCTCTCGACTCGACATTATTTACGGATACAAGATATCCAATATATACAGGGTGTCCCCATTTTAAATGCAAACTTTAAAAAAGTCATTTTCAGACCCAAACAAACCGACGGAAAATGATAAATTGTTGGATTACGATAGAAATAGAACAGAGATAACAAATCTCGAGCAAGAGAGTGAGAGAGAGAGAGAGAAAGATTTTCGAGTACTATGCATGCACGTTTATAAATACAATTTCGGATTAATTAGCGTTAATGAATACCTGGCTATTGGCAAGCGTGAAGCATAATTCAAGTGTCGAGCGTGGGGTGTCGAGGGCGAATCTCGGAACGGAAAGAGATGAAAATAATGAAACGGCCCGAGTCCGCGCGAGAAGCGCAAGCTTGCTCCGTGTTATTCTCCTGTGTCCGATCTGCGGCGAACATAACGTGTAAAACGTCGACCACTCGTAAAAGCTCTTTAAGTGCTGTCGAGGAAGGGATATCGTTCTCTAACGCGTCGTTCGGTCGCGAGCGAGGGAGAGACGCTCTAAAATATTTGCTTGCACCTATGATCCTCTAACAATCGAGACTTGGCGAGCAGATTTTTTTTCTCACGACATTTCGATAAGCATGGGAAATAAAACTTTTCGTCAAATCTCGCGATTTTTCGAACTCAATGTTATGTTTATTTATTTTTTTGTTCTTCACCCGCGTCTTTATTTCGCAAGCCACTCGCGTGAGAGCGAGAATGAGGGAGTTTGGTGCACACAAGACACGATGACAGAGTACTTGTTGTGCATATGTAAAACGCGCACTAATATCCGAGTGCCCGAGCATATAGCCCGCGTACGCATATACACGGCGTGGATTGGTCGGTGGTGCCAAGCAATTTACCGAAGCGTGCAACACCGGTGTGGATCCTGATTATTTTAATTAATGCCCGCCCGTTACGCCTCGGCTCGCCCGAGTTATTCGAGAATGGCCGACTTCCATACTGCAAAATCTCGTCTGCATCGACCTGCAACCCCCTGTGCATACGTATACACATCCATATACATGAATATATGTCTGTGTATGCGCCTATAACTTGCTACATTTGTCTATATGTATAACCCGAAAAAGATGTGACGGCACAAGGTTTGCTTTTACTCTCTGGAGTATACCCAAAATAAACGACCAAGACAAGAATAAATAAGTGCACTTGCATATAAACTTATGAATGCATTCAAAAATAAATTTCACGATATATATATATATATATATATATATATATATATATATACATACACATATGCATATACACACACACAGTCGAGTAGATTTTAAGTGGGACGAGATCATTTTTTCATGCTTCCGGTAAAATTCGAATACTTTTCAAAGAAATAGAAAAATAAATGATTTTTTTTCTCCCTCAAAGATAAATATATCCGTGTGCATTTTTTTACTGTAATCATAATAATATCAACTTTGCTATTATTTTTTTCCCCGTCGTTTTTCAACGTTGTAGCCTTGCCGGTTGTTACGATTGCCCTTCCCAATTGAACCGTTTCCGGGCACGGGGAAACTATGGAAAAGCATTGGTAAAAGATCGGGTTTGAGCCGAGAGGTGTGGCTTGAGCGTTGTCGAGAGGTAGAGCAAGTAATGGGAGCATGCGCATTCTGAACTCTATGAGGAATTTAGTCAACAGGGCATCGAGTAATCTAAAAGTACGAGCTGCCCTAGTTACATCAAAATCTTTGGCTATTGCAGTAACTTTTCCATCATCGTCGATCTCTTTTGAAATAACCAACTTTTTTCGAAGCGTAGTTGTGCACCTTTTGTAGGACAATCGTTGTTCGGCTCAACGTTTTCCGTTATTTTTATGTGTGAGGTTATGTTTTTGGCTCGAAATGCCGATGCTGCGGTAGTCGATGTGTATCGTTGGCGTGTTAGATGCGCGTAATATGGACTGGAGACGCTGTCACCAAGTAGTCCCTTCGGTGAAATAGACAAAATGTCGGGAAGGGGTATGGAAAAAAATCGAGGTCTCACTGTATATAAAAGGTATCGCGGTTTGGTGTGCCCGCCTAGGTCGCGTCTCACTTTCCACTTTCCGGTAAGCGTAAAATAGGCGAAAGGGGTGGAAGGAACATCGCCGAGGCTGATCCGTTCTCCGCTCGTGGTTTACGGTGCCTACGTTCGTGGCGTATACGAAGGTAGAAAAGCGAAGGGCGACGGAGAAAAGGAAGAGGCGAGCCGACCTCTTGGAACAGCTCCACTCCGACGTGTATACGTCACCCCGGGGGCCCACGAAATCCGTGCTCGTTGAGTGCACGAAATGTACGTGGGTTGAGACACACGTACACCCTCTGAATATGTACTGGGTGGCCAGAGAGGTACCGTTCAAGAAATGATGCGAGGTGATCGCTTGATTTAAATTTGCCGAGTCTACGTTCCGAATGTCAGGGTGACCAATAGCGATTTTAACATCTAATGCGCCTTTGAATATTTATTGTTTTTTTTTTTGAGCATTTTTTCACGTCGATCCTACTTTAACGTCGAGACTCACACACCCTGTGGAGAGTTGCACTCTCGCGCGCATCAGCTTCCTCCTGTACGTACGTTTTTCGCTTCTAGGTTTTTGGCAAGTGCCGGGCGTTGAACGCGACCCACACGCGGTTACGCCACTCCGTGGGTGCGATCTCCCGACGGACATCATATTTTGTTAATTTTTTTTCATCTTGTTTTTTCATTTTTATTTTTATCTGCATACTCATTTGTTCATTGACGATATTTATCATTTACATATGTACAATTATGTATTTATTTCATTTAAACCTTTTATTTGTGTCTTTATAATTCTTCGGTTTGTAAATATATTATTAATTTTATCATAATTATTGTTAAAAATTGTGAAATTGTCAAAATTGTGAAAAATTGCATGATTTCGGAATCATAATTCCTCGTGGATGGTTTCCCGAGCACGGGGAGAATTTATGAAGAGGGAACGAACGAGGAGAAAAAAAAACACCAGGAACAAAAAGACGAGATTGCGAGAAAAATAGAAAGAAAGGATAAAGAAAAGGAGACACAGATCCACAGACAAATAGATAGTAAGAGGAAGGAGAGAGAGGGAGGGAGGGAGAGAGAGAGAGAGAGAGAGACCGCATTGCAGAAGAGCTCACGGGTGGGCTATCTATAGACGTAAGCTAGCGTGTAACCAAATAGGAACCGAGTGTCACTCGGGGGTGACAAAACTCATTAATACCGATCTGCTTAATGCCCCGTCTCGTGTCCAGCATTAATCTACTTAAAAATACCTAGATGTAACACACTGTCCGTACTTTACGGACACTCCGTGTCCTCTCTCTCTTTCTCTCTCTCTCTCTTCTTTCTATCGCCATCTCCCTCATACCGTTGCGATGTTTCCTGGAGGAAAAACTCCACAGCGAGGATTGCAAGAGTTCCTTCGAAACAGTTGCGACTAAATCACTTCTAGACAGCTCTAATTGTTCGCTGTTATTATCATTGGGAAGAAAAAGAATTGAATTCGTCTTATTTTCCCAGCGCAAAGAAAATTAATGAATTGACAAAAAGTGTATTAAAATAATTATTAACATTTTTTTTGTTTACTTTTAAATATTTCAAATTTAATTTTTTTCGAAATAAAATTTTCTAAAAATTAAATAAATTATTAGATAAATGCTATTAATAAATAATGATTTAAATTTTTTATTTAAAATTAATGATAAATTGAACATTGATTATGAAAATAGTATTAAACTCATTAACAAAAATTTCGTACTTTTCCTCCCTCAAGCAAGAGAAAGAAAAGTATCCCTTTCTTTTATTTCTTCCATGTTTTTTTTTTTTTTGAGATCAAAGCCAAAGCGATCAAGCCTGAACATTTTTTCGCCGCATCCGAAGTGTTGGCTTTTAATTCCGGGACACCCTGTGTTGGGCACACATTTTTTGGAATTTCTTTTTGCATATGTATTCGCATAAATTCACACGAGAGTCTCGAGCGATACTTTCGCGGGCGTTTACAAGCTTGAAAAATCATTTTTCTTTTCGGTCTCGTGCCGAGGTGAAAAAAAAAACAAGCGGAAAAGAAAAGCCAAGACCCTCAATAAATGGAGACTTTATTCGAGTGTACGTATGCCAGTAGCAACGCGAGTGTCGCGCGAGGTTTCTCCCCAACCGCGTCAAGTTTTTCTCCCAGTGTCGGAGATCGCTCTTTTTTAAAGTATTTTTTTCTTTTTTCTATTCTTTCGTTTTTTTGCTATCTTGCCTGCTCTCTTGTGTGTGTGTGTGTGTGTGTACGGTCTATCGCGTCTCTGTTATATACGTCGTGATGCTTCAATGTCACGCGCACTGTTGCATTTTGAACACCCGATAAAACCGTTCAATTTCATCCCCGCTTGTTGTATTTGCCCATTTTTTCGTACGCTTCATACGATTTTTCATATTTTGTATGATTTATTTTTTCATGCACTTATTGTAGTTAAGTATTGTTTGGGTTCTTTGTTAATTTATTAATTTGCCCCAAGGCGCGTTCTAGGGCATAATGAATCAAAGTTCTCTCTCTCTCTCTCTCTCCCTCTCTCTCTATTTTTCTACCAAAATAAAAGCATCCAACCTACCTATCAGTAAAAAAATATTTTCGAAAAAAAAAAGAAAGGAAACCTGAGTTCTCACAGCCGTATAACTTTCTGTAACGATTAAATGTTCGACGGGCGATGTAAAAAGGGAAATGCCATCTATATGCGTTTGATAAAAGTGGGAGGATATAGTTCCGGGCGCGAGGCAAGAGAAAAGTAGAGAATGGAGTTTGATCCGGAAGCTCCAACTGCCTAGGACTAGGTCGTAGCTGCGATCTCTCTCCTTCTCCCTCGCCCTGTGATCTCTGGCGAAGCCGAGTTCTATGGAAACGTGACCTGGTTTCTTGGTTGCTCCATGCATATGTACCAAGTACACGTATCGTACGTATATATATGCATTGGTAGAAAGAGAGATGGAAGGAGGTAAATGGGAAAGAGATGAAGAAAGACGAACCGTGAGTAAAAGACGTCTGAGAGAGAGAGAGAGAGAGAGAGAGAGAGAGAGAGAGAGAGAGAGAGAGAGAGAGAGAGAGAGAGAGAGAGAGAGAGAAGTGTGATATACTCCCAAGACAAGGTGGCCGGCAGAATGGGAATTATTAACGCAAAGACTCTGCACAGGGTTCGCTCTTGAGGGTTAACGAGGACGTGGTAAAGCCACCCTTTTGGCATTCTCGAGTGATCTTTTCGACCACCACCTCTAGACCCAACGACATAAATGAGCTTTATAGTATCTGAGGAAGAGTCCGAGAGAGCGAGAGAGAGAGAGAGAGAGAGAGAGAGAGAGAGAGAACGAAAAAAGAAAGTCGGAGGGTTGATTGACCGTTTTTGCACATTTTCTTCGTTCTCTCTCTCTCTCTCTCTCTCTCTCTCTCTTTTGAGATGTATACAAGACGAAACGAAAGAAAAAAGACGAAAAAGAGAAGGAGCGGAAGAGAGAGACACAGAGAGTGAATCCACGAGAATGGCAAGAAAGATAGTGAGGAGAGAGACCCGTATACACCGTGGCCTTATGTTGACCAGATGTTGACAATTTTTTCGCACCGTGTGCTAGCAGACATGAACGAACTCCGGTAGCACTATATATTATCGCACTCCCGTTGCGGTTTGCACAGATATACGACGAGACGAGAGGGAATCGCTTGAGAGAGGGTGAGAGCACTCACCGAGAGGCTGCAATATCCACGTGCAAGTCCTACTCTCCAGAGAGAGGGAGAGAACGAGCGATCCATAACATTCGTAAGAAATTCATACGCATATTGTGCAAAACACGTAGCCCGGCGGGAAAGAATCATTTTATGTTTCTTTTTTGTTATAAAAGGATGGAGATTCAGGGAGGAAATTTTTTCAGCGGGTCTTGCCATCGTCAGCGTCATCCTGAATTTAATTTTATTGACGAAAAGCCCGTGTCTTCCTGCTTCTTCTGTGCCATTCATAAAAATTGAGGTGACAATAGCAGAGCGTGGCCGTACAGGGTGTCCGGAAATGAAAACGATCTGGGAGTGTGTCGGGGAGGCATGGAGGAATAAAAAGAAAACGGTGCTTCGATAAAAAGATAATAATGGCGTATTGAAAGGAGAGGAAACGTGCAAAGAATAAGATTCCAAACGGCATCAATTTTAATTAAGGCTCTGGGGATAGCGGATAGCCAATTGCGTTCATTTCCCTGGTTATCTCTCACCTCTCCCCCCTCTCTATCTTTATCTCGCTCCTCCTCAGCCGTCCTCTACTCCTCTCTGGCTTTACCTTCGTTTTATCTTGGTCCCGATTGCTCGAATGATTAAAATCTCCGTTCCCAAGATATAACTTTCTCTCGTTGGATTCCTCGGCTAATACACGAATTATTTGATTTATCGATGCTAATTAAGAGGCTCCGTTGGAACTGAGCACGCTCCCATCTGAGAGAGCTTACCTTTCTTCTCTATTTTCTACCGAATATTTCTTCGCTCGTCTCCCCACCCCTCGTTCTTACAGATTTCACCCTCAATGGGCCAAACAAGCCAAGTCGGGATGGAAAATGCAGAGGGAGGCAGAGAAAGGAGGATTAGAGAGAGAATTGAAATTTCGTGACTGTGATACTCATTAAGTGAGGTCTCTCTTCCCCTCCGTCCCTCTCTCTCTCTCCCGCTCCGTCCACCTCTGGCTCCAGCTTGCCCTCACGAAATTTGTTTATTCAAAATCGATAATAGATCATTCGTAACAATTTTATTATTAAACATAATGAATAATATTCGGTATTAATAAAACAATTCTTCAATAATATTCGTTATCCGTAATAATTCATGGTTAATTATAATTTATTAATAACATTCATCATTATTAATAATTCATTGCTAATATATATTGATAATTAAAATAATAATAATAATAATAATAATTAGATAATGTGCCTGAGGAAGTGTGTGCCCGGGCAATGAATCTATTATAAAATACAAAAAGAAAGGATAATAATAATTAGATAATAGATAATAAAATTATTAATTATTAATTAAGTTATAAATAATATTTATTCGTTCATTGAATTGTTATTTCCTTTACTCTGTGTTTATTTACGTTCAAGTTTTTTTTCTTCTTTTCGTTAATTCAGTTTTAAATTAGTTTAGTTTCATTTTTCACGGTTGTGTTTTATTATATTTGCGCATGCCACGTGGTGTTTTTTTTTAAATAATTTATAATTGTTTTATTTTTCCAATGTCCATATCCAGAACTTATCGAACACATTAATCAATCAATCAATCCGTCTCTCTCTCTCTCTCTCTCTCTCTAGACCACCCGCATTTTTGCCGGCGTCCGCCCCGCTGCCTGCTTGCTCATCAAATAATAATGAAAGAGGGTGAAATAATCCCCCGACCCACTCTCGAGACGTTTCGCATGAACGTGAACGCCGAAGAACGACGGCCCGGCCCTCTACCAATAGTCATCAATATTCGTCAAGAATGCGATAAACCGAGTGTAAAAAGAACGTCCGTCGAACGTATATAAGCGATGATTCTGCAGCTCCCGAGAGCTCGTGGACGCGAGAACGAAAATACGACACGAGGTACGTTTTTGCGTTCTTTTATGCCCACACAGCGCAAAAAAAAATTTCGCGCCCGAGCCTGAGCGGTTGGGGATATAGATACATCGATCACCGGTGGGATTTCATAAATGTCAAAAAGATGTAGTGCGAATTGTGAAGAAGCTTTGTTTCCGAATCACCGAAAATCTACGCGCAGACCCCGTTTCTTTTTTCTTTTATTAATTCTTCATCACGATGTTCTTCGTTACCAAGAGAATTTTTTTAATACGAAATAATAGTGAGATAAAATAATAAATGATAATAATAATAATAATAATAAATGTTAAAAGAACTCACCGTTGATGGGTTGAAACCTCGAGAGAGGGTCGGAAAACTGGCGAAGTCTGTCTGTTACGTATTGTGGCGATTCTCCGTTCTATCCAAGAGAAAGAAAAAAAGGGTTTCATTAGACTAACAATATTTGTCTCGTTCTCTCTCTCGCATGCTTTTTCTTTGCAACAAATTAATTATTTAATGGAATATTTTCATACCGAGAGTGAACAAACGCGTACACGAGAAAGCGAGAGAGAGAGAGAACTATGATTAGTATCTGTAATCGGGATTCCACTCGATGTACGCTTCAGCCGATGGTTTACACTAGAGAGATTACACGCGCGAGAGATAGAGGGATAGAGAGAGAGAGAGAGAGAGAGAGAGAGAGAGAGAGAGAGAGAGGGTCCGACCGCTAGAGAGACGAAGGGGAAAGGGTTCGCACTGAACATCGAGTGGACTGTTCGAACGCTGTGCTTGCTTATGACCGAAGTTCCCGAATCGTAGGTCAGGAATCCAGGTCACCTCGTAGCAGAGAGAGAACCATGCCAGATAGATAGAGAGAGAGAGAGTGATAAAACGATGAAGGTAAAGAGGAGAGAGAACATATAAGCTCCATTCCATAGGGAGTGTAATGTGGCCCTCTCGTGTTACTGCACGTAATCTCTCCCTCGTTCCTCTCAAATTGCGCTTCACCGCGGGCGTAAATGTTCTCATAGCGTACACGCATGAGTACATGTACTCATATATATATTATATATATATATATATATATGTGTGTGTGTGTGTGTGTGTGTGTCGAAATATCCATGTGTACACACAAATGAGCATAAAATGGTAGCCGAAATATTAGGCATACGTGCATACACCGTCTTACTTATTATTTGAGCATTTAAGAATTATGTATGTGTGTGTGAGCGTGCGTGTGCGTGTACGTGTGTGTGTGCGCGGCAATGAACCTCGAGACTTTGCAAACTACATATACACGCGACGAACCATTTCTCGCGGGTCTTTGATCATCGGCTACACCCCGCCCAAGAATTTCGTCCACCTCGAGATTTATCATTCGCGATTATATCGCCCGCGCTTCTCACAGTGCAAGTCCCAGCCTCAACTTTCACAATTTATTACGGGTGCCTCAATTTTTTTAATATTTTATATTTTATATAATTTAGTAGTTGTGTAAATAATATATTAATAATTTATATGATAAAATATAATATATATATTTTCAATTTTGCGGTGAAAAGTGTTAACTTGTCCATTAGTACATGCAATAAAATGAGAGGACATTTACATTTTTTTTTAATTTCTCCGTCGCAACAAGGTACATGTTGGCTTTGCAAGGACAGAAATTGTGATAAAATGAGTATTCCTTTAGAGCGGAATAAATTCTGGGCCAAAGAGAGTGAGAGAGAGGAAAAGCGCGGAAAATTTGTTCGATCGTGCATTTCCCTTTTGAGATTGCTCCAAGGCCGACGTGCCGCGGAGTTTATTCGAAAAAGGGGGGGGGGGGGGAAGAGACCAGAAAAAAGAAGCGAAAGAAAAGACTACGCACGAATACAAAGTCCCGTGTATTTGAGGTGTTCGTCATCGTCGAGTCGGTCTAAATTGAGAAATCCAAGAGCCGAAGAAACGAAATAATTCGTCGTGTGCGAGGCCGTATCTCGCGGAAAGGGGCGCGGGAGGAGGAAAGAGGAGAGGCGAGACGGCGGAGAGAATAGGCCCGGGGTGGATTACTATCGATACTCGTATGCTCCTTCAGCGAGGCTGCTATAACTGTATTAGGGTGGCTAGACTGTGCGAAAACGGGGATTCATAAAGATTCGCGAGAAAAATAAGAGAGACGAGGACTCCGGGATGAGACGGATAAATGTTGGCCTATATTAAATTAGACACGTGTATACTACGAGGATGAGAGAGAGAGAGAGAGAGAGAGAGAGAGAGAGAGAGAGAGAGAGAGAGAGAGAGAGAGAGAGAGAGAGAGACAGAAAATAAGAGAGTTGGAGAGAAAAGTTGGAGAAAAGAGATCCATGGGCAATTCACTCTCACCACTTGAACACAAACATCGTAAACCCCCAAGGATAAGACGACCAGAGCTAAACGATTCGCATTGCCGGCGATATAAATTATAACTGGAGCGGAGCTGCAAGAGAGGGCGAGAGGGCGAAAGAGAGAGGGAGAGAAGATGGAAACAGCTTCGAGCGTCGCTACATAATAATAAAAATAACAATAATAAAAACTCTTTCCCACGAAAAGTACAAACGTCCAGCGCTTATTGCTTCGGGAAGTTTTGGAGCGAGGAATTTTCTAAGCAAAAACTCCGAAGCGATTTATTTGTAAAATAAATAGAAATACACAAACACACTTCCTATATATATATATATATATATATATGTGTGTGTGTGTATATAATAGGAATGTGGAAAAGATTAACGCGAATTTCGATACGAGAAACACCGCAAATCATAAACCGCAACAGCGTTGCGAATAAAAATTTCGCCCGTCCGATAAATCAGGATCAAGCCACGTGTGGGACGAGATTGAGACGTATATTACTCTCCTACGTAATATTGTCCGCAAGGCCTCAAAAAGAGCAGACAGAAGGATAAAAAAACGTAGATACAAAGAACAATTTGAAAGAAAGAAAAAAAATGCCAAGGAATAACTAAATAAATATCATCGGATAAATCGGTTGAAAAGTTATTTTGCGAATCGAAATTCGCGGCTATGACAAATCATTCGTTCAGGTTGTACCCGTAACGCGGAGAGGACATCAAAAGGAAGAATAAAAGCGAAAAAAGGAAAAGAAAATGAAGGTGCACCGAGTAGAGTACACGAAACGCGAGGAGTGCAATCAATTTTTTCGTTTAAGATCGAAGAGCAGCCCTAACACAACTTATATTTTTTATAATTCAGACATATAATATTTAAGATCGTTATATAATCAACACGTATCGTGTCGAATCGAAAACTGCGTCGGGCCTGAACCGGACGTGTAGTAGCTTTCGCATTTTCGGAATTTTCTAACGGTTATTACAGGTATTTGGTAATGAGGGCTCAATTGTCATCCAGTGGGTACTCCCGCGGAGACTCGAACCCCCGGGGTGTATATTAATTTCCGGTTCGTTCGCGGCCCATTCTGCCCCCCCCCCCGCTCTCTCTCTCTCTCTCTCTCTCTCTCTTTCTCTGTATCTCTCTCTCTCTTTCTCTCTCTCTACTCGTCGGGTATTCATCGCGAATTGTAAGACCGTATAAGCAAACTACCCCGGAGCAGAGTACACAACTGTGCCGAAAGCCGCATATATATATATATATATATATATATGATTGACAGAATACGCGGAGACCGAAGTGCGGTAGGCGCAACGAGAACATTATATGGTGGGGCAACAAAGAGGAGAATGAGAGGCGGGGTCTGTTGGGGTGCGAAGGAGGGGTTGTGAGGGCACGTGGAGTGTAGGTAAAGTCTCTAGCAGACTGCTGCCACGGATGAGTGAGTGAACGGAAGCCTCGAGCATCCTCGAGAGTTTCGGAACTCTCTGCTCTCTCGTTTAACGCACGTACACTATATTGGCTCCGTGTGCAGCACCGGGTGGGATAATGAAATCGAACGCAGCCCTCGCGGTGGACAAAAATTGCAATAAACTCGGCTATTTATGTGTCAAATCTGTATGAGCGTAGTACGAGATTTTTGCAATCAAATTAAAACTATTGTTTTATTAAAAATGGACCACGATACTGTTGCTGTGTAATAAATTGCAAAAATATCGGAAGGAATGATAAGGGCAAATTTTATCGATTCCCTATAGCAAATTGGAAGTTAGAACAACGAAACAAATGGATAGCTGCAATTGGACGAAAAAAAGTAAGAAAAAAAGTAAGTTATAACTTTACTTTTCATTTTAATGTTCTTCATTCTCTTGCCGTCTTTGGCCAGACAAGTTGATTTAATGCAAACAAATTAAATGCAATTGAGCGATTTAAATTTTTATAATTTGTCACAATATTATAACCCATCAGAGCCTTTGACAGAGCCGACAAAAATACGAACGCTACGCGGTACTAGTGTTACGTACGAAGCCAATATAAATATATAAACATATACATACCCATGGAAATGTAAAAAAGTACAAAAAAAAGCGTACAGCATTAAAAAAAAAACTTTCGCGTACGAGAAAGAAATTCCCGTTCGCCGATTTCCGTCGTTAAAATTTCGTTTGAGTTTTTTTTTTGGCTTCCCCCGTTGCGAGTAACACTTTAATGGAAAATGTGTGTCGCGTAATTCTATCGGAGCGCCCTCTGTCCCTGCTCGAGAGCTGCTTCGACACACACGGGTGAACACCAGAGTGTGTGTATGTGTGTGTGTTGGATATAAACGTGAGCGAACTTTTCAAATTAACCCGGAGCTCGCTCTCTCTTGGGTGTTTACGCGTGCGTACGGAGCGCGCTTCTGAAACTTTTCGCGCTCTCGATCCGCGAGAGGTCGCCGAGATAAAAGCCGCGAGATCCGCGCGACCTTCGGAGCGATCGAAGTTGCATCGAGACCCCGGGGTCACAATCTCGGTGATCCGTGCCGCGTACCATGTATTTCCGGATTCGCGAGGAGAACTTCCGTATCGACACACACGTTGCGAGGCTTCCACGTGAAATTCGTGAAATTTGGGTCAACATTGGGTGACCTGAAATCCGGCCATTTTTCAATTGCTCCGATCAAGGGTCGATCGTCCTGCGTGACCTCGAGAATGGGAATAACACGGGGCTGGATGACCTCCAATCAGGTCCATTTGCTTCGTGCATAAAAAAATCAATTGCTTCATTTTTTTACTTAATTAATGCAAAAACAGAGTTGATACGCATCTGTGAAGAAAAAAAAAAACTCTACGAATATGCCCCGTGAATTAACTTTTGTGCGAAATATAGTTTAGTATCGTCAGCCGTTTCGAAAACACTCGAGTGTTTCGATTGAAGTAGGACACCCTATACATGTATAGTGTCATTATCAAATAAAATTCCCGGACATTGAACTCGTAAAGTTTTTTGCGACTAGGACGCGACAAAGTGAGGAACGAATAAAAAGAATCCTCGTATCCGACAGGCTCGAGTGAATCGTAACGGGGGATTTTCGTGCGAAAAACTGGGGAGGATTTGAGACCGCGGGGGAGCGGGCGGAGAATGAAATAGGTGCGAGCGGAGGAGAGCTTTTATCGTAAAATTCGGCGAGTTAACGATTGGCACGAACGCACACGCGTGCCGGCGTGTGTGCGAGAGAGAGAGAGAGACAGAGGGAGACAAACTTTTTCGTCGCTCAAGCGCTCCAAGGAAGGAAGACGACGGGTGCGTAGCTTTCTGATGCAAATACACGAGTAACGCCCTATTTCGTGGGTATTAGAAACGGAAAGGGAGAAGGAGAGAGGGGAAGGAAGTCGGAGAAACGGAAAGAGAGAAAGACAGACAGACAGACAGAAACAGTAGCAGAGAGAGAGAGAAAGAGGAGAGAGAGAGCTTAAAAAGAGCAGACAGGAGAGTGAGAAAGAGCCATAGAAAATGATACAGAAGAAAATAAAGCCGGAGAAATAGAGAGACGGAGAAAGAGAAAAGAAGGGGACACTACACACTATACGAGCTTTAAATAAGCACAATGTTTGCGCTTGCAGATAGCGCGTGGACCGCGGTAGTGTCGTTGGGGGTCGACACTCTTTTGAGGTTCCGGTGATCTATGACTTCGTGAGAGAAAGAGAGAGAGAGAGAGAGAGAGAGAGAGAGAGAGAGAGAGATATCTATATATAGAGAAGAACTTCTATTACACTTTCTCGTTTCTCCATCTGATACATGAAAATTCGCTTGCATTTTTTTTCAACGATGCTGTAATAAAAAATGTAAAAAAAGCACCTGAATCTTCAATAAAAGGTGAACCAATTATGATAGGTCTCGTTTTTATTGGAGGTTTACACGAAATCAATTCTCCCGCACTCAATTATTCGCGCCAATTTCTTTGCCGCTACCTTTTCTTACGATGTTTTGTCTCCTCGTGAATTGTCATCCACCGGGAAAAAAAACTATGAAATATCATGTCATTTTGAATGAAAAAAATAATAGAAATAATTTCTTCGCAAATTTTGAAATCCTGTCTATATCTGCATAACTAAACGTACGTTTTAATTCCATCGTGAATTTCTCACGCAGAGTCTCTCACCTTATATTCGCTGGGAGATAGGAGGGAGCGTTAATGACGGGAAACCGTTAAAACTCTACCTCGCTTTGTGAATTTTTTTCCATCGAAGAAAGGAAAGGGATAAAATGGGGAAGGCACAAAAAAAAAAACGTGTAGACTCCGCTGAGGCAAGATCGAGAAAAGCTCATTTTTTTCTTGGGGCTGCCGAGACACGAATATACGTATACGTATGTGTACGCGTAAATGGAAAGACGAAGGCAAAAAGGGCCTGGCCCAAACCGCTTAACGAAGTGAACTCCGTGTCATTGCGTCTTTATGATATTTAGGTCGAGACGCAAGAATATTTATATATATATATATATATAGTGCAACGAGGCTGGCTGCGTGGGGGCGATGGAGAAACTGGGTCACATAGCACGCAGGTATACCTGTTAAGTTTTTTCTACGTTTTTTTTTGTGTGCTTCAACGAGAAAGAAAAGCACACAGAGCGAGATGTTTCGGGAGCTCGATTTTTTTCGCTTCGAGTAGGAACGTTCGAAAAATGCGAATGGTTTTTCGTTCGATGCTTTGCGGCCGCAGAGAAGAAGAGAGGAAGGGAGAGAGATGCCGTTAAGGTGTAACTCGACTAAACAGTTGGGGGGGGGGGGGGCACGGTGTTTATTTTTCTTTTTTTTATTTGTAATGTTTCGCTTTTTACGATTATCCGCGATTGTCGAGAATCCTGAAGCGCCAATTGGCGATTATTTTATAGTATTTTTTTCTGTTTTGTTCATGTAATGGGTGAGACAGAGAGAAAAAGGGAGAGAGAGAGAGAGAGAGAGAGAGAGAGAGAGAGAGAGAGAGAGAGAGAGAGAGAGAGAGACATACGAGGGAGGCGGAGGGGCGGAAAGGCGATGGGCGAAGAAAAGGGTGAGAAGGACAGAGAGAGCGAGAGAAAAGTTTTTGTGGTCCTTTTCGGTAGTTTGGTCTCTCGCTGCGGCGTGCATTGTGATTTATCGCTTCACTTGGATCTGCGGCATCGCCCGCCGTTCTTCTCTTTCTCTTTCTCTTTCTCTCTCTCTCTCGCTCTCTCCCTCTCTCTCTCTTTCTCTCGCACGCACGTTTATATTTAGCGTGCCGTGAGCGAGTTCTCCACAAGACGCTCGCGAGTGTCTCGCAAGAGACGAGCAGAGTCCTAGAAGCTTACAGGAGGCAAAGATAGAGAGAGAAAGTGAAAACGTATATATGTATATCATTGTGTAATCTCCCAAGGGACAAGAATGCGACTGGATAGCGCGCCGGCTAACATACTCTGGTGACGAAGGGGGAAGGGGGGTGTAAGTGAGACGAGGGGTTGAAAATGTGCAGAGGGGATGAAAAGTGAAGGGACCGCCCAGCATGAAAATTCAAAGTGTGGCGTGTTGAGCAATTATATTCATTGCCGGTAAATCATACACATCCTGGCCGCGGATCGTAAGCCTTGCATGCTTGGCTTACTAATTTTCTACGGAAGCGTATCCACCATTGATAATTATCGGTGAGCTTTAAATTGTGCATGATTTACATTGTGTCTAATATTTATCGGTGGGGCTTCAAGTTAATTATCATTTTAAAAAACGTCGAAAGTGTGTAGGAACAGGTTTTTCACGTTTAAGCTCGCGTTATTTTCAAGGTTTTGACAAAAACTCGATGATGCTCGTAGGTGGCGGAAAATTTGCCAAAAAATAGACACTTGAAATGGTATAAAAGTCGACACAAAAAAAAAATTTCGACCGTTTTGGCAACGTTTCCGGAATCGCCGAAAACGGGAAATTTCAAACAACTGTGGCGTTGATTCTATTGAGTGATATAAATTTAATTGAGGGGAAGGGGAATTTGATGGATTTTGAGAATACCCTTGGATTCATGCCGATATCTCAGCTGGTTTTTCCGGAAAGACCACTTAAAAAGTGGACGAAAAAAAAAAGCAAAAGAGTTGTATGAAAAAATTGGCGAAGATCAATGGTCCGCCTTTGAAATTGTGCCAAAAATCGAAAAACAATCAAAGCTCAATGAATCAAGTGGTATTTTAAAGAGCAAACGATAGCGGAGAGATTGGGGGCAGTGTGGAGTTCCAAATCGAAAGAGTAAATCAATGATCGACGATTCAACGTTGCCATGCATTTTTGCCTAAAATAAGTAAACAATTGAATTTTAAATATTTTTTTCGTAAGTCCATATGGATGTATTTTTATCCCCTGAATACGAATTCACCATTTACTTCCCCTAAAGCTCTCTATATCCATTAAAAATCGCCAAAAGAGTTAAAATGCAATAAAAATTGGGAAAACGATTTATATATATTAAATATCGGGATGCATCGCTCGGAGGTCCAGGGATGCAAAGGGCCGCACCGGAGTCGTTCAGTGGGCGCGAGAGTTTTGCCCGCCGTGGTGGTCGGGGAAATTTCGTCCACGTGGCTGACACGTGCATTCACTGTGCAGCGGGCCCGAGTGAGAGAAAGAGAGCGCGGGAGAAAATGGGGAAAAAAATACCGTATCGACGTGTTGGATACCCCCGAAGAGTCGATGGGGTGAACGGAGAAAGAAGAACCGTTTAAAGTTCCATACGCGTATCGGTGATGAAAAAAAAAAATGGATGGTTGGAAATTAGAGAACCTGTCGCGCGGCAGGGGTCAATTTTTTGTTTTCTTTTTCTTTCGAGACTCTTTACGACCTCATCACTCCCGAACAAACCGCCTCAACCAATGAAGAAAAAAAATCATCAGTGTGGGAATGTTTTTTTATTTTGTTTGTTTTCGTCTCGAAAAATACGAGAATGTCCAGAGTGATTTTATAATCGTACCAACGGATGCTTTTCCCAAAAAAACGTCACAAGTCGTTTTTATCGATCGGGAGGTGTTTTTTTTTCTTTTTCACTTGGAAAATTCGAACCACGTGGGTTTTGGCCCAAAAGAGGTTTTCTTTTGGGAAAGGGGAAAATAATAAATGATGAAAAAATAATAATATAATAATGAAGTAAAAATAAATATAATAAAAATGTTATAAAAATTATTTCAATTATTAAATATTTATTCAACAGTTATTAATAATTTATAAAAAAATGATTAAATTATGAAAAATTAGAAATTGTATTTAAAAAATATAACAAAAATGTATTATATTTATTATTATCTTCATTATTATATTATCATATTTTTTTTATCATTTATAATTCTCCCCATCTGTATGCATTTTTTTCTCTTCTTTTTCGAGCAACCACATTATCGCAGGATTTACTTTAAAAAAAGAACAATTCTCGCCTTCATTTTAATAAGCAAAGGGCCGGGAAACAAGAGCAAGGGAAGAAAAACGAATGAGCGACTCACCGCGTTGACCTGCGAGACGTGATCCCGAGGTCCGGCCGCTCGGTCCTCGTCGAGAAGAGCTTCAAGGCTCTCGATGTACTCGATCGCGTTTCGTAGTATCTCGACTTTGGGCAAACGCTGATTAGGATTGCTGCTCGTACGACGTTTGAGAACTTCGAAAGCCTCGTTCACCTGGAGAACACGTTAAAAATATCGAGGTGTGAGGATATGGATATATTTTTTTCTCATATATAAATAAGGGTAAGAAAAATTCTCGAATTTGGGTTAATATCGAGAGGCTTGGTATGCGAAGCTCAAGTGACGGATTGAATATTCTTCTCTCGTTCTCTCGCAGCCCTTAATCTTATTTCCCATGTGGAATTTCGTTTGATCGCCAGGCTGGGAAGGTTGATTAATCGCAAAAGTTACACAGCGACGAGATGTACATCAGCTGAGCAAACTCCTTCGACTCTCTCTCTCCCTCTGTCTATCTGTCACTGGTGGTGCTTTTACATTTGCAAAAGCATCGAGTGAAGAGTCCGGGGGCAATAAAATTCCTCGCCGTTTTCGGGAACGCCGAGGAACGTCGAGACTCGGAGGAAAATCTATGGCTTCGTTCGTTGGCCATGTTGCTGCTGCAAATTTGGCCTCTTTTCATCATATATATGTATATGTGTGTATGTTTGTGGTACAAAACTTTAAAGGACTCGAAGTCGTAGATCTCGGGGCGAAGGCTTTTGCCCCGTCACGAATTTTCTCTCTTTCTGTCTCGCTGTGTTTTTGATTCCGGAGTAGAGTGAGAAGAAGAAGAAGAAGAAGAAGACGACGAGAAAGAAGCGAATATGAGGGAGGAGATATCCGTTTAACGCGTACGTTTAATCCCAACCATAAACTTATCAAAGTAGTAAAACCAGAGAGTGGGAGGGAGAGAAAGAGAGAAGCCGTCGCTATAAAGGAGACAGGATACTGGAATTATTTTTGCAAAAAGAATGACTATCACCGAAAGAAATAAACTTAGCGTTTCTGAGCTGAAATTTTGTGAGTTTTTTGTTTTAATCCAAGCGTTTATTTAAAAATATATACAAATATTCCAGAAACCAAACACTTGAATCATAATGCGTACTTTCGAAATTTTCGAAATATAACACCGCAAACAAACACTACAAGTAATGACAATTGTCGGTGAGACTGCAAAGAATATAAAACCGATATAAAGTTCTTACCTTTCTAAGGCGCCTTCGTTCCCGCAATGTGGCAGCTTTTCTACGGTCAACCGTGACCGTTTTTTTCTTGCAGGCTTTGCATGCCCACAGTAGGCATCTACGCGGGCCATGAGGTGAACCCGCATCGAGTACGTGAGGATGGGGCACGTGCTCGACTGTCTCGCTCTCGTTCGTCTCGTCACCGTCGCCCGACGCGGACTCCGGATCCACCGATGCATCCGCCGATACGATCGACGATGCATCGTCAGAGTCCGGTATGTATCGGGACTGCGAGCTGCTGCTGTTGCCAAAATAAATCATTTTCCGAATGTTTCAATTAATCTATTTAATGTGTATATATAATAATATAAAAGTATTATTATATTATTTGATATTAATTGCAGTACAGTTTCATATATAATATTTAATTGTAAATAAATACATTCAAAACCGGTTATAGCCGATAGTCGTTGTAAGCAATGTCTTTATAAGCTGTTTTGCCTGTATATATTATATGCATATAAAATATTAAATAAAATTTAGCTCGAGAGCCGCGGGGTTAGAAATAAAATCCCTAGATAATAAAGTGCAAGTCAACGACAAAAATTAAACGGATTAGAGGTAGGATAGGTTTCTCGATTTCACGCTGTTATTTGCGACAGCGATAAAAAAAAAAGAAAAGAAAAGACCGAAGCCTTGGGACCTCGAAGAAAGATAAGGTGAATATAGTTATTGTTATCTCGATTCGAGGCAAGGTCGGATCGAAATGAAATTAAACTCATTTGCCCGGATCATTCGGAGAGTGAAAGGGAGGGAGAGAGTTGCGATGTAATAATCCGATTCTTCCAGGTGGTCCGGGACGAGCATGAATTTCGTTGGAAAATTGCGGGCCCCGAGGGAGAATAGAGGAAAGAGTGAATGAGAGATAGAAGAACGAGGAGCGAAGGAAACTGGATGCTGTACGAGAAGCAAAAAGGGTGTGTTTGTGTGTATAGATATATATATATATATATATGAGGACGTCGTGGATAAAGTGAAAACAGTTTAAAGGCCGATAAAACCGTCGTCGCTTCGCAAACTCGGAGAAATCAACTCTCAGCTTTTCATCTCTCTCATACCTCGTTCTCTAATATCACTCTCCGAGTCATGGAAGATCGTTGTCTTTCACACTTTTGCTCCCTCCCTCTCTCACTATCTCTCTCTCTCTCTCTCTCTCTCTCTCTTGCGTACTTCTCCCCTAGAGCGCTGATTCTGTCTTTCGAGAAAAGGGGTGGAGGGTTAGAGGGAGGTAGACAGCAAATTTTCGATAGTCCCGAGGGCAGAAAAGAAATTCTAATGGCGGATAGCATCACCGCGACGATAAATACGTCAACCGAATGAGAGAGGAATCGCGCGAAACGTTCCACGTCTGACGGGGTACATCAACCCGGGGTTTTATCGCAAAATCCAAATGAGAGAGGAGATAAAGATAGTTTATCTTCTTCCTATACAGTGGAATAATAATTACGGAAATAAGTTGTCAATTGTTGCGAATTTTTTAATCTTTTTTTTTTCGTTTCCACAAGTATTTTGGCGGGAACTTGAAAGAGTTGGAAGGATTCGAGGTCGAATTGTTACCGATCGCGATTGTTTGACGACATTTGGATTTGTCATTCGAGGATTATCCCAACGAATCCTTCGTTGTTGGTTCTTGTACCTGCTGAGATGATCATTCCGATAGTGGATAGAACTTCCAGCCGATGCAAGGCTGCTGCTGTCGGTGCTCGCGATTCTCTGCGACGTTTGCTCGTCTCTGCTGTCGCTGCTATTCCTCTCTGTCGCGTAATTCTGGAGATACTCGCCGTTGTTGTTACCGGTGCTGGTGTTGTTCCCGGGCGGACTGTTGGCGTAAAAGTGCCGATGACGATGATGCAGATGATGATGGTTGTGATGGAGATTATTGCTGTTGTTGTTGCTGCCGCTGTGGTGGTGGTGATTGTGATGATGGTGATAAGGGTCGTAAGAGGCGCGAGCCTCGTACGGATAAGGTCCTATGTCCGTCATCAGGGTCATCATTTCACGTGGTAACTTTCTCGTTCTTATTAATTATTTCTCCTCTCTTGCTCCTCTGAACGCAAACAATTTGCCACTCGCACTAATATCACTGCTGCACAATTTTTTAATCCCTCGGCGAATCACTTATCGCGATCATTTTACCACTGGTGCCGTTATTTCCGATATTTTTTAACCAAGATCCTCGGCGTCGAATAAAAACCGTATAATGTTGCAAGCAACGATAATAATAACGTTTTTTGGATGTGTATGGGTTGGTTTTATCACAAGAATCAGAAGGAAAAACTTTCTTCACGTGCACTTTGAACGCACTATTTTTTGCCTTTTTCACTCTCTCCTTCTCTCTCCCTCCCCGTCGCTCTCGTTCAATTTTCCCTGGTGAGCTTGCACGCAGCGATGAGTTTTTCTCTACGATAGGTCATAGATTGATACACGTCGTGACGGCCTCGATGAAAGTTTATAAATCTTCCTCTCTGTTTCTCTCTCTCTCTCTCTCTCTCTCTCTCTCTCTCTCTCTCTCTCTCTCTCTCTCTCTCTCTCTCTCTCGTTTGCTCTCGTTCTCCGTTTGTCTCGGACGATCGAGTTTTCGGTCGCGTTAATAACGAAAACACACGACAAATTGGGTCTATACGAATTTCGGTAAACTGGTAAAGTTTTGGCAAACTCGGTAATATCCGCTCGACGTACAAGAGAGTCTCTCTTGGCCCTTATACATGTATAGATATTTATACATACACGTACATCTATATATAAATATACGTCAGATAAATGGAGTGTGTATACAGCGCGGTAATTAGATCGAGCATCGTTTTCCGCGCACTTGAGAAACGTACGAGCCCGGCTCGATCGGCGCGGATAATATCGATCGGGTTCGATAAAATTAATAAGCCTCCTCCTTTCCTTCGCTTATTTTCTCTTCTTTCTCGTAATTCTCAGAGTTCCGGTATCCGCGGTCGACATACACTATCCGGGTTTTTTTCGTCAATTATTATTCAAAATTTATTCCTTCCTTCGAAATTCTTTCGGTGGCTTCTTTTTGCCTCTTGAACTCGTGGCGCGTTCCTCGTGGCCGCCGCACTCGAAGATTTCCACAAAACGCGTCCGAAATCCACCAAGTCGGAGATCAGAGTGAAAACGTGTGTACTCGGTCCACGAGCTTGTTCTCTTCTTCTCTCTCTGTGTCTCTTAGCAATGTCTCTCGTCTCTGCCACATGGCATCTTCTGCCTCGTGAGACACATTCTCTCTCTCACACACACACACACACACACACATGGCTAACCGTTCGTGTGTGTAATTCCCTCACATTTATGCATCGACGTATATGTGCAGATGTGTATGTGTGTACATATTTAAGTTCACTGTGAATGACTCTCGGAGATCCTCTTCGCAGCATTCGAATGTACATTTCCATGTAAGTGTGTGATATGTGTTCGTGTGCGTGTCCGTATAGCTCGTGACAGCGTGGATATTTACGTTTTACATGTGTCACTACGAGATCGAGAAAGAGAGAGAGAGAGAGAGAGAGAGAGAGAGAGAGAGAGAGACCGACGCAGCGACCCAGCCCCTAAATGACTATTTTCGAAACGGCCGGCCAATTGGAGAAGGTCGGAAAATTGTTTCGAGATACTCTCGTGAAGGCTCCACCCACCGTATTCTGTCATAGATGCATTAGTTTGGCAGCGTTTACCAACACTGGGTGGGGTCTCGTATCATTAATTAGGCAGGCCTTATTGTCCCCACTTCGTATGCGTTTTTCTTATATACATATATATGTTAGTGCAGGCGTTGCGGACTATCCGCTGTATGAGAACGACGACAGCCTCGAGTTAGGTACGAAAAGCCTCTGCTCGATGGATCGACTCGCGCAAGCTTGGTGCCAGCGCTCGAGTAATAGCGGCGAGGACACGCTCCTTTTGCTTTTTTTTTTTCTTTACCTTTACCTTGATTGTTTCTTCGCAATCTTATTCGGAAGTTCTTGTTTTATTTAAACAATGAAGAATTATTAAAATTTATCGGGCAAATCTATGAGACATTGGTGCAAAGCCTCCACTTAACAGTTGATGTTTATGGACTCTTGTAACTCTTTCCATCTTACTCTCTCTCTCTCTCTCTCATTCTGTCTGGCTCTTCTGGTGTTGAGGGGCGACTTGTAGCAAGTCGCTTATACACGTTCGAGGAATTAGGATAATCTATCGAGCGTCGAATAAAAGCTAAAATTATCCCTGGCAATAATCCAGACGGAGAGGGCAAGAGAGAGGGAGTCGGAGAGCCTGAGAGGCCGATACAGTAGAATAATGACGGAGTGCGCGAGAGACGATGGATGAACAGATCGAAAGAGAAAATACTCCATGAACAGGGAACTCAAAAATAAAAAGAAAATGACATGTAAACGGACACACAGAAATCGCTAGAGAAGGAGAGAGTGAGGCATGGAGATCGACAAGAGATATTGCGACACACAAATTATTGCGATTGTCAAAGGTATTTACGGGCTAAAAAAACGTCAGTCATTCGTGGCCTCTACGAAACCATGCCTTGGCCCACTTTTCATTCGAACCAATCTTTTCCCCAGTGCGATCAATCCATGTACGCTTTTTTAGCTAAGCGATTATGAGAACATCTCATTATTTTTCAATTGGATTTGTCACTCTCTTTTTTTCATATTCCACCACGATTAAATTGAAAAGACACCTTTGTCGCGCGGCGTGTTCCTCGAGCGCTTTATTCCCGAGTGAGCGGTAAAGCTTTTTGTTTTTCCACTTTTCTCCGGGGTACAAGCACCGAAAGGAATTTATCCGAAAATATTACGAGCATTCGTGCAATTCATCGGACCAACATATACATATATATAATCCCCAAAGGAAGCACGCCATTTCTCAAATTGAATCGTTCATTTCCCGCCTCATTCGCGGCTGCGGGCTCAGCCGCATGGACGAAAAAAAAAAACCTTTGAAGGTTTCTGCGAGGGATTTGCACTCGAAACGAGGCAGGAGAATTCGCCAAATGGATATTGAAAAGAGAGATAATACGGTCCATTGAAGAGGATACGAGAGCAAAAAATAAAGGTTGAAAAAAGAACTTGGGCAATCCGTAGGAACAAACAAACTCGCCATCTCTCGTTACTCGCGGATCAAAGAGTCGTGGAAGCGAAAATTGTTCAAATTTCGAAAGCAAAGAAAAAAGGGGAAAACTATCATATAAATTGGCGAAAATGTTTTTTTTTTCTCAAAGGTCGGAAAGATTTATCTTTCGCATCGTCGCGACCCGGAAGAAGGTTTCTACAAAATGAGGTCTGACGAGAAGGGAAACTCGAAAAATTCTGGCAGGCTCTTGAAAAACGACGGGATATCATGAAAGAAGCTGAGGGCCAAGAGAGATATAGGGACGAATGGATATTTAATTTTTCACCGGGTTCACTTTTCCCAGAACGCAAGAGCGGTAACAAGGAGAGAGAAGAAAAAGGATAAGGGGAGTTTATATTTGCCGAAACGGTAATTCTTTCTGAAGACGGATAATAAAATATTTACCGTAGGGTAGAATCCTCGAGGGGAGCAAAGTTTTCGCGAGGATTGACCGAGTCGAAATAGTCGAGTTGATTCGCGGCTACGAGGTATCGATCGGCGCTTTGCGAGCCAAGATTAATCGAACTAACCGGCTGACTAACGAATCGCGAGTGATAAAAACGGCTCGATTATGCTGGCGAATGTTGCACAGATTACGGGCATTCCCCGTCAATAATTCAATACATAGCGAGTCAATTAAGACATCGGTTGATTAACGATTCACGAATTCCCGGGCGGCCGATTATTGAGGGTTTCGAGCGAACGAGAATTTCCAAAAATGACCATAGAGAATTTTCGAAAATAGATAAATAATTAATTTTTGATTGTACGTACTCGAGTGTCAAAATCGCGAATAGCTCAAATATATATTTGAACTTCAATCCGGAATTTGAATAATATCGCAATCATTTTCGCCCGTCAAGTGAGAAATTAATAAACCGTCTTGGGCACCCGTCGCCGGAGAAAAAAAATATTTGACGCGCCCCGAAGGTCCGAGGGCCAAAGTTTTGATCGCGCAAGAGCGATGGTCATTCCCCTGACGCACCACGTGACTTATAAATATTTACCAGCCTGTAAATATTTATTCCCGGGCGGACGTCTCTCGTCGAACAAGATAAATATGTTTTTTCGAAAATGCATCGATCCATTAATGAAGGCGTTCGCAACGGAATTTCCAAGCAGACTGCGTCACGCGAAAGCTCTCGGGCTTTTGTTTTTCTTCCGTCCTATTAAAAATGTGCCCTCTACGGCCATCATTTGTTATTTTTCACACTGTAGCTTCTTCATCGACACTTTCCTTATTATTCTCGCCCTCGAGGCGTCGAGTTCTGAGGGCAAGAAATTTTTTTTGTTTGGAACACGAGTCGAATTGTGCACAAATCTCGGCTTACTGGAATTTCTTCTGATGTTCAATGAAATTAAATATACTTGTGTGCTGCGATTAAAGCTGACTATGAAAAAAAAAATGAAAAAAAGCGTTTTTTCCTCATTTTATTTCATTTTCCTGATTCATTTTTTTGACAATTTGTTTTATATAACACAACCACGTTTTCCACGCTTTTTCGTGCGCATAAACGGTACATAAAAGAGGTCTTTTAGGTCTTAGGACTTAAATATTCGCGCGTGTGCATTTCTCACGCTCACGGTCATTGAACGCGGTTCAATGACCGTGAGCGGTGAATTATGTACGTTGAGGACTTATTTACAAGGAGGAATATAACCTGACTTTTACGTGACACCGCGACAAATTATGAATAAGATAGTACATTTAAATATGCTGATGCATTTAAGAACTGCGTTTGGCGTCTTATGGGGCGGCTCCGCCACCCTCGGCGCGCGCGCAACAGCTTCCATGTACGATACAGCTTCTCGAGATAACCAAGCGTACGATTCGGAAATTCTATCCTACTGGTACGGCGTACTCCACCAGAGCGCTACAAAAGCAGTACGTGGCCATCAAGATTCCGTTTGCGATATAGCTTCTGCACGTGCTTGCAGCAGTATGTATTTGGCGATACAAAAGCTCGGAAAACATGGTTTGGTAATTATGCATAAGTCGGGCACCACCCCAATTTCGATGGGAAATTTTTTTTTTCGCCATGAAGTTGATTCCATTATAGTAAGTGATATTACGTGGGGGGGGGGGGGGGGGGGGGGCTGACATTTTCTATTAATTCCATAAGTTATGGGGTTTTGAGGTTCCCGGAAACACGGGATAAGATAGAGCATTTTTCAACATTTTAACCCCTATGTTCGGGGTTGGGGGGGTTTGTTTGGATAAACTCATAGAAAAAGCCTCCCCGAATACAAGGCCGAAAAGAAATCGCGGCGGTCATTCCACCATAAAAAGTTATGGGCTTTTGAAGGTCCCGGAACTACGTGATAAAATAGTCCATTTTCAATAGAAAAAAATTGTGTTACCATATCAAATGACAATAAAAATTTATAGTGTGGAAAATCACTTAATTTATTTAAAAAAAAAACCATGCTTGCTTTACTACTGATTTAAATATTTACCTTAAACCGTAGAAAAAATTCGTATGACTTTGTAAATGATAAAACCAACCAACAGTTTCGGTTTTGATCTCAAATTCAAAACAAAAATACATTGGTACTATTATACAGCACGTAAACACAATCATTGTTGTGTTCACGTGTCCAGGTATCTTATCTATTACAGGTGATCTTGTGAGAATATCTCAGTATGAATTTTTTTCGTCACATATATGCACACACACACACACACGCGCGCGCGCACGCACGCACTTTTATTCATAAGAATAGATAGAAAAAGAATGTAGAGGAATCTTGATCGATTTTCAGTTTCATCTTTGAAATCGTGTATTCACGAATTTTCAACTGGAGCAGGGGGAGTGGCGTAAGTGACCACTAAAATTTTTTTTTATTATTGAATCCCTCTACCCCCAATATAAGCGTCAAAATTTTCGAAAATGCCCTATTTTATCACGTGTTTCTGGAAACTTCAAAACCCCATAACTTATGGAATTAATGAAAAATGTCAGTCGGAATATCATTAGTGGTGTCCAATTAAAGCAGTTTATGTTAAACAAAAATTTTTAACATCGAAACTGGGGTGGTGCCCCACTTATGCATAATTACCCATGGTTTTTTTTATGTAAATACTCGTGTGCACCGTGAAGGCAGGGACTTTTACGCCTCGCGCGATGCTTTCAGTACTCGTCTTCGCCTCTTTGGCTCCTTGGTCCCACTTTGAAGCCTTGGTACACAATGTACTATTACTGTCTTTAGTAAATTTAGTAAATTTTAGTAAATTGGATTAAATTTAAATTGAAAAAATTTCAATTTCAATTAAACTGAAATTTAAGTTAAATTAAAATTTGTTTAACTTACTAAACTCAGTAAATAAATATTAAATTAGCATAACTCAATTAAACAGTTTCAATGTCTACGCCGAAAAATGTTATGATCCTAAGACAGAGCCGGAGGGTGAGAGGACTGGGGTGAAAAGAGAGCGAGAGAAATTGCAAGAAACTGAGGACAAGAGGGGGCGAGGCCGACCCCGAAAGTATATACATCCCTCTTTTGCACCTCCGGACGTCGGAAAAGCTCGGCCGGGCTCGTGTGTCCTCGCCAGCGTTGCCAGGAACGGGGGAGAGAACGAAAAGCACCAAGGGAGAGAGAGAGAGAGAGAGAGAGAGGCAGTAGATAGAATAAAGGAGACAGAGAGAGAGGGGTGGAATGGGGGAGAGGGCAAGGAAACAGAGAGAGAGAGAGAGAGATATTGGGAGCAGGATCGGCGCCGAGCAAGCGTCGCGACATCTCCCGTGAGGAAGATGGAAAACGGGTCATTCTACAGAACACCCTGACGGCGACCCCCGCACCCCTTTTTCTCTTCGTCGACGTCTCGCCCTTGCCACGTATCGTCCTTTCTCGATTTAACTTTGCCCTCACCATCTCTCTCTCTCTCTCTCTCTCTCTGAGCTTGCCCCTCAGGATTCGGCTCTCCGAGACACTGGTCCACCAGGGACCGCGAGGAGAGAACCCTCCTGATGTGACTCCACATCTGCCAAAGCTGCGAGAGTTCACGTGAGGCCAACGCCTCGCCCGTTTATATACGGAGCTCCTCTTCTCTCCCTCTCGCTCTCTTGCTTTCCTTTGCTCTTTCGTATACTGACAACGCTGTGCGAGCCTGCGAATTAACGATGCACGCCATTTTATTCCGCGCAATTTTCAGCCATCTTCTTGTGCCGGGACCACTCCTAGTTCGCTCTCAAGCCTGAACGACACTCTTCTCAAAATCTCTAAATTCATTGACTTTTTGTTTCACGGAATATTGCCCGTTGTCGTATTTTTTTTAAAGATAATTTCCAAGTATACGTCTTGGAATTGTGTAATGCAACGAGACCAGTAGCTCGGACTCGATCTGGTTAATCTCGGAGTGCTCGTGGTATAGGGGAATTAAGATATTAAGGGCCAGGACGAGTCTGCAGATATTGGTGCTTTGTTGACGCATTAAGAAGTTTGATAAAGAGACAGGGAAAACGGAGGAGAAGAGGCAAAGGTTTCTCAAGAGTCTAAAGGAAAATAGTAAATCAGACCTTTTGCCAATGCATTCGTAATGCATGATTGAGGTCATCACAGGTGCATCGAAAAGTTTCGTAAGATGCTTTACTCCCTCCTGCAAAATATATACATATATGCATCCGAGAACCCAAACAGGATGCTAGCGATCTTGCGCCTCGACGTGACCATGTACTTTGCAAGTAGAGGATGTCCCGTATGGCTCAGGCACTACCATTTTTCCACACTCTACAAGACTACATTCGTTTTCGTAATTTTATACCGTATAATAATTATTTATTTAATTTCATTCAATTCATTAATTTTGCCCTGTTTCGAGTTAAATAAGGTACTTTTAATTTTTGCCACTTATTTGTAACGCTGAATGTACTTCGAAACAACTTTCAAGTCGAGAGACTAATTCTCTGCATTGCAAAAATAAGATACCTACTCATCGCTTTATAGATTTTTTTATAAACCATCAACGCCTGATCTATTGGAGTTGGAAATAAAAAAATATCCCCTCCAGCCTTGAGGTCAATCGGACGGGGCTAATCCTAAATCGTCAGCCCAATAGATGGGCAAGACCCTCGTCGATTTGAAATCGTCCGCTGATGAGAAATTTATTTTCAATAAATTTGTTCTATAACCCAACCACATACGCGTATCCTAATTTCTTCTTCTTCTTCTTCCCCTATTCCCCCCTCTCTCTCGTCTTTTTTCGCATAGACGTATGGAGCAACGGTACGAAAGCTTTTATCGAAGTGAAGTGGGGACCGATGACGATAACGTCAACGACAGGATACCAGTGTGAACGCGAATTCAATGGAGATGAAAGTGGAGAAGAGAAAACACCTCGAGAGCGTCAAGGCGCGATCGCCAAAGGAGTTCCTGTACTCGAACGTCTCTGTTATACGAGTGTGTTTCGAGAGCAAGAGCGCAATTTTCGTTGGATCAAGTTGGTCAGGGCGAAGTTTCACCTTGTCACGTACGGCAACCACATCCGGAAAAACATTGACGCCAGTTGGAGATAAATCTTTACCGTTATCGACATTCCAGTGACGTATTGGCTTCAATATTCACGAAAAAAAAAATATATAAATTATGTACGCATATTAGAGTGTCGAGAAAAACTGCCACTTTTATAAAGTAATCTTACATCCATTGGATTTGGAATATCCCTCCAAGTGGATAAAAAAAATAGAGCACAATTCTCAATCGATCATAGCAGGAGAAAAATAATGGACGAATAAAAAAAAAACTTTCTTTCAAATTCACTCGAAGAAATACTCCAAATCCAATGGATGTTGAGTTATTTAAATGTATTTTAATGTCAATGTAACGTATGTCGATGAAAAAATATATCTACACACACAAAAGACAAAAGTGTTTGCACGCCTGACGTGTTTTTTCTACGAGTTTCCGAGGGACTTCAGTCAATATCCATTATTTATTTTGACATTCGACATGAGCTACCCAGTACAATCTGCGAAGATATTCTACACATAAGTAAAAAAAATTATATTAAAAAAATACAAGTACAGATACGAATCTAAAATAAAAAAGAAATAAATAAAGATAAATAGAAATAAAATAAAAATAAGGAGAAATAAAATGTGTAAAGATAAAAGAAGAAAATGAATAAAATCGTATACTGGGACGCGAATGTACACAATCACGAGGATTCTAGCGCAATGGCAGGAGGGCCAGCAGAGTAGTGTTTCGACACACCTTCCACGGCTTAAGAAGTTTACCGATGGTAGCGAAAAGAGCGGGGTTGCGAGCTGGAAGGGCTTGCGGATGGAGGTGCGGGGCTGGAGAGGAGGGTGGGATAACGAGATGTGGGTGAAGCTTGGCGAAATGAGAGAGAGAGCTGGAGAGAGAGCAAGTAATACCAAGAGAGAGAGTGAGAGACATACAGGCTGGGATGGATGAAGGGGTTGGTGGCAGGAGTAGCAGCCCCTCCGTCGACATCATCCCCTAACCGTACAGTGGAGCAAAGAGCGAGCGAGAGAGAGAGAGGGAGAGAGAGAGAGCGAGAAAGGGATCGAGAGAGGGATCGTGGAAAACGGGTGGGTTTAAGGGGGGTCGTGTGTTGCGGGCTGCTGCGGCTCGGGCGCGACAGTTCTGCTCCGACCATCGTCGGTAGAATCTCGCGGCTCCGCGCGAATACGAAACATTTCTCATACGCAATCGACCCCTCCGAGTCTCTTCGCCGATATATTATTCCTTCTTCCTATATATATATATATATATATGTATATATTTCATTAGATCATATACATATATATGTACATATAAATCATTCCGTATATACATATATACGTATATTAATTTAATCGAAAATAAATATAAATTTTCACAAACATTTATACATTTTTTCACCACGGGATCGTCAGTGCTCAAAAGATAATTGACAATATCGACATGTATGTATGCGCACCAAAACGTCCACACGAAAATCATATATAGGCAAACGTGCACATACACACTTTTTTTTATAATACCGTTCCAATGACCCGGAGGATTATCAATTGGATCAACTCGGCTGGAACGACACAGGGGATGAAGGAAATTACGATTCCCATGATCTGTGTTTAATCAGTTGGATATTAATAGTCTAATTATCAGTCGAGTGTTTTTGTTTTGTTTTTTTTTTCCTTTTTTTTTTGTTCGTTTAACGTGAGGATATCGTCACGTTGGATAAGTAAGTATGGCGTTCGATTCAAATCGTATTGGAGGTCAGTGATATCGATGAAGAGGAAACGACGAGGTCAAAAAAATGATATGCCAAAGGATTGAAATTTCTTGCGCGATTCAAGTTCTCGCGGGCTTGAAAAAGTCGTGACGAGATTTTTTTTTCAATAGTGTTCGTCGTTGAAAAAAAATTGCGATAGTCGTCGTCATTTTCGGAAAAAAAACCAGGATCTTGTGTTTGGGTTGTGTAGTACCGAGCAATCTGGATTTGCTGTGATTAATCGTTTATTTCCGTAGTGTCTTGATAAAAAAATCAATAAAAAAAATGCCAGGATCGTCGTCGTCAAATAATAAAATCGTGATAAAAATCTCAAGATCCCCGATATGTCAGATGAAAAATCATATTAAAAAAAAAAAAAAAACAAGAAAGCGTAATGAAAAATCAAATTTCCCAGTATATCAGGCTGCACGGACCGCAACAAAATGAATATTGAATCGTGAAATCGATCGAGTACCCAATTACCGCCGTTATTCAGCTCTGGAAATACGAGGTAATATAATATCGACGTTGAGAAAGAATTTTTCCAATAAATCGTCATCCCGATACCTCTTTTTTTGATCGAAAACAAAAATTTTAGTCATTTTGGAAATAATTCTCGTAATTGAATTAATTGAAGTATCGTTGACACGTTGTTTGTTCACTGACCGATGGAATATTTGTGCGACTCGAATATCGGTGAATTTCGGTATACAAACTCAAACAAGCGAGCTGACTAAAGTATTATTGAATTCGAGTATTCAGTGATTAATGGAAAATTTACGCAGATTGAAATACTTCGCAAATGAAGGTACACATATAGAGATATGACCATCGTCGAACTTTAGAAACTCGAAAGTCCATCGAAAAGCATACGAGGAGTGCGAAACTTCGATGTGTTCGAACAGACATATATAGACGCAACGGATAAATTCGTGTCGCACGTTCCTCTTGCTTAATTTAAAGGGCCGAAAAGTGATCGTTGAAATTCAACGGCATCGGGACCCAACGTATCAAAGCACACACACACACACATACGCACACTCGACGAGCTTACATATATTCATATATGTATACAAATAGGTGTAGTGTCCTCTTAAGAACGGGTCGAGTGATAAATCACGTATCGGGGACGTCTCCACGCTCCGTCTTACTCGTGGGCTTCGTTTGACGGTAGGAATAAGAAGAGAATGAAACAAGAAAAGGCACGTAAGAAAGTTTCTCGAGATGTTAAATAAAACTTTAGGTTGCGCACCTAAATAATTCGCAATAGACGATTTTGGAAATAGCGCAAAGTCCATGACAAATGAAAAATCTTTAAAAAAATATACCAGTTGTCGATATAATTTTTTTTTAATTATAAATAGGAAAAAGGAAACCAATTAAAAAATTGTCTAACGACCATTAATTATTTCCGTCTTTTTAATGGCCGTGCCTCGAGTTTGTTGAGCGGAAGAAAACGATGTGCATTAAGAGTGCACCTGGCCATCTCGTTCTTCAAGATAATGTGTGTGTATACATATATATATATATTGTACTAAAAAATATTTAATTTTTCGCGCTCGTAGCTCCGCACTCGACAACATACCACCGTCCCTTCGTTCGTCTTTCTCGACCTTTACACACGTAACGGACTAATTTTAATTCTCGGTACGAAAAAGGGAATCCCCCTGGAATCGTGCTAAACCGCAATGTGCCTGGGTCCTCTAGTTCGTTCGGTGTACCATAACGCGGCCTTATCTCGTCTAAGGGTTGGGTCAAGGGACGGAATCGTTGCGGTTGCAAATAAAAAAAACAAGGAAGAAAGAGCAAGCTTCGCTCGACCGAGGTAACTTTTGCCGTCTGCCAAAGTGCTGGGGATCGAGACATTTGCGAGCAATTTAATTTTTTTTCAAGTTTTTTGGATTTAGTTTTCTGTCCCGAAAGAATTTTGAAACAGTAAATAATTCACATTTATGAGGATTCGTAATTATTTTACGACGGAGCAATTAATCTTTGCAATTATTTCGGGATGAAACGTGATTTTTTAAGATTAAAAAATGGAACTTTAGTTAATTAGAACTATTAATAATTAGTATCAATAGATAGTAACTAATAATAATAATAATAAAATAATAAGTCATTGAAAAAATAACAAAATTAATTTAATAAATAAAAAAAAAGAATTAATACAATAAAGATAAAAAAAAAAAGATTGAAACAAAAGTGAAGAAAATTCGTAGAATAATTTCTCGTGTCTTTTTGGGATGGGAAAAATAGAGGAGGCGTGAATGAACGATATGTAGGTACGGATAAAGCGACGTTGAGAATGAGATGTATCGGAATGGGATCGTCGAGGCACTAAAGGGTTGTAGTGACCGTGAAAGGAAAAATCATTTTGATATTATTGGAAAATTCCTCGGAACGATTCCTCCGAAGAACGAGACTCACGCCTTTTTTACTATATATATATATATATATATATAGGCGTGATATCTTTGGAGTTGAATAGAGAAGGAGTGGATCGAGAAGCGGCGGAAAGATTTCTCGCCCCGTTAGGGAGAAGTTCCTTGCGGCTTCCTTTTTCCTTTATCTTTCCTATCGCGATCTCTCTTCTCCTTTTTACTTTTTTTTATCGCTCGTAAATGAAAAGCACGTGAAAAAAATATGGCTCGTTTATTCCGATCGCAGTGAACGAGAGGGGCGGAAAATCTCGAGTTTTTTCTTCGATGCTTGAGAGCCCGTGGTCTTAATTAAAACCACATAAAAGAATTCTCAATTAGCAGTTTAATTTATATATGTATATATATATATATATATATATATATATATAAAATAAATTCATCGGTTCAAAAAATCCGACAAGTGTACCGGGATTTTCGGCTGCCGGAACAACTGCAGCAAGATAACAAAGTCAAGGAATAACGAAGTTTCGACCAGGCTCGTAGCTATATCCGCAGAGAGAGAGAGAGAGAAAGAAAGAGAAAGAAAGAGAGAAAGAGAGAGAGAGAGAGAGAGAGAGAGAGAGAGAGAGAGAGAGAGAGAGAGGTAAGGGGAAGTCAAGGTATTGATTTCGTATCCTCCGTATGTATTTGTCTCGGTTGACTGATGGAAAAAAGAGAGAAAAAAAAAGATAATACACAGCACAGATAAACTGCAATCGATTCTCAGGATGGCTGAAAATATCGTTCAGCCGATACACGATACCGTATATAGGTGTGAGCAATCTGCTCTCTCGTATTATAGCTTTTGTCGTTGCGAACCATCCGAAGAATAAGCTCCGCGGTTGGTATCCGACTGTGTATACTAAAACGTACTCTCTCTCGTCTAGTCCTCAACCGAAAATAGAAAGCCGATAAAATCGATGTTTTGCGAGCGCCGCGAGAATCTCTTCCTAATCCCCTAATCGATTCGTCATATGCAGGATATTGAGAAGAGCCTCTACGTTTTTCCGATTGATCAGAAATCTTCCTGGCTAATGATACTTCGTGTCCCTCCAATGGTTTTTTCGTTTTATCGACGGGCGTTTAAGGATTGATCGGAGTTCGAGGCGATTATTATCGACAAGTCGAAAACACGAAGTACTGGTTCTCTAGAGTATTCAGTTCAACTCGTATTTCGCAAATTTTTCAATACAGGAGGGGGGAGGGATGCGTACAGTGTTGCAGAGATTTCGACAAGTGTCCGATATCCTCGACCTGGACGGTCTCGATCGTTGAACTCGCGGCACAGTGAAGTTCGCGCAAAGCGAACAATCTCGATTATCCGCGTTAAACAAAACGAAAAACGGTCCGTAAAGCGTCGCATAAGATCTTCGAGAGACAAAATATAAAAACGAAACCTTAAAAAAAAAAAAAGTATAAGAGATCGCGAGGTTGAGATCGACACCGCGAGAGTGGAGAAGAGTGGTGAAAGGTGCGATTCCGTAATGTATTGCCTGAGCGTGGCGTGCAGGTGCGGGGGTGTGGGTGGACGAGACAATGGTGCGTCCGGGGTGGTCGGGGAGAGATGAGACTGGCGCTGGAGACCCGAGCAAGACGAGGACGAGGAGGCGAGCCGGGAGGCGAAGAAAGAGGAACGACGCGAGAGACGCGGCATCAGTAGCCATCACAGTTATTACGATAACGAGGATCCCGACGAGGCGGATCATCGTCAACGCGTCATCGCCGAGAGAAATAAGGAACGTGACCGACGAGCGTCAGCCATGTCATGGGAGTCCATGGCGTCCAGGGATTACCTCAGGCAAGTCCTGAAACAAATGTATCCTCGGCTATCTCCTGATAATCGAGCTGCCTCGAGATCTTGGACGGACGAGGGAGCGTATCTTCGTGACGTCGCCGTAAGATCGCGAGATTGAACTTTACATAGCGGAAATGTAGAGTTTTTTTTTTCAAATTCTTCCCTCGAATTGTTCGTTCGCAGGTGGCCATGACATAATTTTGAGACGAGACACCCAAATATTTTTTTATTACTCCGAGTATTCGTTAGTTCGATGGAATCAATCATTTTTAAAATAACTTCCACTTTTTCAATGAAGAATTCGTCGGCCCTCTCTTAATGACGGATTCAGTAAGTGCAAGTCATTTTTTCGTTTAATATTTCTATTTGTTCATTGGAAGATTGAAAACAAGTTGGAGTACACTATAAATGATTATTTTTTTTATGTAACTCACATTTTTCTTACAGATTATAGCTGAGGAAAGTCACTCAAACGTTTTTTTTTTAAATACTTCTCTGGAGATTGGCAAAAAAATATTTGATTAATCGTTAAAAATAAGGGAATAAACCGACAAAAAATTTTTCGTTGCGCTCCAACGATGCACACTCTGATTATCGAAGTATATCTTTGCAGATGTAGAACGTAGACTTTGAGTGGGAATTTTAAAAAGCGTTTTGATGGATTTTCATAACCCACACAAACCCAAATAGATCCAAACAATTTGAGGAGTTGAAATAAAAAATAGTTATGATTCCATTCCAACGATGCAAGTTTCAACGTCACGACAAATTGTAGTACATACATTTTTAGTACATACACAAAAAATGTGTACATACATTTTTTTTTCTCCAATGTTCAAAAAAACGTTCGATTTGGAATACGATGTTTAGACGATACATTTTTCGAATGTCACTTTGGGATTAAATCTAGTAGAATGCTCGCGGTCCTGAAACCCGGCGGTGATTCGACACGCCCCTCGTCTCGGGCGCGCACTCGTTCAAAACAATCCCCGAGATTACTGTTAAACCGCATTCCGGTTCCGCCCCATCCCCCGCTAGTCAGAGCCCGGTCGCGGCCTCGAGGGTCGCTCTCGTTCCTGGCCGAGTATGCCGGTCATTGGAGCAACGGAAGGCAGCCGCTTTCCCAGCTACAGCTGAGTCCTCGGGGTCATTGAGAACCGGAACTCTCGTCAGGACGGAAGCCAACGCTGAGCTTACGTAACCCGGAGAGAGAAAGAGAGAGTATCTGCCCCCTTCCCCTCGTCCTTTCTCTAGCTCTCTCTTTCCTGTAGCTAGCGGAGGGTCCAAGAGCTAATAAAGAAAGGTACGCGGTCTGGTTTTGCTTTCGCCCCTTGGCCAACAGCCGGGAGTTTCCAAATTTCTTGTACCGGAATTGATGCCTACCCCGCGCTACCGCAATGCGACCAATGGGGGATCTCGTCAACGCCTGTCAATCCGGATGCGGGTTTACTTCTTGATTTCCTGACAGCCATCCGTCTGGTCTCTGCCACTTTCGGAAGGACGGTCGGCCCTGGAGGCTTTTGCTCGACGTAATTTTGAGCTTTCGAGGAAAAACTCAGTGACATTCGTAATCGGCCGGAAACGATACATTAGACCATTAAAATGGTTTAAAAGTCAGAAAAAAAAGGTTTTCGACCCATTGGCTTTCGCTACTTTTCTAGAATCGCCAAAATGCGGAAATTTCGAACGGTAGTAACGTCGCTTCTATTTGAGTAGCATAAACTTATTGGGGAGGTGTTGAAAAGGATTTTCGTAGACTTGTAGAATGCCGATGAATTCATCCCGGCGATTTGATTAGTTCTCCCGGAAAGTGCACTTGAAAAATGGCCGAAAAAGAGACAAAGGGTTTGTTTGGGAAAAATTGGCAAAGACCGATGGTCCGTTTTCGAAGTTGTGTCAAAAATCTAAAAATCATCGGAGCTCAATAAACCAAACGGCATTTCAAAGAGGAAACGATAAAGAAATGAATGAGCATGGAGAGGAGTCTGAAATTTAAAGGACCACCAAATGATGAGCGACTCAGTGAAGAAACTTTTTTTTCGTCGAGATGGGGGGGATTAGATTAAACATTTTTTTGTTTATGGGTCCACATTGGTGTATTTCCACCCCCTGAATACGAATTGATCATTAATTTGGAATTCTCAATTTTTATTTTAATAAACCGTCAAAAGTGCGTGCAAACACGTTTTTTCCGTTAAGCCGGCTTAATATCGAGCTTTCGTTAAAAATTCCGTGATGTTCGTAATCAACGAAATATTTTCCGTTGGATAGTCGCTCAAAATAGAACAACGGTCGAAATAAAAAAAAAAAAGAAAAATGTCGACCCTTCCTGACTCGGGAACACGAGAAAATGTGAAAACTGCTGGTCGGCTGGTGAAAAAAAAGCCCTGCCTGTTTGTGAGACCGGCAGTTACGTTCGCCAGAAGTGACGCATGCAATGCCAAAAGCTTTCCCTCGAGTGGAGAAAAAAAAAACACACACACACGCACACGCTAAAAGGGCAAATTGTGAAAAATATCATAACGGCGCGGGAGCTTCGAGGATCGCGTATCATTCCGGGAGGGCAATTTTTTCAACATGCTGCTGTCTCGTAATTCCGGACGTTTACTCACTGCAGAAAGCATCGGTGACGCAGTAGTTTCCCGGCCATTTTTATTCCCGCGCTCGTTCTTTTCGTCTACTTTAACATAGTCCTTCTTCTTCTTTTTTTTCGAAACACTTCCTCCTCGGAGAAAAAGGCAGTATTATTTAAAAATGTTTCCGAGCTCGTATCTCCAAGTGGTGCAAGCAAATTGTGCTCAAAAGCTGCAATAGTTTGTAACGTCATTAAGGATATAGTGCAACGGATAGGGGGCGTACTACTCCAGCTCGTAAAGTACACGGTAAAGCGGAAAGTGTGCGAGATACAAATATAATGGGCTCGCATGATTCCACGATGGTGAGCAGGGCGAGAGGCATAAGTTTTCCAAGGGATTGCGCGCACGAGTTAAGCTAGAGAGCGAATGGGGGAGAGAGAGAGAGAGAGAGAGAACTTGAAGTATGAAAAACTCTACACGAGAAGAGAGATAAACGACGTATAATTACGACTCCGAAAGCAGAAGAGAATTTTGTCATTGCAATTACAGACATTTACAGAATGTATCCACTATTTCTCCGCTCGATAATGCAGAGCAATTTTGTGAGTGTATGTGTGCTACAGTTGAAAGCCGCTTTCAGTTTAAACGCGTTTTCCCTAGTAAAAACTCTACTGATAGATTTGATTGTTAGTTTGAGCTCGTCTTAAAACCAAACCGTTTTAACTGATTCATTTTGGGACAACTAGATTTTCCTAGTTAGAATTCGTTTCAATTAACACTCAAATGTATTTATTAGTAAATTCTAGTTTTCACTAGGAAAAACTAGTTACAACGAAGGCGTTCAATCAGAACTTGTTTGTACAAGGTAAAACGCGTTCCAACTGAAAACGGATTTTAACTGCAACATATGTATATATATGTCCATAAAAGAATGGATACACTTTTCATATCTTTTTGATCTTGCAAATCGTATCTCGAGCATCCCTTTGCGTCTTTTATTGGGAAAATCTAAAACTTTTCGTGCTCATTGAAATTTCGTAGAGTGTACCGATATTTTCGGCTGTTATTAGTTAGTTATATTTATATAAAAATCTCGCAAGCGCGTTGAAAATTTAACGGACCATTAATTCGAAAAACGGCGAATTGTTAAACGTCGCGAACCACGAAGAGCACACAGCCCGAAACAATTTCACAAATTACAAAAAAGTGTTTCAAGAACAGAATAAAAGCTGCCTCGGAATATAACCGCTCCTCTCTACCACTGTTTTCCCAATGCACACTTTAACGCCCTACAGGGAGAAAATATTTCGGATAAAATTTCAGCAACGCGCAAGTGTCTGAAATACTCGAGGACTCCCGCACTATTTTCTCGACGTTGAATAAAATGATTAACGGTGGGCTGGAAGTTTTGGAATAAAAAAGTGCCCTCGTTCGTGAGATTAATTTTTCCGAATAGGATACTGGGACACCATTTAGAAATTAAATTCATTCAAGTTCACAAAGTTCACAAAGAAAAATCTCGTTCGTTGTCGACAGAATGAATTCATTTTTTGCATACATAATAAATAAATATTGAGCAAAAAATCAATTTTCCCATGCGCAATCTTGTTTTATATCTATTTGTATTTCCCTGTCTGTGTAGGACAAAAATGTACTTCTGTTGTGGAAAAATTGCGACGAAAAGAGTGTTTGGATACATTCTTCCTTAAGTTGTCTCCCTCCTAAGGGGCTCTTGTCAGAGCACGATCAAAATATATGGGACCTCGTGATCAATGGTAATAAAGAAAATCTCCCTGTTCCCCTCTCCTCACCTGTCTCTGCTCTCTCTCCCCCCCTCTCTCTCTCTCTCTCTCTCTCTCTCTCTCTCTCTCTCTATTGCTGGCTCGTCCTCTTTACCGCAACGCGCATATACATGGGTGAAATTTATTGGACACGCGTAACCGTCGGAATGCCTTTTCGATATATTATGTACCCACGATGGCTATACAAAAATTTATGCGCTGCGAGAAAAACCGATTCGATACTTTTATTCCATTATTACGATTCTTTCATTTTTATGAGATCGCGAATGACTCGCATTTCTCTCGTCTCGCGCTTTTCTATTGCTCCAACCGAATTGTTGGAAACTACATACTCATACGCTAGCGGCGTAAAATGTGGAGATGCTTTTCGCGGTTTGTCGATCGGGTGCAGTCCAATAACAAAATTTCCGAAGCGATTTTTTTTTTAAATAAATAACCTTGCGAGTAAAGTGCTATGGGCGGAGATGCTTAACTTCTGATCGAAAATATGTCCCGAGAAAAAGTCGTATTCTCAGTAAAGAAGGAAAAGAAAAAAAAAGGTTATCTTGTCGCGCACTGTCTCGTGTAACGTGGCCGATTTATAATGAATTTCCAGGAGTTCGGGGAGTCATCAATTATCGGCGACGGCGCTCCTCGGGAGCCCCGATGGCTCGCGTCATCCCCTCGATGTTTACGAATTTGCGGAGGAGGATTATCGGAACCAGAACGGAAGCGGAGGCCAGCACTATCAGAACGGAAGATCCGGGGCTGGTCTCTGGGAGTGTTTGCTCAGTTGCAGACACCGACTGGACCAGCAGCTCGCCAAGAGACAAGTGAGCCATTTTTTTTTCTTTCCCTCCAAATAGTATCTAGCTGCTCAATGTCCAAGTGTTGAAAAAGCGTGTTCGGCTATTCGCGTTATGCGAATTTTTTTTTTGCCCATCCTGAGGTAGCGAATAACGGATCGATACGGAACTGACGTTATTCCCCCAAGGTGTAGTGTAAGACAACCAATTGAGCGAGATAAGCACGCATCTACGACGTCATCGACAAATTTCGTCTTGGCGGAGCACTCGGCATATAGCAAGCGAGGCACTCGCTCCCACGCATTTCCGCAACTGATATATTTCCCACGAGATTCTCCTGGACTCCTTCTTATTTTTCTTTTATTTTTCTCCATTTCCTCCTCCCCCTTCGGCCCAAGTAGTGCCGCGTCGTAAAAGCGTCGAATAAATCAGAAAGACGCACAGGTCGTTCCACGTCGATTCGTCCCGTCACTTCTTCGTCCCATTGTTTTTCATTTTTTTTTCTCCATGGTACATTTTAAAATCGGAGATGTTCGCAAAAAAAAAACAGCCTATTAGGTTTTGTTGAGGGAAAAATAGTCCAAAGTTAAAAGCCTGAGAAAAAAAAGGTGTAGGAAAAATGAGTCGGGCACTAGGCTGTGCGTCCGACGTGGAAGCACTTCGTAGGGTCCGATGTATTGCGGGGGTGGAAAAAAGGCCAAGGGGATGAGGGACAGTCTCGACGAGGGAAATAAAAAATTGCCGCTTGCGTACTCGTTTGCAGGGCGGCAAGCCTTGAGCGCTTTTTTGTGCGCATTGTCCTGTCCCTTTTGCTTCCTCGTTACAGAATCGTGATCCTCCGTACGCATTTTTCGCACCCCGATCATTTCTTTTTCTCTCGCTCACCCTATTCACGGTCACGATTTTGCCGCGTGTCTTTCCATCACTAACGTTTTTTCTTACACTTCGCCAAGTTCTTATCACCCATCTCTGTTTCTCTATCGCTCTCTTTCTCTCTCGCTCTCCCTATCTGCGAGGAAATGCGAAATTCCTTCTCGCTCGAGTATCAAGTAAAATTCGTATCTTTCTGCCTACGGGCCTTTATTTATTGATGCATCTGATCGTCGAATTTGGAAATTTGAAATGGCGCTTTGTGGCTTAAAAGTTGCAAAAAAAGAATGGAAACATCACCCAAGGTCTCTCCCTCCCTCTCCCTCGCCCCTATATTATGTCGGACACGCTATACCCAATGCATATTCGCTCGTATACGTTCATCCTCTGTATCAGCCAATCGATTTTCGCTCAGGCTATCAGCGAGTATATCTCAGAGCTGTCCAAGAGGCTCCCCCTTCCCTGCGAAGAAGAATGCAAGGGAAAGACAGCGAGAAAAAGATGGAGGCAAGCAAAGTAGGGACTTTTGCATTATACGTCGTAAAAAAAAATCCTCTTATCTATAACAGAGGAGGCTCAAAGATACGAACTGATGTCATCTTGGCCTGTTCGAGATCCTTAAGCGGATGGCTTAAGGGCGAAAAAAACTTACGAGGGAGAGTACGAATATATATTTAGACGTAAGGTTTTGTCACACTTAAGCTACCTATATATATAAATTTATAATTGAGGAGGGCAAACATAATAGCCCGACGGGATGTACAGTTTGAACGACGTAATTTCAGGCCTCGGTAGGCAGTTGCTTGCGTTCGCTATCAGGTTCGCTATCAGGACAATTGGCTGTATAGAGGACGGTATTGGAACGTACTGAATTACTGATTCCACGATATTTCGCTCAGTACGTTTCGGATATTTTATTGTATCGGAATTTTTATTTCTCGTGACGTCCGTGACGTTCGATCCTTGAGTAACATCCGGCTAGTTTGAATGGCTCTTTTTTTTTTCTCTTCCGCAAGTTATATATTTATTTCATGCGACGGCACGTGGTTTATTGTGAACACGGGACAGCACAAAGTTCAGGGTTAAATCGATACGGCCTTCTCGGCGCGCAAGTATGTCTCTCTTTGTCTCTGTTTCAGTCTCTCGGGCTCTCGGTCGGAGGGTCGGAGAATCTCCCCTCGTGGTACTTACGCCCCGTGTCGTACAGAAATTGAGCGGGAAAAATTGGGAAATTTACTCGCTCAATATTTTACTTTCCCTCTCCCTTCTCTCTCTCTCTCTCTCTTTTTCTCTCTCGCGACACTACTGACTACAGACTACTTTTTTAAATAGATGATCCATTGGACATTCGACGATAAGGTGCTTTTGGTTTTTCTAGGGCTCGAATAAGTGTGAATCCACCTTTGAGGATTTTTGTTCTTTGGGTTTCCAGGTAGAGCAAGGCTTGAAACTTTATCGTGCCCACAAACAACAGGCGGCTGTGCGTAAGTGGCGGGGCGCGCTCAAGAGTATTCGCCAGCGGGAGGACAAATTCGTCCTCCTGGGATATCTTTATCAAGCATACATGGACTGGGGTAAATACAGGTGAGTACTCATCGAGTACGATTCAACCCGACCCTTGCATTCTGTGAAATGCGGAATAACGATCAAATGATTCACAACCTACCGGACGTGTCACCTGAAAATCGAAAACCCAAAAGGTATATCTTGGTATCACGCGAAATACGGCTTTTTTGCGAATATTTTTGGAAAATATCAACTTTTCGAGGGCGCGGCCGGAATTTTTGGAATCAGCGATGAATGTCTCATTGGATGGAGCCTTTGGAAATCCACACACTGAACAATTTTTTCCCAGCATCCGGCCGATTTCGCGAAAACGCTATATCTTACCTCTCAATTAACCATTTGGGATTGATAATCCCATTTCCGAATAGGATTTTGACAGAGTCAGAGAATGCCCGGTCCCGTCCGGAAATCTCTATTCCTTCTACCCAAAAACACTTGAATCCCGATCCAGCGTATCATAAAGTCTTCCTAGCAGGATTGTTCAAAATCCATTCGAAAGCTAGATCGATTCCGCGCATTGTGAGCCTAGGTAGAAGTCCCTAAGTCGAAAGGGCGATTGTAGAGAGACCGATTCTTCAGTAGGTTCAGGAAATTTAGAGAAATTAGTAAAAATCTGTACGTCAGATTCGATCAAAATCAAATATGCTCGTGCAAGTCGTATTTTTCTCGCAAGAAGTGACATTAATTCCCGGAATGATTTATTTCACAGACAACTGCAAGAAAAATAATGTCTCCGTGCTATATATATCTCTCTCTCTCTCTCTCTCTTTCTCTCTGCTAATAGCCTCCAATTTTTCATTTCGTAATTCCCGTTTACCGTTCCTTTACATGTTCTGGGCCGTGGAGGAACGGCTGTCCTGGATTTGCATCGTATAATTAATACGTAGGATATTTTCGGTCATCTTTTCCTATCGTGTCTCCGATGATATTGCGGCTTTTTTCACAGTCCTTTGGCTCGGTCCTTCTACCGGATTTACATTAATATGGAGTAGACATTCCTCTATGTGTATATGTCAAAAAAAGGGGAAAAAAAACGAAATAGAATAAATGGCACTCCGTGTCGTGTCTTCGAGCACAGTGCACGATTTTTTTTTGTCATGTATTATTATTATCGTGAAAAAGTATTTCAACTTGTACGTAGGATAGAGTGGAACGCGGAAAAAGAAAACAGAGCGAGAAGGAAAACCGAAAACTCTTGTAGAGGGCACGTGATCCGCAAGGGAGTAACTTATTATGCAGCTGCTTTTTGCCCCAGAAAAATCCCTAGGTACATACATTATGTACATATTGATTTTTCGCAAACTTCCACTTCATCCTACCAGGCCCTAGTTTTCTTTCTTTCACGCGAAAGTTGCGTGCGTACATCCGGTTTATCCTGTACGTATGAGACAGGTATCACCGGTGCGACGGGAAGGCGATTTGTTCCTGACGCTAGTTCGAATGCGCATATTTGAAATTCATGGAAGAGTCAGGTATACCGAGTATATCGATTCCCATGACCGAGTGCCGACGAGTTCATGGAAAATCCGATGTGTGCGAAAAATAAAAAGTAAAGTCGCTCAACGAGAGCAGTCAATGAAACTGAAAATTGCGTTCGAATAAATTTCAGCTTTTTTTTTCTATAATTTAGAAAAAAAAAAGCGATTGGAAAATTGGACAGCTGTTTTTGTTTCCGAGATCGGAGAGACAAGGAGTCGCGATTTTATTGGGGTATTCGATCGCGAGGGTGGAAAAAAAATGAAGCTGTGGGCGGAGGATGAATTTGACGCTGTCAACGACTTTTGTACCTCGTTCACAGTCGAATTGGCAATAAATTCGAGAATGCCAGTGAACCGCGAGTCCCTCTCTCTCTCTCTCTCCCTCTCTCTTCCTCTTCACCCTTATCGAAACACAGATGACTATCAGCAAATACCATTAGACTACTGGCCAGTACTGACCCCAAAACAGTGATATCCGGGGAAGCGTGTATGCGAGCATTGCGCCTGCTCTGATAAATACGAGGTGAACTCATTGACGTCACGTAATATGAATCGGAAAATTTGAAAGACTCCGTTCTAGGGAGAGAGAGAAAGAGAGAGAGAGAGAGAGAGAGAGAGAGAGAGAGAGAGAGAGAGAAGAATAGATAGGGAGAGAGCGCGTGAGACCTGAAGAGAAAGCCTACAGTCCTGTCTGATAACAGAACAAACGAATTTCAGTATCCCCAGGTTGTTACGTTTCATTTCGCGCGAGATCCCAACGTCAAACCGAATTTTAGACAGAGCTAAATCCGTTTTCCTGGCACACATGCGAAAAACGGCATGACAAAATAGACCTTCAACCATCGTTCTTCCCGCAAACGAAGCACTGGTAAAATGTCACTAACAAGTACTAGATAAAGAAACTTGATAAATAATTGTGGCGTTTCGAAAAAACCCTGGGTGCTGACTACGAGAGTGTAAAATAATTTGTATCAGGGGAATTATTATGAGATGACTTACCGATGCTGCACCGGATACGAGGAAAGCCGAGAAAGTAGAACGAGTCAGCGATAGTTCAGACGAGGCCGCGACGCGATCACGTTCGTTCACAGCAGACACTCTCCGATCTCTGCAAATTGAAAATGAAACTATGAAAAACAAGATTTTTCGTATAGGTTGATAATTGACCGACATTAATATATCCCGGGTGATGTAAAAATTGTCCCTTTTTCTACGTTAACTCAGCATGAAATGTTGGTACGTTTTCGACGTTAATTAGAAAATAATAATCCTTGGAGAGAGTAAGAAAAAAAAATTGCGTTGGCGCTGTACGTAAAAGACGATGAATTAAAAGTCAAATAGAAAAAAATGTGAGGGCCAACGAGAGAGAGAGAAAGAGAGAGAGCATTGATTAGTGCCGATCGTTCTATCGACGTATACACACGTTCATCAATGCAGTACATACCTTTTGATCATTGCAGTGTCCCGCAATTAAAAGTTGATTAACAGCGACCGCTGTTTTCAGGGACAAATTGGAATAATCAACTTGTTCAACTCGAGCGGCTTTGAGATTATAACCGACGTGTATTTCCCGTGATTAAAATAATAAGTATTCCAAGGAAGAAGATTTTAAGCGAATGAACATTTTTCGCGATCGAATAAACACGGCCTCGAGACGGCTAAATACAAGAATTTCAACGTGCAACCGTAATTTCCAAGTTAAATTTGGATATCGCACGGAGCATACTTTATTCATCGTGTCTATATTCATTATTGAAAATGTTAAAGGACTCGCAACGAGATAACTCTCCGGCGCGATCGATCCTTCATTCTCTTCACTTTTTATCGGCCTCGCACACCTATAGACATATTGAAGTGTGTGCGGGATATGCTACTTTGGGACGATTCGCCCACACGATAAAGAAGTAAAAGTTTTGACCGTCGTTGCTCTCATCCTACTCGCGGCTATAATTTATATATATATATATATTTCCCGGCACTAAACTTTTCCGGATTCCTGCATTTTTTGTTCCCTTTGTATTCTCGGTCCATATCTCTCTCTCTCTCTCTTCATCCTTATTCTATTGAATATAAGTCACAGTCCTCTCCCAGAATGGGCGAAACGAGAGTGGTGTCCTACAGGAGCGAACGCTAAGGAAACGAGGAAGGAAGAAGAATCGGGGGGGGGGGGGGGGGGGCACGATACACATATAAGGAGACCCGGTCGAGTTCGTAGAACCCGCGATTCCATGACAAATGTACGCGGGAATTCTTTTCCACCCACGAGGAAGCACATGAAACACACACACACATTCTCTCTCTCTCTCATTTGTGCTCTTTATGGAATTCTTTTTCCTTATTCTGTCTCAACTCTGAACATCCTTTAATATTCCCATTCTTAATTATTTTGTTTATTTGCATTCGGCGCTGAGATAAACGAACTCTGTAGCTAGGAAAATGACAACGTTGAGAAATTATTGAAAAGATCAGTCAAAAAATTGGAAAATTAATACTGTTTTTTCCTTGAAAGAAAAGTATACATGTATATATTAATTTACTGCTTGAGGAATTGAATAAAATATCCGAATAAAATTCTCGCTTTACGAGGTGCAATAAAATTGTGAAAATCATCGTGAGATATCGAACCCGTAAGTTTTATCGCGCGCACGTAATAAAATACAACCCGATTCTTAACTTGAATTCCTTTTTTTTTTATCACGTCCTTGTTTCATATCTCGAATTATCGACGATTTTTCGTATTTATGGATTACTCAAAACTTACGACATTCAAGAAATACATTTTTTTCTTTCACATTCCTTTTCTCTCCAATTTATGCAGACTAAATAGGTAATATTTTATTTATTATTATGACTCGCGCTTTATCGAGCAACGGTATCGAAATTCTTTTTCGTCTTTCTCTCTCGCTTAATAGAGAATTTAATGCGGTTAGCCCTATTTGCCTTGTTCCTCGCTGGGTGGATCGGAAGAAAAAAATTCCGCGTCCGTCTCTCTCGCTAGCCAGGAACGAAATTGGAATCTCAAACGAGCCCTTGCCTCGCCGTTTGCCTTGAATTTTTCTCTCATAAATATTTAGCGCGGCACGTGGCCGTCCCTGCATTTTTTTTCTATTTTTTTTTTTTATATCTTCGCCCGTTTATCCCTCCAACTATCGAGGCGGTAAAATAAAAATAAAAAAATAAAAGACGAGGCGAGGGAAAAAATGAAAAAAGGGTGCAGCGATTTTGGTATTTTCGAAAAGCTGGAAAGAGCGCGATGGGAGTTGGTTCTTTGTGAAGATAATAAACATGAACCCTCCCTCCCTCACACCTTTTTTCTCTCCTCTTTCTCTGTATATATATATTCAATGAACAGTTTTCCCGTCGTTTTGGCAATCGCGGGAATTTAAAAGCTCCCTCTTTCTCTCTCTGTATCCGTTATATACGTGTACTATACTAGAGTGTGTCACGAACAGACCCTGGAATATAAACTACTGTAAAGAGGGTGAGGAAGAGAGAGAGAGAGAGAGAGAGAGAGAGAGAGAGAGAGAGAGAGAGAGAGAGAGAGGGAGAAGGGACGGCGTGGAGAACGAGCGGGAGAGTGTATTCGCCGCCCTCCCGAGGTCGATCGATGCCCAGAAAAATTAGCAGCAAATGACCTGGCTGTGAAAAGTCATCGCTCAGATTCGATCTTCCTTTTTTCCCCCTCCACGGTTTACCACCTCTCTCTTCGCCATGTTTATTCTGAGGGTCATTATTATTATTGCATGATTTATTATTAACCAAAATTCGTGGACATCTGCGAAAATTAAAAATTCGATTTCTCACGGACGTCAGGACTGTTTGTTTGGATTTGCCAAGTCGTTCGAACGGTAAGAATTCAATTATCCATTTGAACGAGGGTCAAGATGGTTAGGTCTTGTTTGAGTTTCGAGAGAGACAGTATTGTTAATTTTCTAACATACGCGTCGTATATTTGGCCCTCACGGCAATTTCGCATGTCTCCGCCCCGTGAGCTCTTCGTAATCCCGTCAGGACACTAATGGTTATCCTCCTATTCCACTCTGGTACCCACACATACACAGGCACACACACACAGGTCATTAGCTGCGATACAGGGAAGGCGACGAGCCGTGCGAAATCTCGTGGACCACGTTGGAGTTTCATTAGAGAACGAAGCTCAACACAGCAAGTACATAATTTATATAGGTGTGCCGCGAGAGCAACCGAAGCGGAGGAACGACGGAGGAAGCCCATGGCTTCTCGTTCCGGTGGATTCAAAGTGCCAAGACATAACCTCCGCTTCTGCTTCCGTCTCCTCCTCCGGCGAAATCCGTGGAATATTCGCGGCTAGGGCTTTTGGCTTCGCTCGAACGTTTTCCCATTCCAATTTACCAACACGGTGACAATCTTCGACCCACTATATACATATAGATATATGGAAGATAATTTCGAAGACATTGGACTTCGAGGATCGTCTTCGAAACAGCCGGAAGGGCTGATAGCCAATATTACGCAGATATAATAGGATCAAAATATAATTTCTCCATATATATATATATGTCACAATCCAAAACGTGACTACCATTCTTAACGAGAACAAACGAGATTCCACCCCCTTGCTCCAGTGACCCAGTCACGACGTTCTACGCATACAAACGTTCCAAGGCAAGACCTCCTTTGCGACTTGTTTCTTTAGTCGTCTTTCTTTGAATTCTATTTAGTCTTTCAATTTTATCGTTTGCTCTCAAACCGCCGAAAAGAAAAAATTATGTTAAATTTCTCATCAAAATGCAATAACATATTTTTCAATGCACCAATCGAGGCGGTATTTTTCTAACGGAAACTAGCGAGCTGGACAAAAATAAAATCTGCTAGCTGTATCAAGACATGTATAAAAAATGTAGCTTGGCATAAAAAAACTTCAATTGGTTAAATAAATTAAATAAAGTACATAAACTTTATTAAATAAATAAAAAGAACTAAGGTTTCCTCCGTGGGTTGTCGACGCACCGCGTAGGGAAAACTTACTCCCGCGGTATAACGTTGCGCCTAAAATCATTCCACTTTCGACGGAAACGTATTCCAAGTGTCGTCGATAGTTTCGGAAACATTTAAGTGCGTTCAGTTCAAACGGGACTCCCTGTAAATATATATACATATTTATTCGAGAATTATTAGACGAAATTGTCCAAAAAATATATATCGAGGAAATACAGGGTTTCAGCGGAATGGGAAAAGGCAAAGTCGCAGGGGTTGGAACGAGAAATACGAGCGGGATCTTGTGTGCGCTCTCGGTAAAAATTCCCGAGTCGAGCAGCGGTAGGAGCACGTCCGTGTATAAAAGTCTCCGAGGGCATAAAATTCATCGTGAATCCACCGCGAGTTGTAGATTCTTGTTTAAAGCGGAAAATCTTGGCATGTAACACGCCCGGGACGTGCGGTGTACTATAAAAGCGAAGCAACGAGAGCGAATGGAAGAATCCGCCACAGCGCCGCTTCGCACACACGTTTGCATCGTAAACATAAGTTTTTCCCAGGAATATCAGGATCACGAAGACGCTTATGTACAAGGGCACGCTTGTATATCGTATTAATGTCGAATAGTCGAGCCCCCGAAAAATATTTGACGAATAAAACAAAGCCAAGAAAACGAGAGGCTGCACCATCTTAGCTGTTTCATTTTTCTTCGTGCCTTTTTCATGTTACGTATTTTAATTTAAATGACATTTGTTCATGAGAGCAGAATTGGCGACAATAATTATTTATAAACAAAAAAGAACACATTAAATGATAAATAAAATGTAATAAATTAAAATGAAATAGATAAATTATAATAAAATAAATTGTAATCGAATTTAGAATTTTTTTTTTTTTTTAAATGTTCGATCAACTTTTTCAGAGACAGCATAGACTTCGCAGATCGTCAACTCGACATATCCGAGGAGCTGGACTCACCGAACATGCGAGCCGAGGCGTATCTCAATTTGGCACGGGCACACGAGAGACTCGGCGCCCTCGATCGTGCTTTGGCCTACGCGAGACACAGGTTAATAATTTCTTCCCTTTTTCTCGCGTTTGGGCTTGTTTGGATTAAGCGGAAGCTTCTCGAAAATTATTTTTTAATTGAAGTAGGCAAAAAAAAAAAGGGTCGGCGATATTGATGATCGGGAAGTATCTCTTTTGGGCAGCCTCAGCGTTTGAAGCCAATGAGGGTATTTGTTTTTGTTTTCTAGTCTGTACAACGAGTGCGATCAGTGCGCGACGGCTGGTCTCGTTCATTTGACGGTTGGCAGGGTCCACCTGGAGCTCGCGGGTTTTTGCAAAGCGCTGGAAGCTTTTCAGAGAGCCCACAAGATAGCCCACTCCATTCAGGACCCGTCGTTGGAATTGCAGGTAAAGAAGCTGTGTCCCAATGGATGGTGAGATTTATCTCACGGTCGATGAGCCCGAGTCCCCTTGTCCCATATCCTGTATGCTCGATAATGTGTCAATTTGGAAAAGTTTTTGCGATCGCGCATGTACCTCGGGGCGAAGTGATCGGAAGAGTAGCCGCGGAATTCCAAACATTGACGAAGCTCGGTACAGGAGCCGGAGAGCCGAGGACTTTCGGCATAGTTGAGGCCTTTGTGACTTTGCACAGTACTCGAAGCGATCCGGTGTGTGTTGACACAGGTATACGTAGGCTTGTCCGAGTTATTCTGCAGGCTGCAGGACGCGGACAAGAGCGCGAGATACGCGGCACGGGCGTACGATCTTTCCCGAAGTTTGCAACTCGGTGACTTGAACTCGCGGCATCATCGAGCAGCCCTTCTGCAGATGGCAACGGCCCTAAGGAAGAAAGGAGAACTCGGCGACGCTCATGACTACTGCTCGGTAAAAGCCCTCTACTTTCGGTCTCTTTCGTCAGCACCTTCGACCAACCGATGGCGTTTGTTGCTCTTTCAGGAAGCGACTCGACTGTCCCTCGTGTCCGGCGACCAGGCCAGCTACGCGCGGAGCATAAGGATTCTGGGTGACATTTACAGGAAGAAGTCCGATATAAACGTAGGTGACGTTTCTGTTAATCCGCTCAACAACAAAGCGGGACTGAGCGAGCCTCGATCCCGATCATCCCCATCAGGCGCTTCGCGTCCAACCTTCGTCTCTGTTCTAAAAGCCCGAGGCTCGAAACTTCCGATTGATTGCAGAACGCGTTTCGCCAGTACGAGAGCGCAATGGGCTCAGCCGCTGCCACGGATGATCGCCTTTGCCAAATGGAAGCAATGGACGGAGCTGCCAGATGCCTGGAGGCGTTCAGGCTACAGCACAAGATATGCAATTGCCGGCCACTAGAATTCAATACAAGGCTGCTCGAAGTCGCCAACTCGATGGGGGCCAAGGTCAGCCGACGGGTTATCATTCTTCCGATGAAACTTGTAAATTTGTTCCAAGCACGATAATGAATTTTTATTAATCCGGGCGACTGGCCCTTTCGTTCCGTCAGCTCTTGATGAGGACGGTGAGGTGCAGACTCTCGCGAATCTACGCTTCGTTGGGCGACGAGGAGCAGAAGTCGCATCACGAGAGGCTCGCAGCCGTGATGGAGGAAGACTTGGAGCTCAGGTGTGGCAGTTGCAACGAGCCTTTCGGCCTCGAAGCCGATTCCCTCGAGGCTTTGCCTTGCTCACATATTTTACACGCCAGGTGAAAAAATATCAAAATCCCGCCCACACGTAATAAAACTACCGAGAATATCCTCACCGCCAACTCGAACACTTTCTTCGTCTTTCACTTTCAACAGATGCGCCTACGACATCCTGAAGAGGCGCGACAAGAAGAAGAAACGACTGTGCCCGGATTGCCACAAGTCGGTGAGCTCGAGACTCTATCTTCACTGCGACAATCCTCACGACCTCAATACCCTAAACCGAAGTTCCTTGAGTCTGGCCTCGCTAATGGCGAGCAGTCTACCGGCACTCGACGATTGTCACGCCACAAGCAGTGTCTGAATTCGCGCCAAACTTACACACACACGCAAACACTTAACCCGGATAACAAGCTCGTGTACTTGCCACTGTTTACTTGGCTTTGGATAAATCGTCGAAACGATAAGAGGCGAGGGGATGCACGAGGACGTGGAACGATTTAGGGCTGAGTAACGAGCAAGACGGGTAACACGTAGTTTTACGTTAATAATAAATATAATAATAATAAAAGTAATTGAAGGAATTACCGAGATAACGATAAAAAACAATTGAGCTAAACAGTCGCCGCATTTAATCGCGTATTCGACACGAGATCGGAAACCGGATAGTGTTCAAAGATAATTCAAAGCACGATAATCCATTCAAACGAGGTAAAAAGAAAACGACGATAAATTGCCAAGACAGGATATTATGCGAGCGACGAAGGAGAGCGAGGGGCAAGGGGCGGGTGTTGGAGCAAGGAGCCAATACGAGTAGGGCGAAACTTTAGATACTGTTGAATATACATGAAATAATTGTTAACGAATCATAGATTATTGTATAGCGAAAAAAAAAGGGCAGCATGCGTGGTTTTCTTTACATTTATCTTCCGGTTGCACGAGGACGAAATACGATAATTCTAGCTCACTGTCAAATCGGTGTCGAACTTAACGAAGAAAAAGAAGCAACAACAACAAACAAAAATAATTATTTTTGCACTCCTTCGAAGCGCGGCCAAAATTGAGGCTGTGTTTCATTGGAATAACACGATGTACGCGTATGAAAAAATTGATAAATGGTAGATTTGTCATTGCACTCTCTCTCTCTCTCTCTCTTTCTCTTTTTGTCTCGTACCGGAACAAAAAAAATTGTAGAAAACGTGGATTTCGATAATTTTTTTTTCTTCTCCGGCTTTCAATAGTGTGTTTAGTCAAAATTCGCAATAATCAGGTTTCCGTTACGTTCATCTCGTTCAGCGTGAAAATACGAAAAGCGATACATCGAAATTGTGCTCGGCGGAGACTTTGATACGTATATTTTTTTTTTTTTTCATTCGGTTCATTAGTTGCCGTTGTATTTTATTTTCGATGTACCTTTTCCCTCGAAAATTCGTTGAGCCCAAAATTAGAAGCTCGATATATGAATATTTCTGAAGGTGCTACATAGCAATAACTACCTACGAAAAAAGAAGAAACCGAGGGCAACAAAAAGTGTGCGACGCGTATCCCTCTCGCAATTCACGCGCGGGCAATGCAAAAAAAAGAAAATGCCACAGTATATTTCACAGGAGTAGAACAAAAATGGTGGAGCACCAGCCAAATGGAATGTGCCAATGATCGATCGCGACGAAAAAAACACGTATGTTCTCAATGACCCGATATGCCGGGTGCCTCGTTTTTCCTTCAGTCTTCGAAACTGTTCACGATACGAAAAAATGTTTCAGGCAAAAGTTTGCGGGCGGCGCGTCTCGTGGTGTCGCGAAGTTTTTTTTTTCTGTACTTACGGGTAGAGGACGTATGAAGGTCAGCATTGTTTCTTCTTTTTATAGCGAGATCATACGCTTTTTTTAATTCCCCATAAAAAATGCACGAGTTCATGGGGAAGAAGAAAAACAAAGTTGGGTTTCGTACGTTTTCCGAGTGTGAACGCGAAGAGAAAAAAAATTGCACAAGAAAGCCTTGGAAATTCAACTTTCTTCCGGAACGTAATTTAGTGTCGTCAAAAGTTTATCGTGAAATGGAACACCCTGTGTGTACCAATTAATATGTGCCAAAACTCGACGATGGGATGGCAGAAAAAACCTATATTTCACATCATATTGGTTGCAACTAAGAAAAAAAAAAAAAGCTACATCTCACATCCCGTAACGCAAACCCGCGAAGATTCGAATATAAACTCGAGAACAATTCCTCGATGTAATGGAAGATGAAAGCAAAGCAGACAAAGAAGAAGACGCACGCACACACAGCGGGAAAGACACACGTTGTGAATTATTCACTGCCGGGGACGCGATATTATATCACTTCGATCAATTCGACAATCCCGATTTATTATAAAATTACATGAAAAAACGAAGAGAAATAAAAAAGTAAAAAAAAAAAACCTGAAACGTCTGTGTTCGTTGAGATCGAGCACACTTTTCGAAGCGGATTTGCCGACTTATCACGAGTTAACCCTCATAACTCGGTACTTCCGATATAAAATGCAAATATCGACATTTAAATAATCGGTATCCCTTAAAAGAGATGGCGTTTTTTTTTTCACGTATACGTCTTTAACAAAAGTTCAAGTTCGAAAATTTCGAACTATTTACTATACGTATCCGCAAAAAAAAAAAAGAAACAAAAGAAATATCGGCATTTAAAAAAATCGGGATCGCTTGATCGGAGCACTGATTTTTATTAAAAACGATATTTCTTTTTTCTTGACGTGTACGCCTCTGACCAAAGCTCAACTCCGGAGTTTCTAACATATTCACTAAGTTATTTTCGAGAAATTTTTTTTTTTTCAATCGATGCATCTTTGCAAAGTATCTTACAAAGGATCAATTCGATAATCCATTTTTTTTCTTTTTTACGTTGATCTGCCTCAAAAGCTGCCGAGTGATCGACAATTTCGGGACACACTATATATATATATATATATATATATATATATATATATATATATATAAACATCTGAAAAAAAAAACTAAAAAAATCCGCGATCTTTCACGTTAATCGGTAAAGACGGCTCGATCCTCGCTGAAATATTCGAAGTCCAAATCGACCGCGTGGGCGTAATTATCAATTGCACGCGACGCGAAACTGTTTTTCCGAAATAATAATGAATAAAAAGAAAAAGAAAAAAAAGATTCAAAGAAACGAAAACTGTGTCTTTGGTGAAACGACACGTACGCACAATCAGCATAAACGAGGAAATATAAAGAATGTAAAGAGAAATACTTTTTAGAGAACACAAGGGGGGCACGCACACGTAGAAAAAAATATATATTCGCGACTTGTACGAGACTCGGGCGCACACACCAACACACCGCAAGAAGAGGATGAAAAAGGATACGATTCGGTAATAAATAAATAAATAACGACTATAGTACCTACTGTGAAGGAGATCAATTAAATGTTACGAGGGTTCGACGAAACGGTAAAAAAAAAAAGAACAAACCATACATATATGCTGAGCGTTTCCGAGAATCACGATATTTCATCGCGTTTGTTATAAGACAAAATAAACACACACACATATATATAAATATATATATACACACACAAGCAGCGAGTACCTCAGTTTTAAATTAATGTTATGAAAATAAAAGTATGGATACTGTTTTACCAGAAAATAAAAAAAATGAACTCACCGATTCGGCAATTTCTCGGTCCATCTCGAAACGCTCAAAATGGCGGCTATTCAGCCTTTGTAAAAAAAAAAACCGTCACGGAGTCACACGATGGCAGCTGCGGTGGAGAGAAGAAATTGGCGGCAATTATTTGGCGCTTTGTTGTGCCGTGACTTTAGCCGTGTTGTTTTTTTGTTGGGCGTATGGCGTGGTTGCGATCAATCAAGGAGAATGAAGGTTAGCTGAAGATTCGACGAGTACGTTTCGTTTGTGATCCCTTTTTTTCACCAAGAATCGCATTCTTTGGCGGAAGACTCGAAGAAAAGACGCTTTCACGAATCGGCAATGAACGGCGCGAATTCGCGGAGGCGCTGCCACCGCGCTGCTCGCTGACCACGGGGGCCGGTGACATCCAACGTCGCGCGCGCGACGCGCCAATCGAAAATCTCGACCCAACTGTGTGAACTTGGCAACGCGACTTTCCGAACGTTTTTTTTTTATTTCTATTATTTTTTTTATTTATACGTTTATCTGTCGTTCGTGTTAAATTGGTGGATCGATTGAAACGTTTTTTTATATCGCATTGAAAAAAAGGATTAAAAAAACGAGAGTGCGAAGATAAAAATGAAAATATAACCACGTTGAAAAATGGGTGGAAGTAATTGAATAAGAATTGATGGAATAGGAAAAAACAAATTTAAATGTTTGTTGAATTATAGCGTTGTTTCCGTAAAACAAAACGATCAAATTCGTATTCAGAAAATTCTTCACGGACGTATAGCCGGAGGGAGTTAACCCCGAAAATTTCCCTTAAATATTTTTCAACCTTACTGTAATTAAATATGGCCGTTCACAAATACTAATATTACAGATCACTAGTATTTTATAAATATTACTCTAATAAAATATCATTACTTCAAAAAATTACTTCATTAGAAGTACAAAAGTGAGGATAAAAAAAAAACGTCAACACAAGAAAAGGCGCGATTCGTATTGCTCGACAACTATGGCTCGATCCTCGTTAAAATATTCACGAAAAATTGCCGACGCGAGTGAGCGCAATTATTCATTACACGCGACACGGAACTGCGGTTCGGAAATAATGTTTTTTAATGGTCTCTTACGAAAAAAAAAACTATTTCCATGCCATTGAGGCGCAAAGTGAAAAAATATCCGCGTCTCGTGCGTATCTCGCCGACAGAGGTACATACGCCGGCACGAAGAAGACGAAAAAGCGAGAACGCAAAAAAAACAAACGACTGTGGTAGTCACCGTGAAGATCGAATCAGTGATAAAAGGGCACGGCGGACCAGTAGAAGAAAAAAAAACACACATATATGCTACACTTTGTTTTCGGCGGAGATCGCGACTCGCGTTTGTTACAAGACCACGTGTACGCGATTATATATGTACACGATCAGCGAGTACCTTGTATTCGAATTAATTTGTTGGAACTTCAAGTACCGACAGCATATTACCAAAAAGTAGAGAACGAAAAAACTCACCGTATCGTTGCATCTCTTCTCTCCGTCCTTCTGACAAAATGGCGGCAGTCTAGGTCGCAGAGAAAAAAATTAGCGGTAAATGTCGGGCCTCTGTCTTCTTGCTCCTCGTAGTTGCCTCTGTAGCTTTTGCCGCACGTATCGCGCGCCTCCGACGACTCTGTGAGAATAAACGCTCTCCGACCGTTTCACGATGCGTTATCGGTTGTGAATTTTTATCGAGACGCGTCGTACTTATCAGACGGACACGGAAGAAAGAACCGTTATGCAAATCGGCACGAACGGGGCGCAGTTTCACGAGAGACTCGTACACCGTGGACAGTGGCGCCATGACCTCTTTACGCGAAACTACCGCGCCAGCCGGCTTCCGGTTCTGCGCGACGTTATGAAGGTTTTTTTTTTTTTTCAAATTCGATCTTTTATAAATTGTTCCTATTGTGTTGTTAGATCAATTGAAACTTCTTTTAGATCGCGGTGAAAAATGGAAATAATAAATGATCGCGTTAAAAGACGGAGATATGAGACAACGGAAAAAAATTAATTGACAGCAATGGAATTGAAAATATTTTGATGAAAAAGTGTTTTGGAGTCAATTGGATTGTCGACGTGACAAGATTTTTTTTTTTTTAACTGCTGCTACTGACAAACATTATTATTTGAAAACATTACTAATATTGTAAAATATAGCAATTTTTGAAATATCATTATTATTAAAAAATATGACAAATATTGGAAAATATGACTATTTTCAAATGTCACGATTATTAAAAAGTATTGGTAATATTGTGAAATATGACTATTTTCGAATGCCAATATTATTAAAAAATATTAATATGGTGAAGTGACTATTTTTCAAAGGTGACTATTTTGCAGTCATTAGCCGTCCCGCGACCGATTCCGAATCGTCATAATGGGTCTGTTCGTTTTAGCTACACTTTTCTACACTTCTTACATCTTCTGTGGCCTTTCTATTACTGTATCTGGTAAAAGTATAGCTAAAACGAACAGACCCAATCTACCGCGGCTCGCCAGTTTCCTAGTGGCAAAACTTCTAGTGTCTTATAGCGCGCCGAGTTTGGCAGCCCCACATCCGTTCCGTTTGGCAACAGTGTACGTGTGTGTGTCGATCCGCCATTTGTGATATCCGCCATGACAGCTGATGTCTTTTCCAGCGCTTGACGTTTATTCGGAACATGACATTTTGCAGATTTAATTTTAACAAATGGCAGACTCTTTTTTCGGATTCGATACATCGGCAACAGTGAGTAAAATTTCGCTTGTAATTGGAGTGCTTGAAGACTATTCGTTCGTGGAGTTGCTAATTTTCCCTCATTATTCACGGATTACACGCGCAAGAGACCGACTGTTCTCAGGCTCGTATCGCGTTTTTTTTTCCTCCGTCGCTCTTTCGCAGCGCGTCGTCGCGAAAGCGAGTACGGAAATATTATTTCCATCACCGAGGACGATAAAAAAAAAACATCGCCAAAAATGGAAATGTAAAGAAACGAGCGTCGGCTTGCTCGCGTGTCGAGCAGAGGACGAAAGATGAAAGCAAAATGTCACAGATTCGCGGGAGACAATGTTCAACCATAACCCGTGTCCTGTCGATGACCCGCGCCAACATAACCTCAATCGTCGAATTCCTTCCCGAGGCCGAACACTACCGAGGCTTTTCTTTCCCCCACAGGGCCAAGGTTTGGACGACGGAATAGATTGTCCGATAGAGGAGGAAGAGATAGCGGAGGAAGAGGAGGAATACGACGCGCTAAACGACGAGACTTTCGGCTCAGAGGCGACAGCCGGCGACTGGGAGCGCGACCACGAAAAACTCGCTCGGATCACGGAATCGGGAAGACTCCAACAGCACGCGACCAGCGACAAGGTACGCTAATTCTTCGCTCGATCGGCGCTGCGGCGTTATACATCCTGCATTTTTTTTCAGAATGGATTGGACATCGACATCGAGGACAATCTCTCGCACTTGGTGCTGGACGAGAAGGATGGCATTGTCCCTAGGCCCGGGGTCTGGGACGGTCCGCCGAATCCGCCTGTCAGGCGTCCCTCGCAGACCCTCGGGACACTCAAGAACGTCTGCACGGTGGAGGAACTGGAGCGCGGCTTGATAATAAATCGCCCGCCTCCCGGGCTGAGCAAGCCGGTGTTGATGCAACAGCAGCAACACCCAGGCGGTCAATATTTATTCGACTCGTTGTCACTGGGCGAGCAGCAATTGAATCTACCGCCTAATTTGCTCAACGGTCTCGCCGCGCCGCGTTTTCCGCCTGGGCTTGGTCTCCAGGCGCCGCATCCAGTCGGACCACCGCCAAATTTGCGACTTCCCCATCCGCAGTTCATGCAGAATCCTCGGGGATTGCCCAGTGAGATTTTTCATATATTTGTCTTTCGTTGAACCAAAGCGAAGACAGCGCAAAAGAATTTTCGGCCAGGAACTTTTGGAATCTTTGTCATTGATGTTTTTTTCCCATTGACAGATCAAACCGGAAATGTCCTGAGATATCCGTTGCCTCCGCATTTAATGATACCCCACGGGAATCAACGACAGCAGCACGGAACTTTCTTTCCGGTGAGTTTAAACAGGAGCGCGTTTTTTTGTTTTTAATTTAATACAGCTCGCGCGTCATCACCTGCGTCATAAAATTCCTAGTTCCTAGCCGTTTGGCGCTTCGGTGCAAGCGGAAAAAAAAATGAGATCTCGACTTTGCAGCCACCGCCGCATCCGAGTCTGGGCCCGCCGCAATTCTTACGTCCCGCCGAGCATCCGATGCTCTCGCAATTTTCCAACAACCACCCCCTGTATTCGCACCACCCCCATCATCAGCATCAACAACAGCAGCAGCAGCAACAGCAGCAGCAGCAGCACGCGTCGAACCAGCGAAAGCAGGGCAGGCCTTATCAGCAAAACGATCAGCCGGGACCGAATCAGCCGTTCTTCAAGGACAACCAATATCCGTACCAAAATCGGAACAACCAGAGGTATCATCAGCAGCAGCAACAGCAGCATCATCACCATCATTCACAGGGAATGAACGGCGTGGCGGACTCGGCTGGCGACTACGACGAGTACGCGGGACTGATGACTTCGCGAGAGAAGCAGTGGCTGACGAATTTGCAACTCCTTCAGCACAACACGAATCAGCCGTACGTGGACGATTATTATTACACGGTTTTCTGCCAGAGGCAGAACAAGAAGAACGAGTCACAGCAGAGAGAGAAGAAACAGCAGCAACAGCAGCAGCAGCAGCAACACCACCACCATCAGAACAACAATAACGGCTATCATCGGGACACGAAGGAACGTGATCAGTCGCAATACGTTTTCACGACCAAGGTCACCTACACACCGACCCAGTTCGAGAATTCACTTGGTAAATTGCAGTGCGGTAGTGTGACAGCGCCGCGAAAAATAATCGACATGGACGTCGTGCCGAACAGCGATCCACAGGCGAATCCACCGCCCCAGGCCAAGGAGACAAAGAAGACGAGACAACGCCTCCTCGAGATCGAGAGGGTACGTTAGCGAACGATGATAATCCTCGAGCGGGCTCATCTTCTTTTTTATTATCCTCCTTTTCAGCTATACACGATCCAATTGAAACTCGAGGACGCCAATAATCCTTTGGCAATATTGGCGGAGCAACAACAGCAGACTGAGGAGACCGAAGTAAAGCCGGTTAAAAAAACTCCCCGAGAATTGATGAACGCGTTGCTCGTGTCGATTTTGCAGCTCTTGGAGGAGGATAAATTAGCCAGTATACTCAGTATCCGCAAAGGAAAGGTTCGACTCTTTGCCAATGTCTTTATCCAGCCACTTCCTTCCGATCCAGCATATTCGATCGTTCCTACTCAGACGGCACGTTTGTCAGAATGACAGATAATTCTTTTTATGTGCCCCTAGGGCTTTTTTCAACTTTAGGCATTACTCATTGACAAAGTCTTGAAGGTTTTTTTTTCTCCGTGGTCGGTAAAACTTTACGAGTTTGCGTATTTTCCAAGTGGCGCTTTTTTTTCTAGGTTTTTTTGAATTACCAATTTCTCGGTTATTAAAATTTCGAGTATTTTTCATTTAGCCCAGTTTGAGGTTTTTCCACTGAATTTTTTAAATACCAAAATTGTTTCCAGCTCCCAATAATCTAATTATCTACTATAAATGACCAAATTTTTTTTCTAATTCTCAACAATCTAATTATCTCATCTAAATGGCCAAAGTTGTTTTCTAATCCTCAATAATCTAATTATCTAATCGAAATTACCAATATTGATTTCTAATCCCCAAATTATTTAATGATCAGTATTGTGCTTGTCCGTGATCAGGGATTTTCTTTCCATTGGCTAAAATTCCTCCTGTTTCCAATTCCCGAATTGAACAATTGAAAATATTGAAAAATTGACGAAAATTTCTTTTCTCCGCCTCTTTTTCAGACTTTATTACTACGATTTTTACCATATCTAAGCGTGACGGAATATTCGAAGCAACTTGAGGAATTGTGGGTCGGTTTGATTCGTAATTTGGCGATAATAGGACGCCGGGATCCGAATCTTCTGACCCGCTTTTATCCCGAGTTTCGAAACTGGCTCGCGACGGTGCGCGACGCGTCCGTGCTCCTTCGCATAGCGAGGAGCTTCACGGAGACACCGACACACAACACCAAAAACAATAGCCTTACATTCGCCGTCTCCAACAAGGTTCGTTCGTATTTCCTACTTTTGCAACTACCGTAAATTCAAAAAAACAAAATGCCCAGAAAAAAAATACTTTCGTCATTCGAATGATGAAAAAAAAATAAATAAATTGCAGTTCGGTGTCTCGGTGATTGCCACGATGCTGGAGCAAGCCGAGAGCGTGTCGGGGTTCGTGGCGAAGCAACGTGGAGCCGAGTGGTCGGGTTTCATATTGAGCATGGCGGAGGCGATTGGCTCGGGGCCGCCGAGCGTCGCGCCTTGTAATCCGATCGCGGCTAACACGCTCAACGAGCATCTCAATCGAATCGGCAATCTCGGTACCGAGAGGTACGCGCCGTTGGAGTTGTTGTTAACCGACGCGAATCCTTCTCGATAGACTGCTAAGTAACGTAATTTTCACTTCTTTCATTCTTTTTCCTTTTTTTTTTTTGTCGCCGAGTTGTATTTCTTTTTTCTTCTCATTTGCGAACAAACGCGCGCGAGAGAGAATAGAAAGCATAGAAAGAGAGGGAGAATCATTATGCTACAGATGTTTTGCAGAGCCGATAAAAAGCGAGAAAAAGAACGATGACGAAGACGATGAACAAACCGTAACGAGCTGCTGCACACGTTCGATTTCTTGTTACTTTTTTTTTGCCCCGTCGGATTCGCGAATCGCAAAAAAAAAATCCTACTGTGCGTATACAATACGTTATTTTTCTTACATTTTTTTTTTCATTCGCCAACCATTGTAAATATGAATTTACGAATTCGTATCTGTAAATAAAAGTTGTCTTTTCTTTGTTCACCTTCCTTCTCTTTTTTCGTCGTATATATTTTCTTTTTTTAAATAATTCTTTGAATTCCTCGTACATAGACGAAACTCGCGCATCTTCCACGTTGTTAAAAAACGACCCTGTCGCGAAAAATCTTCACGCAAATCGCTCAAACGAAAAAATAACGAAGGAAGGCTAAAGACAGAGAGAGAGAGAGGGACACGAAGAGTGACACTATTTGTAACGAAGGGCAAGGAGAACGTGGCAAAAAATTCATAAGTTAAATTACGAGAGAATTGTGCAGCAGTGATTGATAAATTTGTTATCGTGATAAGAAATAACGTGCCTGATGTGTAACGATCCTTGAAAGACGGGAGGATGGCCCTCCTCGTCTTTTCACGAATGATGTCGCGAGAATTCGCGACTCGAATTTATTAATTATTATTATGTTATCATCAATATTATTATTATTTTCTTACGCATTTATACCGTGATACTCCGCGATGGAGCTATCGGGTTTATCGCGCAATTTGTGCTTGCCTCCACCCCTCCCCCACCTCCTTCTTTTTTCCGCTCCCCTTCGCGTGTTCGAGTAGACACGGAAAGAAAAGATACATGCACCGCCGAGGCCCGTTTAGGTTACGCTATATTCTTCTTTAAAAAAGTGACCGGGCAAGTGCGAGAGAGAGAGAGAGAGAGAGAGAGAGAGAGAAGAAGCAACGAAAATGACGAGATCATTCGTGAAAAAAAAACGAAGCAAGATAAAAAAAAACGCAATGGAACGAACGTTCGTGTAATTGGGACGGATATTATTTTTTTTTAACCCCTATCAAGCTTATCATCTTTTCCGCATATATGAGCCTCGACCAAGCCTATTCATTAATATGTTCAAGAATGGGCATCAAGGACAACCCGTCGTTCATAATTATTCGCGACCTATAACAGTGTATTGTTAAAAAGAAAAAAAAGGAAGAGAAAACAAGCAGAAAAAAATTACACTTACCGAAATGAGACAACTTTTTCACTGCGATTGTTATTCGCGAAATTTTCGGGAATTTAATACGGTAATTTCCGGACTGAGCGCTCGTCGATGACGCGGTGCTGGATCTGTAAAAGAAAGAAAAAAAAACAATCAATTGATTCGCCGCAGAGAGAAGGGGACGAATTTTCATTTATTTTTTTTTGCCTTTGTGCTTTGTATCGAGTATTTGATGCGAAAAGGACGGAGGGTTCGGATGTTTCGAAAAAAAAGCAATTTCTTGCGCCTTAGAATATCGGGTGGAAAAAAAACGTTTTTTGCAATCTCGTGGGCGTAATATCTACAAAAATTGCGACTGTTTGAAAAATTATTTTTTTTTTTAAAGTAAATCAAATGGAAAAATATAATTGCGAGCTCAAACTCGGCATGATTTTTTTTTCACCTGATATTTCGAAGGAGCAAGAGATGAATTTTTATGTCTGAGCATCTTGACCCCTCGCTTTTATAGTTGTACTTTGAAATGAAATTGGAGAAAAAAAACAGACGTAACGTCGAAGCAGATTGGAACGAAAGGACGTCGTTTGCACGAATCAGGAGACAAACGAGGAAGAAGAAATTGAATTAAAATGTATTAAATTAGACATATATACATATATATTTTTATAGAGTTTATTGCGTTTAATTGTGTTTGAATATAGCGATTATTGGGTTCCCGAGAATACTCGTTCGTTTTGTTTTATATTTCTTCATTTTTTTTTAACGATTCTATCTCTGTCGCAGGATATGCCGCTCTTGCGTTGTGACAAGGGAGAGAGAGAGAGAGAGAGAGAGCGTATGTATGCGTGAGAGAGAAAGAGAGAGAGAGAGTACTCGGAGAAACACAAACATGGGAAGGACGATTGTAAATTTACGATGCTGCCGGAACAAAAATATATATATAGTTATAGTTGTGTATGTACAAAATTGACCTAATTTGAAATCAAAGTCATAAATAAATGTTTTGCATCCTATGGAGTCCGTATATGGGGGTGTTGATCACTGTGGGAATTTTGCATCGTTGGAACGCGACGGAAGTTCTTTTTTGTATTGTCATTTTCTCGTCTCATCGTGCTAACTTGTTTTTTGCCAATTTATATTGTAGGCTTCTAAATAAGTAATTTACAAAAAATCGAGGAATTTTTTGAAGCAAACCTGCCGAAAGAAACTATAGCAATTGTGAAGTAATCAATTTTCATTGCGTTTCAACGATGCAAACTTTAATCTCATAGTTGAACTTGGTCCTGAAGCGTCAAATGGTCAGGTAAATTAATTAAGACGCAGTAAATATTTAATCAAGAACATAAGAACTTCTTGAACTAAGAAGTAATCAAACCAATTGAGAAATTAATTTAAGCATCGCATAAAAAGAAAGTTGCACTCTTAAGAATGTCGTTCGGATCTTAATTTGATGAGCAATTTTCTTTTGTTCCTTTTCGAATTGTCAGAATCGTTCGCGGGACTCTTGGGCCAATTGATCGCGCGCGCCATAGTCACGTAGATTTTTCGAATGCCGCGACGCGCCGGGCCCGTTCTCCGCTTGCAGCGCTGCGGTCGCGCCGCATCGTGTAGCACGGCTCAGTTCGTAACGGGCATTTTCGAGCGCCCGTGCCAAAAAGCGGATACTCTTGTGTTGTGCTTGTTGTCTTCCTCTTTTCTCGTGCTTCGCGCACCCGAACCGCGTGCGAAAATCATTCTTTTTTTTTTGCCGGCAAAGTGATACGCGCCGTAACCTTTCGGCAAATTTTCCCGTACAAAATTAAGTGAACAAAATCGTATTGTGCGAGAGCGAGGTGTAAAGTTTGCGAGAAATTTTCAATCGCGCTCTCGGCGTTTGTTCGCACTTGGCGCGCGCGTGTTTTTTTTTTGTTTCGCAAACGTTTTTATTTTCTTTTGTCAGTCAAACGTATCTTCGACCGCGTTGTGTATTCCGGATGTTCGCGACATCCGGCGCGCTTCCTACACGCGTTTATTTCGTACGATTCGACAAGCGTTTATTCGCTCGTTCCTTTGATACGCAAACTCGAAGTATGGCGAGCTGCTGCTTCGCACATTTTGGACACCTGTGAACCAGGCATTACTTCCTTTTACCGCTACAGGAGGTGAGCCCGACATATATATATATATATGACGTAAATACTAAAAACTCCGAAAGTTTCCGTTATTTCTGCAAATATCGAAACGCATCGAGCGCACTTCGAGCACCGATTGAAAAAAGAAACGTTAGACGTTTGTCTTTATCCTTTGGGCCCGTCACGCGTATCTTTTGTTTACACTGTTTCGATAAAAAAAAACCATGAATGGAAATGCGTTGAGTTTCAAAATTGCCATATATGAAACATGTGCGGAATTATTGCCGCAAACAAATGAATCCAGCGTTCGGATTTGTTTGGATTACGTCTAGTTGTTTATCAAATCCCCAAAGTCTAGCGTTTGGGTTATGTTTGGTCGGTTATGCCCAACGAAGATCTGTCGTTTGAGTTCGTTTGGCTTAGCACTAGTCGGTATAGTAAACAGAGCCAAGCGGTCACCCATCTCCGAATGAGGCCGGACCACCGTCCGCCGCTAATCCTTTTCTATTTGTGTTTACCCAACTACTGCAAGTGCCCAAGAACGCTAACGAAAAGAACCGTCGGAGGAAGAATTGTAGTTCCAATTGGAAGATGGAACGGCGACCCACCAGGCGCCGTTCGGCTCTAGGACCGATCCATCCTAGAGCTTCAACGCCGATCCATCAACAATGTCAGAGGTCTGACTATCCCAGAAAACGCCGCAGGGATGGCTGGGTGTCAAAGAGCTCTAAAGCCAGCCAGCTACTCGCAACAAGTGGACTTAAAGACAGGAGCATTTAATGTGATTTCTTCCGGAAAAGGCGCAGTGACTGTTCCTTTGGTCACATTCACATTTGTTTCGCAATTGGGTCAATATGGGGAGAGAAAAGTCATTCCGTAGCTAACGACAGGGATTAGTCGGTGTGTAGCGACTCTGAAAGTAGGTAGGGGCGAACGATAGTCCGAGGACGCACCGTGACATTCGTGCGTTAATTGTTCACAAATTTATAGCAAATTGTGAAATTACAGAGAACGATTTAGCAAGATTAGCAGGTTGTGTTCATTCGGCAAATTTTTGTGCGTCTAGTCAATTGTTATGACTCGATACTGACCCGGTCTCAATATTTTACAGACCCCAAAGCATAGAATTGAGGAATTCTTTTAGAGTGGAAAATTATGGTCACATTGAAACTTTTTCATTGAGATACAAATATTCGACCATTTTTGTAGCTGTGCGTAGTTTCATACAGATTCTATGACGTTCAAATACGCATCATTGGAATGTGACAATTTTTTAAAAATTTCTTTACTTTTATCATTATCCAAACCCTTTTTATTTTCAAATCGAGGTAAATTTCTAATACGTGTAGAAACGTTTCAGCAATTTTTGCAGGGTGAAATCGGTAAAAAAAAAACTCTGTAATTAAAAACAATGACTCGATGGACTTAGCTTGATAAGAAATTATGATGATAATTCGGGGTAACCCTTTGGTACTTGGACGAAAAATAGATCAAGATGAAATCTCCTCATGATTTTCTCATATTTCCAAAGCATCTGGAATAAATTCGGGGTCCATTTAAAATACATTTTTTCTGTTTTTTTTTCTTTCACAAAACGAAAAGCATTTTTAATTTCTTTTTCAATTTCTTGTATATAAAAGTTGGAGGGGACTTTTGGGGGAGGATCCGAGGTTGTTACGATTGCCCAGGAATTTTCATTCGAATCTCCGTTTATTTTTTATTCAGCCGCGCGCTTGCGTTTATCGACATTTAGCTTTCTCTCTCTCTCTCTGTCTCTCTCTCTTTTTTTATTTTTTCAGCTGGTCCACGAAAGCCAGATAAAGAGAGGAAAAAGTATTCTTTCAGACAAAAGTTTGTAAAGCTTTAAAAATCGGAAGAGCCCGTACGGTTTTCAGGCACTTGCAACTTTGAAATGATCGATCTCGTTCGAGTTTTTCGCGCGATCTCTTTTTTTTTTTCGTGTCAACGCACCGAGCACTCGATCATTTATGATTGACCTTATTGCATCCAAGGCACGACCTTGGTTTCAATTTCCGATTATGTCAGTGCGTCTCTCTCTCTCCGTGTACGCGTACACTTGCGTACCGAGACTGAGCCAAGGTCGCCCTCTTTCCTCAATGTCTCCACGAAGAGTGCGTCATTAGAGTGTGCTCTTTTACAAAACGCGTTGTGAAGGCGGACCCTTTAGACGAGAGGTGATGGCCTCGATTCGTTTTGAGCATGGGCAAACACACGTGGTAAGAGACTCATTCAATCCGGTCTGTGTCTCTCATTTATATCATTCCGTGTGGAGCCACTTGGAATATCCTTGTAATATTTCGTCCCGTACGTCATCCGTTCATTTGTCACAGTAGGACGCACCCAGCCCCCCTCCCCCCTTTCAAGTATACTCATTTAACTTCGAACTCAAGTATGCCAATAAAAATCCAAATTCCCTGAAAAACTCACACTTCTAGACCCAAGCAAACTCAAAGCTGGTAAACCCAAACGACCCAAAACTTGTAAATCGAAATAAACGTGTAAACCCAAATAAATGGCAACTGGTAAATAGCGAACTGCGCAAAAATGTTAAACAGTAGGCAAGTTTTGATATTAAACGTAATGGGATATTCGAACAAACCCAAACTCGTAGACCCATTTGTTTAAACCTATTTTTCAACATTAATTGCATTTTGATCAGTATTGGAACTATTTTTTTAAAATTTATTTCGTTGTTTCAGAAAAGGGGCATGTATGAGGGAAGAGACGGGGACAAAAATACCATACAAATGGCCAACAACAGGAGGGACAAAGGGTCGGCGGGCTTTGTAAGTACAGTAATCGAATAAATAAACGATTTTTATAAAACAGTTATCTCATATTCCTCTTATTGTTTTCATGTATAAAAAAAATCAATGCCGATCCGTGTACTCTCGTACCTCTTGGCCGGTCGATGGTCCGCTTCCTACTGTCAAAATACTATGCGCACGCACAGACTCGAGCGCCGTAGCTATCTACCCCCTCTCCTTAACCCGCGCGCGTCGCCCAAGGTCGCGCATAAACGACAAAAGCGTTCATTCGGAGCTCGACGTGAGCACGAGTGAAACGTTGCGAGTGACGCGCGTTAATTCCGGTGTCGGTTCGCTCCTAACACGCTATTCTCACTATATCACCGTCACAAAACAAAAGCTTTAGGGGCCAATACACGCTTCGTCTCAATGTTGTGATCATAATTTTTTACGCGGGTATTCAAAATAAAAAATATTACTCTCAAGTCGTAAATTCTTTTAAAAAAAATATCGATTACAATGAAACAAAAATCTTTATCATTCTCCTCGTAATCCGTCGAAAAAACAAAACAAAAAAGCTGAAAAAGAGCGAACGAGCGACCGAATCTCTACTGCACTCCGGTTATCTCTCATTTATTTTGCGGGTGTACCGGCGCGTTCTATCGCACTCTCTAATGAGATCGCTCTCTTTATCGCTTGCGATAAGATAAACCGCACCGAGCAGTATTGCTACTCAATACGTGTGTGTAAACACTTTTTAGAGACACAGAGAACTTTTTAGTGACATTTTTTTTTCCATTTCATATATATCTAACATTATAGATCTATTTCTCAAATGGGAATTTTTCGATGGGGAAGAGTAATACGTAAAAAGCTGCAAGGGTATACTTCGGAACTCGGATCACGAAAAGAAAATACTGAAAATAAAAAAAATTAAATAACGCGTGAAACCTTTGATAGGAAAATTTGTCATGGGATTCAGAGTACACGTCTACTGACATTAAATCCACAATATTTTTGCAATATATATTTTCGCTTGAATTGTATATGCAAAGGTTTCGTTTTACGATTCCTTCTTTCGACACGCGTGACAACGAGGGCTATACGTTGAGACACTGTGTTACCCTTGCATTAAGTGGATATATATATATATATATATATATATATATATATATCCTCGGCATGTACACAAAGGACCGAATGTTGTCAATGCACACGCACGCGACGACACGGGCTCGGGGCGCTCGCGGAAACAGGAACGAATGCGTTCAAGCCCGTGTATGCAGAGAGGAGAAGAAACTCGTGACTACCGTAGCAGCGACGACGAGGTGTGTAGGGAGTGTGCAGTGACACGGCGGCCACGGCACAGTCCGCACTAGTTGAAATGTACTCTCGGTCACATTGAAACGCGATCTCAATCTTATTTTTTTTCTTTGGTAATGTACACCCGGTGGCCAATGTTAGCCTGGATAGTGTACGCGCCGCTCGGGAACGAAAGCGTCGAAATTAAAGGTGCCTCGATATTAAAAAAAAGTTTGAGGGAAAACGAGTAACGAGATTGTTTTTTTTGTTTTTCAAGGTTAACCGTGACGTTACTTGTGAACAGTGCGTAATTTTTTTTTTCACATTTGAGTTAAACCGTTTCGAAAGTAAATTTTTTTTTTTTAACGAACAATGTTGTCGCAGTGAAACATATTTTCAACGCTAAATCGAAACGTACGTGAAAAAATCACATCATCATTCTTCGCAATTTCGCGAAAGTGTTTATGTGTTTGCAAAGAAAAAAGCACGTTGAACGCTCCACAAGCGATAACGTCTTCGATATCTTGGGAGGAATTTAGTACGTGACGATAATATCGGGATAATGTCGGAAACGATCAAGCGACGAAAGAGCTGGTACCAAAAAGCTGAGACCGGCATAAAGGTAGGGAACCTCGGTATTAAAATATTGTATATGAATATTTTATGAAGGCTACGTGGATGGATGACCGCATGGACGCCCTTGTCTGCTAAAGAGATCGGTGCTCAAAATACACAATAGCAAGAATAGATCTTCCTCTATCAGGAAGAAAAAAATAACGAGAATAATCTTAACATTATTAGATTAATAATTTATAAATGTTTTAATGAACACTATGAATATTAATTTAAATTGATAATTTATAAATATTAATTCAAATTAGTCATTTAAAAATATTAATTTTAATTAATAATTTATAAATATTAGTTAAAATGTATCATTTATAAATATTCATTTACATTCTTGGTTTTGGATCTCTGTTTGCCTCTCGTTAACTCAGCCACCCCCACCGTGCACAAATTCGCCTCTCGTAAATTCTCAAGGGTGCGCGCAACCATCTGGCGACCCTTACAGCCCGGTGCAATATTCCCCCCCCCCCCCCCCCCCCCGCTTTTTTTATTCACGCAATTAAAGCGTGTGAAATGCGTGACTGACGAACATTATTTTCTCCAAGAGAAAATTGAGGCGAGGGGGAGAGGGTAAAAAGTAAATTCGCGCTCGGGTCTTTTCATTGTCGCGTCGCAAAACGTTTCTTTTGTTGGTTCGTCGACGCACTCCGGTGTTAGTTCGCACCGCGTCGTTAATGAAAACGGGTCTGGTTGGTTGACGTATTTTTTTCTTCTTTTTACAAAGTTCCGGACGACGTGTATTTATTTCTATATCGATCATTTCAGGACTAATCTACCCTGCTACAATGAATATTTTTCGTTTGATGATTTCTTGGAGTTAAAACATAACGGGTGAACGTTAATTGACTCTTCAAGGATACATGCCCGTAGCGAATTCCAAAGGGCACAGGGGGTTCATATTGACACCAAGCGATTTAAGGTTTCGACTATCCTCAATTTTGAGGATGCAAAATTTGATTAAAACAAAATAATACGTGTTTGAATTTGAAGCTGCGTAAACAAATGTTTTGGTGATAATTTGACACCGTGTGTCATTTCATTTTCGAATGAAAAAAGCTTTGGTAAAGTGCGTGTGCGATTTCCTAGTGTTACCAGATCGATCTACCCATCGCGATGAAATTCAATATGCCCTTCCAAGGAAAATCTCGAACGTCGTCGAGAATCCTTTTTACCAAAGGGACTACGAAATAAGAGAACTGGTGGATGCGGGCCGGGCGGGGATTGTGGGTAGTGTGTTTCTTCTCGTGCGGTCTCGAGAATCGTATTTTATGACCCTGGCTTTATTATCGTGAATCATCGATGGGCAATTTTTTTGCAAACGAAAATATGTGCTTCACATACACATATATGTGAGAAAAACCGGTCCGCAGATGCACAACACCAAAAATGTCTCGTATGTGAATTATTGGTATCCTTCTCTCTTCGAATAAAGGCCAATCTTGGGGAGATCTCCGCAAAAAGTAATGAATATGCGTCCCGATAATCCTCTGCGGTTAATAGGTATTATTGATTGGGGTTTGAACAGTGAAGATTATTTTTTTTGTTTAATTTTTTTTTCAAACGTATGACGCCTACTCGTGGTGGGGAAGGAGTGCCCGTTCGGTGTGTCCAGGACAGGTATAATGAGGTGTAATGACGTCACGCTCGGGATGACCTCACCAACCTACGTGTTTCGTTATATACCTCTATATACACATATATTAGATGAAGTAAAAAGTTCTGAGCGTTTTTTCGCTTTATTTCGACGATGAAATTAACATAGTTAGGATTATCTGATTTAGATCAAACATGCGCCGTTTTGTTCGATAACTCTTGTCCATTTTGAAGGCAATTTCATAATTTCGCGATTGAAGAAGGCTCACTAAAGACATCTAGCGGAAAACGCTCAGAACTTTTTACTTCACCCAATATATAATATCGATTCATGAATCGTCTCATGCACGGGTTACTGCTCTCTCTCTCTCCCTCTCCCTAATTATTATTGGTAATTACTGACAATTTCATATCTACCGTTTATAATAACGAATGTTACAAAATATTTCGACGACGCATTCTTTATGTAAAGGTAGTTTTCGCGCGCTATTCTGATCGAGCTCTTGAGAACGCATGATCTTTTTTTTCAATTAAAAGACTATTGGAGTTAATTAACTTCTCTCTGAAGCTAGTTCTCGAGCCTTTATCCGTGTACGGAGGTCGACGACCGCACATTATCCGATTTTATATATATGAATATGAAAGTGCACAGCATTTCATATTGACACCACGCGACGGCTTCGAATATTTCGAGAACCAGGCAGTGTTTTTTTTTTAAGTACAGGGACACTTTTTGTGGAAAGCTTATTCGATTTTGAGATTCGCACAGTTAGATTTTGAAAACAAAACACAAATTCATTTATCACAAATTTTCTTAATTTTTTTTTATTGATGTTTATGAAACGGAATAACGCGACGAGAATTCTGGATAGTTATTGGCTTCTCGTATTACAAAGGGTACTTGCCATTCCGCACGTGTTCATTTTCATTTGCGTCGCTCTACACCCCGCTTCCGCTCTTGCATGATAAAAAAAATCCCGAGATAAGTAACTCCGGAGAATCTCCCGCGCAACGTAATTTTAGCGAGGAAAACAGTTAGGAACGCGCCCGTAGTACGAGAAAATTCACTGACGAACGTGATTAAGAGCGTGTCGAATCACGAGCTTGCCATTCGCGCACGTGTTTTTTATTTTACATATATCGGCTCTTGCTCTTTTCTCTCTTTCTCTCTCTCTCTCTCCCTCTCTCTCTCTTTTTCTCTCTCTCTCTCTCTCTCTCTGTGCGGCGGCGCGATATCGCGTGAGCAAACACAATACGATACCCAGCGTGTCTGACTTGGGTCTCGAGTATGTCGTAAGGAAATCGCTTCAACCTGGCGTCATTTCCGGTTCTCTCTTCCTTCTCAATATATACATTTACATATATATATATATATATATATATATATATATGCCGTATATCCTTCCGTGTCATCGTCCACGGGTTACAAAAATAAATCCATGACGGTGTTTGCGTAGGCTCATCCGCCAATTCAATCTAATAATCTAATCCGTAGTGGGTGGGATATTATTGATCCCACTACGGATTAGATTATTAGATTGAATTATTTCATTTATTATTATTCCAGTATTATTATTTCATTTGAAGATTAGATGATATCGTCGTCTTTTGTTTGACATTCATTCAAGGAGATTGATTGGAACGAATCAATTTTTCCGATTTTTTCTTTTTTCCCAAACTTTGTAAATTATTCCGGCTTTAGGACTTTCCCTTCGATTTCCTGGTGCACAGAGAACGTTAAGAGAAAAGGAAAATGGGCGGCGGCGGGAAGGGGGGGGGGGGGGTGTTCTCCTGCTCAACGCCCAAAGGGAGACGTTCCTTTGTATGCTAAATAAATCCTTCTTACAATGTTTTCGTTCCCGTTCAAGAAACACCGGACAAGTTTGTGCGTATAAGAAAAAAAGGCCGGAGATTCGCCACTGGATCGTTCTCCTTTCGAAATCGCAACGCGCGAAAGGATAATGAAGAAAAAGAAAAAAAAACAAGCAACTCTCCTCCCGACGGTGCGTTACACTCTCCTGGCTCGCGTTGTTTTTTTTTCTCCGTCCGGCTTCGAGAAAAAAAAAAACGTGTACGCACGAACGGAAATACGAGTAATTACGTCGATAAATTACCGATGGATGGAGTGGAAATCAATTATGTGGTCATCGAGGGCAGATCCAATCTGTCGTTAATTCAATACTTCTTCGATTGGAATATTTCCTCGTAAAATGAGGGAAACTCGGTCTGGCGACACGAGCGATCGCGAGCCACGTCCCACGCGACCGCAGCGTTCTCCAAACCAACCGGGCCAGTCGCGATTATTAAAATTACCGTGCAGTTACAAGTTTAAGGCCGGCTGAACTCGTTCTCGATAATCGCTGCACCGTGAAGTAATGAAATGACGAAGTTCTGGCAGAACTCTGGAGGCGGAGAATTAAAAAAAAAAAGTGAGGCAAAATGAACCGCCCCTCGTAAAATCGTGTTTGTCGGACGAAAATAGCACAAATTTTATCCTCGCGGAATAGTCATTTTTAATCGCAGTTCTTAATTAATGCATTGTGTACATTTATGTGGGGCAAAATGGACCGCCCCCCCCCCTACCTCGCAAAATTATGTTACCGGACAAAAAATGTGCGAATTTCGCCCTCACGGAGCAGTCATTTTCAATCGTAGTCTTTAATTATTTTATTAACTTATCCGGTTGATAAGAATCTCCAGTGAGGTCTGCTATCGCTGTAAATCACTTTACTCGTCGGCTCGTTCGTGACACAGGTCAAACGTGTCTCGTTCTCGAAGTGAAAATGGCGAGAGGCTTACCTTGTAACAGAAACTGGGGAATTTATTAGTCGCGCGGGCTGCCGCTGCGATGCTTTTTCGTTGCGAGTCTTTAAAAATAACGAAAAACGTCATCACTCGTGATGTCTTTCTGCTGGACTGACGAATTTTTCAGTGGGTTTCCCTTGAAAAAGGTGGAACTTTATTTATCGTACGAATATTTTGAATCCAAATGTTGATTCGAAAACACCTGCCTCGATGTGGATGACTTTTTTCTTCGCACTGGATGTCTCGAAATTAGCCGGTTGAGCAAATAAACAAGAAGTGGGGTAATATAGGCCCCTCGAAAAATTGACATTCTAATGGTAATTCGGCATTTTCCATGGCCATTGTTTGGTTTTCATAAAAACATTATGCTCGAATGATGCACCCATTTGATGATTATTCGCATCGAAAGTTGGGAAGCACACCCTGTACACGGTTTATAAAAAAAAAAACCTGCGTAACGCGTACACTCTTTTACTTCGTACTTCATTCTCTTCTTCTTCTTCTTCTTCATTTTGGTTTATTTAATTTCCACTCGCGATGCCGTTACGTTAATCTTCCGCTACGACCAGTAACTGTATATGCGGCCACTGTGTGTACTACTATTCTTGTATACACACACACACACACACACACACACATATAAATATGTATATATATATGTATACACACATCCCGTGGGGCTTGCGCTTCTGCTTCGCGATAGGTACTTCTTTTACGGATCTTATCGTTTGCCCCTATGAAACACACGAGAATTGCGGTTCTCGTATCGGCACATTTTCTGCGTCGTGTACACTACACGTGTCTACTATTCACGGGAGATACCGAGGAGGATTTCTGTCGAGGCATACGGGTATTATAGTAACGTAAACTTCGCTCACTTTTTTTTTAATTCTTATTTTGAATGGATTTTGAATGAATACGGAAAAAAAGTGCCCGTGTCGAACATAAATAACGTTTCATACGGGTAAAAGATGAAATGTTTTTATTTTCTTGGATTCGCGTCAGTTTTTTTTTACTTTCAAAACCGAACCTTGCAGTCTCAAAGGTGTGAAATTTTTTTTACGAAGAACGTTTCTAAAAAATAAAAAAGCGCACAGTTCACGAGACAACAGGAGCCGAAAATCGCTTGGCGTCAATATGGACCCCTACGTTTTTCGTCAGGTCTCATAGAACTATTGAGAAACTGAACAATACAATTGTGTACGTTATTGACTCAAAAATCTTTCCCTACGGCCACTTTATTTTTATTTTTCCGACCGAGTGGCATTCGGTTGATCCATCACGTTGAACACGAGATATACTTTCATTTTCTCTACGGATTATTTCATATACAGGCAAGCAAAATCTTTTTTGAGTTTTCATCTGTTGACAAATCTTTCGTATGAAAAATCTCAGCTGCAAATTTTTCTATACTCGGTCGTGTGCTAGCAAATGGCACCCCGAGGCGGTGTGCAATGCTTGGACATGCAAACTTAATGATCTTCACGACACACACTCACGGATAGCTGGATAGAAAAAAAAAAAACTAGCTAGAGAAACGAAACTGCGCTGTTAACGCTCGATTTGCGACCGGCTTACATATTTAGCTCTTACGCTGTACACCCATGTATGTATGTGTGTGTGTGTGTACAAATGGAGATTCTGTATACTATACGAGATCGAGGCCTCTTAACGGCAACCTGAATTCCTGAACTACTTTGACTTGATTCTTGATGAGGTCTAAAGTTCCCTCCCCCCCCCCTTCCCACTTATTTTCTTTTCATTTTTCTGAGATCCATTAATTCACTATTTGATTTTTTTTTCAGCGCGCCAATTCTTTCTTACGAGGAACAGCTTTTTCTCACAGACGAAATACAAATAGGAGAATGAGCGGCATTCTCTAAGTCTGTTAAAATTCGTTTTGGAACACTGGTTATAAACCCTAGTTGGCTAATTAGCGGCTGAGATATGGCTGATTTGTAAAATGGCGGATTTAGGTGTTTTTGCGAAATAGGCCGGATGGTGGAAAAAATAAAAAATGTTGATCTTGAAATTACCATGGGCTCTAGCCGATGTAAAATGAATCGCGCGTTGCGAAAATCCCAGTCTCGCCCGCTAAAAATTTATTTCATGGACATATTCCCGAAAAACTCTATTTACTGGTACAACCACAATACACCCCTTTGTGTTTTTCTTTACCAGGGCTTTTTTTCATAGTAAAAATTTGCCAATCTTTCGATTGTTGGGATATCTGGAAAAGGTTATATATCTATCTAGATATATATAAAAGGCAAAGTCCTGACTGACTGACTGGCTGACTGATTGACTCATCATCGCCCAGCTTAAACTGCTAAAGGTAGAAACGTGAAATTTGGGGAGGGTGTTGATTTTATAATGGAGGCATCGTTTAAGAAGGGTTTTCTTGAAATTCAACCCTTAAGGAGGTGAAAGGGGGTGGTAACGTTTGTATGGGAAATAATATTTTTATGGTGAAATTTATTTGAAACTTGGATATTAATGTTCTTTGAAACAATTAATAAAACACGTATTTCGGTGTTTTTCAAAGTTCAACCCTGCGCGTTCACCCGGCGTCAAAATGACCCCAAGCGCAACTTCAAGCCAAAATCACTACAAGTTGTTAGCGGCCACTTTTTATAATAAATCGCTCATTTTTCATGATTATCGTTCTTTATTTGATTCCAAAATGGCTCTTTAGATATGTAAGAATAAATACCATTTTTGAAAGATCCACTATAGAGCTATTTTTATCCTTAAACTATCCATATCTCAAGAGTATCACCCTAATATTTTATGAAAAAAAAAATTGAAAATCGCAAGAGTTATGATTTTTTTTAGTCAAAAAGGGCTTTATTCGCGCATCGAACCCTTGGTGATTTTTCTCCGCCATTTGTAAAATTCTATTAAAATATAATACCGAGGATGCCACATTCTAGAATATTCAAACTAATATCCTGAATTTTTATGAGTCATTCGAAAGGTTGCGGTCAACGCGGCAAAAGTTTAAACATGGCTGGGGTCATTGCGACCCCCAAGTTTAACTGCGAAGGATCAAGTTATTCCTTTTCCGGAGGGCCGTATTTTGTGGGCGCATAAACCACAGCCCTCGTGAATCATTAGTAAATTACAGTGACGCTTAATGAAAATAAGTTGCAATCAATCATTATATCCAACGATGAACTGGAATTAAAACATTCGCATATACTTTGTACATTTAGACATTTTTACCTGTTCTGTGAGAAGTCGCAGTTACGAAAATTCTTCTGTCGGTCGCATTTTTCTAATTTTTCTCATTAATTATTTTCTTCAAACATTTGGTGACCCCCTGTTTTTATTGTCATTACAGAATCTCTAAAATTTTTCTTGCATGCTTGGAGCAGTTTATATCAGAGATCTAGGGTTACTTAGTATATAAATTATCGGATAGAAATATGGCCAGCATGTCATCTCCATAGAGTGCTGCATAAATTAAACGATTTTTGAAGTCGTAATTTTTCGTAACTTCTGTACTCCGGTAACTTGGCTTCAAATTTTACCAGTATACTGAAATGTGCTATACAAAGGAAGTGCTGTATTAAAGTCTAGTCCGCAGCTTTTCTCGCGTAAATTAGGTATGTTTGTACAGTTTGTTGGTTTATGAATGAACGACAATGGACCTAACAACATATCGATGGACGTACAACAGCGATTAAAATGGAAAAAAAAATAACTGTTCAAATCTTATACTTTCCGTGAGCGAAGCCGCGGGCAGACAGCTAGTATATATATGATATATGGAATAGATTCATTGCGATTTCGGTAGAAAAATATTCAACAACATTTACCAAGAGCTGATGACTTAATCGACAAACAAACGTGCGCGCGCGAGTTAATCGTGAACGTGACATCAGCGAGACGATGCGTCAATGGTATGGCCGAGGAACACTTACACATCGTGCTTTTTTTTTCGTCGCAGCCCTTTCACATTGTAGTCGTGAAAAAAAAAAAAGAAAATGTCGACTAGTTTTTCATTTACCGGTGCTTTGTTTTTGTCAAAATCCAATTGTACAATAGTAAATCGTCTTTCGACGAAAAATATTCCCACTCGTTTTCGCAAGTGCACTGTTTTCGAGTCATTTGCATTTCGAGTCATTATCATTATCGTTAATGTCGTATTACAAATGTATTAGCGTATTGCGATGATTATTATTAGTAATATTATAGCCAATTAGTAATATGACATTTGTTGTTATATTTGGCGCGTCGTCAGAGAAGAACGTACACGTAGACGATTAAAATATTCCATTTGCGCGCGTCCCGTGCTCGCGCGCGACTCGATATTCTCTCCTACGCGACTCTGTCCTCTCGCGGAACACATACCCACGGACACGCGAATGTAACTCGCGCGCGCGCACACACACAAGGAGCGCCCGAGAGAGGACCGCGAGAAAAGATAGCGAGAGGCGCGCATTCAGTCTTTCCCTGAGACCCACGACGAACTGACCTCGCTGATTCATGAGAGAGCAAACGACGTTTTCCCATCCCGTATACAAAGTCCTACGACCTGTACGAACGATATATCCCACGGTGTTCCATTTTGCCCCACTTTTCCCGTGTTTCGACTTATATACGCGAATATCGTGGCGTTGATCCCACCAGTGGTCCATTTAGCCCCACGTGTTTGCAAAAAGCTGCGAACTCTGAAGTTGTCGAATAGTTTTGGGGTGCGCCGTATTCGCACAGGTGTCCACGCGAGTTCGAAATTTGGTGAGAGCGGAGAACGAAATTTCGAGTACTACGTCGCGATGAAAAGTATTTACGTACGAATTTATTTAAAAGGATCGCTCGAAGAGTTCTCTTGATTTTGTTCGTTTGTTTTTATCGGCAGCAAAAAGTGTGATTTTTAACGAAGCTCTTCTTTGAAAATATAGCGTGATACAGTGTGGTGTTTCGAGACTGACTTGTGCCCCTTTTTTTTGTAATTAAACAAACTAATCAGTTTTTTTTTTCATTAATGATTAACCAATTTATTGAAAATCCACGGCTACGGTTGATCGATTTATATCAATCGATCGATCAAACGTCGCTTGGTTAATTTATTATTTCGCTCGATTAATAGGTCAGGGGGAATTGATTGATCGTCAGATCCATTAATTGACTTATTAGCAGGAGGACACGTTCTCAAGTTTTTTTTACTCGAGAGACGTCCCACCGAGCACTTGTGATAACGTCAATATTGACGACATCGTCGTAATAATCACATGGCTGTCATTCGTATAAATAGCCGGTCGGGCATTTGTGTGTACGGAACATTTTGATCGCGCGCTTGACACTTTTTTTTCTTTCTTTCGACACGCACGACACGTAACCGCGCAATAAATTCTTCGGTCTTTTGGAAATTAAATTATTTTGGTGACAAAAAAAAATGTTTATTCACGATTATTTTTGTGCCTACGGATTTAAAGAGAAAAAAAGGAACAACAAACGGGGATAAATATCGTAAATAATCATTTTCACGTGGAGAGGAAAAAGTGACGGGAATTAACGGTGGCACACTTGTAACGTGTTCGTATATTGTGGATGAATAAAAAAAGAGGTCGACGATAAACTGTGTAATCATTTGGCTACGATAAAAAAAGGCCTTCAATTGGATTCTATCGTGCAATAGAAATAATAAAAGTCCAAGCGTATTCAAATTGTGCATGTCCACAATTTATTTGGAGTATGAAAAAAAAAGTATCGAGCGAGTTTCACTTCGACCTCATTTTTACGCGTTGCTCCAAATTCAAGCGTATTTCTCGATAAATTATTTTTTTCTTTAAAAATTCACCCCCACAGCCTTGAAGCTGAATTAACTTCCCACAAATCGAGTTGCTATTTTTTTTTTCATAAAGTGCATAGTTTCCCAGATATCTGGAGTCGAAAATCGATTGGTGTCAATTTGGACCGATTTACAATTTTTTCTCACGCTATTTTCATTGCGATCTTGTATTCGCGTTGTACATTTCGAACGATCTCGCATCTCTTACGATATTTTTATATTAAAAAAAAAACCTTAATTTGTATATTCGTTATTTTAATTTTTTTATTTCATTAATTTTTTCATCATTATCTCATGCTTTGATTGATTGTGTTATTATTATTACTGTTAAGTGTAACGGTGAATTTACGCGGAACGACAATTACTCCGAGACCTCGAATATTTTCTCATTATAATAAACGCGAGTGTGCCATTTGATATCCGAGATCACGATGGCTCTACATTCCATTCGCGAATGTCTCCCGGTGTAACTGAACAACTCGTATCAACGTATCTGTACGGAGGGGGTAATGCGAATCGCGACTCGGTAAACTACATTCGAGAAATGTACGGGCGAATTTCTTACATACGTGCATACACGCGTATCCGTATTACGTAGCATGAAATCGATATACTAGTTTTCTCTCGCTTCGCCAAATAATAATGATCGATAGAAAATAAAACAAATAAAAAAAAACACGTAAATTCAAATAAACGTTGAAATAAAATTTTGTACATTCGCATAATAAAGTAAAAATAATATTCGATGAATGCAAATTTTAGTAATTTGATGGAGAAAAATATAATCAATTTAATGCACATCTCACATTGTTACAATGAAATTCTTGTGCAGTCCATATTGCCCCCTATTGTCCGTTTTCAATGCAACGCACTGAAATTTGTGAATGCGGGAACGTGCGCTGTCATCGACATAAACGTCGATACGTTTTTCATCGTGAGAACTACCTCACGCGAGGAAAATTCGAGTTTCCAAGGCTTCGTTCCTCGTTGAATGTACATACGCACGAGTAAATTTATATTTATGCGTGGCTATGAATCTAGTAAATAATTAAATATATAATATATTATTATATATACATTATTCGAAATAAATTATAAAGTTATAAATAATACGAATAAAAGAGAATAAATATATCATAAATAGAGAGCATTGAAAAAATAATAATTAAAAAACGCGTGTGTAAAGATTGTTAAAACTTGTGTCCTCCGCGTATGCTCGTTCGTGTCGTGCGTGTCACACGGTTCTTTTCAATCAACGTATTCGTGTTTTATTTTATCTTATTTTTTTCTTCTTCGTCTCATTTTTTCTCTTGCATTTGAAATATTTTTGGGGACAGACGTTGTTCGTCTCCGCGGATACAACGACGATAAGTCTGCCTCGCTCCAAGAGAAACGCGACAAGCCCACGAGCTCGCACCACACACTAAAGAAAAGAGAGAAGAAAAAAAAACGAAACAAAAAACCAGGAATGCCAAAAAAAATGCCTCACCTGAACGGTCGGCAATCTGGCGACGACAAAAGCCTTGAGAACTTTAGTGATATTATTTCTTCTTCCTTTTGTCCGAAACGCTCGGCCTGACGCGAGGAAGAGAGGAGGAAACGCTTTTCTCGAATCAAGCATAATATTGAAAGCACCGCTGTATTGAAGAAGCGAACTGCCTGCGAAGTGCAACGATTTATTTACGCACGCGGTTTTACATTTTTATCTCATTTTTTTAAAATACTTTTCGAACACGCCTTTTTGCGAGTTGGTGCATTTGTGAGTGCGTTTTGTTTGTTTTTTTCTTCGTTTTTCGGAGTGACGCATAGACGCCTGTGAGATCAGCAAGGTGGGGCCATGATCACTGAATGGGTGAGCTTCGATGACGTGCAATTTTTATTTCTTTTTTGCGCTGCTTGTGGCTCGTGGGTTTTTTTTGCATTAAAAGTTTTTTTCTTCATTTTATTATTTAAAAAATGCTAATAATCAGACGAATGTGTAAGATTGCATCGAAAAAAAGTCTGCTCTCATGTCTCTTAACTATAATGATATGTATAAAAAAGAGTATGCTAAATTTAAGCTCTCTGAATCAAGTTAAAGTGGTCACACGATCATTTTTCCTCTATCTTATTATTATTACTAATAATGAATAGAATTATTATTATTATATAACGACTGTAAATTTTGATGATGCCGATATTTGCTTTCCTCTCTCGTGGACCAAAGAATCAAGCAGCTGCTTGGGGATTTAGTTGTCACACGACTGCGAGTTCGTAAATGTTCGCAATATGAGGTCAGCGTCACAGAAGCTCCGAGGAGAATCTTAAAACACCCACGTTTTACGCTCACTGACATCATCCAGCCAGTTTTCGCGATGAGAGACAGAGAGAGAGAGAGAGAGAGAGAGAGAGAGAGAGAGAGAGAGAGAGAGAGGGCAAAGTGTTTTTTATTTTGCCACGGAGAGAGGGTAAAAAAATAAACATTCCGTACTCATTTTACGTTTGCAAGATTTCTCAGGGCTACGAAATATTCTCTCGGTGAGTGGTTATATCCTACTTGAGAAGATGATCCATCTGGGCTCCATCGAGATTGAGACTCGCGCCACTCGCTTTTTCAGCTCCGTTAAGTTTTTGCGGATCGTTAAGTAATTTTTTTTTCTATCTTCCGGCCGAAACATTATTTCTCGAACGTTGAAGGAAGAAGAAGAACAATGTTAGAGTGGAGAGCGTGAAATATATATTTTTTCAAACGTAAGAATTTTCGAAGTCGAGTTTAATTTTGTGGAACGTTGTATTGGATTATTAAAAATCTAATTGTTAATTTAATATAATTTGAGAGCAGGCAATTCAAGATCTTGTAACTTCATTTGTCTTTGGTGTTTGAAGTTCTACAATAATAATTAAATGGTCGATCTTCAAATTGAAATTGAAAGAATAACCTTGGCATAATAGTACAATTTTTTGGCGAGCTAATTTTATTTTATTTCGATAAAAAAAAAGATTAAAAGCCCGATGTTGAGTTCAGATGAAATTTCCAAATGGAACATGGATCGATTGATTGGACACTAAAATTGAAATTGAATTCGTTATGAAATATAAATAGAACGTGGAAAAATATTTTTAATTTTCTTTTACTGATGTGAAATTTGTATTCAAACAAAATGCAAAGACTTGTAACTTTCGATTGTTAAAAATAAAATCATCGTGAAAACATCGGGGAGATATACAAAATAACAAATTCACGTGGCATAATTGTATTTGATGATACGAAATTTGACGATGCGATAAGATAAGTCGCGGCGGAATATTACTTGTCGTTTACATCAGAATTCGTCGAATCGAATGAATCTCGAGCATGAATTTGATAAAAAAATATTTGAATCGAATTAAGAGAGAAATAAGCGGGGAGTAAATTTCCTGCTCGCAGCTGTTGCGTCACATACGCGTGTGCACACAGGTGAAAATAACGAGAATATTAGCGCAACTATGTACATACGCGAAGCATTGTTTTCCCGATAAGTCGAGCCTGTCGACTATGCGTGTGCTTCTCGAATACGTAATGTCGTATCTATGATTTTTTTTTTTTCGATTCGTTGCGATGCCTCGACACTGTGCGATCACTGGCCTCAGTAATACGCCGACGTTGCTCGAAGTGAAAACGATTTCTGTCACCTTTTTTTTAAGAACTTTTTATGTTCAGTGTCCAGGGTCTCGAGGTTGGCTCACAATCCCGTGATGCGTTGTATTAATTATGAATATATCGCGGATATTCTCTCGGTGAGTCCCCTCTCGCAATCACGGAAGATTTGACGTTTGTTAACATAAATTCTCATTGAGGACAGACCCCCCCCCCCCTAAATGCATCGAGTAAATTGAAATTCGTTCAGAAATCGATGGGAGCGAGTCTTTAATACATTCGTGAAAGTGAAATTATGGCTTGAATATCGCTGGATACGCCACACGGCCGAGCGGGACCAAATTGCGTAATTCTTCTAGAGTGTCGAATCGTTGACAGAGATCTATATAATTTCCGTTGAATGACAAAAGAAGTGCAAGGGTGAAAGTCGGGCGTCTGTCGTGCATTGTTCGAAAGAATAACTGGGAGAGTGGCCTGCGATGTGGGTATGCCGATTACCCAAGATCCTATATATATATATATAAAGGCAACGGTAATAATAATAGGAATCCATAACAATGAATAAATAAAATAATATCGCTTACGAACAATGAAAAAGAAAAAATAGTTTGGTTTTAGTGTAGTCATTTTCATGCCAGTACTGAAAGTTCTCACTAAATCCGACCTGGGTGAGAACGGAAATAATAATGATGATTATAATTGTTATAATTGAAATAATGTTTAAATAATATTAAATAATTATTTAGTATTATTTTAAATATCATATTTTTACTAATAAAACATAATTTTCTTAAATCAACAATGATAATAATAAATAAAAATAATTTGATTATTATTAATAATTTAATAATAATAATAATAGAAATAATATTTTATACGCTGATAATGAAAAAGAATTGTGTCGTCTCAAAGAAGAAATTTTCGTTTTTTATTATCGGCGTATAAGATATTATTATAGGTGGTTTTTATTAGCGCCAAAAGTAAGTTGAAAAATACCGCCATGTACAAAAAAGTTTAGAGTTCCACAGAAAAATTCTTGAAGAGAATTTCAATATCGGTGGGAGAGAGAGAGAGAGAGAGAGAGAGAGAGATAGAGAGATAGAGAGAAAAGCGAATTCTATATCCGTTTCAGGTCGAATTGTCATTACGTTTCAGTTTGGAAAGTTTGCGTCGGTAAAAGAATGTGCCGAGGCACTCGTTTGGCTATCGCGCGATTATTTTGCGTTGTGTTTCTTCTCGTGCAAATACGATATTTTGTCTGTGCAAAAAATAAATACTAGTGAAAAAAGAGGGGAAAAAAAGCCGGCATTTCGTATAGATTTTTTTTCTACACAATTCTAAAGTTATACGCGCGCGTGGTCTCGTGTTTTTTCGTTAACGCGTAGGAGAGAGAGAGAGTGAGAGAGAAAGAGACACAGAAAAGAAAGTATCGAAGACGGTGCCTCGAACCCACTGTGTGTATGAGTGTGTGTGTGTGAGAGAGAGAAATAGCGGATGATTATATTTTTTATAATTGATGAATTTTCATTCATAGGAGACTAAACGTTTTTTTGGTTTTGTTCTCTTGTCATTTCAGCTGGACACATGGTTCCGACCGAAGAAATCCGGTCGCGGTGGTGGGGTCAGAAGTGGTACTGGCCTCAACACCGTGCCCCGTCCAAATTCCGGCGACGATTTCGACGAGATCGAGCAGCAACGCTCGATCATCGAGAGAATGGACGAGGAAGCGACGAACGAACGGTTTGAAAAGATGCTGGTGAGCATACCGAGCTACACAAATATATGAGGATAATTTCTCGTTTTTCTTTTATTAAAAAGGAAAAAAAATAGAGAGAGAGAGAGTTGGATTGGAAAAATTGTTAAATATTAAAGGAAAAGGTGGTTTAGAAATGTTGTTATTACAACTGCCCCTTCTGATTGGAAAATTTGGCAGGCCAACATGAATCTGACGGAAGAGAAGAAGGAGCCCCTCCGACAACAGACCGAGACGAAGAAAAAGGAGATGCTCGTTCTCCATTACAAGGGCAGCATACAGGAGAACCGATCCAAATTCGACAAACCGGCCGATTACATACAATACCTCGCGCAACCCGATCTAAGTGTCAACAAGATTTACAGTTGCGTCGAGTCGCTCAGAATAGCACTCACGAATAATCCTCTCAGTTGGGTCCAGGAGTTTGGCACCAAAGGCCTCAAACAAGTACTGGCCACGCTCAATGAATGTTACAGAAAGTAATATCCCTTTTTCTTCTCTCACGGTTTAACGAGGGTGTACAGGAAAATAGCCAAAAAAAAAAAACAATAAAACGCAAATTTCACGGGTGCTTTTTACTCCCAAAAGAAATTGATTTTTTTTTAAATGTAGCGGAGTACGACTAATTTTGATGAATTTGAAAACTCCATATCGAAATGGAGTTTGTCGATGCGAGCTCTCCCGTACATCCTTGAATTGTTTCTCGACAATCATCGTAGTATGTTAATATTGATTCGTCGATTATGAAATTATTATTCATTCTCTATTTCATTGCAGTGCCCTCGTGTATTACGATAGGTAAATTTGTGAGAAAAACAAACACGCACAGACTAACGTTTTTTTTTTTTTTCGTTGCGAATTTTTAATCATTCCCTTTTTTTCTTTTTTCATGTCTTGTTCTGAATTGTCGTGATACCGCAAAAATTTGTGTGCCTAAATGAAGAATGTGACAATTCGGGAATATATACATGGTTTTGTTTGAAAAATACATTTTCATAAGAGATAACTAAATAGGAAACTCGAATATTTCTTTATAAAAAGAAAATATTTATGAAAATAAAACGATATCATTTTTTTCAATAAACAAAAACTTTTGAGATAAAGAAAATTTCAACTATTGAATATTTCGATTATAATTTTTTTAAACTTAACAATTTAATGATAAAAACAAAAGTCAATGCAAGCTAAATAAGTAAAATAGGAATGGAGATACAAAACCGATTTTTCAAATTTGACGTTTAAAGAATAACGAAATAAAAAATATGCCCTTTCGTACAGAAATTTTTGCGACCACTGTTCGTTTCGCTTCGTTGATTTTTCTTTTCGTAGTTGTGGCACTGAAATTTCCCCTGATAATTTGTTTAACGATTATTCTTGAATTCTCGATGTTTCGCTTTTTTTCCCAGTGACAATCGATACGAACGGATACAATACGAATGCATAAGATGTCTCAAAGCGATAATGAACAATACGGTTGGCATAAAGGAGATGCTGGCGCATCACGAAGCCCTGACTATCGTCGCGCGCTCGTTGGAACCGAGCAAACCTTCGGTCATGTACGAAGCCGTCAAACTACTCGGCGCCGTTTGCCTCATATCGAGCGACAGCCACAAAAAAGTACTCGACGCGATTACCATGAATGGCGAATTCAAGGGACGCGAGAGATTTCTACCGATTGTTCATGGTCTCATGAACAAGCAGAATGAAAATCTGAGGGTAAAGAACACGGTTACTCGAGTAGTAAATATATATATATATATATATATATATATATATATATATATATATATATATATATATATGTACGAATTATAATTTTATATCAAAATAGTAAAAAGTTCCTGATAATTTACGTTATACGTATCCCATTTTATGTTTATTTTTTACGGGACCAAAAAATTGATAATACAAAAAAAGAAGAGAATATCCGAAATTTCACAAACGTTGCTGAAAAAACGATTTTTTAAATTTATCTTTCGCGCCTCCAGGTCGTCTGTCTGCAGCTGATAAATTCTATAATATCGTCCGCGGAGGATCTGGACTTCCGGTTACATTTGAGAAACGAGATAATGCGTATCGGGTTGGCGGACATTCTCGAGTCGTTGGAACGCGACGATTCGGAGGATCTTACGACTCACCTCAAGATCTTCAATCGCGACAAGGAGGAGGATTACGAGGAATTTGTGCAGCGTTTCGATCACGTGAGATTCGAGCTCGACGACGTGAACGATTGTTTCGAAGTCGAGAAGAATCGCGTTATGGACACACCGGCCGAGCCTTATTTTCTCTCGATATTGCAACATCTTTTGTTCATACGCGACGACGCGGTTGTCAGGCCCGCCTATTACAAATTGATCGAGGAATGCGTGTCCCAAATTGTTTTACATCGCTCGGGATGCGATCCGGACTTTAGCGCGACGAAGCGCTTTCAAATTGACGTGCAACCGCTAATCGATACCCTCGTGGAGAAATCCAGGGCCGAGGAGGAACGCCGATTGGTCGAGATGTCGCAAAAACTCGAGGCTGCTATCTCGAGCAAACAGGAAGCCGAGGCGAAGCTCCAACACGCCGAGAACAAAATTCGCGAATTGGAAAACGCTGGGGCGAGACCTGGACCAGCGGTAAAGCAATTTTTTTTGTTCAATTCATAAATTTGCAATTGAAATTGATAAAACGTCAGATTAGGATATTTTCACATTTCTCTTAAAAAAAAGTGTATATATTATTTTTTTTATTCAAAGACATACAAAATTGACAAAGTTCTAAATAACTTAATTCATTCATTGAAAACGATGTAAATGACGTAAGGGGTGTATTGAACATTTGCAGAAAGCGGGAGGAGGTCCACCGCCACCACCGATGCCCGGAATGGGCTGCCCACCGCCCCCGCCAATGCCAGGCATGGCCGGTCCTCCTCCGCCGCCCATGCCAGGTATGGGAGGACCACCACCACCTCCGATGCCCGGCATGGGCGGTGGCGGGCCGCCGCCGCCACCGATGCCGGGCATGGGTCCTCCACCGCCACCCATGCCAGGCATGGGACCACCACCACCGCCCATGATGGGCATGCCTGGCATCAGGCCGCCGATGGCAAACGCCGTTCAAGTATTACCTCACGGGCTCAAGCCTAAGAAAAAGTGGGAAGTCGATGGACCTCTCAAAAGATGCAACTGGAAACCCGTGAGTAGCCAAAAACATATCTCTATTTTTTCTGGAAGACGACTCAAGACTTGAGATGTCAATTAGCTAAAAAAAAATGAAATATTCAATTTTTTGTACAGATCTTGCCACACAAGCTGTGCGAAAAATCGTTCTGGGTCAAAGTGCAGGAGGACAAACTAGCGAGCCCGGAAATTCTCACGGGTCTCGCGCAAAAGTTCTCCTCGAAACCGGCGAGCAAAAAGATCGACGACGTCGTCGACAAATCCACGGCCTCGAAAAAAGTTAAAGATCTGAAAGTGTTGGACAGCAAGGCGGCTCAAAACATATCGATCCTTTTGGGCGGTACGTTGAAGCACATGTCTTACGAGGAAGTGAAGATGTGCCTGCTGAGGTGCGACGGCCCCGTCGTTTCGGACAACGTTCTGCAAGGATTGATACAATATTTGCCGCCGCCCGATCAACTCGCCAAATTACAAATGTTTAAGGACCAGTACGACGATCTCACCGAGGCCGAACAATTTTGCGTAACGGTAGGGATAAAACTTGACTCTGCAAAAATTGCATTTACTCTCTGCTTAACGGAAACGAGAATAATGTATCCTCGATTTTGGGCTCACCGGCAGATATCGACGATCAAGAGATTACTTCCACGACTGCGGTCGCTTAGTTTCATGCTGCGCTACGAGGAATTGGTGCAGGACGTGAAACCGGATATAGTGGCGGGCACGGCGGCCTGCGAAGAAGTCAAGTGTAGCAAAAAGTTTGCGAAAATTCTCGAGCTGATACTGTTGCTCGGAAACTACATGAATACTGGCTCGAAAAACGGTCAAGCCTTTGGCTTCGAGATCAGTTTTCTCGGAAAGGTTCGTTGAAAAAACGTTACCTCATCAATTGTAAAAAAAAAAAAAAAAAGAAACGTCGTATTCTCGGGTTCCCGTAGCTGAGTCGAATAATGATCTTTTCGTTTTTAATTGCCAGTTGACGAGCACGAAGGACGTGGAGAACAAGCAAACCCTGATGCACTACCTGGTCGACACGATAGAAAGAAAGTTCCCGGATTGTTTGAACTTTGCCGAGGAATTGTCTCACGTCGATCGGGCGAGTCGCGTCTCGCTGGAAAACGTTCAACGCACCCTACGACAAATGGACTCGAACATAAGAAATCTCGAGCAAGATCTCGCCAATGCCAAAGTTCCTCAGGGTGATCAGGATCTCTTCGCCGATATTATGACCGTACGTACCGATTCGCTGTCAATTCTTCAATCTTAATACAGATTTTTGTTTGGCTTGGAAATTAAGGATTTCTTTTCAACTTCAATGCAAATGCACTGTTTTTTTTACGTTGCAGCCGTTCGCGAAGAAAGCGCGAGAATCGTACGAGGTCATGCAAAATATGTTCAAAAATATGGATGGCCTCTATACCGATATATCCGACTTTTTCGCCTTTGACAAGCAGAAATACACGATCGAGGAATTCTTCGGTGACATAAAGAAATTCAAGGATGACTTTTTGGTAGATATTCGACGCAATTCTTCGATAAATATAATTTATATTATTAACGATTGTTGTTTTGTAACATCAGCTAAAATACGGCCATTTCTCACCGTGTATCCGTTTTTTCTCCCTGTGACTCCCGTGATCCAGCAATCGCAGATGGAGATAATAAAGCTTCGGGAGAGCGAGGAGAAGCAAAGGAGAGCGCGCGAGGGCCGGGAAAAAGCGGAGATGGAGAGGGCGGCCCGAGCGGCCCGTAAGCGCGCCCTCGTCGACATGAACGCTCACGAGACGCAGGAGGGCGTGATGGACAGTTTGATGGAGGCGTTGCAGACCGGCTCGGCTTTTAGCCGACCGGATCAACGCAGGAAACGACAGACTCGCGTGGCCGGTGGTAAGTTGAAGCTAATTAGGGAGCAATACGGTACAACTAGAGTAACGAAGTGGAGCCCGGCGAGTCGCGTCACCGTATTGGATGTGGCTAAGCGTCCCGGTATAAGAACAAAGGACGAGAATGAGCTGAGAATCCAATTGTCGCCGGACAACAAGTGCAACGAGAATTTGGACGAATTTGCCGAGTCACCGCACGATGACACGTGCGTCGAGAGAACAACCGACTCCTCGTTGTACTTGACACCGGACGAACATCAGCACGAGTTCAAGAAGATGATGATGAGCCAGGCGAAAAGAGCGCCGAAATTGCGCCAACGATTCTTGTCGAGGGTGAGCACTTTTCAGCGGAGAAATCGAAGAAAGGAAAGTTTCAAGAGTTACATGGCCTCACCGATGTTCGCGAAAACACCGAGGCGCGAAGTTTCGGTCAGGGTGAACAAGAACATCGCACTAGCGCACGTCGAGAGCACTAGCTCCGTCGAGACTTTTTATTCGGCTGTGTCGAATATTTTGGATGTTAGCGCGGGTCACAGTGGCGCCTCCTCGGAGGATAACGAGGCAACTTCCGGTTCCGGAACGATCGGAGCTCGCGGGAACGAACGCCTCGAGACAGAGACCTCGACGGTCACTCCTGAGGGAAATGCTCGGGGCTCCCTCTACCGGGAAACTCTCCTGAACGAAGCGCGTCGATTAACGCCGGTCAAAAAGAAGCAGAAGTATCGCTCTTACGGAAGAATAAACAAAATTACCGTACCTCGTGCGATCGTGAGTCGCAAGAAACGAGCGAACCAAAGACTTTCCTCCCGCGACGGACCATTGCCGAACTATCAGGACAACCCGCCGAGCTTGAATTCCTCGCTTCCGGTTCTTGGCACGGGAGACTCTATCAGCGACAACGACGAGGCCGCCAAATCCGGAGCGATGGCTATCTCCAAATCGAGCGATCATCTTGCCGATTTGGATGAATTTCCGACATTGCCAAGGACGAAAAACTTTGAAAACATTGCACAGGACGAAAATCAGAACGAGATCGCGACCGAGATTATTAATCGGGATCACAGCTTTGAGGATAAAGGCAACTTCTCACTTGGCAGCCTCTGCTCACCGAGGATCGTCGAGATCAGCGGCATTCTCGAACTCACCTCGGCAAGTCCACCGTCCGTTACGGTCGAGGGGAACGAGGATAACATCGGACGTGATCTTGAGACGATGAAGAAACGTCTTGTCTCACCAACTACACCGAATATACTCGATTCCACCGATTGTCCCCACACCAGCACACCCCAAATACACCTTACGACGCTTACTAACGAGCCGCAAACCAACGCTGATGACTCGGAAAGAGTCGCGATCCCCGATCTGTCTTGCAAAACTTATGAATTTACCGAGAACGCCAAGAAGAGCTGGAAGTTCTGGCTGAAAGACGATAAGAGCGACAATGTCGTCACGTTGGCCTATAAAAAATTGATAAACGAGACGACGATGATGACTATGATGACCCCCGAACTCGGGGCCACCGATCGCACTCGCGACCTCGTCGATCCAACGGAAACAAACACTTTTGATATCAAGGAGTAGACAAAAAGGAAAATAATCGTTGGAAGAAAATTTCCCTGCCGTCAAGGCTTGTCGATTATTGTATATTTTTATTTTAAACGCTTCTTCATCTTCGCTATTTCTTTTTATATATATATTTTTTTCAAACTGCTGGACATCTTAAATATGTTTTTTTTACTGTTCATTGCACTCGCTTTTTTATTCGAAGCATTCTCTCTCCTTCTCGCCCTCTCTTTTTCACTCGCTTTCCTGTCGAAAAAATTGCACTGGTATTGTATATTTTTTTTTAATGATAAACATTTGGAGCGTATAATTGACGAGTTGATTCTGTATCCATTGATTTACGAATGGTTGTTTTTTTTGATCATTTTCATTGTTAATCGGTGTCCCTTAGGACGAAGAAAGAATTGTACGAACTCGCGACGGAAGGTCCGAAAAAATTGTACGCGAATAAATTGTAAGCTGTATTTGTGATTAAATTGCACGAGGAAAAATCGTTGAACCGCTTGATCATGGACTCTTCATATGGTAAAAAAAAGAAACACGCTACACGTTCCTCAAAAGCTCTTCTCATATCACTCTGTCTGTCTGCCTTTCTCACCTTCTCTCTCTCTCTCTCTCTCTCTCTCTCTCTCTCTCTCTCTCTCTCTCTCTCTCTCTCTCTTTCTTTCTGGCACGCTCTCAAGATAAAGCAGCTCTGCACATACGCATGTTACACCTTCTCTACTCTCATCGAACTTTCTCTGCCTTTGTTTTGGACACTCGGGCTGGTAGGACGGTAATAAAAATAATTTTTTTTTCGTCTTGTTTACGCACGTGGAGACACGCGAAGCTTCACTCTCGCGACGACAATTCTCCGATCGCCACCGCAGACGGAAGAGGAATGTAGTGAATTTTATTATGAAATCACTACCAATTATTAAAAATATATATGCGATTTTTCGACTTGTAAATATCTTTCTCATGTGTTCCTTTTTTGGATTAGTTCTGAATAATCTTGTAAAATTAAATTTATTTTCTCTGGATTATTTATTTTGAACCTTGAGTTATTTTGGTTTTTTTTTTAAATCTTTGAAAGGGTACCTCGACCATTCTTGTGCCTTTCTTGGCCGGGATCTGTTTTCCTCCCGATCGAAAATTTTTAAAGTTTATTCATATTTTTCGAATGTACAAATTGACGAGTCGCCGGTGGGGACTCTAGGGAACTGTAATTAGTGAAGTGACAAGTGTGGGGTAAAAAGAAACGGGATGATAAATACGAAAGAACGATTCATAATTTATACGTATCTAAAATTGTTTCAATTATTTATGAATTATTCGGAACTAAGTGTCGTTATTTTGTATGCGAGCGTTTTCATTAGTTTCTCGTACGGACTGTGGCCCACTTCCGGTGGCGTGATCGAATCTCCTGTTTTCGTGGTGAACCGGTAATAATTGCGAAAAATGTTTGGATCTTTTGCAGCGGAGAGAAGGGCCCAGCTGAACAGGAGTCGATCGCGAACAGGACTCGTCGGCACGGGACTGCTGGGTAGAGAATTATCAACGTGAGTACGCCCCAGGGAACAAAAAAAAAATACGCCGCAAATTCGCGATTTTGGAATGTTAACGTAACGCCACCTGTGGACGAGCATTAACTCAAGTTTTCTTTGCTCTTCGTGCAGAAAATATGCGCGCACTTTCAAAATTAGACGCAGAGGAAAAGTTTATTTTTCATGCTTGTTTTTTTCCCTTAATAATAAAAAAAAAACATAAGGAAAGATGTGCTTGCAATATTGGTAACATACATAAAAACGGATATTTAATAAAAACGTTTTTACTCAATTCGAATTATTCCTTGGCACAGAGACAATCAAAATGTAATATTATTTTATTCTAGAAAATAAGTAGTAAGATCAAGAGACTGTACAAAATACTGCTAACGACTGGTTTTATTTTTATTTTCCCAGGGAACTTCTGAGTTCAGCGTAGCACGAGAAACATTCAAGTCTCCGTCCTAAATTCGATGCTGTGATCGCTTACGCTTCAAATAACGAGATAGTTCGTTGAAAAGACATACAAATAAACACGTACACGCGCGAGAGTCAAGGTGGTCGAAGAAAAGAAAAAGACTAGGAAGAAGGAAGCGCGAGAAGTCTTCCTTTGATTTTTTGGATGAGAGGAATTTCCTTTAAAAAAAAGACATTCATAAAGGTCGGTTGAAAAAAAATCAACTCCTAGGCCTTCAACGAAGGTTTGTAAAAAAATCATGCCACATTTGAGCTCCCTAACTCAAGTCTGAGTGATAGCGTTCAATTTTATTTCCCCCATTGCTGCTTTTACCAGATAAATTCGCTTTAGAGAGCTCGAATCTGGCACGAATTTTCTCTATCGTTGCTTGAAGGGGTAAGAGCCGATTAAAAAAAAAGATATAATTGCAATATTTATCAACAAAGGCTTCGGGGAATTTGCGTAATAATTCCACACTGCACAATTCAACCGGCTCGTGATAAATCCGTTTTGTTTTTTACGCTGTAAATTTACGTCCTGTAAATTGTTAAACGTGTTTTAAATGTCAGTTTTACTTGGTCGAGCGAAGAATCTGTGTACATTTGAAAATCGAAAAAAGAGGAGAAAGAAAGAAAAAACGTGCGATGTGACCTCGACGAGCCTGGAAAACTCGGCGGGACAATCCGATCAGCGTGGTTTCCTGTATTAAGGCGAAATGTCAGGCACCGTTTTATTCACATTCGTTCGAACGTCTAAATGTACCTTTTCTAGTATGGCCAGACGCTTTCGATTTGCCATTGGCTCAATCGTTGTCCAAGTCTTTTTTTCATCTTACAAATCTGCAAATTTTGTTTCGAAATGTTTCCAAAGAAAACTGTCGGAAACCTTTTTACGAATTGGTCAGCTTAGGACATTTCGCGCCAAAGGAAAAAGGCAAAAATGGTGCTTCCTCTTGAGAAGCTCTCTTTGTGCGAAAAGGAGAACACTATTCGCAATGTTATTTTTTTCTTTCCTTTCTTTACTCCCCATATGTAAATAGTAGCAACGTGCAAATAGCGAGTACGAACGGGAGAAAAAAACAAACGTATCTCTTTGTACGGGTGTTTTCTGTCGTTTCGAGCACAACCTCGTGCATTTAGTCTCGATACTTTGTGTCCTGTAAATTACACGCGAAACATGACTTTTGCTTGGGAATACAAAAGGATTTGAGAGAGCGCGAAAACGGGCAGGTTTTAGGAGTATGTCTTTTTTTTATGCGTAACGTATAAAAGAGTGAGAAAACAAATCAAACGGAGCCTTAACATTTTTTTTTTTGGCAACTACTACGTTGGATGTGACAGGGGGGGGGGGGGACAAAACAAAACTGCCAGTTAAGGGGGCACAAACATTGTCGTGATATCAAACAAAATTATCGTGCCAATTACGGTAGAGAAGAAAAAGTATTCTCAATACCCCATCAGATAAATTGTAAATGAAAATCTCGTAAAACGCGCACATCCGAGATCCGCAATGAGAAGTAAAAAAAAAGAGTGAGATTGGTTGTGTCTCGACAACCACATTGTTTATACCGCTATTGTTATTGAAAAAAAAATAGGGAAAAAGAGCGAGCGAGAGTTCGATGTATCTATACTGTGAATATTTTATTATAGAGTATGATTATGAATTATTGATGCGGCGAATCTTTTGTGTATACCTCTTCCTCTCGCTTCCCGTTTATCGAACTTTCCTTGGATAATTTTTTTTCTCAAAATATTCTGATGGACAATAGAAACATGGAAAATTGACGTTTACAAAAATGTTTCTGTGTGCGTGTGTATGAATTTACACACACACACACACGCAGTACGAAGATCTCATTGTTTTATTTTGAAAAATTGAACACGAATATATGTTGTTTGATTATTAGGGAACGCGCTTTTTTTTATTTAACCTTTTTGCAATTTTTTGAGTATAGATTCGATGATTGTGCGCGTTCGAAGTTAGCGACAAACAAGGAACAGCGGGAACGTGAACCGGAAGAGGAGATAAAGGCTCAAATGGCAAACCGGAAGTCCTGGAAAGATCGGTGTTGCAGAAAAAAAATCGAACACCACTTGTGGCTGACACGATCGAGCTTTTTATACTCCCTAATCGTATAAAACTGAATTGTAATTATTACGCGTCCACCGTCGTCGAATTGATTCGGAAATATCGCTTATTGAGCGTATCTCTTGCTTTCCGAGTGCGTGATGCAACAAATGACCCGCGCATCAAAATGCAATTTTCCGACCAATCGCCTAGTCCTCCCCCCCCCCGGCCCGTCGGACCATCCGGCTGCTCGTCCGGGGCGCTGCAATGACAGTCGCTCATAACCTCGAAATGTTTTGACGTAAAAAGTGTTTTTTTTCGTGGTCGTCGTCGTAATGACACTTGCACAATTTCGACGACGTACAACGTTCTAACGCGTAAGCAAAAAGTCTCTCGTTTCTCTCTAGGATTAGAAGAAATATTTTTTTTGGGCCGCCCGTACATGAGAAGCTCGTGTGAATTGAATTGGAAGAAAAAAAAACAGAATATCGCGTACATCGAAGGCTCGCGGACGGAGACACGGTTCTAAATATAAAATTGTACATATCGCGTGTTCTTTTCTTATTCTTTCGTGCTCCTAAATAACGTCGTTCCGCGACCAATACTTTTGCGCTTGGGTTTGCTCGTTTATTGTACGTGTTTCGCGAAAATACGAAACAAAAACAGACGGAGAAAAAAAAACGAGTACGCGATGACTCCTCAAAGTGACTTCTAATTTTTTTTCCCTGTTTCTCTCTCACTCTCTCGCGCTCTGTGTCCGTTTACTTCGTATTACCGTCTTAACCTGTACGAGCACCGAACAGGATCGACGACATCTCGTAACAAGTAAATGTGTTCTTTTTTTTTCTTCGATTTTTCCGTAGCCCGAAATTCCCGATACTAAATTCCGAATCAAAAAGTAAAGAAGAAAATTGAAGAGTGAAAAAAAAAATTCGTTTCGTTTTTTTGATAGTTTTTTTTTCTCTTAGCTATTGTCCGCTAGAAAATGTCGAGCCGCTGATGTAATGGCAGAAGAAAGGAGCACCACGGACGACGGCCTGCCGATCATAAATCTAGAGGAGGAAAATCTCTTTGAACTAAAATGCCTGATAAGGGCGAGCAACATAGGACAGAGCGCGAGGTGCGAAATTGGCAAGAAACAACTTTTGGCGTTGGCCACGTCAAGGAGGGACATCGGCCTCTATTATCACGACAATATTCACAATGCTCCGACGATCCTGAGGATACCGTGGTACAAAGCGCCGCAGAGAACCATCTGTGCTCTTTGCTTCGACCCGAGTGGCTCTTGGCTTCTGGTCGCCAGCATAGACGGATCCCTGTATATCGTGCCTGCTCTAGCTCTACTCGATGCCCGCTCGGCCAATGTCGATCACAGATGGAACGTCGACGACCTCACTTGCTTCACCTCCCTCAATCTCCAGTCTTCCTATTCCAGGTGGGCGACTTTGGAAGTTTGCAGATTTTAGTGGAATTAATTTTTTGAATCCAACAAATCGGGTGATTTTTTTGGCCTCCCAGACCCACCTGCTTGACCTGGTGGCAAGGCGTGACCCAGTGCAGTCACATAGGCGTCATAGGAACGGATCGCGGCGAGGTCGTCTTCGTCAATCTCGAGAATGGACAACAAGTTGGCCTCACCAGGCTCGGCTGCGGCGCAATTTCTAGTCTACACGTGTGCCAGGATAACAGCCTGGAGATCGTCTCGCTGCTCGTGACGAGTCAGTCGAGGCAACAATGGCGCTTGATATTGGAACAGCGTGCTACTAACTACGTTTATCCTTTGAACAGCGCCAAGAGCATCGCGACTCAGCAAAACTCTCTGCTACCCAAATCCAACGAGTCTATCAACGACGAGGGCAAAATCTTTCCACCCACGAGATCACGCCTCCAAGGGCTCAAACAACTCTCGGTCGAGAAACTCGCCGTGCTCAGACAAAAATTGGCTGAGACGAGAAATCGCAATCTCACCGGCAATGTCAAACGACAAGGTTGGTGCTCAACAACGAAAGAGGGAATGTTTTCTTTCCAGCTTGGGTTATTTCTCGTTATTGGAAAATTCTTTTTTTTTTTGTATTTATTTCGTAAGTGTCATTATCCATTGCCATTGTTATTCACATTATGAGTATTCTGTTTGGCATCCCAAACAAGAGGGAACGGAAATATAGGAAAGTTATTTTACAAAATTCTGAGTGTAAAAAAGAGGGACGAAACAAGTATTTCGCTTCATTATTGTTTTTCCTCGCCTACGAAATTTATTTCCCTTTGATTGAGAACATGTGGCGAAAATCTGAGAAATAAAATTGCAGATAGCGGAAGCAGCAGCGGTACCGAAGAGACGAATACACCCGAGCACACGAGTGGTCGAAACTCGGATGAAAAAGTCGACACGTTCACGCCTGAATTGCTGGCGGGCGACATGTTTCTGTTGCCGCAATACACGAGGCAGGGACAACACTTGTACACCGGTTACAGCGAAGCCACGCATCACATCACTGTAAGATCGTTTTCACATTTTTTCAACGACAAACTTTGAATTATATGCTTTTCGGTGGTTCCCTCATCGCGCGTGATTAAAAAAAAAATGTCCTTTTCAGATTCACGGCACCAACGTATCCCTAGTGCCGTTTCACATGTATAAAATGCCGGGTCCCTGTCGCGATATATTGCTCACGCAGCGTCTCTTCTTCGTCGTCAGTCCAAATCGACGAACCCTCCGTATAATTTCTTGTCCACTGTGCGAAACGAGAATCGGCGAGGATACGAACTTCAAGAGAGAATCAATGATCGCTCGTTTCGATCTCGACGACGCGACCGAGTTCATACGGGACGTTTATCGATCGAGCGACTACAAGAAAACGACGAATCCCGAGGACGATCCGTCGTCGAGAAATCTCGAGAATGTTTATTCGTTGCCCTCGAGATACGAGGACCTCAGAGTCGATGTACCTGTCGTCGATACCTGTATAGTTGTTACCAATGTTGCCGTTTACAAGGTCGTCCTGAGGTAATTATCTCTGCGGGAGAAAAGTAATTAACGATGATTATTTTTATTCTTCGCTCACGATGACACTGTCATTGCAGGAGATCTTTGCTGGCTGTTTTCATGGAACTCGTGCTGAAGAAGAACGATCTCGAGAGAGCCGGCAGGCTCGGCGTTGTCTTTGGTATGAACGTTCAGCAACTCCTGGAATCGGCTGGTGATATTTTTTTAATGAACAACGATTGTTCGCGCGCTATGGTCCTGTACAAATTGTCCAGGGTTAGTTTTCACAGATTTGAATCGTCATTCTGTGTGTGATATAATTCTCGACTATTGGACAGCTATTATTTCCGTTGAAAAAATATTATTTTTAATATTTAATATCATGCTTTTTGTGTTTTTCTTGTCCAGTGTCGCTTATTGAAAAGGGTATTAAAATTTGCCGCGGCTGGTCGAACCGCGAAACTGTTGGGGTGGCTGATCCATTGCCTCGCACCACCTACCGTCAGCGAGTTGACAACAGCTACGAGAATTCATCTTTCGAATCTGAGTGTACTCGCGTTCACCGAACTCACCCTCAGAGCCACCGCTCAAGAGCTCAACAACATGAACAAAGCTTTTTTGTACGTTCGTTACTTTGTTTTTTTTCCTCATCTTTTGGACTCATCGGGAGTTGTACGAATGTCGCCGGGCTTTTTACAGATTGTTTTTATCAACGAATACCTTTTACGACGAGCTCTGGGCCGTCGATATCGCTGGGCAGACCTGCCTATGGAAAGTACTCCATCATTTGGCAACTCAGCGTGGACTCTTCGGACAAGTTCTCGATATACTTATCAAGACTGTGCAGTCACTTAACTCGAACAATTCTTGCTTCATGTCTTCGCAGAGTAAATGTAAGGAGAGGAGAATCGATGGAAAAAGCAATTTTTTTTTTCATATCCAAGATAGAGTCGTTGTGTCAAGCAGACTTTGGTGACTCTTTTCTCGTTTATTTTGCACTCGATTTACTTACCAATTTACCAAAAGATTCAAGCAAGTCAGAGTTAGTGTTCTCGACAAAGCCCCGGTGAAAAGTTTGTCGCGGTACAACGACTTTGTCTCGGGCTCGTGCGGTCCGTTTTTTTTTTCTAAATGATTTCATTTTTTTGCATCCAAGATATTTTTTCTAGATTGCTTGCTCATATGCATAAGCGAGCCCAGTCTCGTTCAGGCTATTCTGGCCAATCCCAACGTAGCCAGGAGCCACATGGCGTTTGTCCTCGCTAGTCTGTCGTCCTTGCCGATTTTTGTCCTCCAGGTAGGCACGAATTTTTCTTTCCACGAATCTCCCGCCTATAAAACCCAATGACTTTTTCCTACTACGGTTACTGATGAATGATAATAAATAAAACCGATAAATCATTTTACGGGTCATTGGTATTACAATAATAATCATAATACCTAAATAATAATGGTATGAATAATACTATTTAAAAAAATATAAATTATAAGAACAAGAACAATAATAATAATAATATTTGCATTATCATATCATTATTATTATTATTGTTGTTATTGAGGTCGTTGTTGTTTTGTCGTGTTAATGTTAAGAAAAACGCCTGTTATTTCCGTGCAACTGAAATTTAAAAAATCTATTAAAAAAAGTAGAATATATCTGCATGTGTTGCAAGTTCAGTTACTTTGACAATTGCAGAGATTGGTAAATTTGTACGATCCTACGAATCCCGTACTGAGGCCTTTGCTCGTGAGGTGCAGAGCTCGTCGTCGCACAATGTCACAGAGTTCTCAGTCGAGCCAGTGCGATTCACTGGATTCGGCGGACGTTTTGGTGCGTATGAAAATTGATGGACTTTCAGAAGAATTCCGAGCATGATAATGACGTATATTGTTATTTGTTAAACAGGAGGATACGGGTTCTCTGGTCGAGGAAGTCGTCGAGACGTTTCTTCTTGTCCTCTCGAATCTCGTTCACAAGAAAACACCGCTATTACGACACAATCACAGCCTTCTGCAACGCACACAGCTACCCGGAGTCGAAAAGGTTGGCAATCCGGTGCGCTGCTAAACCGTCACTGATCCAAGTATCGGCCCAGGCCTATGATGCTCGAGACCTCGAGAAGCTGAACAATAATTTACCTTGCTTCTCACATTTTTTTGTTGCGCAGCGTTGCAGCGGAACCACGACAAACGCCGACTTCAAGCGAAGATTGCTGAGTGCCGGGTACGCTCACGTTGCTCTCATACGAAATGGGAACGTTTACACCTGGGGCAACGCCATGCAAGGTTGCTTGGGTGAGTTGAAGTTGAAGCTTTTTAGTCAAGAAAGGCAATTGCAAGGTTTTTTGAAAAATAAGTCAATAGCAAGTTATTTTTGGTAAAGAAAGTCAATGAGATCTGTTTTGGTTAGAAAGGAATGTCAGACAAAAAAAACTTTTTATTAACATCAGTCACGGGAACACTTTTTATTAAAGAAAAACAGTAGAATAAAAGTTAGTTCGTTTTTCGGCCGTTTGGCGCGCTTCGAACGCTGCTGTCTGAGGGATAATTTTTTCCCAAAAAATGGACAGGCACAGGGCCATCTATATCGCGGTACGGACCTCCCCAGGCGATCTGCTTGTTTCGCAACATGGAAATGGAAGTTTTGAGCGTCTCGTGCGGTCGTTCGCACACCTTGGCCGTGACGAACAACGGCGTTTACGCCTGGGGCTCGAGCCAGTTCGGCCAGCTCGGACTTGGGCGAATACTCCAGTGCCCGAGCCCCGAGCTCGTAACGGCCCTCTCTCAGGAAATAATCGTAGACGCGGTCGCTGGTCAGTATCACTCGGTAGCGCTCACTATCGACGGCCGATTGTTTACCTGGGGATGGGGCGTGCACGGCCAACTGGGCCACGGCAACACCGAGCCCAGGAACACACCGAGCCTCGTGAATTATCTCCTCGGCACTGTCATACGCCACGTGTCGGCCGGACACGCGCACACCTTGACGCTTTCCGCCGATGGCTACGTGTACGCGTTCGGCTGCAATATTTTCGGACAACTTGGCACTGGCAACAACGCAAAGTCCTCGCTACCCGTCAAGATCTCATTGCTCCCGGAGAAGATCACCCATATCGCCACAGCCTACTTTCACAATGTGAGTGATGATCGATTGGACCGGTTTGGTCGAAGATTCAAAATAACGTGCGGTAAACGAAGAAAAGTAGTGGATAATAATTTTTTTCTAATGTAAACTATATACTTTTTTCAACAGCTGTCAGTATTAAAAAAAAAATACGTTTAATTTTTCGCAGCTGGCAGTCAGTCGCACAAACAAATTGTACACCTGGGGCGCGAGTCCTCAGGTACTCCGGCTACAAACCCAGGCGCAGAAAAAGTCCAAAATACTCGAGTATCAAGCAGCCGCTGAGAAGTTTGACGAGGTCGAATTCGAGTCCCAAAATGCATCTAACGTCGACGAAAATGTTTCCAACGACGAGAAACCTGAGACGACGACCCTGTCACGGAGCAGCGATAGCACCGAGGCGGAAAATTCCGCGTTTCCGAGCAAAGTACAGAAGAGACTCGCCGATAACAAACTCTTGAAGAGCCCGAGCATGAAAGATCTTAATATCGGTAGCCTCGAGGAAGCTCAGACGCACTTGCGGCCAACTCTGGTATCTACGAGCTTGGTGAACGGACGAATCGTCCAGGTCAGTTCAAACGACCGCAGAAAAATTATTCATGTTTCGTTCTTGATATTTAAACGTATAACTTTCTAAGGATGAAATTGTGCGGTTTTCTTCTTTCGATAAGGTTTCAACCGGCTGTCATCACTCGGCGTTGCTGACGAAGGACGGAACCGTCTACACTTGGGGCCGCAATTTGGACGGTCAAATTGGGAATGGCACGCGTCGCGAGGTTCTCGTACCAACGCCTCTCGATTACAATCCCGCTTCGGTACTTGCACAAATCCCACCCAGAAGTCACAATTTCAAGGACGCCGAATTACGCAATAACTCGAAAAACACGGACGATATTGAGGGGACTGGAAATCACGATCGGACTACGACTGAGACGGGAAATCCCAATTTCATGAGAGGAATCAATAGGATGATAAAAACCGTGAGGGTCTGCTGTGGTTGCGATTTCACCGTAGCCATCCAACCGGGTAGATACTACTTTTTTGTTCTTTATTAATCATTTCTTTGAGGTAATCCGCATAGTTAATTAAAGTTCCGACGTTGATCCTGGGAAATTCGACCTCCGGATATTTCAAACCTTGGATGTTTGCATTATTTGTTATTATTACTACTATTAATAATTTTATAATTATTCACATCGTTGTGATTCTTTATTTAATTTGTTTCGATTTTACGTAACCTTAAATACTTGTGACCGATTGATAAAACTTTCTTGTCGATCTATTCTCACTGGTTCAGTTGATTCAAGTAACAGTTTTTACATTCGAATTCTCGTAGATCAAATTGCTCGGAATTAATTTGCGAGGGTGAATTGGTATGGGAATCGTTTGCAGGTGGCACCGTCTTGGCGTGGGGCAGCAACAGCATGGCGCAATTGGGACGTCCTCCGACGAAAGATTCCGGGACCGACGAGAAACTAGTTTTACTGAAATCGAGCAGACGGGTCGTTCGTCTTCCTCATGGTGCTCACGTCGCTCACGACACACCCAGTCAAGTTCCCAATATTCCTACACCAATCATCTCCTATCAGAGCTACGACGTAACACCGCTGGCTGGCCGAGTTCGACCTCTCAGCGTAGTTGAAAAAACATACAGCGACTCGACGCTGCATTACGTTCTCGAACAGTTTTACGGATTGTACGACAACGCAAAAATAATGGACAAGGTTGGTTGGACTGTTGAATTGCAATTGGCTTGAAAATTAACAAGTATTCGATGTATTGTGAATTCTGTAAAAAAAAATATTTTGAGTTTAACAAATTATAATTGACCATGAAACGTCAATTCTAAATTTACGCTGATTTATTTATTTTTTTTTCATTTCAATTTAGAATTTTGCGATTTCAAATAAGGTTATTTGAACAAAAGTTACAATTCCAATGTAAATTCCAATTGCCAACTTAAATGTTTACTTCCATTAAAAGTGTTCAACATGGAGATAAAAAAATCAACAAACGTTTCATTTGTTATCTTAAAATCAAGGATTTTAATTACAAAACAAATATTCCATTTTGTTTTCGGACAACAACCGTAAATAGCCCGCGATTAATCGAAGAAAAACTCTTCCCCCCCACAGTTATTGGAGAACGGTGACTACCACGCTTGTTCGAAACTCGCTCTCCTGGAGCAGAATTACCCCAAGAGTTTGGCCTACCAGTTGAAAACCCTGAACCCAGTGAGTTACAAGGAAGTCCGTGAGGCCTCAAGCACGAGGGAGAATACGCCCGAAGTCTCAAGAGTGACGGTGCAAAAGGTCATCAAAGACGAAGTGAGGGACGAGAGAAGCGCGGCAAAAATAAAACAGGTGAAGAACAATACGGAACTGTTTGACAAGCAAGTAGTAAAGAATCTCGTGGACTCGTTGGAGGAATGCGTAACAAAAAAGAAGCTGAGAATGCCGACGAGTCGTTCGCTCGACAGTTTTCAAGTGCTCGAGCAAGAATTGCATACGTTCGATTGTCAGGGCGGCTCGGAGGATTTGTGCGAGGATACGAAGAGCGAGGACATATCGCTCGATCTCACGGAGGACGCGCTCGACAACGACGAGGACAACAATATCACCGAGTACAACAAAAATCTCGAACGAATGAGGGAAATTCTCGTGCGTCAAAACAGCAATCGGCTTAATCTTTCGTTTTGCAACGGTCACGAAGAGGACGACGATCACGAAAATTCCGATACTCCGAGCAAAGAAATCGCCGTGAGAAATTCTAAATCCGTGAAACACGATACGGTTCACCCTGATTGCCTGACGGAAAGCGAGCTGAATCGCATGCTCGCAGATGCCACGAGTGTCGTGAAATTTTACATGAACGAGATCGACGACACGGCACACACCACGATGCGCCAGGTACTCCACACGACAATGGAATTTTGGATCGAGCGCGATCTGCCGATGCAGTCGCTCGAGAAAGTCCTCCTCGAGCACATCAACAAACTCTTCTATCCTCTCGGATTATTATTATTCTGGTGAGAATCTTTTCAAAAAACTTTTTCAAACTCAAAAAAATCCGAATAAAACCAGATATCGCAATTGTTATCGACACTCATTTTCAATAATAATAATGCCGAAAAATTAAGTAATTGTTTAAACAATTATTTTGTCGACGAATAATCGATGAGAAAAAAAGTTTTCTTCGTGCGCAACGACTTGGCTAATTTCGCAATTTTGCCGACAGTCAAAACACGGAGGGCGACAAAGTGGACGCGAATAAAAACAGCGCGGAGATCAAGAGCCTGCGAACGATGAATTCGTTGTCGACGAAATTTTGCCTGCAGGTTTGTTCCATGCTCTTGCGACACGTGGACCAAGGTACGTGGATAGATAATCGTATTTTTATTCGTTCGAGGTGAAAATAATATGAGCTTGCAAGTTATTGTATCTTTAACGTTTACAAGGCAAACCTACCATGGAATACATCGAACTGTTTTCCTTGCTGACGGCCAAAAATTATGGTCCGCCGCTGACGGGATATCCGGGCTCGAGTGAAAATAAAACGGCTGAGCAAATGATGGAAGGAATAATAAGTACGCTTTCCTCTAAGGCTTGTGATCCTCGGCCCTTTATTCATATCAAGGCAAGCATGCTTTTTTTTTCCTTTCTTCATTGTTGCATTTACATATTCGTGATTCCAAATGTAAATGGAGATGCAGCGATTTTTGTTCGTGTCTCTGGCGCTGGATTACTCTTAATTGCATTAGAAAAAAAAATGCAATATTTTGCCATTACAAAGTCGAAAATTCACCAGGATCCCGAACGTGTGACGAGCTTCCTCGAGTCGGACGAGGATACCGTGGTGTTCACCTGCGGCCACCATTTTCCACTCTCGACCTACAGAAGCGAAGTCATACCTAGCATGGAAGCCGAACTGTTGATGTCGCAGCCGCTTCCTCTACCCTGCACCGCGCAATTCCTCGGGAACATGCTCGGTCGGGCTCCCAAGCCCGAAACTCTTTGTCCCACCTGTATACCGCGCTCCCTCAAAAACGTAGTCAACAATCTCATGGACAGATAGGGCGGTCGTGACACAATATTGTGAACGAAAAAAAAGAGAAAAAATACTCCGATACCGAATCGAGGTAGCATCGAATGGTTAACAGTCAGTCGAAGCCTTGCCGATGAACCTTAGTTAATAATTGTACATTAATAATCGTGAAATGAGATTCGGGTAGCGTAAAAAACAAACAAAAACACAAAGCGATACTTGTCGCACGTGCTCAAACTTTACTTTTTATTGTTATTTTCTTTCTCTGTGGTTTGCTCTCGATCAATTTATCCGCAGTCGAGAGAAATTGGACGCTTGGAACGCGCGCACATTTATACATTGTCGTACGTGTTGTTTCGTGTGTATTTTTTTCTTCCAATGACTCTCGTAACAAAATTGGCGATAATTTTGGGAATTAATTGGGAGAATTTCACTCACATGATCTAATTTATTTTGGTATACGATTAGTATTCATGTTAATAGGGTTATTTGTAAAATTTACAAAGATATATATATATATATATATTTGGGATTGGGACGAGACGTTACTGAACTTGACCAAAAAAAGCGCAAAGGAATATCCGAGGTAGATTTTTTTGCGATTTTCCTACTTTGATAAAATCGCGTGTCATACTTTGGGAAATGGCAATAGAAAAATATATTTAACGGGACTCGAAAGGGCCGAGATTTACCGCGAATTCGTCTAGAAATAGAAAATTGTTACCTGATTTTTTTCACCAGGTCATTCAACTTTTTGTTAAGTAGTTCTCCTACAATTCATTCTCAAAATTTCCAAACTTTTTTGGGATGTCACTGTATCGTGTACCCCCCTTGAGAATACTCTCACAATGTATTTTTGGCTGTCAGCGAAATTCGCTGAAAATTCCGTGTACTCGGTAATGGGACAAATATCTAGAAATACTGATTATTTATTCGGTGTGTTAAGGCAAATTAATATTTCTGGATATTTTCAAAATCATTCTTGGTTCTCGACATATTGATAACGTGTAATTGGGATTATTATCGTTATCACTATTATTATTACTGATACTACCATTACTATAGAAAATCTGTTTTTCTTTTCATATTGTCAATTTTGGCGATCTGTTGAAAAAAATTCTCGCGTGTCCGAAAACGCCTTTGAGGGCTTTACATTTTGTATTTTGCTATAAATTGATTAAAAAAGAAAACTCATCAAAAATCCCAGATTGAAATATTGAAGAACAGGCACATTACGATTTGTATTCTCTACGTTATTCTAAATATTTTTCAATTGCACAAAAGTAAGAAGAGACTGAAAAAATATTTCGTTCGGGACTCTTGATACGTCTTCTTTTTTTTTTTGCAAGCAAAATTGAAAAACAATGAATCCAAACAAACGTTTTCGGATGTTCCAGGGTAAATAATTTTTTCCCCCGTGACGCGTTTTTTCAGTCCGGCAAGCATAATTTCTAAGATAAAAAAATTAGAGCATTCGCATTGAGCAACTACGAAATTGTTATCGCGAAAGGAAAATGAAAAGAAAAGACAAAAGATTGTCGTAGCGAATTTTTAATTAGATCGATGACAGACTTCGTCGAAACGAGCTTTAAATTGTTGCATCCAGAAGGATGCGCTCGATCTCCCGATGGATGGTATTAGTGAAACCGCGTGAAAAAAACTGCTGAACATTTTCTACGTTATTGGGCCAACGAATGTCCGCAGTTTCGAGCATTTTCAAGAACGGAGATACGACAGTGACTCTTGCACGATTCGATTTTTTTATTTCTTTCAATTTAAAAATCGAACACAAAATGAAAAATATCAGAAGATAGTGTATACGCATATTAGGAAATTGAAAATTCCAGCTACTGTTGCCTGAGATCGTATTTCCCATAGATCTTCGAATAAAATGTCCACCTTCGTTCCAATTAATCCCCCTAAGAACAGTGCCCCTTAAGTACTCGAAATGCCGTGACTCTCGCGTACGAAATTTGTTCTGTATTTGAAGATCGTACTTTCTTCGATACTCAATAACTCTACTGACGATTTATTTTCAAACTGATCAGGATCTGAACAATCGACCTCGTCAAATAATTCGATTTTTGGTACCACGTAGTCATTTGTCGGCCTTAAGTTTACTCACCGTATTGTACTCCTTGGATATCAAGTCAAGGATTAATCTATAAGTATATGGATCAATGGACATGCATGTACAGGTGAGATTTTGAGTCTTGCGATAATGATCGATTCAGTTGACTATGACGTAATCAACCCTGTTAAGCTTCTATGGAGTTAGTAGATAAACAAAACACAAAACATCTAATCTACAAGAAAAGCATCCTAGTCAACTGTGTGTGTAAACGTAGTTTGAAATATTCAAGATCCGCCGAGATAATCGCGACATATATATATATATAATCATTATTATTATTTTAAGAATATACTTACACACGGAACTCAGATAGCACATGTCGAGACTTTCGGACGTACGGGTGTTCTGTACATAATATATAGTATATACCGGATAGGTACCTGATTTTCTTGAAGGTTATATATATATATACCTGTACATATATAAATATTCACTTAGGTACACGTGTATATGTATATGTAGTATATAAAAAATATTCTACAATCTTTATTGTCCTCAATTTACAGTAGACCGATATTATAATAATTGCAGACAAACAAACAAAAGTGAATAAAAGTGTTGAGATATATATGACAGACTTCCCCTGGCGAGTAATATTCGAAAAAAATGATTTTCGGTCGATTAAAAGTGGAATCATATATAAGTTATACGATAAACGAAAAAAAAAAACCTTAGAGAGCACGAATTTAATCCAATAAACTCAGTGTTCTACGCGTAAATTTCCTAATAGTGTATGTCAAATTTAAAAATTTTGATGGATGAAACCGAAATAGGAAAAAAAGGAAATAAATGGTATAAAATTTTGTTAACTATCATAGGGCAGGGTAAAAGTAGATAAAGATGGTACACTCGTGATTTCTGTTAGAAAATAACGTAATACTTCTTTATTTGAACATGGTGAATTATTATGAACGGATAAACGACCAGTATAAAATTAATTGATACAAATTAATAATGATTCCGCATAATTGAATCTCGTTAGCGACGCGCGCGAAAGATATGTAAAGTCGAGGACAAAAACATCGAATTGGCCAATCATTTACGAATTGTGAGAAAGAACAGAAGAGAGAAAAAAGCCATCAAATTAGAGTTTTTCTTTTTTTGCTAAATTTATCGATCGTACAATTTCCTAATTATTTTATATACAACCCGAGATTACCGCTCATGTTAGTTCGCGGGGACTTTGCTTTCTTTTTTTCGTTTTTCCTTCTTTTCCTCTTTCTCTGGAGGGTCCTCTTATATTAGAGACGCCTGGAGACACCGGGCTTGATAAAGGGATATCGACAGACACGTGATCTGTCGATCAAGGCGGCGCGTCGAACTTTCGGAGAAACAAAAAAAAAATCAAATGCTGGTAAAGCTACTCGTGTGCGTGAGGAATTCGCTGCACGTTCTCGATATATCGTAGAACAATGTTGAACCCGCGCGCGTTTACAGAATATCTTCATTTCCAACGTGTGAAAAGGTCGTATATATATTCAGGGTGTCCTGTTTAAATCCACTTGAATATGTTCAGTACTGTTGATATTCAAAAAATTATTTCGAGTCGATTTAAGTGGGACACCCTGTATATATGTATAAATATACATCCACATATGCGTTTGTGTATATATCTATATACACGTAAACGAAGCGTGTCGGTGAACGAACGTCTAACAACGCGGATATTTTTCAGTTTTACGCTTTCGAATTATGCTCATGGTCGTTATCATCATCATCATCATTATTTATTATTATTTTATTTTGACTTGACTAGCCGAAAGTACGAGTGCAAAGATCCTTGAATGAAAAAAGACAAAACAGAGGAGAGAAGATGAACAACGAGACGATTAGAAGACAAAAAATGAAGGGTTCGTGTTGTAGATGAACGTTAATAGGCCAATTCCTACAGTCAGATTTCAAAAACGGAGAAGAGGAAGAAGAAAGAAATAAAACATATCAAAAAAGAAAAATGAAAAAAAAAAGAAGACATCATTTTCCGGAATAGTGCGAGCCTATGTTAGAAGGTGGTCCTCTGTGATGATGATGATGATGCTTGTGTCCCGGGCCGGAGTGGCGACTTCCCGGACGTGAATGAACGATCGCGTAGTGATCGCTGTTCGTCGATATCGATCGGGTCGAATTCATGGTCGAGCCGCCTGACGGATAGCCCGGCTTGCCATTCAACGAATATCTGTAATATGAATTATAGACGACACTACGTGAGTGAAAAAAATCTACGGGAAATGCCAACTATTTCTCGAAACAAACACCAACTTTAATGCAATCCAATGATAACGGATAATGAAATATAATATATAAATAACAATTGTCAGTAGCATTTTCTTAGTACGTAGAACTATATTAGAAAAAAATAATTATATATGTACACTAATGGGAGAGAGCCACGTACCAAAGTGCCCGAAACATTTGATTCGATAGGAAGTGGATTGTAATAGGAAAAAAATAAGAAAACTTTTCGCTCAAAGGCAACAAGGGTCCTTGAATTTCACTCTCGACTAGGGCCTGCATGAGCGAAGAAAAGCACCGTTGAGCGATATTCAAACGATATTCCGTGCGTATATGTATACACACACACACACATATATAAGAGGCAATTTTCAAAGTGGCAAGTTCCGCAAAACGGTGTGGATGCTTTGGGACATTCACCTCGTACCGATTCACCGCGTTTCATCGTGCAGCGAGCATGCAACACTCTGGAAGATTGCATACTTATTTATACAGGGTGTACCGAAATTAAATGTCCAAATGTTGGGAGTGCGTTGGGGGAAATTCTGTCGCTCCATTGTTTTATTTGGAAACAAAGCTAAAACGAGCGGATCTCAACATGACTTTTTTATTCGTCGATACCGTCTGCAGAAGGCTCACAAAGATTTGACATTTAATTTCGGGGCAGCCTATAGAGAATCGAACATCCAGATGTGAAAGTGTCGGAAGGATAAATTGCAATTAATACGAAGGAAACTCTCGTCCATGAAAAACACGTCATACTCAACGATAACATTGCCGTTTTTTCTTTTTCATTCGCCGTCAGACAACGCGCGATAGACGCGGGATTCCGTGAGTGTCGAAGCCCGAGGCTAAATGTTCAATGCAGCGTGAAGTATCTCATTGGGAATCTGGGAATACAAAGTCTCGGGATTGCGTGATAAATGAGGAAACGCGCGAGAAGTCCAGCGAGCAACGAACGAGAAAACAAAAAATCCATGGAAAATAATTTTCATTGGAAAAATTGGAAGGGAATTCTTCATAATCTCTTCTTCTTTGAATATAACGTTTTCAAGATATTTTTATTTGGGTAATTTGTTGAGTAAATTTAAATGGACATTGCACCTGCGTGCCTGGGACGGACGTTGCGCAGAATTTACGTACTTGGGTGTGCACACGCCGTGCGAAGCGAAAAATGGAGAATAGCCGGAGGATGACCTGGACGACCCAGCACGTGCGATATATCAGGTGTGTGTATCAGTTGCAACATTCGCGCGAAACATTTCTCTTGCTCTCTTCAACTCTTCTTCCCCCCTTTCCTCTCTTTCTCACGCGAGGAATGAGCTTTCGATCAGAGGGATCGTTATCTCCCGCTTTACGGATCATGCAAGGATAAAATGCATCAGCCCTAAATTTGTTAATAAGCTTTAAAATAGTGACTAAAAAATTTGGATCGATTTTGCGCCGAAGCACCAAATTCGACAGATTTGCCGGAGCAAAAAGAAAAACGGAAGACCAAAGTCGACGAGTTAGTGTGTTAGTTACACAAGTATCAAAGTCAAACCTCGACCCGTATTGTGATCCTGGCCAACTTCGGTACGGATCGTAATCCTCTATTATCGAGGGCTCCTTCTCGATTATCTCGGTTCTCGCGCAGCTGCAGGACATCGCAGAGCAAAGAAAGATGTTTATAATGAGCATTATGAGGAACAGGATACCGAGCGCAACCGCGAGCCACAATAGCCATTGGGGATGAATGCTGTAACGGTCCTCGTGCGTACTACCCAAGGGAACTGCAATCACGAGAAGAAATAAAAATGAAAATAAAAATTATGAGCAGTCAGGATCAAGGGGCTTGTGAGTGTGTGTGTGTGTGTGTCTGTACAAAAACAGGCGAATTAAAATTGCCTCCTCGTAATGTTTTCAGACCAGTAAACAACTCTTCCGCTGTTTCCTCATTTCCTCCTCCAAGAAACTCCTTTCCCTCGAAAACCTTCGTTTTCGAAAAGCGAAATATGTATTATCTTGGTGCGAAAATCTCCGCGCCAATAAATCGCGGAACTCGTATGTATCTTAGAACGGTAAATGTACGCGCAAATCTAGTCAAATATGCGAATCAGGCGTTACAAGCGTACAAGATACTTCTATACATATATATATATATATGTATCTATATTTACGTACATACATACATATATGTATACTTACATATATGTATATATGAGAATAAGCGGAATGTTTACGTATCGTCATGTTCACGGACGAATGATTAAGGTGGCTCGTACATATCTAGTAGGGGCCCACCTATAGTTACCGATGATGTATGCCACGCCATATACATATATCGGTATCGAGCCCGAGATGACGAACGTTACAATGATTGGCCGTCTCTCGTCTGGACGCGCGGTTGCGCCGGTACGAGAAAGAAATCAAACGAAGATGGAAAAAAAAAGTAATGTTGGCAATCATCAAAATCTAGTTAGGGACTATCATCATTCTGGTGGCTCTTTCATCTTCTTCTCTCGCTCGTTTTTTCGCGGTTCCGCGTGATCGCGGATGTTTTACGGGCGGCGCATCAATCGCAACCGCGCCGGGGCTAATTGCCGCAATGCGAGGAGGCGGAGAAGGAGGAGGAGCGTGCCAACGACTGTGTGTGCGAACACTTTATTATCGAAAGCGCGCGCGGCTGTCCCCGTGGCCGAGCGGAGGAACGGAGCGCCCAGAGGATTGTACAGTGGCGTATACAGGGTGTCCCGTTTCAAGTGTTACGAGCTTCTATATTGGAAAATACGAATCGTGATTAAAGAGTAAATGAAACGCTTTCATTGTACGGTCTGGTGAGCTTTTGAAAATGCTAAGATTAACTCTCTCTATTGGGATTAGAAAATGAATTTAACCCTTTGTGTCACACATTTTTCCTTTAGTGCCTCTCAGGTGGCACTCTCAGAGTACCACCATGGCACAAAGGGTTAAAGTGAAAAAAGTCATTCGCGTTTTGTTTTTAATTCGTGATGTATGATATAGAATTGAGTTTCAGCGGTCGTAAAAACTGCCAGATACGTAGTTAAATGCAAGTATCATTATACGCGACACAGTTTATTTTTTCGCGTTCGACTTTCAATATTCTTTACATACAAAATCCCCTCGCCCCATATCCAATAGAATCCAATATCCAACAGGCGCGCTCTCCCCATTCCGTATATCCCTGCTGCAATGGCCATTTGGAATGCGATCGCACACCGATTCGAGCCCGGACGAGAGATCGACGAGCGTTCGCTCGCCATAAATTCAAGGTATTGTTGCACCTGCTTTTAATTGATATACCGCGCAAGAAGCTTTGAGAATTCGCTCGGCCTCGACGCGCCGATGAAATCCTTCTTTCATCGAACACGCGAGTCTGGTGGGTATACTTGGCCGCGCGCACGTGGGAATAAATTTGCTACGTAAAGCAGTAGCTGATATATGTGTGTGTATATATATATATATATATATATATATATATATATATGCAAACGCGTACTCGTTTAGAATACGATTGAAACGAGCTTGGGATATCATATACTAGGCGATTTTTATATATATGTATATACCGGGTGATTCATTAGAAATTGGACATTCAAAGGTCCTTGGTTCCTTCAATTTTTTCTTGTCCGCGTGGTTTTCGCGGAAACAAAGCGCGAATTGGCAAATGTCAAGATGACTTTTTTTTTAAATTCCTCCAACTGGCCAGCCCTGAAGTTTTGACGATTCATTCTGAGACAGCCCGTATAATACTGGTAGCATTGCACGTCCGATTAGTCCAATTGCATATGGGGAATTGCATTGGTATGCAGGGTTCCTGTACCACTTTGCAATCGGAGGCGCCGCGCGAAGCTTCTCCTTCAATATACATATACACATAATACGTCGTACATAACACACCCGGGGGAAAAGATGGGACGAGCTCCTCGGGGTAGGATGTACGGAAGGTTTGGGGGGGTTTGGGAATGGATTCCTCGATCTCGAGAATACGTGTGTGCATGAGCCGGCGTGCAATATATATTTATATGTGTGTCACTGAGAGCTTGGTACGAGTTAGCCACTGCATCGGGCTGCTAAAGTGTGCTCACGACTTCTTGGAGGACACCTTACAGGGCTCCTCGATACATTTTTTTCCTCCTATTATATATATATATATATATATATATATAGAATTGGTGGATGCGCAGCCCGCAAGAGTGTGGCGAAGAAGTTGAAGACAAGGAAATTGGATTACCCGCTACAGATGGAGGGTAAAAATAGAAGACGAAAAAAATATACAAATATCCAGCATCCGTCTTCGGAAAAGTGCGGTAGCCGAGATCTCAGCAACATAACGAAGAATAACGGATCGCTCTTAGCGAAATTCCTCAAGCGCATACCGCAACCTCTTCCATAAATATCTATATATGTATGGTTGTGTATCAGGGAGAAGGCAATGAAGAGTGGCAAAGGCCACGAATCTTGCAGGTGCGATCGGGTGCACTTTTCACGAGCACGGGGTTACGAGCACGTCATTTTTTTTTTCTTTTTAAAAAAACTCAGCCCCTTATTCTTCAGTCTATAGATATGTTTTTACGATAGGCTTACAAAGGCCCATAGGGATGGTAAATTTTGAGACCCATTTTATCCTGCCATATATATATATATTTTTTTTTATTTTCGAGTTTATAAGTGCCCGTTAATTGTACGACATTAAGTAATGATTATTCCGTGCGATTAAGAAGAACGTAGGACGTGGAGAAATGGCTGTGTGACTACATGCCGCAGCTGTGGGGAAAATATAGGGGTCGAAAGCGAAACACTGGGTGCGTCTCGAGTTCCTCCGGTATGCAAGAAATATTCCGTGAAGGCACACACACACACACGCACATATATACATATATTTGTAATGGTCGGTAATGGTAGATGGTCGTACGGAGTGAAGATCGATGATAGAGTCTCGAGATTCGCCAGGGGGCGCGTACGCTACGCGCGCGTCTGGCTTTTAATTGCTAGCGCAATTCCTTGAGCCCATGGCCGAGGAGATCGCAATTTTATATCGTCTGTGCAATGCCCGGCTCGCGTTATTACATTTGTATGCGCAACTACATACTTAGCTATTCACACTACATTACATTTATTTTCATTTATTACACTTATAAATATCTGGACGTATATATACTACGTGTGTAATGCCAGGCGGGCGCTGGAGAACCGTTGACCCCCTTGACAATTCCCGAGTTCAATAAATTATCAATGTCTTTGTGTCTCCGGCTCGAGAACACATCTACACAGAGGTTTTTTTTTGGGGAGGGAGGGGGGGGGTATCGCGCATCGATGTGTCTCGAGGTATTATGCATTGTTTTCTTTTCATAAATGACGAAAAAGTGAATTTTTCTTTTAATTTTCACCGAGACTTGTGGCCACCAATGGTCAATAATTGTCCGGCATTCGCGACTGGGGCCCCGCGCGATGCAACGTCTCTTATTCTCTACACTGTGCGTGTCTAGCGGCCTTTTGTAACTAGCCTGGCTAATGCCTTGGGTTACCACCCGCGATTCATGCGTATTAGTCTTTAAGAATTGCTCTCTCCCTCTCTCTCGCGCGCGCCACTGCGTCATTCTGTCCGGATGCGTTCTTTCGGCGACAGGAAGTTAGCGATGATATTAATTTCCTCGCGGAGGGAGACGAGGGCTGCAAGCTGCTCGCAGGTACACGATTTCACATACCTGGATGTGCGTGTATGCACGTATATATATCTGTATATAATTATTTATCGTAAGACTGAATCGTGAACACGAGGACTCCTTTGTATTCGTGGTGTTTTTGCATTTTTATGTACGCCAATGTATATATGTATGTATATATATTTCTCTTAAGGTAAAAGGCAAAAAACAATAAATATGTTTTATATATATTGTTATATATGTATGCATGTATGCTAATTTATACGATGAGATTCTCGCGCTCACGATTCAGACTTATGCGACAGAGCGGCGTTTAACTCGCACGCGCGCATCTCGAATTCCGATTCGAGGCTCTGTAGAAAATGATTCAGCAGAGAGCTGTGCTTTAATATTAAATCCCGTGTATACGCTGTATGCCCCGAATACGCGCACGCGTACTCGTCCTTTCTCGCTTGGAGGAAGGATGAGGAACCTCATTGTTTTTCGGCGTTAGGAGCCGAGAACAAAGTTTCAGCTAAGATTTTTTCCAAACTACTAGGGGCATGAAAAAGTATTGTTTTTTTAACAAAAAAAAAACGAAGAACCGACGCGCTTTACTCACCGGGGTCGCCGGGCAGTAGAACGAAGAAGCTCGTGCCCGCCAATAGTATCCCCTCCTCGCCGGCCACGCTCTGACCGACCTGATTTGTTCCTGCACCCTTAACGCCACTTATCTCGGTGTCCCCGTCGTCGCACATCGGAGTACCGCAACTTCCTGTCAAACGGAAAAAAATAAATAAAACAAGAATAAAATATGCGTACAAACTTATGGTGATGCATTTCTGTAGGCATGCGAATATCTCCGAAGAATTCGGAAAATAATTCGAATAATAATAATAAAGATATCACTGCCATTAAGGTGATAAAAATGATTAAAATTGTAGTAGAACAAAGTAAAAATAAACGAGATAAACGAGAGAAGGAAAGGGAGGAGAGAGAGGAACCACATTAAAAGCCAGATATATGGCACAAGTATATGTATAATAAATATATAATGTATAAACTTGTGTATTTATACGTACTTATATATGTACTTTATTTGGATTATATTGCAGGGGTGTTGCGGACAAATGTCACTTGCTCCCGAGAGTATTGCTACGGCATGGTGAAAAAAGAAGAAAATTTCCTCGATAAAGAGTACGTCTCTAGGTACACGATCTATGTTTTTTTTTTTTAGCGAAAACGTGTTTGCATATCTCGGTGCAAAGGGCCCGGGTATTTCTTGTTTTATACTTTGCGTATTCAATTATAATTAATGGAGCCCGCCCCGTATCCCCGATCCCCGAGACAAAAATCGTGGGTAATTAGCGTGCACATTTTTCACTACGTTTGCGTCGAAAACGCAGTGTATATATTTTTTTATTCAATTCTCAATTCTCCTATTTTTATCCCGCATTTGTCACTCCCCAATGTCCGACACCGTGGAACCGGAAATAGTGCCGTCTGTTGTGCCTTAACACTAGTGCCCCGCTCGACCGACAGGGCGCTAATTTACATCGAATTATAAATATCAGGATGAATTATGACGTATAAATGTTTGCGTGTGTTTTTGTTATTCGACTGACCTCTGCACACGGCGATGTCGCACTGCAGGTGAACCTGTTCCCTGTCGGGAAATCGGAACATCGAGAATATCGTTGCGTCTGCAAGGCCGGTGTTCTGGTCGAACACGAATTTCGTCATCACTTGCGCTTTTACGGGACATCTCGAGAAAAGAGAAAAATACGCAGATTACACGAATGTTTTTTTTCGCCTCATAAACATACAAGCATCGGTATAGGATTTAAAACGCAATATTTCAAGGGAACAAAAGTCCGACTATAACAAACAAATTAGTTAAAGAATAAAGATATTGTACATGTATGGAAAATCGACAGGTAATTCTGGCCACAGGCTCGCTGTTCGCAGGTACCGTAAAAATAAAGCAATTTTTTGCTCATGTCTTTTATATGTGTATGTGTGTGTATATGTGTATGTATATATATATCTACTCTCGTATTCAAGCGACTCCGATACATCGTGCACTTTATAGCCCGTGTGTGGGGTGTACGATCGAACTCTTTTTTTTTCATCTAATTTCTTTCCAGGCCAAACGTTTAGCCTGACTCGCGTGTTGTACCGAGGCGCAGTACTCCGTAGGAAGTTGCCTTGGCACGCACCTACATATATTCCGGTAACGTACGGGCGCCTCTCAAGAATGCATGCGTAATTATATTCAGCCCTCCCCTCAGAAACCCACTTCTCTGCTGTTCGCTCACACGTAATCCGCCCTTCTTCGCTATTTGTATTAAACATATATGCGTGCGGATATATAGTAATTGGTATATTAATGTATCGGCGATTCATTATTGCGACGAAGAGGCAATTGTGCACTCGTTCGTCATAGATACACCTAAAAATCGATTATTCTCTTTCGTGCTTTGCGATTTTCTCAGTTACGGAATCAAAGAGACGGATGACTTTTTTAAATTCGTTCTCAGGCCCTCAACGCATCGTCGAAGTTGCGATATTTTTCATTGCGAAACATCCTGTATATTCGTATACGCATTAGGACTCACCCTTTGTCATCGATGAGCTGAACACTGCTGTTTTTCTTGTTGAAGGCAAAACACGACTTGACTCTTATTCCGTAGGCTCCTGTACAATATAAAAATAAAATTGACCTGTGTACATACGATAGATTAAAAAATTCAATTCAAGCGTCCATTAACAAAAAAAAAGAAATGCGAAGAGCAAGAAAGATATAGCAGTAATTAATGAAGATGCCCATTGAGTTGGCCGATTACGACTCATCGATCAATTATTTTTTCGCGCCTGTGGTTATAGTTTCCGGATATGCGCATCCTCGAGTTTGCGTAGCGTAGTGCGCTGCACCGCGGAAGTGAATTATGCCAAGCTAGTAAAAAGAGGCAGAGAGAGAAAGAGTAAGGGAGAGCGAGAGCGTGGAGTGCGCATTATGGTCTAGCGGGAAAAGTAGTGAATCCCGCTACGGTCATACCCGATAATCTTATAAGTATGTTAAAGCTCGGAGTGCGAAGATACAGACTGAGAGAATTACAAAGGTCCGTGCTCGATATAAATTGTACTGTGGTGTTTCATCGCCTATGGAAGAGATAATGTTTTTTTTGCCCAATATGCAAAGTACCTTACGAATTTTTCTTTCGCACGAGATTTAAGATCGACTAGAGGGCCGAGGGCCAAAGCAGAAAAAAAATTAGCTTTTATACCGTGGATGCTTCTTATACATATCAAACATGCAAATGATTTAAATATAATTAATATAGTTGTGCGTATATCGTACCATCTGGACGTGAAATCTCAGCTCGCAGTGTGTAGTTTTGTCCATAGGTAGCAGCTTGAACCCGATGTCCAGCACCATCCAGAAGTCGCAAGGACACCAAGGACGTCTCGTTTCTTGGAAAAAGATACTCATGATATGTATATTCATGAATGGTATGCTAGATTGTGTTTGTGTGTGTGTGTGTGTGTGTGTACAACAAAGGCGCCCAATTGGAAAGAACAACACAAGTTGTTTAGACTTACTGGCATTCTTGAGTACCGTACAAACCCAAACTAACCCAGACTTACTTGGCATTCTTGAATCCGGCCTTGCCGCAAGTTATCACGTAGGACTTGTCGTCGGCAAGCTCCAAGGTCTTGTGTATTCGAACGACAATCGGTACTGAGCGCTCCTCTGTGTTCTGAAACGGCAAATTTGAAATGATCGGAGGCGTTCTGGGTCGACACTCGAATCGACAAATTTTTCTCCGTCTGGTGTCACAAGCTATGAGACCTCGCACGCACGTGTGTGCAGAGGTTTTTTTTTATATCTTTCATTATCGTTTTTTCAATCGTCCTCTTTCCCTCGTTCGGAACGCAATGTCGCAAAACGTGACACGAATCGATTATTTCTAACGCGGGCTAAGTGTGGCAACGAGGATCACCGATCATTTGAGAACTCGATACTTTTCACGGAGGGGTACGAGAAGATTCGTAGGGCTTGTGAAGAATAAAAGAAAAATGTGAATGAATAATATTAATAAGAGTATTCGCGATTGAATAGCAAAAATACACGATTTTTGGCTTGGTTAGCCCACACCATCCTGTCAGTCCCGAATAACCTCATTATCCGAGAGATCGGTAGAGCGAAACGGACAACTCACATTGTTGACGTGGACGCCGCAGTAATCGGGGGCGTCGGGCGGTGCCAACAGATTGATACCCAAGGTAGCATGATTCGATCCGTTACCCGGTGCCATGCACTCTGGCTTGCGAAATTCTCTCGCGTGTACGACACCAACGAAACTCTGATTCAGATTAACCCGTATCGTCATGTACCCCGATTTGCATGTGGCCGTAACCGTAGGTTGAAATTCCGTATCCAATAGTTGCCCGCTGACCTGTAACATCAGCGCAAACAAAGGGTGTAAATTGTGCGCATATCCAATCGCACGGGGACATCTTCTGTTGCTCTCTTCATTATTGTTGGGACAAATGAACAAATAAAAACGTCGAATGCTCGCATTGTATTAGAACATTAGTCAGTGGAATGGAAAAAGTAGAAACCGGTAAGGAGGACAGTATAGAAAATAAATTGAAGTAAATTAGAAAAAAAAGCATTCGTATTTACTTATTCCAGTAGAGGTATTTTCTCGTAAATGTTTCAATAATTTAGAGAATATATGTACATTTTCTTCTTTCCCAGGCTCCAACGTATAACCTTGCGGGTAATTACGTATTATCGTAAGAGACTTATAGACGGCCGTATGTTCTTCCGATGCTCTGGTGCACAGACTTTCATTCAAGTATCTACACCAAGGTATCAGAAGTATTGGCCTTCTGCTCACTGGTTGATGCGCCAGCCGGTGCATGGCTAAGCGGTCACCGCTCCGATTATTGGCTATCCACAACGCTGCTTAACTCGAAGTACCGCCGGAGTTCAACTCCGACGATATTTAAAATATATATATATATATATATGTCACATCGCAATGGAGATTGCGTTTGAACCAGCGCTCTCGATTCCTTGCCGCTGTTGATGATGACCGGAATTTGAGTTTCATCCGGATTCAGAATATAAATTAAACATTTAAAAAAAATCCGGTTTGAACCGGATTTTGCTAAAATTGAAAATCACATTCCAAATGATTTTTAATAAATCTGGTTTGAACCGGTTTAAACCAGTGTCAAGCGGATTCAGGATATAAATGAAAAACTTCGAGAAATAACTTTGGGAAAATCCGGTTTATACCGGTATGAACCAGTTTCAACCGGATTCAGAATATAAATTAAATATTTTAAAAAATCCGGTTTGAACCGGATTTTGCTAAAATTGAAAATCACTTTCGAAATGATTTTTGATAAATCCGGTTTGAACCGGTTTAAACCAGTGTCAAGCGGATTCAGGATATAAATGAAAAACTTCGAGAAATAACTTTGGGAAAATCCGGTTTATACCGGTATGAACCAGTTTCAACCGGATTCAGAATATAAATTAAATATTTTAAAAAATCCGGTTTGAACCGGATTTTGCTAAAATTGAAAATCACTTTCCAAATGATTTTTGATAAATCCGGTTTGAACCGGTTTAAACCAGTGTCAAGCGGATTCAGGATATAAATGAAAAACTTCGAGAAATAACTTTGGGAAAATCCGGTTTATACCGGTTTGAACCGGTTTAAACCAGTGTCAACCGGATTTAGGATATAAATGAAAAACTGCGAGAAATCATTTTGGGAAAATCCCGTTAAAACCGGTTTGAACCAGTTTCAACCGGATTCAGAATATAAATGAAATATTTTAAAAAATTCGGTTTGAACCGGATTTTGCTAAAATTGAAAATCACATTCCAAATTATTTTTGAAAAATCCAGTTCGACCAGGTTTAAACCAGTGTCAACAGCATTCAGAATACAAACGCAAAATTTGGGAAAAAAATCTGTTCGAAAAAATCATTGAACTCAGAAAATTTTATGCAGTGTCGGTAATCTACCATCAGTCGGTAACGTACCAACATTCTGGAAAATATATTAACTCGTAAAAATGTTTAAAAAAAATCAGTGTCGGTAACTTACCATCAGTTGGTAACTTACCAACATTTTCGAGAAAATATCAAACTCAGTCAAATTTATAAAATTTTGCAGAAACTCGAAACTCACCGACATTTCCCAAAAAAATGGAAGGTTGAACATTTTAGTAAAAGAAAAAATGAGCGACGAATTCGTTTCCAGGTGCAAAAAATGAATCAAAACAGGTAGAGACCGTCGAACTGTGCCACAGAACGATTTGACGAACGGTTCAGTGACAATGACAGAGTGGGGTTTACCTCGGATAAACCGATGAATTTTGAAATGGACATGCGGGGTTTTAAAAATGTTTGAAATCAAATGTCGCGTTTGATTAAGGCCATGTGTCACACCGACCGAGCGGTCATGAGTGCGAGAAAGATAGCTGATTTACAGATTCCCATTGTCCTCAGAGACGGCTGATATTTCGGTAAAAAGAAAAGCAACATCTTCCGCTCTGTTGAACGACGAACAACGTCTTTCTCTTCGTTTGCCCGGAAAGTGATCCGTCTAGGAGGAAACTTGGCCGCAGAATCTTCACCGGCCGGTCGTGCGAGCCATGCTCTTAATAACGATTTGTGTTTACTCTGATTGCAATTCCACTTTTTCAACAAGCAAGTGGTACACGGAAATGATAACCGAAAATGATACAGTTATTCGGAGTAGTCTTGAAAAGATGTGAACCGCGTGGACGATTAGACTGTGAAAACGTGACGAGCGGAAGGATTGTTACGAAGCAGTCCGAAAATAGTGACGCTGAGCGGACAATGGGGAATTCCTGCGTCGCGATTCGTGATCTCGTGTATACATCGATGACGGAATTCGGGGCCGACGCGGGACGATGGAAAATGCGGACAAAACTTAGTGGAATAAGCTCATCGAAAAGGGGTAAAGGAAAAGAGAGCAGGGTTTACTGATGGATCGAGGGAGAGAGAAGAGAAGATGTATTGGGTTGAAAAGAAGAAATATCAAACATGGATAACACGAGCTATGCATTACGTCAACTAGACCTACAAACTTGGCTCGTGTATCGAATGATATATGCCCACTACCTCTTGCGGCTCGTTGATGGAGGCCAAACCGACGCGATTCAAGCTACTCCTTTTCCATTCCTCACATTATATAAATAAATAAGCTATACACATATTGTATATGTGTGTCAAAGGCAAGATGATTTTAAAGACATTTCACTTTGAGGAACGTTCTCACCGTAGACTTGGTGTTCCCATATACAACATTATATGTAAGGCCTGATGCCGTCAAAATCACCGTCGCATAAATCTAAGCATACTTATATAAAGGACATTTCACGGACCGTACTCGACCGAAAATCAATGATTCGTTTGAAAACAAATTTGGGTACGTACCACAAAATCTCCGAATGTTCTGAAAGGCGACATTACGTGGGTATAACCGGTTCAACATGTTATTTCCCCATATATACATATAGAACAGTGACAGAATGTAATTGTGAAGTTAATCGAGTCTGAATCGAGAAAGGCACAAACAGAAAAATCAAGTGCCCCGCAGCGATAGTGAATGCGAAGACCGGCGGCAGGGGGCACAATTAAAACACCTTGCCCATTAAAGTCCCCCGTCAAACGAAAATCAATTACTCTGTCTCTCTCTCTCTCTCTTACCCTCTCCGCACTATTCGCAACCTGAATCTCAATCAATAAATCGCGTACTTTTTTTTTGGTGAAGAAACCGCACAGGGCTCGCAGTTTATTGAGAATCTTATCCGAAGCCAAGAAGTTCACCTGTTCTCGGTCTCATTTTTTTGTGCGTGTGTGTGTATGTTTTTTTTACCGCGTCTCTCGAGGACAGTCAGTGGATAAAATTCTTCGGAAATCCCGACTGACGAGAAGAGAGAGAAAGAGAGAGAGAGAGAGAGAGAGAGAGAGAGAGAGAGAGAGAGAGAAACTCTTCGTAACGTCTGAACAGCCGTGGTTCAGAGAGAACAATGATGCTCAGGCGAGCCGAGCAAGAAGGATACCCAAGGACTACAGGATTGGTAGTTTGGGGAGGAGGATTGTGCAATGCTGTGCGTGCCATCGTGCTGGTTTTCTGGTTTGCGGAGTGGGTGTCCGACTAGACGAGGCTAATTTTTTGAAGACTTTTTCGCAGGAAACCTCCTGTGGAATCATTCGACAATTTGTGCCGATTGATCGATACGGGGCAGATCTACTCGACTCGCTCCAAAGCCACAATCCTCAATGGACTGGAAAATGGATGGAATTCCGCAATGGACTGGAAAAAAATCTAGCCAATCAGGTTTACTTACAATCTACTCTAATATAGAAAAAAACGTAGTGCATCTACATTCATTTTTTTAGAGCGACGTAAGGCCGGTAAGCTTAGAATATGATGCTGGGACGATATGTATACATTTTTCAAATATTGTCTGGCTGTCTGTTTGAGCCTAAGTTGGCATGATGACGGCTAAACATTTTTTCCCCGAACCTTTGATATGTGACAAATTAACACTTTCAAATTAAAATGTCCTGCACTTTGTTGAATCTTGATTTTTAGTTCCGTCGAATGCTATCTGAGAAGATGGCATTTTCCGAGGTGTATTGAGGTGGCGAATCACGGCTTCCCACAATCGATAAGAATCCATTAGTAATTTATATGGAAACAACCAATTATTTAATTAATTTCTCAGGTTACGAAATTAAGATGTGTTATTTGTGTACACGCGTGTCATGCTAGAGCACTGTCTTCGAGGAACCCCGAATGTTCGACATTGACGTGACACCCAATTACGAGCTTATTGAACGGTTATACCGTTCAACAAGCTCGTAATTATATATCGACTGAAAAAAAAATGAATGGACAAAAAACTATGATAATACTCAATAATATCGCAATTTTAACAGTCGCTATCAATTTCTCAAAATGTAGTGTACCAATGTAGATGTTCTGCTATTCAAACCATTCTTGTGTATAGTCTTTGCCTTTATCTCATTTCGCCGTCGTATCCAATTCCATTACTTTAAGATAGTCCATGCTGAGAAGCTAAAGAAAACAGTGAAAAATGCTGTTCAAATGTTCAAATACTCTTATTTCAATATCATAAAAATTGTAACATGACCAAGAATATAATGACTACATTCTATGTTTTACGTTAGGTAAAGTATTGTGACACGCCCAGTTTGGACTTGTGTTGGTGACAGCGAAAAAAAACTTGTTGCTTTCATTTGACAACAATAAATTGACGCAAGATTTATTCCCGATGCGGACATATTAGTAAGTTGCTTCCTATATTTAATATATATATATATATTATTTCAAGATGGCAGTCAGGAAGGCAAAAACCAAGTCCTGTTAGCACAGCTCCTAGTCCCTCTGAAAAGATTTATAAAACAGAATTAAATGGAGATGGAAGAATTGAATCGGTATGTGGAGGTAGTAGCGCGAGTTCATTGTTCTCGGAACTGTTCTCATCCCCCTTGCGAAGCTTCTCGGCTGCTGAGTGGACCCACGAAACTTTTTGCAACCCCACTCAAAGTTCCCAGACATTTTTATTTTCCAAGAATAAGTTTGTCTGGGTTTTGGAATTTTTCGCCTCAGTCACAAGTATAATAAAATTTACCCAGAAATGAGTTTCGTCATTTTTAGCTTCCTTTGCCCCGAAGGAATCCTTGCACGAATGTATTATCGCTATTGAAGTGTCTTCGCAAAACCAAACAAACCCAAAAAAATGTATACGCTCGAAGTTTTCTTTTTGTGGAAAAAATGTCCATGCCATTCTCGAGACACCGTGCAACTTATCTACCCGTTATGCATTCTATATAATAGCGAGAGAGGATACGAAGTGGGCGTTCGGCTTGAAATTGAAAGTTGGCGTGGGTTGACAGCTGCCTGAGCTCTTTCGTAGAGAATTTCTCTCTCTCTCTCTCTCTCTCTCTCTCTCTCTTTCTCTCTTCTCTCTCTCTCTCTCCCTCTCGTATGTTGGAACTATAGGACTTGGTGCATAGCGCGAACCGGTCTTCAAGCGCCGAGACTCGCAGTTAGGCATTAAGTGGACGTAACGGTGAAGCCTACGAGAAAAGAGAAAAAATATATAGTATATCCTTACGGGCTCTTATCTCCTTTTTTACTCTTTTCCTCGCCCCCCCCCCCGCTTCGCCCTTCCCCTTTAGCCCTCTTCTTCCCTTCGTATGCATTTGTCCCGGATGATGCTGCGCGCCGCTGTCTACACTGGGAGACTCATAGGCGACTCTCTCGCGCCTCCCTATATAATGCCGGGCGCGCCTCTCAGACGTCCAGGAACGTCCATTCCGCCATATAAGTAGATTCAACCTATACCCGAACAGGCCGTGTACATTTTCGTGCAGCTTCCTTCGAGCGCAGCTTTACAGAAAATATCTATATAATTTGTTTTAAGATGGCTGGATAAATTCTAACCGCACAAAGTTTTTAATTTGGCATATCGTTTGTGGACAATGTTTAGCATCGCATTGTTAAAAAACATTTTCGGGAAAAATAATTGTGCAGATCAGAAATGTTGTCATCATTTTATTTCGCCTTGGAAGCTAAATCCTCGATGAGAAAAAACTACGAGCTAAATAAAATCGACACAAAGCAATATATAGTTTTTTTTCCTTATACAATTGAATCTACATACGTATAGTAAACACTGACGACACGTGCTGTTCGATAAAAACAAATTCTCAATGGACTGACACATGCTGAAGCATATCTAAACAATTGTGTAAACTGATTTGCGTAAAAACCGGATGTAATATTTTTTTTCCATGTAAAATAACTATTGTTATTATGTAAATGCCATTATTTTATCCGGAATTTTTCAAAAGCAGGCTATATAAATTGAGTGAGGAGCTACGTACTAGAATCAGACTCAGGTGATCGTCATTTCGACGTGGTTTATAAGTTATTTAGTTAGTGAGTTGTTGAAAAACTTTCCGTAATCTTATTTTCGGTGATTTCGTATAGCTCCATATCGAAGGTACGTCGAGGACAACTGCGTAAATTTCAATCAATAGCTGCGATAAAGTGACTTGTTTAAAAGCACTTTCAACAAAAAACGCACGACATATATATGTGGGAAAAACGTATGGGCAAAATTGACATGATAAGTTCGAAAACCCTATATCACGCTTATTCGGGAAAAAAAACGAAATTATTTTTCACAAGATCTTTTTATCATGTAATTTTGACACAAGTTAGTTTGTCGCAGTGATTTTGTTATTGAGAAGTACTACTAACGCATGCTTCGTTAACCGCAATTGCTGAGCTGCTTCATACTCGTTGCGAATAAACGATTCACGGATATTCATTGTGTATCTCACATCGACAGGTCAGAGGACATCCGGACTGCGAAATGTTGCTCTTGGTTTTTTTCCTGGTTTCGTGTGTTGTCGGTCAGATACATAAAGAAACCGTGGACAATTACAATGTGGTAATTAAGAAGGGGGTACTGAAGAGTGTTATACCGGGCGAGAAATCGCCGGATACTCTGGATCTCTCGAATTTGTGTATTAGAAAAATCGATCCGAATTGTTTCGAGGAAGTAAAAGGGTTGAAGAATCTCACTTTACGGCTCAATGTTGAAGACGATACGTATTCTCAAGGCAACCTGCCGCCGTTGGTATTTCGATTTCTTTCCGATCTCGAGACCCTGAAAGTGTTGAAGTCGGACTTGCGGGAGCTGCAGTACGTCTTTTGGGGCCTGTCAAATCTCCGGCTACTAGATCTAAAGGGCAGCACTATTACTTTGGAGGAGGGCAGTTTATTTGGGCTGAGCAACGAAACGGAGATCCTAATGGATAATCGCAACAGGCTTAAAATTGAGCCGGTGCACTTTCTGGAGCCCTTTCCGTTTATGAGTCTGTGCGTCATCAACGGGATCGTCCAGTCTCTCGAGTTGATCAATAACACGGCAAATACAAGCGGAGACTGCGATTTAAAGTATTTGCCGTTACGCTCCGAGATGGTGGCTCTTGATTCAATGGGCATCAAGGGATTTGCGAAGGACTGGTATCGTATTGTCGGCAAGCCTGTTCACGTCCTCACTCTGATGCGCAACGATATCGAGCACCTGGAGCGTAACTTGTTCAACGATCTTCCCAATGATCTGTATGAGATATATCTCTCTTGGAATAAGATCAAGAGAGTCGAACGGGGAAGAATCGCGAATCTGAATTTACGCACTTTGGATTTGGGCGGCAATCCAATCTTCACCGTCGACACATATGCTTTCAGGGATACAAACCTCACGAAGCTCGTACTGACCTTCGAATTCATGAAGACTCTGCCGAAGAGCCTGATATATCTTGACTTTTTCAGTTTCCCCGGAAACTATGCGATAAATTCGGTGTAAAACTTGCATTACGAATTTTAAATTTACGGGTCCGTTGAAGCACCGGGTGCGGCATAACGAAACTGAGCCGTTTCTTCCGAACCATTGAAAACGCATTTCTTTCTTCTTTATTTATTTAGCTCCCGAAGCCGGGTGTTATAAGCAACTAACCTACTTCTGTGAATATATCTGAATTGCCGTTATCGATACGTCCCTACCACGAATATATATCACTTTTAATTTTCGGCATGGAAGCTTGATGTGAATAAAAATTATGTGGCACACCAATTTATTTAACTATTTTATATATATCTCTTATTAATTAGTTCAACAAGAGCAATCGCAAGGGTTCATTTAACATTGGTATTTTGTATTTTTTTTTTTTTTTTTTTTTTTGCAGTGTTCCAACGTATACTCTTTTATGAGTTTTTACGTATTACCCTTCCCAATTGAATCCTTTTTCCTATCACTCCCTACCCGCACTTCGCTAATTTAACCTAACGTCCGTTGCGTCCACAGCCGTCTTAAGCTACACTATACCGCATTTGCCGAGGGTACGGGGAAACTGTGGAAAACCCGTACCGGTATACACGGCCCTGTATTTTTTTTCTGATTCCTTGGCATACCAGACCTTTTTGCTCAAGGTATGTATACCAAGGCCTCAGAAAAACGGCCTCCCGCTCACTCGTCGATGCGCCAGCCAGAGCACGGCTAAGCGGTCACCGCACCAAGTATTGATCTCGTTCGAGGCTGCTTGACATCAGTGATCGCCCGAGCCGAACCCCGACTGCCCAACCACCAGCGTCGGTTTTCATTGGTATTTTGTATAATAAATTTAAAAAGTTTTTTTATATATGAAATGATTTCACCATTATTCTTCCTTCTCGAATCCCACATTAAAAATTTTTTTTTCGCGTCCTGCCAAACAAAGTCACTCCATTTGTTCTGCAATACTTTTCTTATGCGCAAAAAATTATTCAAGTATCGCAAGTTCCGATCAACTTACACCCTGAAAATGTCGAATTGAAAATATAAACCCCCTTAAGATCCCATAAAAAAAATCGGTGTATACATACAGAATTCAGTTTCTAAGCGTCATTTTGTCGACGTCCCGGCGCATTCCAAAGAACGCGAAGAAGAATAAGAGGGATGAAAGAGAAGAATTTCAACAAAAGGAAGCGAACATTAATCTCTCGCATGGTACAAACCTTAGACCAGTCGCAGACTGTGTCCAGTTCAAAGGATTATTAAGCTATTATATTGAAACGTAACGTTGGAAATTAACCTAACATCGAGCAAAATTCTACCGATTATTGTGGCTTCAATGAACCCGCATTTAAACCAAGATCACGTGAGTCAGAGCGAACGTTGCCCAATACGTTGTATAAATGCGCTCCGTGTGCTTCATCTTGGCTTTTTTTTCGGAGCCTGAGGTTTTGGCACCTGTTATCCGTCGGGACAGCACTTCCAACAACGAAAATTGATTTCTATACGAATTTGTTCTCGTTTTCGTGTAACGGGTTGTTAAAAAAAAACGACACGTAATAAGAATGAAAAAAAAAAGATAAACCTTGGCCTTTGATGGTCAGATAAAATCATCGCTCAAAGCCGCACACCGACCGTTGGCACATTCATCCTTACATTAATTTATTTCTCGTTTCGCAATCTATATATATATATATATATATATATACAATATATATATATAATATATCTCTCGAAAATCGATTGAAAGAAAACTTAGAGAACTGCGCTGCCAACTCGGTGACAAATTCTATTTCGTTTGGCTTTCTGGAATATATGCAGATAAGAACAAGATTTGGAACTATGATGGTCGTTCTCAACGTGCCTTCGCAAAAATATATTCATATCGGGGTGTTATCCATATGGCGTACAGGCATTTCCGTCTCTGCTGAAACATTGCGCCAATAAATTAACGCACTATCCAGTGGATTAATAAATCAAGGGGGGGGGGGGGGGGGGTGTTGGGATTCTTTTTATTTACTACTTGCCGCTGACAGAAAGAACCTCCCCATGTGAACAGTTCTGAGTTACTACCCGATATATATATATCGGGTGTCCTTTTTGAATCCATCCACTTCAAGTTCTATGAAACTTGTTGGTTGCAGAAAGATATGCTTTAGACAAAAGTTAAATGGTTCAAATTTTTTTATACGTGGACTTATAAAGCACATAAGAACGTCAACTCTGTTATCTTTTTTTTTTTACTGGAATCATTTATTCTTGAATGCAAATAATTGAATAAAAAATATTGATTAATTTTTTAATGAATTAAACCACACGGAACAATAAAAAAATGACGAAAAACGATCTAAATGAAATACAACCAGGAACAACGAGCTGCGATAATTAGCAGCGAAATCCCTTGGCCGGACAGTAAAACCTTGTTACAATGACCAGAACACGCTTGGAAAATTCATTTTGCAGCGAAGCGTAGGCGACACAGAGAGGGAAGGATGCAAATAGGCAGGGGAAGGGGGGTTGCTCTATCCATGACTCGACGTTCCGGTTTCCGCGCTCGGAAATCAACACGAATAAAGTAACAATAAAATTTTTTTTTTTTTCAAAGTGCAACTACGGATAGGGGAGTATAGTTGACGTGGATTATTATCGCAATGTTTGGTATGGAAGTGCCTCGAGTATAATCTATATGTATATAATATGTGATGAAATTCTTCGAGATGTGGAACGAGGGGACGTTAATTTAGCCGACGACCGTCGTTTCGTCAGATCGTATGGACAGTGTCTCGCGTTTAGAGTCTATTTGACGAGAGAAACGGGTTCTTTCGTCTGTCTTTGACCATTTTTCAGCGATCTCAATTTAATCCGAATTTTTCCCGATAAATATTTTATTTATCCTTCCTCGGCGTTTTTCTCATGTATTGGACGATAACAATTTTTTTTTCAATTTTCGGTCGACTGCCGAATTTTTCTAATTCACCATAATTTATCGAAAGATTGGTATTGGCCAATTGCTTCAATTTGTCTTGACTATTTCGAGTGTCACACTCCCAAAGTGTTGACACTTGATTACGAGACACCCTGTATATGCGGGCAAGAGAGTGACTGGTCGAACCGTGACGCACGCGAAAGAGAGAAACGAAAGTGCATTTATAATATTCGCAAACGTAAATCACGGTAGCCACGGAATTTCTCCGGTCCAACTTTCAGTTTCCTTTTTTTTTGTTTCCGTTTTTTTTTCTCTCTATTCAATGCTCGCTCTCGTCTCGAAGAGTTTGCAGACCGGTTCATCGTACCTGAATCCTGAGACAGTCCTATTTTTTTGTTTGTTTAAACTATCTCTTATCTGTACGAATTGGAGCACCGTGTGGTGGACCGGTATGGGCGAGGCCGAACGTTTCAGGTATGCACACGTGAGTAATCATTAATAAGCGCGTTATTGTGGGGACCACAAGAACCGCCTTTCACATTGTAAGAAAGCTTTATTATGGCGCGAGCTCTCACCGCTCGGGCTCCAAAAAATTTACGAGTACGATCATTAGCATTACTTTCATTATTTTTATATAGCCTTCTACAAACATAAAATACCTTATGAAAATATATACAATGATATTTCGTACAAATTCAATAATATATAAATTGATACATATCTGTATAGTATTTGTTTGGGTTTGTAAATAGAAATGAATAATAACGGATAACTGAACAGTTTATCAAAGCAAATATATTTAGAAATAGTAATTACAATTATTATTATCATAATTTTTGGAAAGATATCAAAATTTAAAAAAGTAAATTACACAAAATTGGAATAAAATGTATTCAAATCGTCCCAAGAGCACGCCTAAAGGTATTAATTGAGATGGTGCTCAAGGCATCCAATGAATGCAAAATCCTTTCCGGTTTGAGGATCATGGTGAATTGATCCCAGTGTCTGGAAGTTCCGGGACATTGAATCTTCTGTTCTCCCGGTTGGCTAGAATCGTGACCATAAATTTTTCGATCGCCGCACGAGTCGAAGGAAGAAGGAAACTATCGTGTGTGAAAGGAACTTGTCGCGCGTATAACGGGTGTAGGTGTATGTATGCTTTCTCCCCTCTTCGGTGAGCACCGCGATACCGTGTCTCGAGAAAATTGTCCGCTTCTTTGGGCAGTACGTGTGGACGCGAAGTGGGCATGCATTTGCAAGTATTGGAGGAAGCGATGCATTCGTGTGCACTGCGAATATGTTTTACATTTTTTTCAATAAGTTTTTCACTAACTTTTTAATTTAAGGAATTAAATAAAATATCCCATACTCATTGAAAGTACAAATTATTGCGATTTCCGTAATGACGTCGACCGAGGCTCAAGGTATTGAGGGATCGAATGTTTTCAGGATCAATTTCTGAGATTCAATTTTTTCAGGGTCTCGCGTATCATTTTTTCTGTTTCCTTTTTTACTGCTCGTTATCTTTGTGTCTCTGTTCCTTTGCTTCTCTTCTTTTTTACCCTTTTTATTTTTCTTATTTTTCCCTTTTTTTCTCTCGTTTCCTCTCTCTCTCTCTCTCTCTGTCTCTATCTCTTCGGTTCTTTTCCGGGAGCCGGGGGTTTTAAAAGTCGCCGAGGGAAGTTAGCCTCTTCCAACAGGGGTGCGAGGATTCCCGAATGGAACAGGTTTTATATACCGTTCATATATTTTCGTGTGCGCGGGCATAAAAGCCGCGAAGGGAAAACATCGCCGAGCAAAGAGCCTCTCATTGTCTTTGCCTTTTGTAGCTCGTAACCCGCACGTGAAGCTCAGCGACACGTTACTTTGCGCTTACGACGTTGAGAAAGCAAAAGGACGAGGACGAAGAGCCGACGACAAGAACAAACATCAGGTCTCAGAGCGGTCACCAGAATTTATCGTTACTTGGCGATACGATCGCCCAGACTCGTTGAAACGACCCAGCTAAACTTTATACCCTCTCGCCACGGGGTAGAAGCACCTCGCGCGCTTATTGAAGTCATCCTCGTAAACGTGGCAAAAAAAAAACAATTGCACCGGCCTTCGAGCGGCGTTCACAATGGCTTTTTCAACAATAACTCATTTTTCAGGCTGCGTAATTATTTATATAGATGTTTAAGGGGTTGCGTGCCCTCCAGCCATATTCCATCTGTGCGATACGAGAACTGTAGGGCTATTCAAGGTACAGGTACAAGTATTTATACATGCCGGAAGATGATGAGAGTTCATAAGGGACACGCTTCGAGGCGGAAAGGACGGAAGGTGTCCGTTCCATCAAGACGTGACTTTCTCGTGGCTTCAAGCTCCTCTCTCTTTCTCTCTTGTACGTCGATTTATCATGTCCATACTCTCTCACGGGGGTTGTATCGAAGTTGGCGAGCCGGTACACCGCGGGACACGAGCACAATGCGGTTCGCTCACAAGCGACCGCGCGAGTGTGTGCCCATGTCCGCAGGTTCAGCGTTATATATTCCTTCACGAGGGAGAAGCGAAAAAAAAGAGGTTCGCCGCAAAAAGTCGCGATTCAATGCGCCAGTCATCCGTTTCGTTGTCTTCACCGACTGTTCACGCACTCGAATCTTCATCATATGCAAGATTACATTGGGTACAATTGGAATGCGGCCTCTTGTTGTTTTATCCAAAGGTATGTTTGTGTGATGGTCGCCAAGAGTGTTCACTCGGCCGTAACGAGATTTGCGATTCTCAGTGGATTGAGAAATGTCCAGGCTGGTCAGGGAATCTTCCGGTATCACAATATACACAGAGTGCCTCATTCGAGTAGATCGACCCGAATATCTTCGAGACTGTTGACGACGCTGAGGTACGTTTCCGACAAAAATCAAATGGTTGTCAAAGATTCATCATCCGGTGTGAGTAATTTTTTTTCTATGTAGATGCGCAGAGGACAGACGAAGTTTAAGTTCGTTTCTTTTTAAACTGGAATCAGTCGTGAAAAAAAATGAAGTTGACCTTGGTTTGTCCTGTAGACATCCATATAGACGAATGCTCGCTCGGACCATACAACGTGATTTAAAAATGTAACTTTCGTCTTGAACACACTCAACTGTAATCGAGAAAAGATACTCGTGTGGGTCGCTTTGAATGGGACACCCTGTATGCCAAGTGGTTCGAAGTATTCATCCCGACGTGTCCTTTGAACGCGGAATGTTCGACGTTGTCTCATCCAATTCACTCGGGCTTTATCCATCTCTGCGGTTTGAGCGCACTGCAAATGACAGGAAAGAAAGGCAGCCCGTGTACGTTGATCATCCTTTTCTCTCTCTCTCTCTCTCTCTCTCTCTCTCTCTCTCTCTCTCTCTCTCTCTCTCTCTCTCTCTCTCTCTGATCGCAGTGTGAGATGCGGGTGACAGGAGATGCGGCCACCCGCATAATTATCACTATGATGAGAGCCGTGTAGGAAATGCCGTGCATCTCGCTGGGATTCCACGCTTTCGTCCCTCATATACTCCCTTCCCCTTTCTTTCTATCTCTGTCAGTCTAAATCTAACCATCCGGCGTTGGAAATCAGTTTCTGGTCCAGCCAATGAGCACCCGATGAGCTTGGAGAAGTCCTGCTATTCCCACGCGATTTCCGTTACTATTGTTTCGCAATTCTCAGCGAACCGCACGATGATGATTTGCGAACTTTTCCGCCTCTTTGGCGGTTCTCCCTGCAGAACATATATATCGCAAAGATATATATATATATATATATATATATATATATGGAGACAGAGAGAGAGAAATATTAATTGGTTAGTCTTTGAACCCTTCGGAAAGGGAAAGAAACAGGCCCCAAGCTTTTGCGACGAATCTCTTGCCTCGCTCAAGTGTAGCATGAGCGAGAAGACACGCTACGTAAGAAGCTCTCGTACGAGCTGCGCGCGTGTGTTCTCCGAGGCCAGAGTGCGCACACCTTAAAAAGCGTTTTGCGACTTTCGCCCGCGGTTCGCCTCGGCCCGACTCACCGGTTCGTGACGTAAGGGACCAGACGCAACTTTCGGACGTATATAGCTATGTACATAGCTACATAAATATATATATATATATATATATAATACGAACATCGAATTCTCCTCGTAGGCCAAGTCTTCTCGGATACGCATATACGGTAAGGCAGGAGAATACGAGTTGCAACACACACTGTTCGTGTGTGCTCTTCCGATCAGACTTCTCTTCGTCTCTCTTTAGCCTGTGGCAAAGAGGCCAAGAGGGACCGACACTCGAAAAGGCCTCGGTTTCTTGAACCCTGAAGAACACGAGCTCGCGAGATATATTCATTGGAGAGAGAGAGACAGAGAGAGAGAGAGAGAGAAAGGGAGATGCGACTTGTCGTCTCCGTACCTCACGATTGTACACTTTCAATGTCTGGGACAGCCCACGCTTTCGTTTTGTCGAGTATATCTCACGCGCGATCACTTTCACCGCGGGAACCTCGGTCCCTCTTCTTCTTCTCACTTGATCTTTAATATATCCGCGAGAGCCCATACCGCTTTAATCTCATATCGAATTAACGAACCGGCTATTTTTTGCAGTTAATTATCACGTCGAGCTGTTCTTTAGATATTTATCCTGATATACATATATATATATATATATATGTACATACACACACAGACATATATGTACATACATATATATATATTTATAAAATTTTCACCGTTGGTTTAATTAACAAACCGCGCCATCTTTTCAATATTCATTGCTCAATTACAGTTCAGGCTTATCGGCAAAATTAGCGGGCTCCAATTTCCGAGTGAAGAGCTCGGCGAGCATTCGTATAATGGACGAAAGTACCCGTGTCGTAACTGCGTTGAGGCTCTGATAGGATCCACAATGTACATATCTAACAATAAATCATCAAAATCAATATATACGAGTAGATGCACGCGTTAATTTTTTAATGATAAACATATTTGTTCAATTTTCACGTACTTCTCAATGCCTAATTGTGGAGTCGAGAAACAAACTGAAAGGCTGCGTTTCGATTCGAGGCTTTTGAAACTTTCCAATGTGCGACAGGTTCTCGAAGAAAAGGCTCCACACCAACATCCTCAGCTTTCTCTCATTTTAGTCGAGCTGAATTTTTTATCCATAATTAACGTAGGTACCAATAAGCAGTGCTTTTGAAACTAATCCAAATTGAACGGTTTTTACAATTATTTTAACGCGTCTCCTTCGCCTGTGTACGAGGCTTTCCGTCCGCGTTTATTTTCCCCTCATATTTCGCTTGGAAAGGACACGCTGCGTAAACGTGTAGACTTCTCTTTTGTTCTAATGGGCCTTGAGGGTATGCTCGTAACGGCACGTACGGTCCGATAACACCGTACGTGCGTGCATAATTTGCCTTATAGTGTTCATTCATATGGGCAATTCCAGGAGGCATGTTTCTCGACACGTTTCCAGGTAAAAGAAAATCGCGTGTACAGTCATTATCATTTGGCAAAGCGATAGGGAAAGCAAATACTCTCTCGTCCCACGAAATCTTTGGAATTCTGAGGTACGTATGTACATACCAGGTGTACAAGGATGAAATGTGGATTTTTTTTTCTGAAAAACAACACGTTAAATTCGGAAGAATGATAAAAAGGGCTTTATTCAAAGTATGCTCCATCGCTTGTTATACATTTTCCCCATCTTTTGGGCAATTTGTGAATACCACGCCAGTAAAAATCTTCCCCTTTTGCTGCGAACCATTCATCGAGCCATTTTTTCACATCTTCGTACGAACCAAAGCGCTGCTCAGCAAGTGCGTGACCCATCGATGCAAACAAGTGGTAATCGGAAGTAGCCAAGTCTGGTGAGTAAGCCGCATGGGGTAGAACTTCCCAGCTGAGTGCTTCTAACGTGTCGCGAACCGATTTTGCCGTATTTCATGGAGCATTGTCATGAAGAAAAATGACTTTGTGTTGCCTCTTTCGGTATTCTGGCCTTTTTTCAAGCAGCGAATGGTTCAAATCGGTAAATTGTTGTTCGTAACGTTTAGTATTAACCGTTTCCCCAGGTTTTAACAGCTCATAATAGACCACGCCCCTCTGGTCCCACCAAACACAGAGCATCGTCTTTCTGCTAAAGCGATTCGGTCTTGCGGTCGATGTGGATGGTGCGCCTGGGTCTAAGCCATGATTTTTTGCACTTGGGATTCTCAAAATAAATCCACTTTTCATCCCCTGTAACTATACGATGCAAAAACGACTTTCTTTTGTACCGAGCGAGCAAAATGTCACATGTGTTTTTGCGCTTTTCCATTTGCCTGTCGTTCAACTCTCGTGGTACTCATCTACCGGTCTTCTGAATCTTTGCCGTCTATCGTAGCCGATTGGAACAGCTTGTTGACTAACGCCCAATTGCTCGGCGAGTTGTTTTTACGTTTGCGAATCATCTTCGTCCAACAATGCTTGCAATTCCACATCTTCGTATTTTTTTGGAGGTTTTCCATGTTCCTTGTCTGCAACATCGAAGTCACCACTTTTGAAACGCTGAAACCATCGTTCACACGTATCTTGCGATGGAGCATGTTCACCATAAGCTTCTCGAAGTAATCGGTATGATTCAGCAGGAGTTTTCTTCGAATGAAAACAAAAAATTAATGCTGTCCGCGAATGCTCTTTGTTCGGTATAAATTTCGACATATTGAACACATCAACACAACACTATGCACACACTTTTCCAATTTATCACTCGTGCGCGTCTGACACTTGTTGATGACACAACAAAATGGCGCAGTGTCAAATCTTTATAGCACAAACTGCATTGGTGCACCATCTGTTGTCTGAAATCCGCATTTCATACTTGTACACCTGGTATGTGTGTATGTGTGTGTGTGTGTGTGTGCGGGAAGAAACATTGGAGGAGCAACATGAATGATTTACTTCGTTAGCTCTATTTGCGAAAAGTTGACGCAGTTAATTATTGACATTAAAAGAGCACAAATAAATTAGTTCCTATTTTTCAAAAGACGCGATTGATATGTACTTGGATCGACACAAGCATGCATTGGCGTAACCAGGTAAGCGCCCCCCCCCCCCCACCTAGTCTCCATACAGTACCTACTGAAAGTAAAGGTCAAAGACTGGTAACCAGATTAAAAAATTATAAAAAAAATTGGATAATTATTTTTGAAGGTATTGCAAGAGTTTGATATTAATGTTAACATGAACGTGTGATTAAAGCAAGTTTCATATTTCATGTGTGTTACGTGTTTATCGACTATTATGTACATTTTATTTAAAAAAAAAAGATGATTGTGAACGAAAACAGTTCAAAATGCTGGCTACGCCAATGCGAGCATGCTAAAGAAGTTGGCCATTTTTTGCAAAGCCAATCGATCAATCGAATTATCTGTACTTTCCGATTGAGGCTCACCGGAAGATTAATGTCCCTCACTATATACTTAGGTTTCACTTTCAAACTGGCTCGTTAAATTCAATGAAAGACTGAGTTAGCCTTGAATCATTTGATAGCCCATTTCGAGTGGCGGACCACCATCGCGTACACCACCGGACCAGAATAGCGTAGTAATGAAAAAAGTGTAGCTGAACAATTTCCTACGTAAAGAAGCGACGCAATTATTTATATTACAAGAGGGGAGGCAGATGCGCCACGTGAACGTCCGGTATAGACTATTAAAAATGATTTTACGACGGAATAATGCGGAATCATTATATACTCGAAGAGATAAAGAGTTTGCTGCGCGCGGGCCTTAAGAGCCCACGCAATTTCTTATTGCCCTGCCTCCCCCCCGCTCCGCCTCTCCTATCGCTTCAAGTAGTTTTTGCCGGTAATAAATAATAAAAGTGACTCTAACAATTATGAGCTGAACAAAGCGAGGAGGACAAAGGAGGAAGGAGAGTCAAGCACCTTTATTGATGCGTTCACGAGGCATGTCGCGGAGGATCGTTAGGGCGGCTCCAATGAAGTTCAAGACTGAGAGTATTATCGATAGATGGGGGGATCTACTTCACCGGCGAGGGTCCTTCGCAGCTTCCGTCTGACTCGATGACTAATGTAAAAAAAAGTGTTCCCGTCTTAAAATTCAGTACGCTCGAGTCTTCCCGAGTGATTTCTCATTCGATGCCAATCTCGCCGCATAGGGAAGCGGCTGCCCGTAGTCGAACAAACGATAATGCGATCATTGCGCTCTTCCCGCTAAAAGCTCCGGCAAGGGAAACGAGCTGAGCGCGCTTTTGTGCGGCTTCAACAACGAGGCAGCCAAGTGGGCAAGCATTTGTCTATCCTTCGGGCTAGGCGGCCTTGCTTTATCGGGAGACGAAAGTGAATTACATTAAATTACAGCGAGATTACCGTAGGAGCGGCTCGTGGCGTCGAGAAATACGCGAAGCGCGAAGATCCTTGTCTCTATAGAGCCTCCGCCAAGAGGTTAAAAAAGCTCGACTATCCCAGACCTAAGAGGTATTCCGTCCAAACTCGAACTTTGTCCCAACCTCATTCTTTCAAAATTTCTCATTTTTTCATACCCATCCCATTTTTCGAAGTTGGCTCATCGATATAATTTATTCTTTATTTATGAAATAATCGATTTTACTGTCGACAGTTTCGAGGGCTCGGTCAGTGTGATACTTCGCCGATCTGCAATGTTGAGAACCGTTACCCCGGGGCCAATATTCGGATGGCCGACAGCTTACTTGTCGTCGAATAATAATCGGACAATTTGTCATGGAAAATCTTGTACATTGCGATAGCACAGCCAAGGGGTAAAGAAAGAAGAGGAGCATCGGATGAGACGAGAGTCTGATCTCTCTCGATAAACGAACCACTGTAAGTGAGTGCGGTGACTTACCGACCAGACGAGCGCCAGTTTTGTATTTCTTGGCTCAAGAGCTCCCCGACTAGAAGCTGGTCTAATACTCGTATTCATGAGTATTGTACACGAAGTGCCTCGTGTTTGAACAGGTGCACGTCGGAATTGTTACGTTGATAGCACACTATGCAATCCTAACGTAGACGCTTTGTCGAGAGGCCGGGATAATAGAAGAGCTCGAGACGTGGCAGAGAGGATACACGTTAAAAAAAAAAAACAACATTAAGATATGATTGGTATTTCCGATCCGTTTTCTCGTATCGCATTTTTTCTAGCATCGATTTTTTTTTCCAAAGCACGTAACAAAAAAGAAAATATAAAACGAGGCATTGAGTCACGATAGTCAATGAATTTTTATTAATTGCAGTGAGATCGCAAAGGACGTAACGAGAATAAGAAAATGGTAGGGATTCTAGTATCGTGATAGTTGACACTGATTTTACCGCACTATCGGCAATTTCGTGACCCGGGCTGAACGTTTGAGAAATTGCATTTTTTTTCCCCCCGGTGAGGCTGCACTCTGCACCGTGGGTAATTGTTTCACGAACGATTCAGAGGATACGCGCAGAGCTCGTGCTCGGTAGAAAAGTACAACGTAGCAATAACAACGGTGTTCCCAGCATACAGGGTGTCTCATTCGAGGCGGTCTACTCGAATATCTTCGAAACTGTTGAGCGTACTGAAATATTTTCCAGACAAACGTTTAATGGGTTCAGGAGGCAATATATCCTATGTAAATAATTTTTCTCCACCCGTACGTAACCACGAACCGATTGAACTTTTGTCTGAAAGATATTCCGGTATGACCGACGGTTTGAAAGATATCCGAGTCGGACGATTCGAAGGGGACAACCTGTATACCCGGGGATGGGTTGTACGTATACGCGAACTCGTCGTTTTATCGTGCGGATCCTGCACGAGGTTCGAAAGCTCTCTGCACACGCTCAACAACCGTGAAGAGAGAAATAGAGAGAGAGAGAGAGAGAGAGAGAGAGAGAGAGAGAGAGAGAGAGAGAGAGAGAGAGAGAGAGAGAGAGGAAGAGAAAACCAGGAACAGCAGAAAGGAGTAACAAACCCCTCGAACCGAATAGACGCAACGAAAGAGCTGCGATTGTCAGAAACAGCAGCACTAGAAGAGCAATTCGTAGTGAGACTCATAACGCAACGAGTGCGGCTCAATTTGCAGGAATTAACGAAGCCGAAAGTTTTAGCTGCACGCATAAAGTATGTCGGCTCATTTCGATCTGATTGAAAGCCCCTCGGGTCCTGAAGTCTGTCGGGTTTATAGTTACTTGTTATAGGTATCTTAACTTTTATCTCATTTAATTGATACTCTTTCACGATAATGTATCGTATTGAATCTTTTGATTGCTGACACTAATTAATTATAGGCGGTTGCTCAAAAATGTTTTAAAGATTCCTTTAATTGCAAGATTATTAAACGGTATGCCCACAAGGGTACGTTATTAAAATACTTTATCATTACTAATATATGAAAAGGAAAAAATGTATCATTTTAATTGTGAATAAATGAATTTAGTGAAACATAAATCATTGTAATTGTAAATAACGTAATTAAATTAACACATAAGTTTGAGTTATTAAAATAATTTATTATTACTAAAATATGTAAATGAAAAATAGCCGACGCTGGTAGATGCGCGGTCGAGGTACCGACGGTACGTCGAGCTAAGGCGTTAGGCCACTCTAGGATTTTCCAAAAAATTATTTTTTTGTTGTTAAAAATGAACCTTAGTACCCATAAAATTATATTACAAAAGATTATGGGTGTGTAAAATCTCCTAGTACTCGATTTTCAAAGTCTAGCGCAACCCCTCTTGATTCATGCCGTGACTTTCTACTAACATTAAACGCGTTTATCTCAAACTACATTTTTCAAGTCGGCCGGACTCATAACTCAAACAAATTTCCACCGATTCACTTGAAATTTTAACTGCATAATTACAATTACATTTTCTGAGGCACTACGTAGGATTTTTTAAAATTATATTGCATAGTTCCTTTTTTATAAACAATTTTCTGACGATTTTCTCATGACAATTTATACTTTTTGTTTTAGAAATGCGCCATTTTGTCAAAAAACAATATATCAAAAAAACCCTACGTATTTCTATATCTATTCTTATATATAATCGAAAAAACTTTAGTGTCTCATCATAACTGAAAAATTATAGGAGCTGGGGGCCCAGCCGTTGGCCTTTCAGAAATAAAGGCGTTATCGGAAAAATGCTGCACAGTCGCCATTTTGACATGTATCGCTGTGAAAAAATAATTTTGTATAGTCAATTCGTGTATAATAAAACCTCTATTAATTAATTAATAGGGGTTTTATTATACACGAATTAATTAATTCGCGACTCTGTCAGCTCAAAGTGTGTCGCAGTTCCTTATCGTGTCAACTGCGGGCGAAACTAGTTTCTATCCTACTTTTACCTGCCATCGACTACTGCTGCGCCATAACCCTTGCCATGGCAGGGGAATATAACTCCATCCTCAAGGTTGCCCCTCAACTTCTGCGTACGATTCATCCACGACGTCCCTTGGTTTGAGCACGCACCTTCGTTTTGGGCTAAACCATCATGGTTACGACCTGAAGACCGGCGGAAATACTTTATGCTATGCATGGTGCACGAAGTTCTGCGCTCGGGCCGACAAGCCTACCTACGGGCTTTATTCTGTACTAACAGGTCCAGAGTAGGAATGACACTCCGGACCTCGCCTGAACGTTTGGCTATTCCCCATTATCGGACCGAATAATTGAGGAATGCTTTTTTTGCTGCATCGGCCTACCTCTGCAACGCTCTTTCTCCTAACACTCTCCAACTTAGTAGCGAATCTTTTAAGAAACTTGTCGCGGATTGACTGAAAGCAGGCTCTGCTCAACCATTGCTGCTTGCTTTTTGTTCGCGTGTGTGACTGTTTGGGTGATTGTATGTTTGAGAATAATATTATATCGAGCCTACTATTTCTTGCAACGTTATGAGTCTTTTGTTTTTCTAATCTTCTGTTCGAAATTATTGTGAGTCTCCGTACGGACATTTATGTTATTTATATTCTGTACCAGAGGACATCTAGTCCTAGAGCAATAAATCTATCTATCTATCTATACACTCAAAAATCTAGTAACATTTGTTTGTTTCTTATTTTAATTTTTTTTTTCACAATGCAGTCTCGTATCTTGGCTAACGAAGCAAGGTGAAAAAGCTCTTTTGTTGTGACACGCTGGCGAAAAAGGCGAGAGGAAATAGCGATCGGGGGCGCGGTGTTATACCTATATACGACCGCCGTTGTACCTTTAACGAGGCATACGACGCGCCACGAAACGTCGACGTCGTCCTCCGTGGTCGTTCCTCTCGCGCGGGAAGCGTTGCCTCGGCCAGCCGAGGGATAAAAGACCGTGGAAAAAAATTCACCGATACGAGACGCGGAGAAAGATCGGGGAAAAGAACGGCAGATGAACAAAAGCCTCAACAGCAGAATGAGAGGAGGAGCAAAGTGATGAAGAAACAGAGAACGAACAAGAGGGAAGAGAAAAAAAATGAATCAAAGAGATACGAAAGTTGAGAACCCTTGTAGAAAAGCAGAGGACCAGTTAAAAAAAAAAACGCGCAGGAAAAAGGTGGAAGCGAGCGAAGAGAGTCGAAGACCCTGAAGGGAAACCCGAAACGATCGAAACTTACGCGTCTTACCGCACATTTTTTCGTTGCCCCTTTGGGAAAATGCATAAAAAAGACAATAGCTGAGAGACGCTCACCTTTGATGAAACGTGAGAAACGTTGAATCGACGAGGAAGGAAAATCATCGTGACTTACGACAAACATAAGGGCGTAAGCCCAATGGAACTGGACATTGGATCGAGTGACTTGTGTCCCTTTGTTTTCTAGAAATAAAACTACATATATATGGCGAAGAAATATTTCTCGGCTGGTCATTAAATCCATTGACTGTTTTACCCCTCACAATAATATTATCTCCTTGCCGGCCATACGTGAAATACAGTACACAACTCCTTCGTACACAACTCACATGCACCCCTATTCCCCTCCCTAAACCGCATTTGCCCCTTTTATTCTTCGCCGTCGCTCGCAACAGCGTCGTGTTCTCTGACGTTTTTGCAGTTTCGTTTTTTTTCTTTTCTTCTTCTTTATAATTTTTTTTCAATGCCTCTTCTCATTCCCTTTTCCGTCTGTGAACTCTCGCAGTCAATATGCCGCGGAGAGAGATCTCTCGTCCGCGGAATTCGCGAGAGAGGGAGACAGACAGATAGGCAGAGAGAGGGAGGCTTGAACAGTACGGGAGGGCCCTCGTGTGTGTACATCGGGGATCTGCTTTTACGACGACGTAAGGTCGAGTCTGGATGTGGTCCCGGATCGTCTGCAAGGGATACAGGAACGAGAATCTTTTATTCCTCATATATATATATATATGTATATGGGTGTAAGCGTGTGTTAAGGTATATTGATGTACTGCACTATAAGTTTTGCTGCTGTTGCAGTTGCCGGTGCAATTTGGTACCGAGGTCGCACGTATCTATATAGATATGTGCGCGAGTGATATGGGCTCCCCCGGACGTAAATCACCCACCGCCCACTCGTACTCGCCCTCTTCTCTCTCTCTCTCTCTCTCTCTCTCTCTCCTTCTCTCTTTTATTCGCTCTCACCCTCTCACTACCTTTCCCTCCCTGTCAATTGCTTCTCTCCCGTCGAGATCTTTTCTCTCGTATCTTACGACTGATTTGTCGACTTGGCAATGGGATACATAAACCCTACAGACGCGCGCACACACACACACACACATACATATATATGAATTTCAAATACAAGGCGACTCAATGCGTGTCTTCTATTATCGTAGTGCGTAAATTCAACGTTGTTAAACGAACGAAGGGAGGGATCGTATTACGAAGTAGGACGGAACCACCGATCCGTCGGACAGAGAATGGAGAGCGAATGGTTACACGGTGGGATTTCCGTATCGTTAAGGGGAGGGGAACAAAAAGATAGTTCGCATTGCTGAATAAAGTGTAACGCGAAGAATCGCGTACAGAGGGATGCGTAGTTTTTCACTGCGTCATACGATCGACGTGCATAATACGCGGATGACTATTTGTATTGTTGGCTGGTGCTGGACTTCCTGTTGGACACATGTACGAATTGGACCGCGAATAATCGAAACACCGATTGTTTTTCTTTTTTTCCATTAATTATTTGGACAGTATACACGCTATTGACGAGAAGCAATTCAGAGAAATTCTAATTACGATGTGGCGGAGAGCGTGAAGAGAGGTGGAGAGGTCAATGGTTTATTAATTGTAAGTTGTAACTTAATTTCTGTGTACTGTGGTGTGGAAAGTAAACGGAATTTCATTGTAATTGAGACTTATGTGGCCTGTGCCGTGTATACGCCTGTCAATTATCGCGGTGTAGAAGGAAATATAATATAGCCTTCCGTATAACATATCCTTTTCTTATCGAGCGGTTAAAGTCGATTGAAAAACATTTCCATTGAACAGGGGGCAAAAGTTGGAAAAATCGTATCTCCGGCGCTAAAGACATTCTCTTTTTTGTTTGTTTGCGCTGTAAGACGCATTTTAGTTTCCGCACACCATCCTTTATAGGGTGGACGGGGAATTGAAACTTATGAAAATCATATTTTGGATGGTGAAAAAATTTCCATTTTTTTTGTGTCATAATCATGCTGGCTTCGAAGTTGTCTTGCAAAAAGTTTAAACTATCCTTCAAACAAAAATTATGTGTCAATTTTTTTGTAGCTTTCCTCAGTCACTAAAATTTTACGGCGCAAATAAAAAAATGAGAATATCTTTAGCGCCGGAGATACGATTTTTTCCAATGTTCACACCTCCCGATAAGGCTGGAATCCGGAGGCTGAAAATAGTTGCCATTTTTTTTGTGACTTTCCTCAGGCACTAGGAATATAAGGCGCAAATAAAAAAAAATGAGAATGTCCTTAGCGCCGGAGATACGATTTTTCCCAACCCCTGCGAAGGGTGGGTTCCGGAAGTTGAAAATCGTTGCTAGGTATTTCGTGACTTTTCGTAAGCACTTAGAATTTATAACGCAAAGAAAAAAAAAATGAGAATGTCCGTACGGCCCGCGATATCATTTTTTTTACTTTTAAACTGCCAATAATAGGGTAAGTATAGGGTGGATACTGGCCCAACAATTTTTTTTGAACGTTTTGTTGGGCCTCCGCAGACATTCTAGAGACGAAATATACACGAGAAAAATGAATCGATAAAAGGATAAAAATTCATTGGTATCCAACGATGCAAACTTCAGACCCAGGGAAGAGATATATTTCATTAATGAAATCACTTAACTGCACATTGAGGATTCTATAAGCGTGGGAGTAAGTTCTTATTTACGGTAGACACGAAGACTTACCCAAAAAGGTGTTTAAATATTATAGACAGGTAGATTTCCGTCGGATTAGTCCGTGTCTATATATATTTATATCTATATACACACACACGGACAAATATAAATAGGCAATAGTTGAGCGTTCTTTTTCTCTCTCCATAGTCTACGATTATCCCGTCAGTGTCTCGTTTCATCGTGGCTACATCGGAATTCCTGAAGTCTATTCTGAAGGCGCGCACGTTGTACGTAGCTTGCGCGCGAGAAAACGATGTGCGGTTAAAAGCGCTGTAACGATGGTGTATGTAAAAGCATTGCACGATTGGCACGGTCATAGGCTAATGTATATATGTATATATATAAGCCTTCGGGATGATATAATCGTAACGATGGAAATAAGCATCATCGCGACGCGTCATTTTATTCGTTTGCTACTTTACGACGATGTTAGCATACACGTATATATAACGTATAGGTATGGATATGGCTGCATGCGCGGTTGGAGTACATCGTAGATATATATTTATATATATATAGGGGAATATTTTGCGCCGGAAGGATGCACGCGATAAATGAAATTGCTCGATAATCCCTTCGGTCCTAATGTTTCGCGGATTGATAGAATTTTATTTGGATTATCTGTGTCTCCTAATGGAAAAGTACGTGTGTGTATGTGTGTATAAACGGGATATCCTCTTTGAAGCGTTACAACTTTTATTACATTGCGCACTTTCCGAAATAGCTGCTAGTAACACCTTTAATGGAACATCCGGTATATATGTATTGATGCGAAGTCTGGATGTTTAAAGGGCGATTTGATTTAGATGCAGACGCGAGAACGAGCCAACGTTTTCGCCATTTTCGTCTAGTCTGTCAATAAACTATTCTCTGCCGCGACACATCCGGCTTGGATACAACTTTGCGTTGTAAATTTGGTTCCTCAAGTACCGAAGTTATATCGCAAAATTATACGTATTTTCCATGCTGAGACTTTGCAATGTGAGAGCATATCGGTAGAATGAGCGAGAGAGAGAGAAAGGTAGGGGGGGGCAAACGAGAAAATGTCCGCTGATAAATTTCATAGTGCCCACACGTGACGATATATACGTGGGTAGATAAAGAGCGTAGGAGCCCAAAGTTCTTTGTGATCGTAATCCTCTCGCTTATTTTCCCTCAGGATCTGCGCTTGCAGGATATGCAATCTTTAGTATGAACTTTGGTACATAGCACCATTTCCGTTTCTGGGTAAAAATTGATACTCGGTGGCTCATTCATTGACTCGTATATGCGTATGGGCACGGAGTTTTTTGTCGAAGGCTCAATATTACGAGTAAACGCGAGAAAAATTGTTTTTATACACATTCGACGATTTTTGATAGATATTTAGGATTTTGGGGGAAAGTAATGATATATTCGTATTCAGCGGGTTGAAATACATCGATATGGAGTTGAAAAAAAAAAATTTTAACACAATTTTTTTTCTCGCATTTCGGCCAAAAAAGTGGCCTCACTGAATCAGTCGTAACTTTTTGTCTCTTTCTATTTGGAACTCCACTTTGTGCTGATTCCCTTCGTTACAGGTTGCCCTTTAAAACGCTGTATGATTCGTTGAGCTCGAATTATTATTCGATTTTTGGCAGAATTTCAAAGGCGGCCAATTGATTTTCCCTTTGTCTCTTTTTCGGTCATTTTTCACGTGCACTTTCCGGGATAACTATTTCAGATTTCGGGATGAATCCAACGGCATTCTCTGTCAAAATCCTTTTTAAAAGCTATCCATTCAAATTATTTTACTCAAATAGAAACGGCGCTTAGGCTGTTAATTTAGGCTGAAATTTCGGAATTTTGACGATTGTCGGAAAGTAGCAAAAAGATTCGGAACGGTTTTTTTTTCGACTTTTACTATATATTTCGAAGCCCTAGCCGATGGGGCATTTTCCGCCGATACCGAAAATCACGGAATTTCGCTCGAAGGCTCAACGTTAAGACCCGTAAACGCAAAGAAACCTGTTTCCGTACACCGTAAACATATATACGGGTGTATGTGGAAAATAGAGTTTATGTACATATACTCACAGCGTATGCATACGTACAGAGTGAGTTATAGCGACGGATATAGGGGAATAATCGGCGTCAGCGGAAAAACGAACGAACAAAGGCCTCCTGGATTCCATTCATAGGGCGGACGTTTCCGTCCTCGTTCGTTATTCAAGTAAGAGCTATACGTAACGAGACCGTTTCCCCGATACATAGTTTTCACTATACTCGCGCCGCAACAGCTAAATACACAATGATCCGGAACTTTTCCCTGAGATGTTATCTCTGTCTCTTTCTCTGGTACCGATGTCTGCGGGACAAACCGTACAAAGGAAACGTCATATCGTGAGATGAAAGGACCTTAAGGCCTTAGGCCACTCTAGGATTTTCCAAAAATCGATGTTTTTTTGTTGTTGTTCAAAATATGACTTAGTACCTATAAAGTTATATTCCAAAAGATTATGGGTGTGAAAAATCTTTAAGTGCTCGTTTTTCGAATTCTAGCGCAACCTCGCTTGATTCATGTCGTGACTTTCTACTAACTTTAGACGCGTTTATCTCAAAATTAGATTTTTCAAGTCGGCCGGTCTCATAACTCAAACAAATTTCAACCGATTTACTTGAAATTTTAACTGTATATTTAGAATGACATATTTGTATAGAATGTATATTTAGATTTAGACATAGAATGTATATTTAGAATGACTAAGGCACTACGTAGGATTTTTTTTTAATTACATTCCAAAGTTCCTTTTTTATAAACGATTTTTCGACGATTTTCTCATGGCATTTTATACTTTTTGTTTTAGAAATTCGCCATTTTGACAAACAAACAATATACCAAAAAAAAATTCTACGTAATTGTATGGCTATTCTTATATATAATCGAAAAAAACTAATCGAATATATAATCGAAAAAAATCACAAAATATGCCCTTTTTTTTGGCCTCTAGAGTGGCCTAAGGCCTTTCGGAGTGACACAATTGCTCTCGGATTCAGTTACCCACGCGCGTATACGCTTCTGATTCTTCATTTATTCCTGCTTCAACGGATCTTTCCACCTGCAGACTGCGAACCACGCAAACATTTTTATTCCGTAATTATTGGCAGGGGACTATTTTACTGGCTGATGGTAAGGATGCTTTTCGTATACTGTTTTATCGATCATCGTTACCGCATGGCATATTATTATTATTAGCATTATTTATTCTTACTCGAATTATTTCAGAATTGCACACTAAGGGCGCATTTATTTAAAAAAAAATTCGATGTCAATATAAATTATATTTTAGGAAGTACGTGGGGACCAGTTGTCGATTATATTTATGACACAATTACAAGTTTTGTTCGTAATAGAACGTGAAATGTGCCTATGCAAATTATTCACGTCGTGATAGAAAACCGGCATGTGACCGCACACGCACGCACACACGTAGGAGAGTGTGTGTGTGTGAGAGAGAGAGAGAGAGAGAGAGAGAGAGAAAACCGCGACATGGCTATTTAATCTTTGAGCAATCGAGAGAACCTGAAATGGAAATGATCTTCGTCAGGGAGCAAGTGAGCCGAGAACGTCGACGTAGCAGAAAAAATACAAACGGGCTTGAGATCGTTATTTTTTGACACACGTATATCTGCATTATGTTTCGAGGAACGAAATGTCTTCTCTCGATCGTTCTTGCGAGAAACGAAAAAAAAATCATTGTCGTGTTAGTATTACTTTTGGATGGGGACGGAACTCCGCAGTTAAATTCAGCGAGGCCGCTCGAGCGGGTTTTTTATTGTTCATTTTTATTATAGAGTAAATGAAATCGAGAGACACGATGATTTTTATGTCATTTTCGAACACCTTTTGAGGGCTCGCAAAATAATTAGTTTGGAATAATATTTCAAACGTATATTCGCGTTATTTATTGTTTCCGAAACTTCGGATCGTAAAAAAAAAAAAATGCAAGCACACAAAAATTATTGAGCGCGACAAAATACTTGGCAATTTTTTACGCAATTGTTAAGAAGCCCTTGAGAGCCCTGGAGCAAATGGCGATCATTGCACTTGTTTATCGTTCATTTCCAAAAGGGGCCGCTACGTTTGAGTCTACCGCCGTGATTTTTTTTTGTCATTGTTTCCAAGGGGAGGATGTGTGCCCGAAGGGCAAAAGGCTTTCGCGGCGAATAAATTCTTGGCTCCTCCGCTGCCTTCTTTTCGTTTTACGAGAGGATCGTATAAAGAGCGTGGTTAAAAAAATTCTGCGTCGTACACCGCGTGTGTATAAAGTGGTTTCGGACGCGGAAGATCTCGGCGTGCGACGTCAAGTAGCCGATGCGGACAAAAATAAGAGCCCGTTTTTATGATTTTACACCGTTTACGGTTGCGACCGTTCGCCCCTGTCACTCCTCTCGGTACCTCTTTACCGTACGAAACGAATTGCGAGGACGAGAAAAATAAAAATTAAATACATATTCACTTCCGCATAGAATGTACTACAAGACTTCAGAGCGAGGGAGAGAGAGAACGCGCCAAATCGCTTTCAATGAAATTTCATCAAAGACCGCAATCTTATATGTGCAACGAGATGTCCAAGAGCTCTCGAGGAATTTGAGCGCGTCATCTTGAATATATTATATTCACCGGCACCGATTATGGCCACCATCCAGACTGATTCAACCTTTGAGTCACGATACTTCGTAAATAAAAATATTACGTCAACAATACTTTTTCTATACGTTTGCAAGAGGTATATTTCATATTCGTCATAATCATAATAATACTGATAATAACAATAATCTCTGTATATTTTCATATTTCTGTTACCTCGGTTTTCCATTATTGACAACTTCTTTTTATTCATTGTTATTTTAGTTATTATCTTTATTATTATTATTCATGTTATGTTCAAAGTGTTACCGAAAATTCGTTTGATATTGTTGATTACATTTTATTTTAGAAAAATAAATAATGGAAAATTAAGACTGTAAAACCATTTTTATATTTTTTTTGCAAATACTTGTTACCCAATGATATGTAGAATTATATGTAGAATAATTTCTTAGATTTTCGATATATAATCAGAAAATATGGACGTGTAAAAAATGGACAAAAAGTGTCGAGATGTACAGAGAAATCGTCGGAGCGTTAAAGTAGCAGTTGCAAAATAGGATAATATATGTTTTCTCATTTCCGTTTCTGAGTGACGAATAACGGATTCACGTACTACGTCAAGGGACGATTGAGCGAAAAATTACTTTTTGCCTTCTGTATTATTATTATTTGCAAGGTTCATGCAACCTTGCGGATTTGTAAGAAGCGCGTCTTAGAGATGGATTTTTTAAAGATTGAGTGTCGGAGTGTAAGTGAGAGGGAGAGAGAGCAAGGGTTTGCTCTACTGCTTCACAAATATGGTTATTTTCTAATGAAATGAAAATCCTTAAGAAGGGACTGACCTCTTTTGCAGTGAGGAAAATGAGGAGCCAGCAGATTTTCGACGCAACGGATCCGACACTAAAAGCTGTCCTTTTCACTGCCATCTCGAAGTCTCGAGTGTCCACAAACTTTTCAAATTGCACAGAAACTCGTCGTCACTTTTCGAAAAAGAGTAAAGAACCAAAGAAAAAAAAAAATAACGAAATATACAGTCGTTTCTTTTCGAATCGGTACGAGCGAGCGCTCTTATATTTCGTCTGCTATATCCTCGTTTTCACCTGTCACTCGTCACGCACTTTGTGTTCATCACGTCACATTACCACCGTAAGGGGAAAAGATGTTCCTCATTTCCGCAAAGAGCGCACACTTAGGCGATTTGAGAAAGTGAAAGAGAGCTATTGCACGTACAAATCGTTATTAACATTTGAATCGGCACGAGGTGATCGTTTATTATCGACGTTGACCTTCAATTTCCTGGCTTCTATTTCGCTCTTTGCTCGTCGTCATTGAGTGCGTGCGCGAGTGTGTCGTAGAATGATGATCGGTAAGTGAAAAATCTGCGTTTGAGCGTTGCCGACTGTCTCTTATCGCGAGCTCGAGTCTTATCGAGAAAACGAAAACCAAAAAAATTTTTAAAGAATAAAAAAAACAACTGCGATGGCTCGCGACGTTGAAAATAAACGGAGCTCGAGAGACACGAGAGTTCGCCCGAGGAGTGTGTGTGGCAGACACGAGCTACGAGGGCGCAGGTACGATAATGACTGTTGGGCCCCGCGACGGGCCCCTCTCTCGATTATATTCCGAGTATACGCACACGCGCTTCAGGGACGCGCTCTCCTCACGCGCACACACACAACCATAGCCGCCTCGTCCCGGATGGAGGACCCTCGCTAAGGTGGGGAAACGCGATGCACTTTCCGATACTCGCCGAAGAGCGATAGGAGCGCCGCTACCGAGTGTGCTGTCCCGATTTCACCGTACTTCAGTCGCGTACTCGATCTCGCTTATCAGGCGTTCGGGTCTCTCAGAAGCGCTGGGAATTTGTTACCGTTGGTAAACTGAGAATCGATTTCAACGATCGCTACACGACTTATCGACCGTCGGGAAGGCTAGGGTAAAACCGTTTATCGATTGCGATACGACTTATCGACCCTCGGCAAGGCTGAAAACCGTCTCACCGAACGCGATACGAATTATCGATAAGGAAACCGCAAACACAACTCTTATCTTTCCGTTAGAGGTAATGCAGAAATAAATAGCACTTTCTCCCGCCGCGGAATTTCATCTGTCCTCGCACGTGGTCGGGTTCTACTGCTAAAAAAGCACTGCTAAAAAAGTGCTGCTAAAGGCTCTACGGCTAAAACTGTACTGCTAAACGGGCTCTACTGCTAAAAGGCTCCACTGCTAAAAGCTGTACTGCTAAATGGGCTTTACTGCTAAAACTGGACTGCTAAAACTAGCTTCTGACAGAGGGCTCATATAAGTCCCACTGATGGAGGTTATACTGTACTTTTCGCGGTTTTTTGACGATTTTTTGGAATTTTTTTGAGAAAACTTACCTTGCTATCGGCGCCTTTGTGCTGCACTCGGCGGGAGGTTATACTGTACAACGATTGTCACTAGTCGTCGCGGCCTTCTCCTTAATTTCTGCCATGATCTCCTTCCTCGCCGCTTGCGCAGGCTCAGGAGCACCGCAGGTGTGCTTGTTTTTTGGAATTTTTCTGGAATTTTTCTGAGAAAATTTTTTGGAATTATTCTGAGAAAACTTCATGTCATTTTCCCTTTGTTTTCAATGTTCTATTAACTTTTCAATAATTTTCAATGATTTCCAATAAAACGTTTCAAAAACATACCCTTTTGCGTTTTAGCAGTTTCAATGATTTCCAATAAAACTTTAAAAAAACATACCCTTTTGCGTTTTAGCAGTTGAGACTCTTTAGCAGTGCTGCTTTTAGCACTAGAGTCTATTTAGCAGTCCATTTTTCGCACTAGAGCCCGTTCAGCACTAGAGCTTTTAGCAGTAGAGCTTTTAGCATAGATTTACGTATAGCCTTGTAAAATTAGTTGTAATCGTACAAAAAAACCTTCGTTCAATCATTAGTCCATGCAATTTTGAAGTGTGCAGAATTTCAATAAGATCGGTGCATTCGTTTTTGAGAAATCGTGTCTACCGACTTCAAAAATAGTGTTTTGAGAAAAATGCGTATTGGGGGAATTCCCAAAGGCTCTCGCTCTCTCCTAGACTCTTACTCCGATTGACTTAAAACTTTGGGAAAATATTCTAGACATATTGTACTATTAGATAAGAAAATAAAAAAATGGATTTTTTGAAATTTTCAAACCCACGTAAGCCCTTAACATTAAGTTTTGTTCGCATACGCTCGTACTTGTGTGCAGACCAGTGTCGAAAGCGTACAGTTGCAAAAGTATACTTACATTCGGATAAATCACCAAGATGTATTCCCTCGCAAAGCCAAGGGACGTCGCGTTTCGTTTCCCTTGTGCGGTTATTCCTGTCTGCGGAAGTATGTTGATGTTGGATTTCGCAGAAGAGTCATGTGGATCTTCTCAAGTTTATCGATTGATCTGAACATCGCGCGGCTGGGACTCTCGGCTGAGACGGTTCCGCTTCTCGCTGCTTGGGCCTACCCAGCCACTGGGAAAGCCTTATCGTTTCGTGTGAGCCATGCCCTTGATTCAAAAGTCTGAATACATTGACAGGAATCAAAAAGTATTCGCTAAAACAATTTATTGCAGAAAAAGAGAAAAATAACTGGAGGTTATATTTTTATTTGATAAGTTTTCATCTTGAATAAATTATTTTGCATATAAATTAGCTCGAGGATAAACTTCGACAAAAATTCGTGCCAAGAAAATTTCGGTATCAACAACGAAGAAAATATACTTTTTATTAGCCGTTAGATACCGACAACACGCACGCAATTATCACCGCGAGTGCAATGTCGATAATTTATACCCAACGCAGGATTCCCATGGGATTCATGCATTAATTCCAATAAAGAATAGAGCTAGGAAGAGTCGTCTCATAATATTCCATATTCATTAAATGAAAAAAAGAAGTACTCGCTTTCCTAACAATTGTACGCACACCTACACGCGCTCGGCCACTCCGCAGTCCTCTTCGATCATCAAGAAGACTCTCAGCTGCTTTTTATTTGCGCAATGCTTGTTGAGTCCGCGGCCCGCAATTCATTACCTGAGCAAAGCATTTATGGCAGGCGAGTAAACAGCGAGTGGGCATATATGAGCTTAGCACAATTCTCGTACAAAGTTTGCCCGCGAGAGGGCGAGCGTTTGCATCCAAGTTTACCAACGAGTAGTCCGCTTTAAAAAATAAGTATTGGTTTTTTTCAAGTATGTTCAGTTATAGAAAAAAAAAAACACTTTCGACTGGAGACTGGCGATTCGTTCGAGTATTATGCCACCACCTACGACTGATTTTACTTTACATGCGGAAAGTATTTTTGAGAATTTAAGGATCCATTCATCCTTAGGGCGAAAAAAAAAGAAAGAAATCGGATCGCAAGAAACGAAAGAAATGGTTTGCAAGAACAAGGCCAGATCGAGCAGAATTAAATAAATTGACATTACGTTTTCGCCAAGGAATATTGGACGTCCAAACCAGATTCACTATTTGCTCGGGAAAGAATCAAACGGAAGATTGCAGTTCGTCGCTGCCTCCTGAACCTTCATCCCGTGCTTTTTACTCTCACCTTTCTTGTTTGCCGAAACTGTTAGACACGCTCGCCGGTTTTTTTTTCGCCGCTATTGGCAATGCAAATTTCGCGTTAACGGGGTTTGCAGTGGAATTTCTCGGCTTGTCCATCGTTACAGTTGATTTATTTGCCACCGGATAACACTTCTGCCTCGTAATACGTTACTTGCATGATCCCGACACATTTTTGCATCGCGAGCTAAAGTCGTTTTGTGAAATAATTCTTCCGCGGAGAAAGTTTCTTGCGAGATTTTGATTTCGGTCTCTTTGCTTGCTCGTAGAAGGCACTTGGTGAAGGTGAATTTTTCTTTTCGCGAAATAGTCATTCTCATCTTTCGCACATTAGTATTTATCGAAACGTACCCTAAAGGAGCGACATACTCATGGCTTCTTTATTTCTTTAACTTTTTCCTCTTTCATTTTTCAGTTCTTCCGCCTTTCAGTGTATTCTTCAGCTACTGTTCCTTGTTCCTCTAAATTCTTTTTTTCTTCTTTTATTAGACTGTTTGTCATTGTTCTTTCCGTTTTTTCGCCTTTCGTTTCTCTCTTCCATTTCCCTGACAATACTTTTTCTCCTACTCCTTTTTTCTTCTTCGTTGACGTCTTCAGCTCAACCCTTCGGTTCTTTTCTAAAATTTTCTCCTTTCCTCTCAAAGCTCCTCAGTTTTATGCTACTAAAAACTCTTTTTCTCCATGGTGACGTTATTCCTCGTTGTGTTGTCTTCACCATCTTCAATTTATTTTCATAGCGATTGTGTGGTCCTGCTAATTCGCATCGTCGCGAAACTCTTCGCGATCGTTGTTTTTTTTTTGTTTTGCCTCATCTCGTGTGGCAGTGGGCCCCAATCTTGTTGTTGGATGATACATGCCACGAACCGCGATGGTTGCCTCATTGTCAACGGCAATCGCGTGGCTTCGTGTAACTTTGACATAAAACCGCGCGCGGGTGCGCCATTACATTCATATCGAAATTATCGATGTTGCAATGTGGCGAGGCAATGTACATCAGTAAATATATATATATGAATATATATATTTCGTATACATAGGACACTTGGCGTACTTGACTCGCGTTGAGTTTCTGCAGCTTTAAGTATATTTATCGAGAGTAATCTTACTGATGAGGAAAGTTTCGTAGACGTTCGTGTAGAAGTGGCTTAATCCCCGCAACTCAGGAAAGACCATCTTTTCTATCCTACCGAATATCAGACTTTTTATTTTCACTCGAATATTAATTACCGCAAAATATTCGAATATTAATTGGGAGTTAAAGTTCCATAAATCAGCCTCTTAATTCGATGCAAATTCGGGGCGTAACTCAGCGCAATTCTTATTTGGTTTTTTTAATTTGCTGGATCCAAAGATAATGGGATATAAATTCATTTTATATTCCATTGTTGAAAAAAAAGTAGCATTATTGCGTGAAAATTGCAAAAGTTTAATACGCGAGGTCTCGGACCGCGCATGCGTAGCAAAAAATTAATTTACGACTTCCCCTGGATCTTCAAATAGGACGCAATTTTGCGAATGCGCCGAAGAAGGTGCCACCGATTCTCTTTTTTTTTATCTTCTTATTCGAAAAAAATTGCGCCGAAATTGAGGCGATATACATGCAAATGAGTTCGGACGAAAAATCTATAATATACAAAAATCATCGATTATAAAACGGATGGTTTGGTCTTCAACATTTTTCGATATACTATATATGTAAATATTATTAAGAAATTATATAATGAAACCGATTTCTTGAAAAAATATTGATATATACATTGAAAATTTGAATTAAAAATTAAAAAATAAAAAAGAGAAAAAAGACAGAGAGAGAAAAAGAAATGAAAGAACATGAAAAAGCTCAGGGGGGAGGATCCGAACGGACCGAAGCAGAAGAAAAGAGAAAGAGAAGCAAGAGGTAGCCGAAGCGGACAAATTGATGAAGAAACGAAAGAGAAGCTCAAGAACGACGATGCACCATCGTCAACGAGAACCTATTGTGGTCAGTGAAAGCGCCTAAGCGTTCGCCCGTACAGACGCAACGCACACGTGCAAGCGATTCTCAACGACGGTAAAACCCGAGCCGCGCATTATTGGTAGCACATAATCTCCCGAGTATCTCTCGATACCGGAGGAGTTCCGACTCCGATCTGCGCAATAAGATTTGACAATGGTCCTTAGGCGATCGGAGAAATTATTCGAGCGTCGAAAGAGTGTTCGTCGCTCGAGGGCCTCACGGATCTCTTCGACTTCTTTTTTTTTTATTCGTCCTCTCTTCTTCGCGGTCCAAACAAAGTCCCTTCAAATCGGACGCGAGATGTCCGGGTCATAGGGGGCCCAAGCCTCGCGCATCACGTAATCGAGAGTGAAATTTTAAAGATGAAACAGAAGAAAAAAAAAATACAATAAAGAAATCGACGCGTATATGGCATTGCCCGAAGCGCCAATATGCCCGAGTCCATTCGTCGTTAGACGCATTAATTTTGTGTAACGATTCTACTTGACACATACCACTCGCGTGAAATCGATACGATACCGCAGTCGGTTTCGGCAATTTCTCCTCGCATTTTTTTTTACTCGTGTCTCGGTCTCTCTCTATACATATAAATATATTCGAAAACACTGCAAGATCGATAAAAGTTATAAATCTCTAATGTACTCAAATATACATACATTTTTTTCTCATCCAACGTATATATGGGGCATTTCACGTGGACGTTTTATTTCAAATCTCCGATCATTTTTTATAAGTACATTTTTTCATATATTATTTTATACCAAAAGCCACCCATTTTTGTATTTTTTTTTATCAACTAAATTACTGATCCTTAAGGCCCCACACCACGGTTCGTGCGCGGTACGAGGGTGTATTTTTCGTAATTATTTTCAAGCAAACGATTAATGGAATTTTTAAAATTAATACTCATAGTCAATATATACATATACAAGACTGTATACAAATTTTTGTACTCGAATCTAAAGTATAGTTTGCGGTGTACGCCGCTTCCAAGAGGAGACTCCGACGAAATTGCTGCTCGGCGGTTGACAGCGATTAAGCCATACGGTTCATCTGAAAAATAAAATAAAAATATATTTAGAAACTAGACATATAGGTTTACAGCATCACGTAGGGGAATTACGTTATCTAAAAAAAAAAATGGCGGACCAGCGAATTTTATTTCAGATTTTCATGGAAAATTTTCATCGTTCATAAAAAAAAAAATAGAAGATAAAGAAATTCATCTTTATAAAAAAAATCCCTACGTGGTGCCATAGAGACTGGATTTTCGAATGTTTAAGCCTTGGCGTAGGCAAATCGGATGAATAGTTTTTTTAATATGTTGTCAACCAGATTGAAAAACGTAGTTTTGAGAAAAACGCGTTCAAAGTTTTGCTAAAGGATAATTCAACATACAAACAAAATTTTTTATTTGTCTCTTGTTTTTTGTTTCTCACCGTTAGTCAGCTATTCCTGGACCATACAACAGCTCCTCAGCATCCAGAGACTCATCATTTTTTTCATGTTTTGCACGCAGATGACCCTCATGCGTGCTTTTTTCGGCTTCGTGCTCGGCTTTGCATATTCGCTTCTCGTCGATGTTTTGACAATATTGGTAGAGTGTTTCACCAATTTTTATGTTTAATATCTCAAATACATTTATGAGGCCGATATGACCATTGTTAAAAAGTATTGAAGCAATATTAGCGGCAGTTTCAACTGTGGGTCTGTCGCTCCACGATGTCTTTGGCGCAAATTTCGATACAACAGAGTTCAAACACTCGTTGTTATTCTGGTGAAAAGCGCCTAAACATCGTTGAAGAAGCTCGTCTTTACTAAGGTCCACGTATATCGGTTTTATTGCCGCACATCTGCCGCTCGGCGCGGTCGTGCGCTTCGAACGGTTTCACATTAAATGCTGTATCTCCGCCAATTTTACAAATTTCTTTTAAAAAATTGGTGAGAGCATTCTTAACAAATGTATCTTTCAGAAAATGAAAAAAAATGGCAAAAAAATGTTTTTTTACCGTGGGTGTGGGGCCTTAACGGCTAGTTGAGTTTTCGAATTTTTCCGCGACGGTTTCGAACTGCGATAACTCGAAAATGGCTAAAGCCGCAAAGTCGACATAAAAAAAATTAATTGCCTACTTCGATCAAACTTCAATTTGGATACGTACGTGTATCTGTGTGAGTTTTTTTCCCTTCGACATAACTATTACGATGATCGTCTCGAGTGGAAGTGTTACCGGCCACTTTCTTCCCGAGCATACATTGTTAATGAGCGGTTTAACGCAGAGAGCCCGAGTTTATTATGATCGCGTTGAGGAAACGGTACTCATCGTTACCACACTTCACGCAGTCATCTTCTCCCGGGTATATACGTGTGCCCAAGTACAATAGGACTTGAGCACTTTTGTACGTTGCTCGTGCGCGTGTCAATAAAAAAATATATATATATACATATATCATTATTATTACGAATCTTTCGATGTGTATACACGCGACCAACTCCCACACGCTTCTTCCTCTTTGTGTTCCATATTCCCATGGGATAACGAGATTTATCGCGCCAATTTGGGGTTCGGCACTCGAACGAATTTCGACCGATTTTTTTTTTTTTTCGTTTTCGGTTTCCTTTGTCGCTCGCTAATGTCTTCGTATTGACGAATCTCGGTATGTGCTATTGTCCGGTTGGACGTAATCATTTTTTAGAAAGGAAATATCCCGAGCAAGGACGATAACGAGACAAGAATCAGTTTTCTTCGTTTCTCTCTCCTCATTCCTCCCTCTGTACCATATATAGGTACTTGTAATTATGCATTCACGAATAATAATCATCATCATTAATAATAATATAATAATCATCGATTTTTTAAAGAATTTACGTACAAATATACATAATAATAATAAAAATAATAATAATGGGAAATATTTTCAAAAATAAATAAAAATAATCGTAATACTGATGGGGGGACAATAACTATTATCATTACTATCGCTGTTATCTCAAAAATGAGTCAAATGTACACACGTAATGTCAAATGGTGAATTATGTAAGAATACCTTGCATCGAAATTTTCATATTTTTCTTTTTCCACTATTCACACATATATAAAATAAAGTCAATAAAAGTCGGAAATAATTTTGTAACATTTGATTACACAATTATTGTACATGCCGCCGACATATAAATATGGATATGGCTATAAAAAACGTAAATTTGAGAATATTTATTTGGGAGAAAAAAAATTTGGGCGCTGCGAGCATCGAAAAAGTTCGGGCCGAATGAAGCACAGAGCGACCAAAGACATCTCGTTGGAAATATAACGCGCGTAGATACAGAGCTATCATTATGTGCTAAGAAAGTTGTGGATGGTTTCGAAAAAAAAAAATCTATCATGAAAAAAAAAGGAGAACCTTGGGACGACTCGCAGATCACGGGTATTGATAACCGTATTTCACCTGTTGCGTCAGACGTGTACCATTTCAATTCTCACATATTCACACACACAAACACGCGCATACGTACCAGAGAATGACGTTTCCGCTTGGTGAAATTTGGTGGGCAATGCCAAGCAAGTATTCGGTGGTACTTGGTCGAATTTTATACAATTAGGTTTCCCATGTTGAAATTTCGCGGGTTGAGAATTGTTTTTTTTTTTTCGCGAAACGAAGACACACGTTTCGCGAAAAAAGAAAATTCCGGAGTACGATTGAACAAATGAGATGTGCTGTTTAATTTGAATAAATTAGATGCGAATATGAAGATTTGTTCTTACCACTGGTTCGGGTCGAGAAAACCGTGAAAAGAATTACCAAACCAATCGCCGTGAGTATATACACATAATACTGAAGGTAATATCCCCATAAAAAATGATTTGGATGTAGAATGAGTCGTAATATCGGCGAATACAAGCCTCGCGTTACAAAATATGTATACATATTGTTTTTTTTTTTTTTCGACAACCGGAGTATCCGACTCGTTCATTGTTCGTGACTATATAACCGTAAAATATTCGAATTATTTTTCATTTTGAATTAAGGTCTCTTATATCTGTGCCGAAGATCGGGATTTTGTTTGTTTGTTCTGTCACAATGGGCGAACGGGCGCTTTTGAGTCGCTGTCTCGCGTATCGTAAGATCGACACGCAGGGAAAAAGGAGAAAAGAAAGAAAAAAAAAACCTTTGCTCAAACCTTCGTTACTACAGGCGGCTGTCGGCAAAATGACAATTGGAAAAACTTAAATTCTCAATTCCTAACGTGATAAACGTACCGAATATTTAACTAGTTTTTTCTCTCCGCGATCTTGACGATAAATATGAGAGTCTTTTTTTCTCTCGTAATTTTCTTTGTTATTGTTAGTGAATTATTGATACACCCGTTTCAATTATTGCTACTTTGATATTTTATTTATTACGATTTAAGAGATTTTTTTTGTCAACGTTATTGCTATATTTAATATTCTTACATTAATTCGCATTATTATTGTTATATCAATTACATATTATTATTATATTGTTTTTATATTCTAGTGTCCAAGTCTCACTTTTTCTATATGTGTATGGAAATCACGACGGATACATAAAATTAAAGCGTACAAAATGCTCATCTTGGGGTCGCGAATTCTCTTATTATCGTCATTACGAGAATACGTGATACGCGGTACACGCTCTCCCGTATTTGACGAACGTTAAAAATTTCATCGATACATACCATAGCTCTCCCCATAACTCTTCACCATTTATTTTGTCGCCACAGTATGTTAAAATAAAATAAAATCATAAACTGATGGCAGGGCCATTTTTATTTGAACCTTTGTTCTCGTCAAGACCCACTTTCGAAATTCTTTGAAATTCGTTAACCCCGTTTGTCGAGTCACAAACGTCAAAAATAAAAATGGAATGAGAAATGATCACGAAGTTGTGCCAAATTTTAGCCTTAGGTTGTGGAATACTCTCTCTCTCTCTCTCTGTAGGTATGTACGGGGATATTCTTTTCTTGTTTTGCGATTATTAATAGTATTACTTAACGAATAATAATAACAATAATAATACCATTATAATAAAAATAATGCAACGCGTCGTTTGTTATTGAGATGAATTGAGAAATCGAAGACTAAAATCTTACGTGTGTTTACAGATACGCTGCATGATAAAATAAGTGTGCACGAGCACGCAGGTACGAATATTTCGAGCCCGTTACATCTGCGTAATTGTTGATTATCGGCACATCTGGCTGTTTCGAATTTTCTGGGACGGTCCTTACATTTTTTAAAAACGAATCATTAATTTTCGTGAAGGACGCTTGGAATGACTTTTATATTAAAATGTTTGTCCTTATCCTAAGATGATTTTGAAGACATCAGGACTACCGCAAGGTTGGGTATGGGGACGATTGGCTACTGTGAGGATGGTCCTCAAAGTCCAATGTCTTCGAAATCAGCTTTCTTTGTCTGCGGGCATGTATATGTGTGTGTGAGAAATTTACAAGAGACCACGAGGGCCTGAAAAGTCGTGGCCGAGAGGAAGAGGTGGAGGGGGAGGGGAGCTGCCGGCAAAATTACGGTATAGCCATGAAGATGGTGGTGGCAAAAGTTTGTCGGATATGCCTCTTTCTACAGAGATGGACGAGGGGGAAGACTCTACGGGGGATACAATACGTATATATAAAGCTTGAATGAAGATGCTCTCAGGTATTCACTCTCACCTTTCTCGTAAGCGCGTATGCACGGAGAGTGATCCTCGCGAGTTTCCGGTTATTATTAAACCTCGATCTCTCCGATTGTAGACTAAATATTCAAACGGAAACGGGGTGAAAAGAAAGGGGGAAAAAAGTCTGCGGCGTACCCGACTTTTTTTTTGTTTTCATCCCTCTGCAGATTTTCATCTTTCGTGAGATCGCCGCGATCTTTGCACTCGAGGATATAATCACGTGGGTGAGTCCTATCATCTCGTTTCTATTCCGTCAAAAAGTTATAAATAATACGAATAATCTTTATAGTCTTGATTATTGTTACCGGTATGACAATAGTAATAATAATAATAATTTTGGAGTATATAATAGTAATAATATTAAACCCAAAGAACATAATATTAAACCCAAAGAACAGTTGGAATATTATTATTATTATTATTATTTTTCTGCATGTCGAAATGACGTTTACTCCGAAAAAAATGTCTCTGTAATAACGATGAAAAATCTCAAACGATTTTTTAACCCTTATAATTTGCTTCGATTTTTTTTTATCGCGCCTCCGATTACTTATTTTGTTCTTCTAAATGTTCCCAAACCTTCTTGATTTTAGAACAATGTTATCGGCTTGTTATTTTTGGGTTTTGAAATTTTATTACCAAATTACGACGGATACCAAAAACATAGAAAGAACTCGTTCGCGCTTCCGTGGCATAAAAATATTTGGAAGAAAAGAAAAGGAAAAGGAAACCCGTATCGTTGTTTGCATTACAAAATTTCGCAATGTCGCGTCGCGTGAATCTTTCGTCTGTGGGGCGGGCGAGAGTTCGTACCTGTACTATCAAGTTCTCACGATTATTCATAAACCTGACAAGCGTACCTCGTTGTTTTTCTCGACGGGTGTCCGTGATGCTTGAATTATTTGTGAAACGAGCTTGAATTTCCAATCGGGATGAAAATTTACAAATCTCGATGGACAATATGGTCACGAAGGGATACTCAAAGGCAGTATTTTTTAAATGAAGAAAAAAACAAGCTTAGTTGCGGATAAAAAATTACGTTATCGAAGAATCAAAAAAAGACACGAGCACGAAAAAAAATGTCAACTATACACACACACATATATACATTTATATCAAACTTGCTGTATCTCCGGAATGATTTATTTCGAATGCAAGTACCTTAGGAAAGTGGTCTTTACAACTGAACTTGTATATTTATATATAGTCTGTGAACATCAATAACTTTCGCTCGTCTTGCTCATCCACGCTGCCTCGTTAAGTGTCACGTGAGCAACGGAAGATCATGCTTTACTCCTCGAAAGTCGATCTTCGATGAATATGTAAAGGAATCGTCACAAAGCCCAAACGTACGTTTTTATCTCGAGTCGCGTGCCATTATGTGTGTACACACGATCGTGATTTGTCAAAAGCAGCCCGAGTACATGTGTTTCACAACTGTTGAAAAAACTAAACGAGAGAAATAAAATTAAAAAAAAAACAAGTAACAGCTTCAACGTGCCTGCGAGAGTTGAAAAATCGAGAAAGTTCGACGAGCATTATGTCAAATGTATAATCCGTCGAATGTTTCTCTCTCTCCGCCCCCCCCCCCCCGCTGACGCTCGAGCCAACGCATATTCATGTGCAAATGTACACAAGGAAGTGTGAAAAAGTTATGCAATTTCTATTGTGCTTGAAAGCTGAAAATTCTACGAGCTTTCACTAAGAAAAAAAAAAGAAAACAAAAAAAGTGGCTGTGGATTTTACCGTTGAAATGTTGGGCTTGGTCGGAAGCTCGGAAACTGATCCTGGGAAATTCGAGCTCGATTAATATGAGTTCTTACACATTTTAAAGCCGATAAATTTATCCCACAAATATCTTGGGCTGTAGTTATTTCCAAATTTCGAATTTTTATGCCGAAAGCGTTGAATCTTGATCAATTTCATTTGAATATTACAATTTGTTATTCTTGCGGAATAATTCATGAGATTGGAGATAGAAAGGAAAAGTTTTCTCGAATATGTGCCTTGCGACTCGTCTTCAGTGGTTTGTGTGTTTGTTAGAATCTTTCGTTCGGCAAACACATACTGCCGTATTGCGTAATCTGATTTATTATTCAATTATCGTTATCATCATTATAATTGATATTCTTACGATAATTGCTCGTTGAAATATTATAATCTTGTTTCCGTTTGATCATCCCTCAGGACCAAATATCGTATACTTTTGAAGAGGATAAAAAATATTATTTTATTATTTAAGAAGCTCCATAAAACATTATTTGTATTTTCAGTGGTTCAGAAACCTGAGGTTTCATTTCGGATACAATTTACCTGAGCGTTAATTGTCATATTTGTATTCAGAATGAATTGCTCACTACCAATTGACTGGGTTAAATTGATACAGAACCGTGAAGAAAGTGTTGCACTGCCCGTGAACAATCAAATACCTCAATATGCTTTTACTCGAAAATGTCTGGCAAAACGGGAGCAACGTGAAAGAATAGTAAAATGAAATGCACATTCATTGACCGATTGTGAAAGTTCGCTTAAAGGGTGAGAGCTACTTGTAACGCCGAAAAAAAACGCTTTTTTCGGTATTTTTTTTACAGGTTTTATTATTTAGTGAAAAATGTTTTCCCATATGAATAATCAATATTTCTAGTAGCTACAGTAAAATTTTCATTGAAAAATAATGATAAATAAGCGAGATGCAGTCAGTCCGCGAGGGTCCAGAAGAAAGGTGTTTCGCGGTGATCACTGCTGCTCATCACTGGATCATTTGAAACCAACAAAATTAACGGGGGTCATTAGTAAATCATATTGGGCCCAGGATGGATGAAGGGTTAATGAAAATTTTGAATTTTTACAAAATGGCGGATGTTCAAAGTAAAAACTTATTTTTCGACCAAAATTTCACTCATATTTTCAGTTATAAAAAAAAAACTATTCACCGTCGATAAAAATCCTTCGTCCATCCAGGGGATAATTATGTACAGAATAAGTGATACAAATTTGAAAACGATCGGTCAAGCCGTTCTGGAGTTACAGTGATCACCGAATTTGAAAACGTGCTTTCGAGAAAAACGCGTTTAAAGTTTTAAGTACAATTTACATGCAAATAAAAAAAATTATTTTCGGACTTACATTGAATCATCTATTCCGGCACCATAAAGTGACCCTTCCTTCGCCTTAGCAGTCGCAGTAGAAGCGATTTTCTTTCGTCGTCGAACTACTCTGGCCTCTCGAGTGTTTTCCGCCGAACGTCGGTCAGCCACTTCAACTCGAAAAGAGTCCTCCTTTGTGGCAAAATTGTGGGCGTTTGGTCCTAATTTAATCCCTGACTGCTGACAAGCCATAGGAACCTTCGTTGAAGGTGCAGGTAGCAATGCTGGCTGCTATGCTAACAGTGGTGAAGCTGGCAGGTTACGTTTTTGGGATGACCTTCCGAACGCTCTGGTTAAAACCGTCATTACTATTTTGCGTAAATCCTCCTATACATCTTTGTAGTAATTCGTCTTTTGTAAGACCTTCGTAAATAGGCTTTATTGCAGCTTTTACCCGCTCGAGGCGGCTGTGCTCAAAGTTGTATATCTTCATGAATGCTCCGATTTGTCTAAAATTTTCAGACAATACTTTTGAAATGCTGTACTTTGAGAAAATGCACAAAAAAACGATTATTTGAAAATGTTGACTAGCCCTCACCCCTTAATTTTGCAAATAGATAAGATCTACGCAAATACTGTCTATCGTCGAGCGGTTCAACACACTTTATTACGTGGTACATCTCTCGATTGTGCAAACAGATGACCGCCCGCGCCCCCTCTTAAGCACATACTGCAAGAAGAAAGGCAAATACGCGTCTCCTTTACGTGTGTACCTTTCCTCAAACTCGACTTACGATGTTGATGATAATAATGATGGTTCGTAATAATAATAATTATTAAGATCACGAAGAGAGGTGTTTGCGATTGACGGTAGCGCAAAACGGAATTTATTTACGCTCACGGGGAGGGGGGGAGTGCACACGTCAACGAGAGTGTGTTTCTCTCGTTGAGAGTTCGTGATGAGTACACATAGAATTGCAAGTATACCGATAATCCATGATTTATACAGAAGAAAAGTTTTTCTTTGCTATGTTCCCCCGACACAAATGTCTATACGATGCACACGATCGATATTTGTGATATTTACAATAAATGCGTTTCAACATGTCAAATAATTATTGCATCTATAATTATTAATTATTGTTAATATGTGAAGTAATTATAATAATAATGGTGTTGAATTAAGATTGTGCATCGCGGTCGTCCCGTTCACATAGATCAATGTTTAATAATAATTATTATTATTGCTATTATTATTATACAAAGCAAGAAAGAATGCAAAAAAAATATATCGTCCAGTTTTGCACCCGAGAATCGCGACGGACGCGCGCAGCCCGGAGACTTTGCGCTCTTATGAAACGGCTTTAATCATTTTCTCAAACCTGGCATTATCCGCGAATTACTCGGTCGTCGGTACGTGCGATGGTATATTAAGAAGAAGAAGAAGAAAAACTAAATAAATAAAGAAACCAGTGACCTTTTACAAAGTGCGAATGCGCGGATTGCGTGAATTTCACGATCGACTAAAATTGGAGAAAAAAAAGCATGCAAACATCACATTGCTATGCGTCATTGCTACAGGGCGATGTTTTTTTTTCTTCTTCTTAATCGTAAAACGCAAAATATTTTGCAACCGAGAGGCATTTCGTCATCGATTGTTGGAGGGAAAGGGGGGGGGGGCAAAATTGAGGTGAATGTACCAATCATAAATTACGTTCCAAGTGCATCTCTTCCTCTCGACGAGACTCGAGGATCTTTACCAGGTGTATGTGTTTCTCTTTGATTTATCCGCACTCTTTATGTATACTTGTATACAAGAGGAGCGTCGAGCGTACTCGAGCTTCGCTGCGATTCGCTTATACGGGCACAAGATTCAACGGCCTCGTGACCCTGACCTATCGCAAGAGTTTTCACTTATGGATAAGATCTGTCTTTTCCAACATCCCCCTTTTTTTTTACCCCTCCAGCTTTCGAGCCGGTTCTTTTCCTACCGATACTCATCGATTGTGCTGTTCGTAGGAGTTTTATTTTTTCTTTCATTTTCTTTTAATCGTGAAACGTAAATATGTGAAAATAATATTGATTTATAGTATGAAATTTAGTGATTTACGAAACTGAAAGGAAATTGCGAGGGGAAGGAGATAAAGATTCGAAAATGAGACTTTCTCGGTAAAATTGTTCTCGGTAAAGTTACCCGAACAAACCCAAACAAATTATAGGCAACCTTAGGTACACGGATTTTTTTAAACGTTGTCCAAGCGTGCAGGGGTATCGTCTGCACGTTGTCCTTCTGCCGAGACAGCGCGGATGCGCAATTAATATACTGGTTGGCCCAATAATTCAACGATCTCGCTATGCACGTGTGTTATGCGTTCGCGCTGAGATATATATATATATATATTTTTTTTGCTCTGTCGATCTTATCGTGCTCTCGTCAATGTCACTCGGGATGACTTTTGTTCCGAGTAAAATAGCAAGAGCGCGTGGGCGTTTAAAGGAAAAAAAATGATCGAATGAAAAAAAAAAACGAGGGCCGAGGACAAAAGTAATTTTGGCTTCGGGGTGAAAAAAAATGAGCGTGCATCAGCGCAAAAGAATCAATGACTTTTTTTTTCTCTCTCTTTCCGTACTTCCTTTCTTCCTTTCTTCACGGTGCGAAATTGATGCTTTAATTTTTTCAAAGCAGATAGAGAGAAGAGGATTTCGAGGCTCTGTTGCGCCCGGTGTACAAAATGTGAAATGCTTGCACAAACGAGCCCGCGGGATTTTTTTTTCTTCCTTTGTGCACGCTAATAAATAATTGATTAAACTTCGGGACAAAAACGGTACGAGGTCGTTGTTCGCCCATCGGGAATATTAATATTGAGCGTACGTACACAATATAATTTATTGTTAAATATATAATATATATATTTATATATACATATTATGACTTATAATTATGATATATTGCGATGTTATGTACACTCGCGTTCCGAACAATATGAACAATTTTGTAAAGCTTTTCTGTTCGTACGTAATCTTTTGACGAGTCAGCTCCATCAATTATTCGTAAAGATAAACAATTTCGACGGCGACGTGTAAAGAGGGAGCATTGAAAAAAAAGTGTTTCATAAAAAAAAAACGTGTCGTCACGATAAATATGTACGAGTGAAATTCCTTTCTCGATTACGGTGTCAAAATTGAAACTTGCCCTGACTGCACCGAAGAGACATTTGCGAAGTACGTCACGCTCCGAATTATCATTAGCACAACATTTTTTAACAATTTATAACATTGTTTTTGAACGTACGATTTTTTTTTCATAAGGATTTTAAATGATGAATTTTTTGTTCGTATCTAAAAATTCCGAAGGACGAAGCTACAAGCGGGATTGACAATAAATTCATTAAATTTACGGCAAAAATGAAAGAAACTCGAGTGGGCGAAAAACGCACTTTGGTCAGGCTTCGAGCACGGCATTCGCGAATGTTACCTATGAGGTTGTGCAACGTCCCAGGTACTCGACACACTATGCGAGCGCCTCTTCTACTTCTGAAGCCAAGTGAAGAAGCTCGACGCGAGTGTATTTGCATCTGAACAGTAGTCCGGAATTGAATGAGCAAAGCGAGGTCACTCGTACGAATACGCAATTATGCTAAAGGAAGGGGAAAAACAAAACGTTCAAACAGCGTAACGCGGCAATACCAATTGAGACCCCGATAATTTCCCCCCACTGCAGTAATGGCCCAAAAGTCACCCAAGCCCGAGATCTCCATAAGGACAGCCACCCTCGGACGGGCAAGTGGAAGAAAGTGGAATGGCAGAGAGTTCGCGTCAAGTCCACCCTGGTACTTGCGTCATGTCGTTTACGAAAAAAGCCACAACGCGGGCCGCGCGCGGCAAGGCAAAGTATCACGAATTCACGACGAATATAATTACGTTAGGAAGCCACCGGCGTGCACAAATCTCCAGAGTGCAACTATAACGTTCTCTCTTTCACTCTTCAAAATGATACAATTATATTAAGTCCTCATAATAACAACAATGCCGCGAAAAGAACTGAGAGAATTGTTGAGACAGACTTTCCAGTCTCGTCGTCGTCGTCGTCGTAACAATGTAATAATGAATATATATATATATACATAAGTATAAAGAAATAGACAAAGAGGGAAGGGAGGAAAAAGGAGGTTGCACTTTTCGAATGAGGGGTCCGAATGAGGAGTCCGTACGAACACTTTGAGCTCGGATCTTGCGGTTGCACTATATGTGTTAATTGGCGGATAATTAGCGGTCTCGCATTAATTGACTTTGCGGTGCATGAGAGCGGCTGATCGACGATGCAACCGACCAGCGAATTCTCGAGCCGTAAAACCACAATACCGAGTGTTCCATTTGAAACATAGCCACCCGAAAATATCCTCGTGACTATATTGACGATAATAAAAATTCTCGTGTGACGTCGTGATGTGAAAGGTCTTCGCTATTATCCGTCCCGGTTTCCGGATTACCTGTGCGCGAGTATATTATCGCGCAGGGACAAACGCTCTCTCTCTCTCTCTCTCCCTCTGTATCGCGAATACTTTGCAGATATATTCTCCGTCAGTGACGAACGCGATTTCTATGATCACGTTTCCTCTTTAATTAATTCTGCTCTTTTGCAAAGAGCCATACTGTGGGAGTTTGCATTTGCTGGGGGGGGGGGGGGGGGGGGGGGGTAGGGGATCTCGTCCGGCTGTCTGGCCTAACTACTTGTACACGTATTGTGTACGACCTATAGATCGAGTTTATATATAAATATACATTTATATATAGAAACGAATAAAAAGAGTCTTTCTCACATGAAGCGGCGCGCGCTAGCAGGAGATGCGACTTTCACCTTTCACCTCTCGTGGCGAAAATGCCCTCACGATTGTGCATTTTATGTACAGCATGTCTCTGACGCTAGTCGTCGTGGTACAAGATTCTGCATCTTCCAACTCCCGTGAAGAAAGAGAAGGGCGAGGAACAGAGCGAGGGAGAGAAACTATGGAAAAAAAAATGGTACCTTCTCGCGCCACGAGACTTTTAACCGGCAGGCCCTTACGTAAGAGCAGGCAAAGAAAGAAAAAAAAGTGAAACAATAGTTCTCACGATCAAATTCCATTCGCTGGTAACGTGGCTTCTCGATAAAATCCCCTCGCGGCTTTCGAACTAGGGACTGGATTTGGGGAAAAATAATGTCAGGCCAATTCAAAGTTCTAATAGACTGAGCACGATCGAGTCGAAGGATCCAAACGGAATGGAAAGCTCTTCGGTTATTCTCGATGAAGAAGCGCAAGGTCGAGGCCAAACTGATCTCGTAGCCGGAGAATCCGCATGATAATAGTCCGCGATGCAGTCGACGGTTTCCTATCGTAGAGAAAAATGCCACCGACGAAAGTTTTATTCTGTCCAGTGAAAGTTTATATCGGATTTATATAGTCGCGCTTATAAGGCAGAATCATTTATTCGTATATACGTATATAGTCGTTTGCGAAGGTTGCCGGAGCAGCCTCGCGACGACGACACGCGCGCGCGCGCCCAATGTAGACGCGACGAAGAAATCTCCGACGGCGAATAGATTTTTCTTGGATAAATCGTATTTAATGGCGCTCGACATCGACGCGATCGCGGAGATAAATTTAATCGCTCATCGATGCCGCGCGTCTAATAAAAATTAACTCAAGTGCGCATTTTTTTTTTGTCATTTCCCGAGAACGTGAGGCAGGCGCGCATCACTTTTTCCCATGGGATTGAATAATTTTCATGATTTATCGGCATTGAAATCTTAATTGTGCGGAGAACGTGACGGGCCCAAGGAATTGGGGAAGAGAAAAGGAAAAAAAAAAAATACAAATTTTTCATCCTCGGGTTCCGGATATTACAAAACTCGGGAGTTGCCTCAATGATTACGCGACCCGAGTATTTCTCCACACCGGGTCTGCGAACTTTAAATTCTTGACGTTCCACCAACTGGTCCAATGGCCAGCTACCGCTTTTAGAAACGTCACGAGCTATTCATTTATCCTGCCATTGAAGGTGTACCGAATTCGATTTTAATTCCTCACTCAATTGTAATCGTTGCATATTAATTATTAAGTATTATAGTATAAGAAATATCCTGTGGAGAGATTGTGAAAAGGGGCAAAAGCGACGTCTCGAAATGTTAATTATTTGCGAAAAATATTAGCCAAACAATGTATTCCGTCCTTGAAAATTCAAAAGCGGAGTGTTTATAAAAATGATAGGAGTTTGTTTTGGGTTTAACTATAAAAAAAATATCCCGGTAACCAGCAACTCAAACTTGTGGAAAAAAAATACTTTGGGTTTATTAATCAATCCAGCTTGGAAAAAAAAATGATTTGGCTTTCTTTGTGTTCATCGACGACGCCATCTTGACATGGAAGATGTTGGTTACGATTACTACCGCGTGAAAGTAAAACGAGGCTGTCCCTTTCTCTCCCTCTATCTCTCTCTCCCTCTTGATGGAAAATCAATCAATGTGTCGTTTTTTTTTGTTCGGTTGTAGAACTCGCGGGACTCTCGGTACTCAGGATGAAGTACTTTGCGCTGGTACTGGCCGGCGTTACACTGGTCGTTGCATCAAAAGTCGACACAGGTCAGATGATTTTTACGGCATTCGGCCCAATTGCAATTTTCGTGCAATTTGAGGCAAAGGTATGATCTCGGGCGACGAGACGTGTGCATTTTGAATTATTACAGGGGGATTCGAGACGCGACGTGCAAGAGCGATCGGCGATGATACACCGGCGGACGTAATGGCGAGAAATATTCTCGAATGGATACAAGGAATTTATCGTCAGGGTGTACGAAAAAGTAGGTCGAGGCGGTCACAAAACACGAGCGCTACTTAAAAATTCGCCAATTGCGTAATTGTCCGATTTCTATTGTTTCCGGTCTCTCTCTCTTTCTCTTCGTAATCTGCGTTTTCACGCAATGCCCAAACAAAGCCGTTGGTCAGTGGCTTGCGTATAACGTCACACGTAAATTTGCATCGGGTATGCGCGAGCAAAAATGCACTGGCCAGTTGAGAAATGATCATTTGAATGTTTCGTGATTTTGTTCTGGTTGAAAGGGAAACGTGCAGCGGCTGCTAATAATGTCGCGCTGCTTCGTAGAAAGTGTCTCATTATGAGATATAATTCATATTTAAAAAAAAAACACATCAAAATATTTTTTTTCACGGAAAAAAATGCGTGACGTTTCGAGTTGAAACTTTTTTTTGCCAAACAATTTTCCAAAATCATTCCGAAGTACGTTCGAGACTTTTTACCAAATATCCTCGGAAAGAACTGTGCCAACGAAACTTGACCCGAATTGCACGTTCAGCTCGTCAACAGGAGAGCAACGCTTATCTGCCGCCTTACAGTACGCAACGGCCACTGGAGAAGCCGAGGCCTTTCCAGCCGGCTTCACCGGGCTTCAACGAAGTAACCAAGTACCCGGGCTATCAGCCGTCTTACACGCCCCAGGATGGTTACTCACCGAGTCAGCCATCGTCGCCCAATTACAGTTCGACCCCGAGACCGACTTACGTCCCGGCGAACCAGCCAGGCACGAACTTTGTTTCGTCATCCAGTTACGACAGTTCCTCAACGTCTTACAATCCTCGACCGATGGACGTAAACTCCCCGAGGCCGTTCACCGGCTCGTCCGGATCAGCGGGTTCGTCGTCTTATCCCGGCACGTCCACGACGTACCTACCACCGTCGCAGAGTTCACCCTACCCAGCGACTTTCTTCCCGTCCTCAAACCCAGCACCCAGTTATTCCACGCCCGGTGCTAGTCCCAGCCAGAGCTTCGGTTATCCGTCGCCAACGCCGTCGCCCAGCTTCCCAACAGGTGGAAGTAGCCCGACAGCTGGTAACACCAATTACGGCTATCCCTCGCCGAGCCCGTCACCCGGTTTCCCGACTCCTGGCAGTTCGCCAAATGGACAAAACGACTATAGCTATCCGTCGCCGAGTCCGAGTTTCCCGACGCCGGGTGGCAGACCAGGAACGTCGGTTGGACCCTCTACGGGAGGCGGAACTGGAAGGCCTACTACCGGAGGTGGAACCGGAAGGCCTTCGACCGGAGGTGGAACTGGAAGGCCTTCCACGGGAGGTGGAACTGACAGACCTTCTACCGGAGGTGGTGCTTCCACAGGCGGTAAGCCCACTGGCGGCACTGGACAAGGTACCTCTGCAGGAACTCCGGCTTCTAAGCCAACTGGACCGTCTGGCGGAGGTACGAAGCTTTCGTCATCTCAACGCTACTTTTCCATTTTCCACTGCGGTCGTCAACGTTGAATTATTCGAAAGATAAATTCCTGGAAATTATTTAAAAATAAAATGAACAGTCTATTTGTTGACAGTGTTCATTCACCGGTTGTAATGAAAATTGCGATGACGAGTCTCCCGTAAGGATCACTCGTAACGAAAGGTTTGCCAATGTTCACCAAAGTAATTCGAGTCCCTGTTGCAAAGTGCATCGTTGCAACGCAGTTGATACGTTTGGTCCTCTCGGAAGAACGGAGCTACGAATGTGGACAAATAATGAATAATAATTGCTCATCGCTGGTAATGTTTCACCTCGATGGTGCATAAAATGGGTGAAATTTTGCAGAAATGCCGAGCGGTACGTCGAACGATGGGTCGGTAAATTCCGTCGCGCCGGATGACGACGATCTTAAGCATCCTCCGCACATTCACAACATCGAGGTCCAATGCAGCAAGACCATGATGACGATAGATATAGAATTCAACAGAGTCTTCGACGGAGTTATTTATTCTAAGGTTTGAAAATATTCAAACGCTTTGGCGATTTACAGCAGTTCTTCCACAATCAATGAAACAAGCTATTAAATTTCTATTTCAACATTTGTAAGATGATGCAATTTCGAAAGTCTTTGAACACACGCGTGTTAAATTTGGCAGGGCTTCTTCACCGATGAAAACTGCCGATACGTAGCGGAAAACTCCGGTCAAAAGGAATATTCATTTACGGTCAGTCTCGATTCTTGCGGTACCGAATTCATCAATGATTTCGAGGGTGACGCTGGTCAGGCTTATTTAGAGAACGTTCTAGTTCTGCAGGTAAGAGTCAACCGAAGAACGGAAAGGTAGAGTATATTTGCGTCGATTGGATTGACATTGAACGAGGTGCTTTCGGATCGTTCACAGAACGAGCCGGGTATTCAAGAAGTTTGGGATACCGTTCGTCGCGTACGTTGCCTCTGGGAGGGCAACATAAACAAGGCCTTGACCGTTAGTCTCTCGGTTGACATGTTGAACCAAGAGATCGTGACGTTCAGCGGGGACACGGCGACCGCCAAGCTTGACATACAAGTTGGCAAGGGTCCGTTCGCACCAGCGGCCAATGGCCTCGTCAAGATCGGAGAAACGATGACCCTGGTGGTCTCCGTCGAGGGTGACCCCGGCTTCGATCTCCAGGTACGTTTTCCGCCTCAACGACATCTTTAATATCGCGATTTAATTTTCGAAAATTGGTGTTTGCTAACGGGCGATTCATCATTGGCTAATTTACGTGTTTAATTCGTAGGTCCGCGATTGCGTGGCACGTGACGAATCGTCGAAGAACGTGGTGCAGTTGACGGACGAGCGAGGTTGCATTCTCAAGCCAAAGCTCTTCGGAGCTTTCCAGAAGACGAAAGAGACCGGAAACACCGGTGCCTCGATAATCGCTTACGCCTTCTTCCAAGCATTCAAATTCCCGGATGTTATGGATCTCTTTTTGGAGTGCAACATCGAGCTGTGCAAGACCGATTGCGAGGCTTGCCCGGATGGTGATCAGCAGATCGAGCCTGGCCGGAGGAGACGTTCGATCTCGTACGCGCCAACGACGAATACGACGAGCACGGGATCGCTCTCCGAACCGGTTAGGATGGGACGTGGTTTCCGGGTCATATTGCCAGACGATTTGAGCCTCGCGTCGAGTATCTCGTTGGAAAAAATGGAAGAGACAGCGTTGGAGGAATTGCACGAGGCGAGAAACGTCTGCATGAGTTACGGCGGTTTCTACATCTCGTTTTCCCTCGTGCTGGCCACTCTCGTCACGACCACCATCAGCTCGGCTGTCTTTTACACGAAGCTTCAGAGAATCGCGAGATCAAAGAATCCCGATTTGCCAAAGAGCTGCTAACTCGCCTCCGCACTCCTCCTCGTTTCATCCATTTGTCAATCTCGAGTGTCAAAGTGTAGATTGTGTATGTTTTTTTTAGTTATTTTTTTCTGAAGCCCCGATCGCTTGATTAAAACTTATATTTATTGATTCTTCTATGACGAGCAACAAAGAGAATGAGGGAGTTTAAGGACCCAATGGCTATATTTTGACTCTGATTTTGAGGGCGTCGTTTTTGAATGTAGAATATTTTTTTTTATGACTACACCTTCGAACTCCCTATCTACCGGGGCTTCAATAATAATAACTCTGAAATATTATTAGAGCTCGCAAATATTGCGTATCGAAAATGTGGCGTTATCTTCTTCATTTTCGAGTCAATTTTAACTTGACTCAAAAATGACTCGTTCAATTTTCAGACACAAACTTATTTCCTATCTGTCAATTGATACAATTTATTTTTCCACTTTTTCGGGTGCACAGAAGATTTGAAAAATATTCATAATACGAGTGCGGGCTTTAATTTTTCGTGGTGTGTGTGTGTGTGTGTCTGTGATAACCCAGAGTTTTTTCTATTTACGCCAATGTGGGGACAAAAAAATCCTTCCTTGTCTTCATGGCATTTTACCGAATTCTTCTTTCTTTTTAAAATAACACTAGCATTGATCGTCGAATGCGTCTGTATTGTATCAATAATTACTACGAGTTCGATGGACAGTCTTTTTTTTAGATTTTTTTTTAAATAAAAGGAGAAATGAAAAATATTGCGCAGCCATATTTTCCAAAAGCGGCTTTGATACCTGTATCGCGAAATCGTTCGAATAAATGATTGTAATTTTAAGAAATCCTGGCGTGTCTACTGATTTCTTTTCCTTAACAATTCGTCAGTAATTTCCCAACCATGTCCATTATATTTTCTTCTTTTTCAAGTAATGTTACACGACAAAAGGCAGGACAAAATTAAATTGTCTCCAACACACTTTTGATGCGAATAGTGATTTTTCGCCCGACGATGGGGGCCATAATAGGGCTCGGTAAGAATGGAAACCTTTGCGAAAAAGTTTCAAAAAAAAAACTCACGCGAAAGATCAACAAAAAAAGCATTTATTATGCGTTATTGTAAGATTTATTATCGGCTTATGATTTACGTATTATACTTACGTATATATATATATATATATATATCGATAATGCAAATGACTTAGATAGGCGAAGACTGTGTACGTCACGTGTCCGCCTTGTCTCGCGTTGCCTTCGCAAAGCGCATAACGTACAAGTGTTCCCCCCGTATTTTTCTCTCAGCGACTATCTCGCTCGTCATATTGTGAGCCTCGAAAATCTTGGCGATCTCACTGGGATCATTTTCCCGCAGAACTACCAAATAAAATAATCCATTTTCGGAAAGTACGTTGGGAATATTGTCGAAAAGACGATCCATAACTTCGCGGCCTTTCCGACCACCGGCCCAGGCTCTCGTGATCATTCGGGGATCGTTGACGTCCCGGCTATCGGTAACGACGTACGGTGGATTGAAGATTACGAGGTCGAAGGTGGAACGCGAGCAGAGGGCACCGGTCAGGTCCATTCGGACGACCTCGAGTTCGACACCGTTGCGGCGACCGGTACGTTTCGTCATTTTGCAGGCGTCGGGATTAATATCGATAGCGAGGAAGCACGAGGACCATGATGCGTTGGCAGCTGCAACCGCGAGAGCCGTCAATACGACACCCGAACCGCTACCAATCTCCAGACACACGCGGGGCTTTCTCGACTTGAGTTCGGCGAGATCGAGCTCGAGAGCGTCTATCAGCAGGAAGGAGTCCTCGGACGGCTCGTATATCGTTTCAGCCTCGGCTTCCGAAAGGCTCACCACTGGAGTTTCCATCACCGCCTCTTTACCCCCCTCTCTATTCTTGTTAGGCTGGAGCGTTGTCGGGAAAAAAAATCGGTTCATGGATCGCGTACATGCCGAAAGTTTGCCTCGGTCAGAGTTTGCTTGGGTTTGCTTGAGTTCGGAATAAAAAGCTTGGCGCTCCAACTGAATTTCGGTACTTCGCGCAAATGTTACAAATTGTTCGATCAAACAAACGACGAATAATTGGTCAAGAAAAAATTTTTCCTTACGCAATGACTTCCTCTTTTCTCAATACTGATGATCTTTTTCTCAAATTTTCCTTCGAAAGTTTTTTTTTTGCAAGAACATTCGCAATTAAAAAAAATCTTTTTATGTCAAAAAATTGCCTGTTACTCGTGAGAAGTTTGCACATTGTTGAATTAACAACTTCGAAAGGACAACTTTTAGAAACTATGGTCAAGATGGATTCCGAAGAGTGAAAAAAATCAGAGGCATTGAGAAAAACCTACTCAAAGAAACATTTTTTTTACTTATTATTCGTCGATAAATAATTCCTTGATAATATTTGTGCATTATTATTATGCAAAATCGACTTTCGCACGCAGTCAGAGGGGCCTCAAATTTTTCAAATTTTTGTCTCTTTCGAAACGTCACCTGCCGAAGCTCCGAGCGAGTCAGACTCGTGGCTGGCAACGTAGGTGAGATAAATTGTTGTGGCCGACTCACGTGTCTCTACGCAGCAATTTTATTCCTTGCTCGCGGTATCTTTGGTCTCCTCGCGCGGGTCGTAGCTCTCTGACGTTTCGTCCCTTTTGGTTTCCTCAGGTAGGCGAGGTGCAGCGGCGTACATGGAAGAATTGTCCAAGAGGGCTTTTCTCTTGGACGTGTCGCGCTCCACCGCCTCGTGCACCTTGTTCAAGCGTTCTTGCGTAGTCTGCAGTACGTTGCTGACGATGGTAACACGGTGCTTGGCGTTTACGAGCTTCTTGACATAGCCGTCAACCTCCAAGGGACACTGAAGATACTCGGATATCTTGACGAGCTCTTCGCTAAGCGATTCGATTTGTTGCTTCAATTCTATCTGACTTATTCTGGAAAATTGAGAAGGGTCGGAGAGCAATGATAAATGATCGAAGGAGCGAGATTAAGAAACTAACCCAAACAAGTGGAATCGCGAGATTCCGTGAAGAGCGAGGTGGAGATCTTTCAACGATAATTAAATTGAAATTTTTAATTTCTCGTATAAAAGACTGTAGGCCTGACGCCAAACAAAGGCAAACGGTTCGCAAGACATTTGTCCTTTTAAAAACCCTAGACCTAAATCCAAACAAACGCAACAGGCTATGTCGAAAACTCAATAGGGAAATATCGAAAACTGAGAAGCGATCGTAGCCGGTGTGCGGTTTTGTTATTCTCTCTCGAAAGGATTAATCGATGGAAATTGACAGTGGCGAGAAAGTGACGTTGACGTTTACCTAGTCGCGCGAATTCTCTCGTCAAGCTGATCGACCGTGGGTTTAAGAAGACTCATAAGGCCCTCGGTCAAGGCATCTCTCGTTGGATTCTCGCAAAAATCCTCCGTCTTGTCGTCTATCGAAGTATTGTCACTTGCCGTGTCGACGTCCATGTTTAGTGTATTTTACGACGCGTTGGATATTGGAGGAAGAGAGCGAGAGAGCGTTTGTGAGAAAAATTGTCCTCTAGGTACTGGAGATTATATACGGAGGTGCTGCTCAATGCGATTCGGACCGCGGGTAAGTTGCCGATCATCGAGCGAAGGTCGATAAGGTGGAGCTCGGCGCGAACCATAGCGACCAAATTCATTCACGATAATAAAAGAGCAACGTTTTTTTTTTCATACGAAAGTGTCGATACCGATCGTAGATAAGTTACCGATGCTTGGTAAGCCGATCGATGAAGCGCACCGCCACAAACTATTGTGATGAAAATTCATTTACGATAAATATCAATAAACTCGCAACGCATTGTGATGAATCGTCGAGTTTTCTATTTCCGCACAAAAGTGTCGATTTTTCGTAACGGAAGCGATCTCATTTGTTATCTCTTTTGAGAGCTCGCGTTCGGTCGTGGGGTAAAACTTTGACAAAGCAGGAGCCACCCTTGCGAACAACTTGAGGATGTCTGGCCTCTCTCGGGGCAAAACATCCGCCCGGCAAAAACTTGGTAATGAGAGGAGGAACGAGAGAAAGAAAAGGGTGGAAGACGAAGCGCGAGAGGGGAGGAGATCGCAGGGGCGATGTTTGCAAATCATTAGTCCCTCGATGGGGAGTAACTGTAGTAACTGGCTCGGAAGAGAGAACCAACGGCTGGATTATATGTTTTCGCAATGGCGTCGTGATTGTGATGAGGAAATAAAATACAAACTCGTTTACTTTTTCTTCCCGAGTACGTGAACGCATATTCACCAATGCGGAAGTTATAAATTACGATGTATAAATATTATAGTTCCTGGAATAATGTGCTCCGTGGGAATCCGAAGACATGTTTTTTTCTTTCCAAATGGAAACGGGTTGATTGAATCTCAGAAATTGATGCTGCGAAATTCGATCTCTGTATAGTCAATTTCTTTGTCAATTTTTTATCGGTTCAATTTTTATCTTTTAATTTACGAAAAGTTTCACGGAATTCTCTGGTTTTTACGAAAAGTTCCACAACTTCCTGGACGTCTGATTTAAGGCGTTACGTGGGTTTGAAAATTTAAAAAAATCCATTTCTTAAAATTTTATTATCTAATAGTACAATATGTCTAGAATATCGTTCCAAAGTTTTAAGTCAATCGAAGTAAAAGTCTAGGAGAGAGAGAGAGCCTTTGGGAATTTTTTAAATATTGTTGAAATGTTGCTCTTTTATATGCTTAATATTTTGAATAAAATAGTTCACATATTATATTTTAAAAAAAAATAGAGAAAATATGCTTTTTTGGCGTCGAAACCCACGTAACCACTTAAGGATAATCGAATGAAAAAAAAATTATAATTAAATATAGACACGCTATTATGACGACTTATTTATTATGGTTATTTTTTATTACAATTATTTATCTGATCGTTTCTATCCCAAAACTGACGCGGAGCAAAAAAAAAGCGTGCTCGGGATAGACAAACAATTTTATCGGAAGAATATGCAGAGAGTTACAGGACTACAGGACGAAACACACATGCATGTATACTCAGCTTTTTCGCGCTAATTTATTTCTCGTGTAGCCGCGAAAATCCCACGTCCCCAAGGATCCCACGAGAAATAGTCACGAATAACCGCAAGAACCCTTCAATCGTGAACCACATATCGTCTGCCACCGATGGCTTGATCCCGTTAACAGGATCAAGTCCCTGGCTGCCCAAATAATCTTCCGCGTCCTACTGGTACAGAATTCATACAGCATTCGACACGTTCCGCGTCCCCCCTTTTCTCTCTCTCTCTCTCCGCATCTCCCGTTCCACCCTCTCTATTTTCTTTTTACGCTAGCAGCCATCATCTTCATTAACCGTCGGGAATTGAGCCGGAAGACGATCTGAATATTAAGGAGCTCGACCAAGGCGGATAATAAAGTTTCGTTCGGAAACGAAAAGTTTTTGCTTTGAGTAATAAAGCTCTTCCATTACCGCTCGGCAACGTAAATAATTCTCTTCGATTGTAGTTTTTCACCGTTCTTCGCCAAAGGAATTTAGGCAAAACGATAATAAAATAATACAAATAAAACGAAAAATTTTAAAAATACAAATAAAATAAAATTCTCACAATCACAAACCCAAGTTTTCCCATCTTTTTTTCATGCTAAAGGTACTTAGGACTTGAGGATGTGATGTAATATTTTTTACATAAGAAATTCCCACCCTCTGGCACAAAAGTGTTAAAAAAATTTCTCCCGAATCTTTCGTTTTGAAGAACCGCGGCGTTCGTCGCTCAACCTCGTGGGAGCCATACGCGTTGCAACTCTGATCTCCGAGTGCGTACGCGCGCACGACGGGTCCCACAATTCCTCGTTACTGATACGATATAAATGGTGATCCGTGGGGAGAGGGACACGGTATGCAGATATACGTAGATAGCCGTGGCTCTTTAGACCACGTTATAGAGAGCCACGGCTAGTAGTGTGCAATCCGGATGTCACGGCAATTCGTGACGGTTCGTCACAATATTTACATATGCATATCATTTATCGTATATATACATATATATATATATATATATCTCGAGGGATGACAATCAGGTCGGGGGTGGATTCGTGCAATGTTGAGTATAGCGTATCCCACAGGACTCTCTCGACACCAAAATTTATCACCAACACTTCCAGCCTTTTACTCGTCAATTTGTACATGTCCCTACGCATACATTAATGCATATATGTATACGTATAAATCCAAATCGCATTACCGCGTTGCTCGCTGGCCATTTCAAGCGCCCCCCCCCCCCCTCATCCCGCCGCATGATTTGATATGCGTATGGGCTAACCGAGTTAACAATCTGAAATGACAGATGGTGGCGGCACGGGAGATGCTCGTTTCCGCAGTCATTGCAAGTTTTACCATGGATATACGTACATTATATTTTACCCTCACTGTCGCTTTCTCTCTCTCTCTCTCTCTCTCTCTCTCTCTCTCTCTCTCTCTGTCTCTTTCGCTTGCTTTGTAATTTTCGTTTACCATTTCACACAATTTAAACGCAGCGGCCCAAATATTTATTTTGGATAATTAATATATCGTGTTTAATGTATTGCACACATTATTGCATTGGTCCATTTGGATTTGGCAACACGGGACATCCATTGGTACAATTCGTGGGTAATAACAACCCGTGCAGAAATTTGTAGAAGATCCCCAAGATCCAAAGATAATAATCTCGACGCCGTACGTAAGGAGTCCACATCGGAATCCAGGTGGACTCCGCGCTATTTCCCGATTTACGGGAATATGTTTGAGAATTATTTGAAATGATCAACTGGACTTTATTCAATCTCTCAAAGAAAAAAAAATCCTTTCGTGATCCCGTGCACAAATGTATTGGGCAGTCCCGCGATGCACCTACGTCTCTATAGGGGTTTGTTAGAAACGTAACCTGCATGCTTCGTGATTATGTCAAAGTGCAGTAAAATAAATAACAAACGATAATTAAAGTTAATTTTCATTCATGTGATGGAAATCGATTTTTAAGATATACTTAAGATCTACTCATTTTGTATATGTGTAGATTTCCTTTAGAAAATTTAAGGTACACAATGCGATGGGCTCCATCGAGAATCATACAGGATTCTGTTCGATAACGTGGGAATTCTTTAGCTTTTAAATTGGATTCGTACATGGGATTCCAATGGGGAATCCCGATCAGAATTCAGTGTACGAACGTGACGTTTTAGTATAGGTATCCAATACAATGGATCCCTATCCGTCAGTAGGGACAAATATGGGAATCCAATTGGATCCGTACGACAATTTCTGCACGGGAATGCGCGACGGAAAGAGTCCTTTGGCCATCGAACGAGATGAAAAAAGCAGAGAGAAATAAAGAAAACGAAAAAAATGCTACAATTGATCGCCGTGATTTAACATTCGTTGGCTTTGGGCGCGTAATTTATTGGGCGTTTCAACGATTCGTGTCGTTCGACTGTCCGTTTACGAATCACCAATCTTCAATTTCGTAACAGCCAGGAATTAGATTATAAACGCGATAATTGCTCCAGAACGATCTACGATAATCGTGACATCGATAATATGAATTCTGGAATAAAGTATTTATTCGAATGTCAATGGAACGTTTTGAATTTATCGTGAGCTTTGTGAATTTAGAAAATTAAAAAATCCCAAGTGTAAGTCTCGAATTCAGAATAACCCAAACGATCGAGTTATTTTGTAAAGTCGAAAGTTCCATCGGTATACTTCGAGAGTGCTAGCGAGAAATTTCTGTCGCGTATCGCGGGACTGTGGCGACGCGGCCGGGGTCCCATTTCTTACTTGCTGTTTAACGGACCGAGAGGCAGAGCGAAAGGGTGCGGAAGAATACTCGAGCCGTTCGAAGCATGCGCTCCGGGTGTAATCGACGTCAAAAAAAAATTCTTCCCGCATCGGTGCTCAAGTTTTCGCGAGCCCGAGAAGAAGGCGGACGACTAAGAAGAAGAAGAAGAAGATCGATGGGAACCTGGGATTTTGTGCGGGTGCGACGACCGCGCCACCCGCTCACGAACTTTAGTAAGCCACGAAACAAGTGTTTTGAGCTTTTTATTCCTTGGCTTCGTTCTGTGTGCGTTGCATTTTTCGTCGGCAGATCAAGAGGGAGCGAGTGGGAGAGAAAGGAGAGCGAGAAAGAGAGTTAGAGAGAGAGTAAAGCGAGTGGGCGATGGTTACTTTTATGCCTCGTAATTATACATTCTTCTGGTCTGGTCCACGCAGCTCCGACGTTTTAGGGTTGCATTTAGGGTTCCCCGTGCTCGCCGCATCGGGCCCAAGAAAAATTCGGCAGTCCCACTGTCGGGGCGCGTAAAAATGCACCGCATACTACACTTGCGATGGGGGCAAAAAAGGAAACAAGAGCGAAGGAATCCTCCTTTTGTTTCTCTCTCCTCTGTCTCTCCCTCTGCGATGGTTTCGCAGTAATTCGACTCTACTCCTCTATTTCCCGACGTTGATTATCCGAGTGTCCAGAGGATCGGGTCGCAGAACTCGAACGGAGACTAGAATAATTGTGTGCTCAAAATATACAAATTAAAGTTATATATTCACGCACTTATTTGTACATTGATACTTACACAACTATCTTAATTTCTACGCCGCTATCCATAACCAAAAATTCGTTTCCTCTCGCACGATATAACGTTTCCAAATAACGTTTTTTTTTCCATTAGTATAGATATACATGTAAGTCCTTCGAGCGTGTCGATCGCGAGAACGAAAACGTCAATCATTCGCGGTCTCTACGCCCCTAATAAATTCCGAGTATAAACCGTACGAATTTGGTCTAATAACGGACTCGTTAGAACGAAAGAAAACAAAAAAAAAGAATCAAATGTTTCACGCTTTATTATTTCGTCCTATTTACATACTTATCGTATAAATATATAAACGTATTCGACGTGACACGCAAGTTTCTCACCCGTTGAGAGGCGAAGAAAGTTTAGTGTTTCGGGATAGAATTAGAAGAGCGAGAAAAGCGAAGGAAAAAATGGTTCCGTAGGACGAGTTAATACGTGTATATTCTCGTGTTTATCAGGATACTCAGCCAGTTGACGCGATATATAGACCGGGACGAAAGGACCGCAGGGGAATTTCGATGGTAGCCGAGACTAAGCCGCGGGAGTCATCATTAAGAGGGAGGAAAACAAAAAATGGGATTTGACCTCTCGAGAAAGAGGCCGAGGAGAGGAGCGGTGAGAGAGAGAGAGAGAGAGAGAGAGAGAGAGGACGTCTCGAGCAGTAATCGGAAGTATCGGCGGAGCGCGCACCCACAGCCGTGAAATTTCCTCCCGCGGCATTGTTCTCACAATTATCGTGATCTATACCCGGTTTTGCGGATTATATAGCTGTTCGTTTTGGCTTCGAAAACACGAAACGACTCGGGCAAACTTTTGCTCCCTTCCATTCTATTCCTCTCTCCCTCTCTCTTCTTCATTTCACTTTGGGATCTGAAAGCGAAGCAAAAAGCGCTAATATCCCTCTCTCTCTCTCTCTCTCTCTCTCTCTCTCCCTTTTTCGTCTTCCTAAAGCGAAGCCTTCACTTTGCGTTCGTTCGCGAGTTCTCACAGGCGTAGGCGCGCATTCGCATGATGTACAAAAGTGATGGTCGTGTTAACGCGTTTTAATGTTTCCGAACATCGTGGCTATACCAGTCCCTCGAAATATTACTGGCGCGGCAAATGTCGATAGAGAAAGAGCGAAAGAGAAAAAAAGCTTTCATCTTTCGGACTAAAATCCCACCTCAGTGAGATCTTGGAATTATTTGGAGAGACATATACATCAGGGCTGAGCGTATGTTTCGTAGAATGCGGAAATGCATCGATCGATCGAAAATAGGGTCTTTTTCGGGAACATTTTTGTTAGATATCAATGTTTGGCGAGCGGGATCGGGATTTCCGAAAATAGCGATCAACTTTACATCGGATAAGGCGTTTGGAAATCCACAATTTAAATTTTCCTCACCATCCGGCCGGGTCGCCAAAACGCCTAAATGGCAATTTTTCAATTGGCTGTATCTCAGCCGCTCGTTAACCATTTGGGATTGATAAATCCATTTCCGAAAACAATAGACTTACAGAATGACGTTGGGCTCATCTCGATATCACGATTAGTTCTCCCGGAAGGAGCACTTTAAAAAAGGACCATGAAGAGGCAAATGGAAAAATTGGTGAAAATCGATGGTCCGTCTTTGAAATTTTGCCGAAGATCGATAAATAATTAGTGCTCAATGAATCAAACGGCATTCTACAGAGGCAACGATAACGAAGAGAACGAGCACGGAGCCGAGTTCGAAATTCAAAGGGAATATAAATTATCGACGATTTAGTCAAGCCACTGATTTTTGCCCGACATGCGAAAAAATATGCATTTTTAATCATTTTTTTCGAAGTCTTTATCGACATATTTTAACCCCCTGGGCACGAATTCACCATTAATTTTGAACTGCAACCTTCGTTTCTTTTTATCGCCAAAAGTGTGTGAAAACCCGTTTTTCGCCTTTAGCTTGAGCGTTCGATCTTGAGGTTTTGGCGATCCGGCTGGTATGGCCAAATGGCCAAAATTGTCATTTTTCGATCGGCCATATCTCATATCCCGCTACCGGAGCAATAATACTTATATTAATATATATTTATGTCACTATCATCCAAGTAATTGATGTGAATGCCAATATACGCCGATTTTCTGTGCTGAAAAAGTTACTTCGCGTTGGAGATTCGGAGCCCTATCACTTCGTGTAATAACACGAATTACTCAAGTTGCGAGCGCGTCCACGAATTCGGTAGCACCGCGTCTTCTTCCTTTGACCCTTCGTTTTTACGTTTCTTTTGTTTTATTTATTCCTTTCCACGTATCGAATCGAATTCTTGAAAAAATGACAGGATAGGGCACCACGGGAATAAGGTTCGCGTAAAAGATGACGATGGAGAAATAGAGAGCTGTAGAAAATCAAGAGGAAAGATATATATATATATATATATATATATATATATATATATATATATATATATATATATATATATAGAGAGAGAGAGAGAGAGAGAGAGAGAGAGAGAGAGAGAGAGAGAGAGAGCGAGCGAGCGAGCAAGGTAAACGCGTAGATGAGCCGTGATTTATGGTTTTAACGGAAGTATGATGGACCGAAGCCGGCGAGAGAAACACGGCAAAAGAAATTTTGCAAAGATCAGTGCCTTCGTGGCTCTTTCTCTCCACCCACCCCCGTCTCGTCTCCCGTTAACTCTTCTCCGCAGTCTTTTCGGTTTTGCTCGAGTATTATATGACTGCGAATCCGAACTGGCCAAAATGATCGCGGGAATCCGGAATAATGACTGTCGAAAGAGCAAGAGAGGTGGGGAAAGGAAGAGTGAGGATAACATATAATAACAAAATTATATACTTTGAAGAGTTATTAACGTTATTACCGATCGTGTGAGACAAATTGGGATAACAATCAATTGGCCTTATATATATATATATATATATATATATATATATATATATAGAGAGAGAGAGAGAGAGAGAGAGAGAGAGAGAAATTATTTACGGGAATTAAATAAAATATATTACTGTATTATTTTCATTATTTTAATAAAATTACTAGAGCGATTTGCGATTTTTTCTTCCAAGTATTTTCACGCAACATTTTCTCTCAGTTTTCACCAAAACGTAAACAACTTAAAATTGACTGCTCTTGGTTTATTCAAAGGAATAATTTGTCTCAGAATTGCGAATGCTGAGACACGCGAGCAATGAAGTAATAAGTAGAGCTATTGGTTCGGTAGTATCGGACAGTTGAAATTAGGGCTATAATCTCCCTCGGTCGATGCTGATGCATCTATACGTAAAAGAAGGAAGGCCCCCTCGTTCGATCTCCTCTTTTCTCGCGCCCCATCGTGTTCTGCGGGCCCCCCTGGTTTCCGTCTGTCATGTCGCTCGTTCAACTACTATTTACCCATGGTATTTAAACCCTCGATTTGTCGTCAACAGCTTGGGCAAACCCGTTGGGAAATTCTCGACTGCGGTGTACACGGAGCTTCCTCCTTCTTCGACCCTTTTCGATGCTCGCGCGAGTGGCGTATTGTAATTGCGTGATAGCGTGTGAGAGGCTGTAATGCATCGTGGGAGTGTGCGATGCTCACCTAGCCCGCGAATTAGCATATCACATTATTGACAGTAAAATCAACAACTCGACGACATTGTTCCTCCCTTCGACTTTTCACATTTAAACAAAAATGAAAATAAATATATAGGGTACACCGATCAGTGAATGAACGGGGACCAGTAAATCGACGAAGGCAGATTTATTTTTTAAATAAATAAAGAATATGAATTGTCGATAAAAGTTCGAAACACTATAATTTAGCGAGAAAATCGCTAAGTATTACTTTTATCATTTAACATAGCATCAATCTTTGATTTTTTGCACATTTTTAAAAATAGATTCGTAATAATAGGTCAGAATTAGACATGGTTATTCACTGATTCTGTATTATAACCTCTTTCCACTGAATGGACTCTTTTCTGATAATTCTCACAGCGGAGTGAACAATTTAGCTCATCTGCTGAAAATTGGAAAATTAATTATTCTTAAGAATTGACAATGTACATTTCATCAAATGTTGTCAAAAAATGATTTCATTCGTTTTTTTTTATTTTGACAAAATTTTATTTTCTGTTCCTCTTCCGAAACAAACCTTGGTAGTTTTTTTTATGTCACGTTAAAGAAGCTTTGTGCATTTTCTAAAAAATCGAAATAACAAATTTAATATTCATATGTCTAAGATGATTATCATTTTTGTACAACGCCAAACCTAGCATTTAATAGAAATAAATAATAAATCGTTATCAATCATAGCGTTCATCTACACTACACGCCCATTTACTGGTGGTTGAGTTTCCATTTATTGGTAATTTCGTCCATTGACTAGTGATTTAGTTATCCAGCTTATTTATTGACTGGTGATTTAATTATTCTACTCATTTGTCTATTCCTCCAATATTATTTGTTGCAATTACTTCGAATATTTTTTTCTACTATCAGAATGATATTTATTGTCAGCTATAGTAATTTAAAATTTTGTTTTGAGAATATTTTCAATTTACAGTCCATCTGAATCCTATAGTGTCCTTATCCTCCCATTCACTGATCAGTTTACCCTATTTGAGGAAATAAAAATACGTATCGTTATACGGTGACAGAGTTGACATTTTCCACGTTGAATTTCCGAAATTCCGAAAAAAAAACTCAACAAAGAACATTTTTATTCACGGGCCCACAACAATCCTGTCGGCTTTTCCCTTTTTCCTTTAACTTTTGCTCTCTCTCTCCCTTCCTCTCTCTCTCTCTCTCTCTCTCTCTCTCTCTCTCTCTCTCTGTCTCTTTCTCTATCTCCCGACCAGGAACGTTTCGATAATTCCCTTTTTCGTCGGTGCACGCGAAAGCCCGCGGAGTGCAAAACGCGAAGGTTCGTTGTTACGCGGCGGGTTTTGCTCTTCTCTCTGTAACGAGAAAGAGATCAAAGGCGTCAGTAGCACCTGTCCCTCTAACCCCTGCCTTGTCGTCCCCGGCAGGATTGCGCCAGAAGGCTGGAAGAGCTCAGCATCGTATATACGGTATATTAAACACACGTATACATTGGGGAAAGGTGATTTTGAAGGGATGCGAGTTCGAGGACGGCCCTCGAAGCAGCCAGACCTACCGATAGCCAACAACGTGTAGGTGGATTTTGATCAACTGGAAGGTATCTCCCTTGCAACAGAGAAACGTTGCGCCTTCCTTTCCCTGCTCGATGCACGTATATACACGACATACGCGCGTCTGCAACGTGATTTTTTTTTCTCATTTCGCTCTGTTCTCCCGGCAGGTCCGAGGATCCGAGGGATTAAATTGTAATTATCTTTATTGCGGAAGCACATACGACGGTGCGCGGGATCCGCGAGAACACGGCCAATTCGCGACGTAGTACGACAACGTTGTCGTGACGGATATATGGAGGTACAGGGGTGAGGGGGTAGTGAGATCGTGGATAGGGTGTTTGGAGGATACGAGTTGGGGTTGTTGGCTATAATTCCAAGTTAGTTTTGATAGGGAAGATATCTGGGTCGGGGTGTCGTTGAAAATGAAGAATTTTATGGGAACAATAAGGTGTAAGTTGATTGAAACACGTTGTGATTAGTGATTTTATTGGATGTAGGAAAATTGGAAGGCTCGGAAGTATTCTTGATTGGGTTTGTTTGGATTTGTTGCGGATGAGAAGCTCATTGGAAGGGTTTGTTTGGGTTTCTTGTGGGTGGACGGCTTCTTGTTTAGGTATGTTTTGAGTTACTTGTACGTGGCCGGTTTCTGGATTGAGTTTGTTTGGGTGTCTAGTAGCTGGAAGGCTTTTTGATTGGGTTCGTTTGGGCTTCTTGTAAATTGAAAGGCCTTTTGCTCGGGTTCCTCGTAGCTGGAGGGCTTCTTCGTCTCGCAGAAACGGTAATCCATGTTGCCGGAAATCAAGTGCATTCGAATGTGGAATGTGTCCAAGAAAAGTGGCGGAAAAGAAAATGATGAACGGGGAGATCGTAAAGTTTGACGGAAATGTCCTTGCTGGTAGGGTCGCGGCAAGAGTCCGACGGGATTGCCGTCGAATGTAATAGGGCCATCGGGAATAACGAGCGTTGGTGAACCTCAGGGATGAGAAGAATGGTGGGGGGTAAAGAGAGAGAGAGAGAGAGAGAGAGAGAATATCTGGACCCGGTTTAATGCACCGCAAGCCAAAACATAAGTCATCCACGTGAAGGAGCAAAAGGGAGAGAGAAAGAGAGAGAGAGAAAGAGATCATATAGAGTCCCGTATGCGCGTTCCCTCAAATGCCCTCAAGGCTTTTCGTTCGCCGCGCGTTCACGAGCCGCGCAAGAACCCTAGAATTATCGTTAAACGTTATTGCCTAGACTCCATAGATCTTGCGTATAAAATAGTAGGTTAGCACTGCAAAGATTCAGCCAAGGGACCCTGGCCAAATCCTCGGAGACTTATATTCTTTCGTGAAGCGGGGGTGGTACCTAAAAAGATCGCGTGTATATGTAGGTATATATATATATATATATGCATAGCCGGGGCCGCGAGTTCTTCATCTCTCACGAAAATTACGATTCTCCTTGAAATATCGCCGAAAAAATGTATATTGTGTGGCATGAAAAGTATTTCGCCTCGTTTCTTCGTACCGAATAGCATCGAAAAAGCGCCAACGGGATTAGGCGAAACACGCACGAATATAAGACCTCAATCTTTCCTATTTTTATTCTTCTATTTTGCTTAATTAATGTCGCATCAACGGCAAAATTATTAACAATGCACGATGATAATTTATTTTTTCATTTATTAGTGTGCGTGAAGAAAAAATGAAAAAATAATCATGATAGAATAAAAAAAATAATCCAAATGAATTAGAATGAATAAATAAATAATCAAAATAAAAAGTCGTGACTTTCGGGTCAATACTTTCGTATCGTTCGTATAATTATAACGTAAAATTGAAATTTAATTATTGTTGAAAACCGTTTGCCAATGAAATTGATAGCTCGCCAATGCGGGAAGTTTGCGCACGCTAATGTTTCGTCAATCTTTTTGCTCGGCGCAACAAACTCTACAAATCGCAGTAGTTTATTACGAACAATAACAAAAAAAAGAACAGATATAGCAAACGTGTTTTATCGAATTCTGTCATCGATTTTATTCCTCAGGGGTAAATTTCATGCGCGGCTTCAGAGCCACAAAAGAGCATCAATTAATTATCACCTCATAACGAAAATAGAGAAAGGAAGAGAGAGAGAGAGAGAGAGAGAGAGAGAGAGAGAGAGAGAGAGAGAGAGAGAGAGAGAGAGATGTAGAGAGAGCCTCGGTGGAAGGACCCGAGGACACGGAAACACCGTGACAAGAGACGGGAGAGAGAGATGAAGCGAGTGAGAGCAAACTATTATAATAGGTGAGTCGTCGTATATGGCCGGGGGCCAGGTTGCCGGCACACGCGTGCTCGTCGTTTTGTTTTTACGTGGTCAAGGGGCAGCGCGTATAACTGCACGAGAGGTAAACAGGTAGAATTATGTATAGATATATAGAGGAAACAATGGGGTGTCTTGTTCGACACTACGTACTGCAAAGTCGAGACTACCGGAGCACTTTTACACCAATGTACATATACATAATTCTCCATTCGTGTATACAGGATGATTAAAAACAAAAGCGTTTCTTTTTTTGGTGTCAGCAAGTGTTAGTTAGTGGGAAAAAAAATCTTGCGCCCCACTGGTCAATTGGAAAAGATAGGGCAACTTTTCTTTTCCAATTTTCGTTTTAATAAGAAAATTCCTCCGCGAATCTGAATCTCTCTGAAAATTACACGTCACGTGAAACTGCTTCTCCTTTGTTTTAAATATCAAGAACATTTACGTTCCATGGTTTAAAAAAGTATGATTTCCGTCGGAGAAATGAATTCGTTAATTGTTTTGCAATAGAGCGTTTGGATACGGGAAAACTGTTTTTGGTATCGCCAATGTAACTTTTGTCACGTGGTAATATTTATTTACGCATTTTCTAAATAATCGTCCCAAGTGACACGTGAAAAATCATGACTTCCGATCGATATGAGAAAACATCTGAAAAATCTTGGCTTTCAATTTTCTTCTTCTTCGAGCGCCAGCATTTTTGCCTGCAGTACGGAAGAAAAAGAAAATCAATATAATATTTCTATATGCAATTTTGAATGAGCCTTCAGCGATGTATATCTATTCGGAGATCAGGAAGGACTGCTCTGGAGCGAGGTATCGTTTTGCCAAGAGCGGCGGCGCGTTTACGCGCTTTGTTGTGCGACGCACAGTGGAGGATTCTCGTTTGCCACAGGTCGCCAGTACGAAAATATATATCGCTCCCGCTGCAATGTGAAGTACTTTGAGGCGTTTTCAGCGGTAGCAGTTTGTTGCGAGCTCCAGCGCAATGGCACAAAGGTCAAAGCTTTCCGTTTGGGCTTGCCATCGGACTGCTATTTTGTCCATTTTGGTATACACGGGGAGAGCTACAACCCGCCCTGAAGGCGTCCGCGAACCAAAACTGACCGCTACAAGCGAGCCTCCGTATATACGTATAATCGCAGTACAACGAGCCAGTTTGTGTGTCTAACCTTTAGCGCATAGGTAACTCGAAACGCGCACGCATAAACGACGAGAGAGGTCGCTCGTCTCCTCCGGACATTAATCAGCACCGATATACACAAGTGTATAAAATTAAAATTGCCTCTTTCTCAAATTATAACCAAATATTCCTCGATTTCGTTCGTTCATCCAAATTCGATAGCTTTGTAAAATACTCTATCGATAGATCAAACATTTGCTAGCTTCGCTTTTCCTTTTTTCTTTCTATACTCTCAAAGGGCACTTGTTCAACGGAGGGATTTTAATCGTGTCGCAATGAGCAAATTCCTCGAACAAATCTCGTAAATCTTGTCAACTCCCCTCGCCCCCCAAAGCCGCTCCACCTTCTGGACAAGATCGCTCCGAACGAGTAGATAATCGCGGCACAGTTGCGCGTCGCATTAAATTTCAAGATTTATATTACAACGATCAGGCATGTATACGTATATATTAGTGGAAGAAGAAAACGAGAGAGAAGAGAGAGAGAGAGAGAGAGAGAGAGAGAGAGAGAGAGAGAGAGAGAGAAAGAGCTGAGCTAGCGAAAGAGTGGAGAGAAAAAAACGAGAAAACCAGTAAGAAGTTAATTCACTTTGACGCGTATAGATAAGTTATTCGAAAAAAAAAATACGTGCATTTGTAACACACTCTCGAACTTGTATAATTTTTTTCGCCCTTGCACATGGCCAATGGGCAGCCAAGAGGCGAGCTTCCGCCTAAAGGTATAATGCTGACATTAATCCGCCATTTTTTGTTCACCTTCGCGAATCGATCGACCGAAAATAACATAGGATGGAACAGGTGTAATTTTCACGGTGACGTATGCGAGCGAAACATTCCCGGTATAATGTATGCATATATGACATTCTAATGACAATATTGATGGCGCATTACCGAGCATCCCATCCCATCTTATTTTTCTTGCTTTTATCTATCCTGTCCGGTAAATTCGAATTATCAAGTCACCTCGAATTATCTAGTCAACGACGTTAGATGCGAGTCTAGACAATTTTTTGTGCGAGTGATAACGACGAGTGAAGTGCGTGCAAACTTGCAAGTTTACGATTGAAAACTTGGAAAAAAGAGAGAAAAATAAATAACCAAAATCTTGGCTCCGACGAGGCTGCATTTTTCTTTGATACCTGCTGCTTTTCCGTAATATATATAATTTCCTGAGTTTCAACGTATACAACTTGCGGGGTTTTACGTATTAAGGCCTTAGACCACTTTAGAGGCCAAAAAGGGCATGTTTTGTGATTTTTTTTTCAGCGAAATCATAAAATAAATCGGAATTACAAAATAAGGGTTTTATTATACCCGTAATTGGATATACAAAATTATTTTTTCACACCGATAGATGTCAAAATGCCGACTGTCCAGCATTTTTCCGATGACGCCTTTATTTCTGGAAGGTCAACGGCCGGACCAACAGCTCCTATCATTTTTCAGTTATAATGAGACTCTAAAGTTTCTTCGATTATATATAAGAATAGCTATAGAAGTACGTAGGATTTTTTTTTAGTATTTCCACCGTATTTCTCCTCACCAGTTCATTTAACTTCTCGTCATTGATACTTAAATATCAAGGCGAGACACACGTCGCAATTCAATGCAGTTGTACGTGTAAAATGTAGAACTAAAACGTAACGAAATTGCCACTATCAATACCGCTTCCGACACGTCTCCGCCCACCCATTAAAAAGTACGTTTGCATCTATATTGAAAGGAACTGATAGGAAACGCTATGTAAACGGAATGAAAGGTGTGCGTACGTCCACTTGTCCACAGTCAATAATATTTTGCCGAGGGTACGGGGAAGCTGAGGAAAACCCGTACCGGTATAGCCGGCTCTATATTCTTCCGCTTCTCTGATGCACAAACCTTCAAAACTAAAGTATCTACGGCAAGCTCGCGGAAGTATTGGCCTTCCGCTGACTGGTTGATGCGCCGCACCGGCTTGGTGCTCGGCTAAGCGATCACCGCTCCGAGTATCCGCCGGAGCCGAACCCCGATCGCCCTTCCACTAGTCTCGCCTGTAATATATATACATATATATGTAGTAGCGAAACATCTCCGTTGTATTCCCGGATTCGTTCACTCGCGGTCTGTGTGCCTGTGTGTGTCAAGATCGCAGTAACCACAATCACTCACGGGACGTCGTTTTCATTTACCGCGTTCATACGTCGAGTCGACACGGGTACGAGATAGTTGTACACAGACGCACACACACCCACACATATAAATACAAATATATGTATGCACATACACACAAACACGTGACTCCTTTCTCTTTTTGATTATGGCTGGCTCATGGTAGTTTTGTCGGCATTTTCTACACAGTCTCCCATTTTCAGCATGGGAAAAAAAATCTTGTCGGAACAATGATAATGATAATGACGATGATGATGGTATAAGTGATAAAATCGATTATTCTGGTACGACTGAGTGTATTGGGGCGGGGGGGAGGGATTGCCGAGATACGTAATTACAGATGGTTGGGCATTCGTGTCCTATCGCAAAAACAACAATAAAACCATTAAGGCAAATTAAACGTCGATTGTAAATCGCGAGGTATTTAATTGGCCGAATATATATATGCGGCGCCAAAGGGGTGTCCGCTCTGTAGAAATGAAAAAAATATATTTTTACACGTGTGGCTATCGATAGGAAAGGCCGATAATTTCCCACGATTAAACATCGCTCGAGCGTACGTTCGTACTTGTGGGTATGAAGAAAAAACCATGCTAACGAGATATCGATTTTTGTTCTTTTGCTTTGGACTATGATTTGAAATTCCTGATGTTTCAATTTCCGAAATAACGACAGGTAAGTTTGCAAAAGTGGGGAGATTACAAAACAAAATTATAAAAGAAAAATAACGAGAAGAGGAGAAATAAAAAGCACAACGCAAGTCGTTTGTTTTTCTTCGTCTCACCAATGGTTTGCTTTTTCTACCTCTGGATTGAACGAAAGAGCGAAACAGGCGGAGAGAGAAATAGGGAGAAAGGAAAGAGATGCGGTGGACGAGAAGAGCCGTCTACCGGTAAACCTTGTTAATTCCGGGTGGAACGTCGTTTGAGCTTTTTAATCAAGGTATTTCAGGTAATGACAACGTCTTGGGCGCGCTCAGTCAAGAGATCAGCCCAAGCGTATTACGCTTCCCCGCGTCCTCTCTCTGTCATCACCTCCTCTCTCTCTCTCTCTCTCTCTCTCTCTCTCTCTCTCTCTCTCTCTCTCTCTCTCTCTCCCCCTCTCTCTCTCGGCGGTATAGAATTTCGTCTCTTTGTGGTGCAGTGGCCCGAATGATTGCTCAAGTTCGAAACTGGTGCCTCGGACAATTCGCGGGCTTCGAGCACCGGGTTCCAGAGGCAGCAACGCCTCGGCACTTTCAGCATCAACGTCAACGTATATTTGCCTGCGTATGGAATCGAAGAATACTCCGTGCACTCGTTCAAGTTCATCCGGGCTTTCGTTACGCGGACAGGGAATGAAAAAAAAAAAAAAAACAGAAAAATAAATAAATCTCGGTAGCTAACGGAAAATGGCAAAAGAAAAAAAGGCAAGCTCGTCAAGCTCTTATTCGGTCCGCGCGAAACTCGAGTATATATACTTCCGGGTATATGCATGGTGAGTGCGGAATGTTGAAATCGCGAGGGCACGAGGAAGAGGGATTTATAGTGGCCAGGGTCGGCACAATCTCCTCACCTTCTCTTTCAGATTTACTCTCTCTCTCTCTCTCGCTCGCTTTTTCGCCAGTCGAAACAGATGGCTCGGGTCTCAGACCTGGGGCCGTGCAACGCGAATACACACGGGGAGTGAACTAAAGCGAGAAATATATACATATTGGACAAGGACATTTCGAAGCGGTTGTGTCGATTCAATGTTGGCTATCGGGACATCCGGCTGTAGGGATGGACCTGAAAATTTGTTCCAAACGAATCGTTTTCGGGGTCAGGACGATCCTCGAAATGACCTTTGGACAGATATGCCTCCATTCGTTCAAAGGCCATTTCGACGACGGTGGATTTTGCGTAATGTTCAAAATGGGAACAGTTGGCTATTTCCAGCACGGTCCTCGAATATACGAGGCTCCAAAATTACATTTTCCTAGGCTGATAAATATGTGTGTCGAGGGGTGCGGAGGAAATCCAACTCCCAGTGCGATTGTTAGCCCCTGGCGAACGAGAGAACGAACCAATGGAAAAGTTGCATGCTGAGTGCTGCGCAATGTTTTTTAGGTTTTCCACGTCCCCTCGCGAATAAGATTAAAAAGAGGAAGGGGAAAAAAGAAGCCAACGAGACAATGCGTTTTCAACGTAGCGGAGAAGGCCCGCCGGGATGAAGAAAAAGCAAAACGGGAAAGCGATCCGGCCACTCCTCGCGTGTTATATCCGCGGCGTTGTTTCAGAACTTGCGCGCTATCTCGCTAACGGTATAAGTCGCGTTGATTCTTCGCCTTTTTTTCGTTTCTTTCTTTTCACTAATATTTATGTAATAATTGAGCGTCTACGTGTGTGCATGCAATGCGTGCGTTATTCCCACACGATTCAATATTTTTTACGGGCCGAGGAAAGTTTGTCACATTTTGCACTCTTTTCTTCTCGAGCTTTTGGAGAAGATAAAATAAAAAGAAATTTCACGAAGAAACGGAGAGAAAAAATCGCATGACTGCGTTTAATTCGCTCGAATAATTCGAGGATTCCGACGATTTTTCAAATTCGCATGGAAACTCCTTCGCACTATCATTATGATGATAATTCTGTGCTAATCGATAAGTACCGAAATTTTTCTGCTTTTTTGCAAGGTTTTTCGCCCTTTTTGTCAAACGAAATGATTAATCGTGCGGCTCTTTATGTCATAACGGTTTGTCGTAGAAACGATTCCAAAATTAAAAAGCAAACAAAAAATTGCGAGAACCGACAGAACAATAAGCGAAAATAACAAAAAAAACCTTTTGTTGCCGCAATTCTTTTGATTACTTGTACAATATTTTTATCTTGTAAGATTTGAAGTTGAACAAATAGACGCGGATCGCGCGTCTGTTCGTGCTTTGCACCGAGCTCATTAGCCCTGTGCTTCGCTTGCCGCCATCCAGGCTCTTCTTGTTCACTCGCACACGTAACCCACAAGTATACACGTACGCGTGGCCACAAAGCCACACGACCAAGCGGTGATTAAGATGGTCGTTATTCCGGGTTGAGCCGGGATACGTGAAAAATAAAACAAAAGAAACATTAACAAGGAATTAAAAAAAAAAAAGAAAAACAAAAACAACAGTTTGACAGAAGAAAAAATAAATGGGAGAAAAAAAGCATCGTCAATTTCCTTCCTTAAGGCCTTAGGCCACTCTGGAGGCAAAAATAGGGCATATTTTGTGATTTTTTTTTCAGCGAAACCATAAAATAAATCGGAATTACAAAATAGGGATTTTATTTTACACGTAATTGACTATAAAAAATTATTTTTTCACAGCGATACATGTCAAAATGGCGACTGTGCAGCATTTTTCCGATGACGCCTTTATTTCTGAAAGGTCAAAGGCCAAACCAACAGCTCCTATAATTTTTCAGTTATGATGAGACACTAAAGTTTTTTCGATTATATATAAGAATATCTATTGAAGTACGTAGAATTTTTTTGATATATTGTTTTTCGTCAAAATGGCGCATTTCTAAAACAAAAAGTATAAAATGCCATGAGAAAATGGTCCGAAAATTGGTTATAAAAAAAGGAACTACGAATATTAATATTGATATTTATTTATTTCATTGCTCGTACATAAGGGCACAGGGACACTGAAAAATGTCCGGTCATGCTAATAATCGGAAGGTTACATTAGACTGCCGTGACCAGTTAAACGGTCACCCATCCGACTATTGGCCCAGGCTAACGTCGCGCTCGGCATACACGAGAGATCTTCAGAGCCGAAGATTGCTTTGCCAGGTAATTGCGCGTGATACTCGCTTCGGTTACTCGTTCATTGTATCGCCATGCGTGTATCTATATATAAATATATACCCAACACATGTATGTCCGCTGTAATAAATCTTGGAAAAGAATGGGCCGACAAGTTGCGCGTTGCCGAAGAAACCCGACCGAGGCTCCGTCGCATGCGATGAATATTCAAAACCCGCGCTTATGCGAGCTTCGTGTGTTCAACCCCCCCGCCCCCCGAGTCCATTCGAGAGAGCGAAAGAGAGGAATGAAGAAAAAAACAAGAGCGGCGCGGATGTGGCAAGGGGAAGCGCGGAAAGAAAGAGAAAAAAGTAAAGCACGCGTATGGCTCTCCACCGAGATGAATTTAACGAATTTGGCACCCACTCCCGCACGGTAATGGACCCGTTGCACGAATCCGTATACGTGCTTCTTATGAGCAGTGATCGCGCGCTGTTTCTTATACTCGTTCATATATATATATACACATACGTACACCGACACCACGAGTTTGACTGGAAAAAATACTTACAGAGGTTCCTCAATATTTACATACGCGTTAAGAGAGACTTTTGTACAGCCGTGAACAATTCCAGTTTATACGCGTGCGTGTGTGTGCATGTATATATATATATATGCATATACACGCACCTTTTTATTTTTATTAAAAATTTTCTTTTATTAAATACATTTTCTATAAATAAAATTCGATTTTTGAATATTATTTCAAGAATAATATAAATTCTTTCAATTATATTTAAATTTGAATTTTATTTAGAGGTTTATTTTATAAGATAAAAAAGAAATTAACCTCTAATCGGTTCAAGGCCTTAGGCCACTCTAGGATTTTCCAAAAATCGATTTTTTTTTGTTAAAAATGTACCTTATTACCTATAAAATTATATTACAAAAGATTATGTGTGTGGAAGATCTCTAAGTACTCGATTTTCGAATTCTAGCGCAATTCCTCTTGGTTCATGTCGTGACTTTCTATTAACTTTAAACGCGTTAATCTCAAAATTACATTTTTCAAGTCGGCCGGACTCATAACGCAAACAAATTTCAACCGATTCACTTGAAATTTTAACTGTATATTTAGAATTACATTTTCTAAGGCAATACGTAGGATTTTTTTCAATTATAATGCATAGTTCCTTTTTTTATAAACAATTTTCGGACCATTTTCTCATGGCATTTTATACTTTTTGTTTTAGAAATGCGCCATTTTGACAAAAAACTATATATCAAAAAATCCAACGTATTTCTATAGCTATTCTTATATATAATCGAAAAAACTTTAGAGTCTCATCATAACTGAAAAATTATAGAAGCTGTTGGTCCGGCCGTTGACCTTCCAGAAATAAAGGCGTCATCGGAAAAATGCTGCACAGTCGCCATTTTGACACGTATCGCTGTGAAAAAATAATGCTGTATAGTCAATTACGTGTATGATAAAACGCCTATTTTGTAATTCCGATTTATTTGACGGTCGCGCTGAAAAAAAATAAGAAAATATGCATTTTTTTGGCCTCTAGAGTGGCCTAAGGTCTTAATTTTTTTTTGATCGAACTTTTCCTTTAGAATTTTTATTCCAAACACTATAGTTCTCGTGGTTGTAGCGCATTTTCCAAAATCTTCCGAAAGAGCGCGATAAATAAGTGAAAAAAGTAGCAAACGAATACGAAAAAGCACAATAAAGCGTGTTTTTTTTTTATACATCAGATAATACCTCGAATGTCCATTTGTCCCTTTTTTTGCCGTTGCATATGTGAGCCTTATATGTATATGTGTAGGTATGTGCTGGAATTTTTGCGGGATACAAAAAGCCCTCCGTGGTACATTAAGAAAAAAATAAATATATATATATATATGAATATGAAAATGACTGAAAACGCCCCGAATATGATGGATGTTTTTTCAAAGGATGCTTGGCACGAGCCAACAAGTTCAAGGCCAACGATGATAAAGTAAGGAAAGAGAAAAAAGAGAGAACAAAAAAAACGAATGGAAAGGGAAAAACACACACCCACACACACACACACACACACACACGGGTGATTCATTTGAATAAACGAAGAGAAATCCGAGCGCGCGATTATTTTTGAACGCGGGCGATCTAACGAGCAGCAATTTTTCTCGGGCTCTTAATTGCTCCGAAACGAAGCCGCTATTATATATATACGTAGAAGAAATCCAGAAGTCATCGATTATTATCGATTGGCCTGGACGAAACAACGAAGATGATAATGATTTCTCATTATCGTCGTCCGTCATTCTCCACTGTCATTTTTTTACTCTCGTTTCGAATAACTGGGCGATAAAGCTAAGAAGCAAAAATGTTCGTACGAGATGAAATTGAAAACGGCAAGGTATTATACAGCTCGCGTTTTCAAGAAGTAATTAAAGCCGACAAGAGAGACAGAGACAGACAGACAGAGAGAGAGAGAGAGAGAGAGAGAGAGAGAGAGAGAGAGAGGTTGAAGCTTTCGCGCAACCGACCGACGAATTAATTTCACGGATGAGCAAAGAAAATTGTGCGAGCTCGTTTCTTCCCTCATGCATACGTACAGGGTGTCCCGTTGTCATCGTGGCCCTTGAATATCTTTGATAATGTTGATACGAAAATATATTTTCGAGAAAATATTTAACAGTGTCAGGTTACTCGATGCTCAACTTTGTCTTTTTTTTCCCAACGAACTCACATTTATCGATGCCCCAATCGATACAGCTCGTTACTCCTAACGCTAAAGTACTGCATCGATAGTGCCTTAAAAAATATATACCATTGAAACGAAAAAAGAATTTGATCTTCGTACACCCGCTGGGGGTCGATTACAATGTGACAACCTGTATACAAATATACGTTCTGACAATTGATGCGCTTGAGCCATATCTCTCGATAATCAGAGCTGAGAATTCTTCTCCCGTATCCTAAAAATTACACGAGTTTTCAGACTTTCTTTTTCCTGCTCGTAGTTTCTTTCAGGATTTCCACTTCAACTTCATGGAAATGTAGGTTCAAAAGCATTATTCTTTTTTCATTTAAAGGTTTTCAAATTTTTTTTTTTATTGTTGAAAAGAACCACGGGGTTTGCATGCCTGAAAAAAGAAGTTATTTTACGAAGGAAAGGGTTGGGGGATGTGAACAGAGAACGAGATAAAATTTATTCAACATCTTTTCTTTCCCTTCCCTCCTCTTTCCTTTTCTCTTTTTTTTCTCTTTCGCTCTTCCTCTCTCTCTCTCTCTCTCTCTCTCTCTCTCTCTCTCTCTCTCTCTCTCTCTCTCTTTCTCTCTTTCTCTCCACTCCGCGCCACACCATCGTACACCATTTTCCTATCCGAGAAAGCGGAAAAATACAAGAGATAAAAAGATGGAGAATCTCTTTCTCGTGCGGTAAGAACCTGACAGCAAGCACAAGATGCTTGGTTTTAACAGGCTTTGAAGTAGAAGCTCCGTGCACTCCTTCCTCTTTCTCTCTTTAGTTCTTCGCGACCATTTAGACGTTGGGAAGAAAAGTGTTTTCCCTCTTGTCTCCTTGCCTACCTTCCATTTCCCGGCCCTTCTTTCTTTTTTCTCCTTCATTTCTTTCTTCCTCTACCTGGACGTTACTGTTTAATTCGCAGTACGAACTTTTCCCTTCGTTATATCAGGAAAAACTGCGCCAAGTTTTCTGCACATATATAAAGGCAATTTCAAGAATTGTCGAGTCTACAAAATCAATGATTCGTCTGAATCAAATTTTAAGGACCTTCCTCAAGATAGCTAGAGATCCTGATAGCCAACATTGCGTAGATGTAACGGAAGAACATTTTTCTTTTCCCACACCCCGCAGATGTGTGTGTGTGTGTGTAAGTGGGAGTGCATTTGAAACAAAAGCACTGCCTTCTTTGTATATTTCTCGTTTAGTCTGTTCCTGCTGTCGGAGACAAGAAGAAACGAAGTAGTATCGTTTGTAACGCAAAGAGTAAAACGATATACCATCTTTCCGCGAAGGCTGCTTTGTTTCTTTTCTTTCTGTTTTTTTTTTTTTTCAAGTCGTTTGCGAAGAAAAGCAAGCTTTTGTGAAACGAGCTTTTTTTCTTTTTCTTTCGGCTGAGATTTAATCGTTCCACGCATACTGCGCGAACGAACCGTTATTCGAGAATTGCGTCGGGAGACCCAAGAGGGATCCTCTGTATTCGAATGTTCGATAGTTCGAATTTGCACTGAATTTAAAGGAAGAAAAAACAATTATATACGTATAGGAAACTCAGCCGGAGGTGTTTCGGCCGGAGATTTTTGTTATTCGCAATAGATCAAAATAGGTGGAGGAGGGTTGCAGGTCCCTTGAAAATTTATGGAATACATTTTTTTTTCGAGGCCTCGACGCACGTCCCCTATACGAAATAGGGAAAATTCAGCTTACGAGAGCAAAAAAGGTTTTTTTTTTCCCTCGCAAGGGTCGTGCGGGATCACCGTGGAGAGATCGATGGAAGAAAATTGCCAATTTACCACGATTATGGTGTCATGAAAGTCGATACGGTTATCACTTGTTAATACAGTCCGCCCTTTTTGTAAAAAAAAAATATATATATACATACCCCCGGGGAAAGCTACGGGCACACATGAAATTTTCGATCCGAATTAAACGCAAAAATAAAATTTTCCGCAATCAATATAATCAAGCTCCAATCTGTTTAATTTTTTTTTTTCTATCGAATTTTTTTCCCTTCCAAAAATTGTACTTCGAGTAGTTCGAAAAGTGTATCCATACACGTTCGCCCCGGGTAGTGTGAAAATACGTCGGGCGTATCGTGTATCAACGCATGTATATAGATGTTTGGGTACGCGGGTAAAAATGTGTGGTGAACGCCATGTGGCAAGCCAAAACCGCCTATTTTAACGCTCTATTGTTATGATTTATTATAGCTATCGGAAGCGAACGCCCGCGCGCTCTGCTATAGCTATTGCTCTATTCAGCCCCTAACGCCTTGGGGGTATATCGTGGCTCGCTCGTCGCACGGGAAAGTAAAAGACCGAGAGATCCGAGAGAGCGAGAATGTAGGAGGTTGAAGAAAAAACGACAAAAAAAAAAAGAATTAAATCACGAGAGGGTTTGAATTTTCATACATCTGCTGGTTCCTCGTGCTCGCGCACTCCTACCTCCCTCCCTTCCTCTCATCTCCATCAACTGCCGCGTTTCGAATTGCGAAGACGCAAAAAAATTATCCAGAAAAGAGAAAGAAAGAAAAACAAAAAAAGCACACGATTCCCAGCTTGCCAACTCACACGAGATTCAAGCGGAGCTTTAACATTTTTTTGTTCCCGCATCGAATTTCCACATTCTCTCCCTTGCCCCTCTTAATTGGAACGGAGAGAACTTTTTTAAAAGACGAAATGCCACGATTGAATCAAAGAATCTTTCATTTTATTGCACGGATGAAAACTTTGATGGCACCACACCGTGGCTGCGCAATTAGTTCGTTCATCTGAACATTTTTCCAGCATATATATATATATATATATATATAACAAGGAGCGAAACTTCGAGGATAGATAGGACGAGCAATAAACGATGCAAGTATTGGCGTCAACGAAGGGCTCCGAGCACTTGGCACGTAGAGCCCGTCGTTCGAAACGCATGAAGAGCACATTGGCAAAAACTTGCGAATCGTGTATATGTATATATACAAACATACATACGTAAATACATATATAAAGACCGAGCTGTCATCCCCTAAAAGACAAAAAGGCGTAGACACGGGTACACTCCACTATGTACGGGTACGCCAAAAGTGTTACGAATTACGCTCTTTTGGCTGTTAGACTCCGATAAATATGAATATATATCTGCATATCTGTACATACATACACATCAATATATACACACACACGTATGGAATGTATACCCCGTCCAATTACCAGCTGGGTGCGTATATCTTCATGGGGGGTCCCTGCACGCAATTGTTGTATTTCCCCGCATTGTTCATTCGCCACGACCACCACCGCGAAAACGCAGGACAGAGGGAAGAATATATATATATATATATATATAATCGTGTATGTGCTTTGCTCCCGGTGATTGGATCCATTGTTTTTCTTCTTCTTGTAATTATTATCACAACGAGAGGACGCAACATATATGTGTGTGTTTTTGCATACATGTATACGACAAGGAAGAAAGAGCGAGGTGAGGGCAGAGAAAGGAAAAAAAAACAGGACAAGAGCTGCCGCAGCGGAGACGATAATAAATACTCTTCTGGTCGCAGCTCGTACGTGCCGTAATAAGTGATACACGTCGATCGTGTTCGTTGCTATGGCTTTCGCGAGATACGTACCCGCGATACGATCGAAACAATTGTCTGCTTCTCACGCTTGGAGACTGGAAAATTTTCTGTATCAGTCGCTGGTTTTTTCTTTTCTTTTTTTTTTGTCGTTTCATCGAGAGAAATCACGATGAGGAACGATTTCCTTTTCGCACTCCGTTGAGAGAGGGGGGATTCGAAATTTGCGACCGCCTATCTCGTTCGACGAGGCCAGTCGATTGGATTCTGTCAAATTTTCAATCAATGTCCATACGACTGGTGTAGCGAGCGGGCTAGAGGGAAAAAAACCGCAGGAAAAATGCGATTTTTTTTCCCTCGAGAAATTACGCGGGTAATGCCGGGATGAAAAAAAAAAATGAAACAAGTGACACGGATTTATCTCCGCGAGCGTCGAGAGCAGACGTTATTTTTAACGTATACGTTCAACGTGCTTGAAAATCCATTTGCAACTCTTCATCCGTCGATCTGTGTCTCTTTTTTTTTTTTCTCTTTCCCCAATTCATTTATAAGGCTGGAATGTTTTCTTCCTTTGTTGTTGTTTTGTTGTCAACTAGACTCAAACAAATTAATTTAAAAGTGGCGTAAAATCATTTCCAAATAGATAACTTATCGGGACTGTTTCCATCCCCTTTCTTTCCTCACTCTGGCTTTCCGCTCCTTTCATTTTGCTTTCTCCTTCTTCCTTATGCATTCTCCGGAGTTCTTCCACTCTGCCCTCGTAGCTCTCGCTTAAGCACGTTTCAAATTTTCAACCACCTTTTTTTTTCCACCCAGCCAGTCCGCACCCCGTTTTTCTATTCCCTCGTCAAAAAAATTTGGGCAACGAGAGAAAAAAAAACGCAGTTACCGCGTATACGCGGTGCAGTATTACGAAACAAAACGAAAAAAAAGAGGCAGCAAAAGCAAAAAGCAACACACACAAAAATAAAGCTATCTATACCGGAAATGAATGTGTTTGAAGTCAAAAGGTAAACGAAACTCGTTCTGGCAAATTCACGGGGTTTTGTAGTATATCCATCTATGGGAGAACGACGCTGTTTGCTTTTTATTTTCCGCTGTTTCGATCAATCCTTCCGTTCACTTTTGGGACAGCAGTCGATTGCTAGCGAATTCGCCAAATCAACGAAAAATATTGACGGCCCACGGGATATTCACGGAACTCCAATTCACATTGGTCGAAGAATCGAACTCTTTTGATGAATAGGAGCAAGTCCTATTCATGAAGGAACGAGTCCCATTGGTGGAGGATCATGTTCAATTGATGAAGGATCAAGTCCTATTGACGAATGACCAAGTTAAGTTGATGCTGGATCAAGTTCTCTTAATGACGGACCGAGTCTCATTGATAAAGGGCCAAGTCCAACTCTTGGTTAGAGGATCAAGTCCATCATGGCTTGGTCCCAAACAAACCCATGCTCCAGTAATCAAGTACCATGCCATTAAGTAGCAAACTCTACTTAATTGAAGTAAAAAGCCCCATTGAACGGAGCACCAAGCCGAGATGGTGAGTTACCCGCTCCTGTTGATTGAACAACTACCCTATTGGTAGAGTATCAAAGTCTATTGATTCAAGTATCAAATTGACTTTGAACAAAAATAATGTAAATTTGAAGAATAAAAAATTTGCCATTTCGGTTTCTTTAAGGAATTATGAGCGCTTTTAGCGGTAATTGGAAAAACGCAAAAATTCTACGACAGTTGTTGGCTCATGGGTACAATATCTTTATTTTATCACAAATAATGGAAATTGACCGGGCGAGCTTCAAGAAGTATTTGTTTAGTATTGCCTGAAGAGCAAAAATTTTTTCTCTTATTTGGCTGAGACCCTAAGAAGTTATACTTTAATGTAGTACACTTTTTTTTCCGAGCTTCTCTATTGGGAAGATGCTATGTACGTAGAAGGTGTGTCGCACGCGGAAGGTGTTTGCCGCTGGAGCGTAGAGGGTCCGGGGGCGACCCCCCCCCGACTTGATTTTCAACATAAATTCCGCGATTATAATGCTTCATTTATTTATATTCTTTGTTTATTTATAACAATGAGAATTGTTTCATATACTTACTACACCAAATGACTAAACGATATATTTTACATAAACTTGGAGCCTTACAAGTCCGAAGAGGGATTAATCGTATACTTTTAATCCGTCTTCGGACTTCTAGCGATTAAAAGTCCTACTTTACTCTCTGTCTAGTCACACCTACAAGCGAGGAAAACGTGGTAGTGGTATTTAAAATACATTTTTGGCTTCTGAGACACTGTTGAAACTATATATTTCCAAGTTACCTTGCCTGATGTTCCTTGAAATTTTCAAATTCAAAAAAAAACGTCATTTTCGATAACTAACGTAAAATTCTAACTTTAACGCAAAATAAACGAAATATTAACTATTACCACTCTTCATATTTTGTTTATTTTGACTCGATAACCCTAAATTCACCGTCAAATCTTGGCGCCTCGGATATCGTACTCTTGCCCCAAGCTCTATTCAATGGCGAAGTACCAAAGCCTATCGACGTTTTCGCTTCTCCAAATCCTTCTCCCTTGAAATTTCAAACCTCACCACCCGAGCAAGGACCTAGACCTTAAAATCGTCTTAATAGAGGGGAAAAAAGATACAAGAGCGTTCGGCAAAATATTGCGATTGACTGAAACAAGTGTGCCATTTTCTGCGGCGACCTAAATACGGCCATTGTAACAAAACACAGGATCACGATGAATAGAGATAGGGCTAGAAAGAGAGAGAGAGAGAGAGAGAAGGAGCGCGATGGATATCGAGTCCTTCGTATCACATTTCCCCATTCGCCTCGAGCGAAATAGTTTATTATACGTCCTCGTAGAATAAAGATCCTTTGACAAAATTGTCCCCAGGGAAACGCTTTAGGGAAAGCGAAAGAGAGGGAGGGAGAAGGGCAATGGGGAGGCGAGTCGTTTCTCTGATGCCCGGTCCGCTGTTCTATACACGTATATACATCTCCAGGAAATGACTGAACCGCGTTAGGATATTGCGTTAGGTTGAACGCGTCACAGTCGTCGTCATCCATTCCAACCCTGGCTAACCTCTTTTCCCTCTCCCTCTCACTCTCTCTTTGCCTCCGCGTCTCTGGACCCTCGAGAAAGGATACCTTTGCGGCAATATCCGCAGTCCTGTAAGAGGATTTTTCCCCCTTATCGAGCGCATTCATCGCGAATTCTTGCACTCTTTCAAGACCTGAAAACGTCTCCGCTTCGGAAAATCTTCCCTAGGATACTGTTCACCATTTGAGAGGTTTTTTCCCCCCTTCAAAACGTGTGCTTTTACTTTAGAACAACTCATTCAGGATTAGACAGTCGATTGCATTCGTTGTTCTGTCTTCATCGATGGCTTGCCTAGCTCAGTCAGTTTCCAAACGCTCCCGTCAATCGAGGGTCATGTTATTAATTGAGTGCTAAAAATGTTGGGTGAGATTTTGGCCCGGCGCGTCTTTTGTAGCCTTGGGCCTCATTTTTTCATCTTCTTCTTCTTCTTCTTCTTGAACGCGTATCTTCATTCGCTCAACGTGGTACTTGCCGAATCGACGAAGACGTGAGAGATACGCGCGTAATTTAGCGTTCTTAACTCTCAGTAGGTGGCTTACAACCTCCTGGGGTTCGAGACACCTTATCGTGCCACAAGGCCCGCTCAAAAAAACGTCTATCTTTCTCGCTCTCTCCTCTCTTTCTACCCGTCTCTCTTCACGTTCATTCCCGCAGGTATATCAGTGAATGATACCCCCTCGGTCGCCAGAATCTCTTTTGCGTCTGCCTCCCCCGAGCTTCCTGGGGAGTCCACCTCGAGCTTGTTTTTGTTCCGGCTGCCGATCTCCGACGGCGGCACGCACGGCGCCCCGGTATCAAGATAAATCCATCGATTATTCACTTAATCCTTTCATTCGTTCGTTCCTCCTTTTTCATTCTTCTCGATTCTCGTCCACTTCTATCCACGCGGGTGTGTATTAAATCCTTAATACCGGTATGACCGAATGTGCGCGTATTTTTTTGAGACTCAACGCTAAAATTGTGGCTCCATACGCTTTCGACGATTATCACTAAAAATTGCGGTTTTTGGGGAAAATAAATGCTGAATTTGTATTCAGAGGGTAAAAATACATCGATATGAACTTGAAAAAAAAACGTATTGAAATTGAGATTTTTTTCGCATCTCGGCCCAAAAAAGTGGCTTCACTGAATCAGTCGTAAATTTTTTTCTGTTTCTACTTGGAACTCCACTCTGTGCTCATTTTCTTCGTTATCGTTTCCTGTTTGAAATGCCATGTGAATCATCGAGCTCGGATCATTTTTCGATTTTTGGCAGAATTTCAAAGACGAACCATCGATTTTCGCCAATTTTTCAATTTGCCTTCGCCTCTTTTTCGGGCATTTTTCAAGTGCACTTTGCGGGACATCTTATTGAGATATCGGGATGAATCCAACGGCATTCAAATATAACTTTACTTTACTATATTCCAAGGTTCTATCCGATGGGAAATTACCCGCTGATTCCGAACATCAGAGAGTTTTTGTCAGAGGCTCAAAATTACATCGGCTAAACGCGAAAAAAACCCGTCGCCATACACTTTCGACTACTTTCAATAAAAAAATGGAGATTTTGGGTCGAACAAATGGTGAATTCATGTTTAAACGATAAAAATACAACGCTACGGGTGTGAAAAGAATCTAAATATTAATTTTTTTTCCCATTCCGGGCAAAAATCGTAGCCCTCGCTGAATTGTCTGCGCGGCGATTTTCGCGTGACAAAAATACATCTACGTGAATATACGTACACACACACAGAGAGAGTATGAAAAAAACACAGAAGGGTGCCATTATTTTCAATTTATGTTCTACCATTTCTCTCCGTGTTACGTTGGGCCGTGCGACGAGTCGTGAAATCGTCCGTGGCGAGTTGCCTGGCCACGTTGACTCCCCGTTGATCGTGTATACCACGTAAGCCCGATCGAGACAGCGAGACAACGAACGAGAAAGGCGCGTATGCAGTGCCTTCATCATTATCATTATGGACACCCTTGGTGATCGAAAATAAGGATTCTCTCAAACAGTAGAAAGTGACACGTTGCTGTCAAGTTAGGAAGCTCCGAACGAATCGAATTCTCGCTGAACCTCGAAGGATCCGCGAAGTTTTTTGTTCCTAAAGGATCTTGCTGCTTTTACGAAAGGGTTGATTCGAATGTGGCCTTTGCGATACCCATTCCGCGCGTCCCTTTTACTTCCTACACGAGAACTTTCATCCGAAGCAAGCCTCTCGACATGGAGGCGTCCTCAATGAGGGTTACTCATTCGCTCATTCTCCATCTCTCTCCTCGTAGACAAGTCCTATTCGCGATGCGAGCAAAGGTGAAGGATCTCTCATCTACGAGCGGGTATAATTCGAAACGAGCTTCACAAGTGGAGGTAGGAAAGCCATCAATGTCATCATCACGAAGTGTATCCGTGGCTCTCGTTCGAGTACCATGGCGGGTGACTCCTACGCTTCCTCTCTCTCCATTTGGATGCCGCGTATACCGTGTAGTGAGGAGATACGCAGTGTCTATACGTATCCGGGGAGCACTGGTTTATCCTCTTCCGACCTGGTAGACCGAGAAGCCCAGGCAGAGAGGGAGAGAGAGAAAAGTGGTTTGGAGAGCAGAGTCCCAGAGTGAGAGTTTCGAAAATGTATGCGCACACGGCCAGATTCACAAGGAGGGCTGTAAACCCCGCCTTGGGCCAAGTTCCGAAAGACCTACCCCTCAATATTCCGCAGTAAATTTCACCCCGTACCTAAATTCGTGCATGTGCACACATCGGCGAGTGTGCGTCGGATTGCAAGAGAGAAAGAGAAAGAGACAGATAGAGAGAGAGAGAGAGAGAGAGAAAGAGAAAGAGAGAGAGAGAAAAAGAGAGAGAGAGAGATGTAGAAAGAACGAATGAATTTTCATCCCTTTCTCTTCACCCCTTGCCCATTCACCCGTGTTGCCATCTCCCTCTCTCCAGCCTCTGCTATCCGAGAGAGTTCTCTCCAGTACGCGCCAAAGCAGTGACCCACGAGCCAACATATTGGCATTGTTTGAAGAACGAGAATTGGTCTCGCGACTCTCTGTGTGGCGGTGAGCCGACGAAACGTGATGTGTTTGGTACCGAGGGTGCCTTTGCTTTGCCTCTCTCTCTCTCTCTCGCTGCCCTTTCCATCGTCTCTCTTTTTTCCCTTTTTATCTTCTTTTCTCTCTCTCTCTCTCTCTCTCTCTCTCTCTCTGTCTCTCTCTCTCTTTCTCTCTCTCTCTTGCACTCTCGTTTGCTTTGTCTCCCCGTGCTCACTGGTTCTGGATGATTGACGAGGACCGCGAGCGAGCGGAGAAACGACGTGCAAACGATCGACCCGGCTCAATTCTCTCGCGCTCTTCCCCTTTCGTTAAAACCGCAGCGGTACGCCTCTTCGTTAATTGTCTCGAACATTGCTCGTCCCGCGTGCCTAGTTACATCCGCATACAACGATACATGTGGGCTCCTTGCGCGGGGCTTATCTACGAATTTTCCAATCCCTTTTCTTTCTTTCCGCTCCTTTCCTCATTTCGTGGTCGTTTTTTTTTGCTTCGATTCTTCCACGAGGCAAGAATTTAAGTAAATCCAAGCGCAACGTAACTTTGGCGCGTATACGTGAAGCGATAAACGGCGACAGGAAGCATCGAGGAGTTGGAGGATCCTCACGTGCATTGGTCTCGCGAGGACTGGACGCCCGTAATCTTTGGTTGTCGGATGATGATCCAGTCGTACAACTAGCCCCGCACCATCGTCTCTTCTCCCCCAACTCCTCATACTCTCTTCCTCTCGCCACGTTCCTCCATCTCTCCGTTCGATTCCGTGACAGACCTCGTGAATCGCGCCGTCCTCTCCCTCCCTCTCTCTCTCCCTTTTCCTCTCCCTCTCTCGTTTCTCTCCGCGCGTTCTTCGAATACTTCGGTAATCGGGGGTTCCAACTCGCCTCTTTGGCGAATTCCCATATTACGCGGGATCTCGCGTGTGCGAGACTCGATCTCGCGATCTTTCGAATCCATCCAACGTCGTTCACCCACATTCCATGTGTATGCGCGATCCACCCCCATCTTGCATATATGTTCATACCGGGTGTCCCGTTTGAATGAACTCACTCGGATATCTTGGAAACCGTTGATGGTAGCAAAATGTTTTTCGAAAAAAAAATTGTCTTTTGTACTTAAGGCTTTAGGCCACTCTAGAGGCCAAAAAAGGGAATATTTTGTGATTTTTTTTTCAGCGTAACCATAAAATAAATCGAAATTACAAAATAGGGGTTTTATTATACACGTAATTGACTATAGAAAATTATTTTTTTCACAGCGATACATGTCAAAATGGCGACTGTGCAGCATTTTTTCGATGACGCCTTTATTTCTGGAAGGTCAAAGGCCGGACCAACAGCTCCTATAATTTTTCAGTTGTGATGAAACTAAAGTTTTTTTTTCGATTATATATAAGAATAGCTATAGAAGTACGCAGGATTTTTTTGATATATTGTTTTTAGTCAAAATGGCGCATTTGTAAAACAAAAAGTATAAAATGCCATGAGAAAATCGTTAGAAAATTGTTTATAAAAAAGGAACTATGCAATATAATATAAAAAAATCCTACGGAGTGCCTCAGAAAATGTAAATTTCAATATACAGTTAAAATTTCAAGTGAATCGGTTGAAATTTGTTTGAGTTATGAGTCCGGCCGACTTGAAAAATATAGTTTTGAGATAAACGCGTTTAAAGTTAGTAGAAAGTCACGACATGAATCAAGAGGGGTTGCGCTAGAATTCGAAAATTGAGTACTTAGAGATTTTTCACACCCATCATCTTTTGGAATATAATTTTTTAGGTACTAAGGTACATTTTTAACACAAAAAAGTCGATCTTTGGAAAATCCTGGAGTGATCTAAGGCCCTAACACCGACATCTCCCTCAATCCGTAATCGCAACCTACGAAGCCCGATCTTGTCTTTGAACTTTTTTCAAGAAGAAGCTATCGAATGGCAAAGAAGACCATCAAAGGCGGTTCTTTATGGTGCTCCGAATTACCATCCACGTATGCAAAATTGTGCGCGTGTGAATTTTCAAATTATAACAAGTTGATCATAAAAATTGTTGTTACGAAAATGATAACAGGTACGAAAAGTTATATGCACAATTATCATAATTATAACAAGTTTGCAAAATTTTATGCACATTTATAAAAATTATAACAAATATGCAAAATTATATGCACATTTGTCAAGATTTTAACAAGTATGCAAAATCTCTGGCAAATGATATGCCCAGTCATAAAAATGATAAGTTCATATATTACAATTGAATAATTTGCTATCATTATTACTTCAGTTATTTATTACAATTATATAATAAATTGCTATCGTCATTACATTAGTTATAACAATTATATAATAAATTAGAAGCAAAATATTATATACATATAATACGCAACATAAATGCCACGTACGTAAATAGCCATACATGTGTTGTGCAATGGGGGGGGGGGGGGGGGGGGCACGGGCGTGTGCACATTAAAGAGTTAGGCGCGTTCGCGCATACTCTCGTTGCAAATTAAGCTCGCACTCGTGTACCCATACATCGAGCCGGGGGCGTCGCGCGATGCGTTTTCAGCCGCAGAAACTAATGAGCGAAGGCTCGCAAGTTAGCTCCGCGGTGCAAAAAGGTCACAACACAAAGTCGCGTCTCTCTCGCATATACATTTAAACACATGTATTTACGCGTAGGTAAAAAAAAACACAAAGGCAGAGTTCAACGTTACCGAACCTCCCGTCTCTGCGAACGAAGAACTGCTCGCGACTTGTGGCACTTTTCTGGAGCTTGGACTGTGCAATTTGTTTATTGTCACTGCGCGCGATGATACAAGCGTGATGTGCGACGTCGCTCGGTTATTCCTGCTCAGGATCCGTTCTTCTCACTGCAAATATATAGAAATATATCAAAAGCGAATGGATGAATTAATCGAGGACTATTTATCCATGAATTTACTTCGAGCATGTGCCATTATTCGATGAGTATGTGGCCAAACATTCAAAGTTTATTCGAAAACCGGAATTAAGAATGTTTAAAAAATAAATAGTTAGGACTTATAATAGGTGGATAATAATTGGATAATAGAAATAAAATAATAATAATAGAAAATGATGAATAATATTTCACATTTTTAAATTTAATTATTGAGTTAATAATAATGAATAATATTATATTTTATATTTATAAAGTTGAGCTTCGCGTTCGTAGATGCTTGAGGCCCGAACCCAGCGCAGCAATATTTTCCTTCTTCGCGAATTATTTGCCATTTTTATAATAATCATAACAGATAATGAAAAGTTAGGGTTCATAAAAACAATATTTTGTATATATATAAAGTGCAGGTTCGTGTCTGTGGATGCTTGAAAAGCGAGCTCAGTCCAGCAACATTTTTCTTCATCTTGGCGAATCTTATTATTTGCCATTTTTATTTCTCGCCCATCGACTGCGGGTGGTAACGAATGGTTTTTTCGGTACACGGACTCTCGCGACAACCCCCACGATTATTTCTTGCAACATACGTGTACGTTTCTTTTTGTTTTTTTTTTTTTTCATATATCCACATAAACACATACATACGTAAATACATACATACATGTATGTATTTATAGATATATATCAGGCATCCTTGATGTCTCGGAAATGGCTTCATCGAAGTAAATCCTCCCGGTAGATAAATCAGAGTCCCGGGCCGCGTCCCTTCGCCATGCGAGAAAAAATGCCGAATCGAGCAAAAAAAAAAAAGAAAAAGAGATTAAAAAAAAATCGACGTTGGATCTATCTTCTTATTTCGGTTCCTTTTTTTTTTCTTCTTTCCTTCGTTCTTCTCGTTTTCTCGCGGCTCGCGCGCAGAAGCAGTGAAGCCCGATGCTGATTTAGTCCGAGCATGTTCGCACCGTGGGTGTTCGTACAACCGGGCTTAATAAGTTCCGAACTAATGTTTTATCACGAATTAGAAGCTCCGTGTGCGCACAGCCAGGCTCTTACCGTTGCGATCTCGTGATTTCCCTTTTCTTTTACATGGGCCTCTTCTCGCGGCCCCGCAGCCACGATATTTACGGATCACACAGCGATATTTATACTAGGAGCGGTACCGTCATTACCGGATCGTCGAGAAAAACGTCGCTGGAACACGCAGAAGAACATCATCTCTTCTGCTTTGTTTTTCCAAATATGGAATAACGATATAGGTTCCTGGAAATTTTTGTGAATTGCGAATGGAAAATGTGTCCAAATTGTCGGTGGACTTGGGTGATTAATTGTGGAGAACTTCGTAAAATACAATTGTATTATAAAATTTAATGTTGAAACACCTTTTCTTTTTTTATAAGAGACCGATGATAAAAATTCTCCGATATTGCATTTCGAAATGATTTGCAGGCCATCTTACACAATGTTGTTTGGATTATAAGTGTACAATTTCTGTCGCACAGTTTCTTTTTTAATTTCTTCAGGCAACGGAATATTTTTTTTTGCAAGTTTGACATTTTTTTAAAAATATTATGTTAAGGAAAAGATGCTTGATTCTTTCTCCAAGTATAAAAAATGTATTTTTCAAATGTTATGAATAAAAATGTTTTTCCAAAGATTTTACGTACCAAAAAAATCTATATATTTTTTTCAAATTTGACATACTGATAATTTTTTTTTGAGAATAATCAATTAATTTGTCGGAATTGATATGTATTGATGTATTTTTAATTTGATGAATCAAGTATTCATTTTCAAATTCGTATGTATAAATGTTGACTTTAACAATCTTTGATTTCGGAATATTCTCCAGCTTTTTTTGTTTCAGTCGCCAACCTGACATCTGCTGTCTCGAAAAATTCGTTATTCGATCGTCGATTTGATATCGGTTCGTTCTTTGATATCTCAACCCCCGCGGATCCCCTGTCCCCTTAGCCTGCCGCGAGGTTTCTCGAATAGCGTAACAATCGAGTGTACGTCGTTGATCTGCCAATCGTGGGATGATTTGTGCTTCTTCTCGCGCAAGGGGGTAGTTGGATTTTGGCCCGTACGTAATTCTCCCCCTTTCCTTCACCCTTTATTCATTTTTTTCTGAACTTCAAAGTGAACTTTTTTCCTCTCTCACTCTCTCTTGCAGTAGATCGGATTTAAAGTACAGGGATATAAATGAAATTTGCAAGAGGCACGATGAGAGTCCAGACGTTGTTGGTGATGTGTGCCCGGTCGGGTTCTCGCGCCCCCGCCAATTTGCATACCATTATAGCCGGATTGTTCCAGCCTCTGCTCTTTCGACTCTCTTTTCTCTTTTCTCTCTCTCTCTTTTTTCTTTCGCTTTCTCCCCCTCTCTCTCCCCCACTTCCAGTCACTTTTCCGTTTTTGTGAGAGCGCGTCGATCATAAAGATCGCGACTATTCGTCGGTTGGCTTTATATTTTACATATTTTTATATATTTTATTGTAACTTTGCGCAATTAAATATAGAGTTTGTTTGGATTTATTTGCTATGAAGAGTTTCGATCTATTCTCGATTTCCCACCGTTAAGAAAATCGACCGAGTGTAAAACGTGAGATGAAAACTTACGTGAAAGGATCCTGTTAAAGTCCTTGATAAAAGGACGATCAATAATTTATCGGGCCACAAGACGCGCACATATTTATTTTCTTTCTTTTGTCAAAAGGTGCTTTTGTTGCGGGCGTAACGAGTTGCAAAACCTTTGTACATTTTCTCCACAAAGTACAGGTCGATTTACCACGCTCTTGAGTCAACAAGATTTTTTATTCGTTTTTTTTTTATCGTCAAGGGGTATCCCCCGCTCCCCTTTATCGAGACACGTGGAGAATGTTTTTCAAGAAATCTTGGATGGGTAATACGAATTTCACGGGGCACTAATGTATCAAGAGAGAGAGAGAGAGAGAGCGGGAGCGTGACCAGAACGTCACACCTGACCGCCCCGGGCCCTCGAAGGGTCCATCTTTCTTCGGGGCTTCGTAAAAGGATTTGTTTTCTTTTTTTTTTCGGAAATTCCTGCGGGGTCCTTGAAATCAATAGGGGATCAGTATCGATCCCCCGTGCTCGAGTTTTCGTTCCGTGAATCACGCGGGTCACTCACCCTCAAAGTACGCTTACAAAGGCGCCAAAAAAAAAATAAGCCCACGCATTCAAGAGCCGATGCGAAGAAAAGGTCTCTTTATCGCAAAGCTTTGCGCTACAAACAGAGCCTCGAATTGACGGATACTTGACGTCGACGAATTGAAATGGTACGTGTCGAGACTTGGAATAAAGGGGCAACAGGGGTAAAAAAAAGTATCGGACTAAACAATTATAGGACATGTATTTTTTTACGAAGGGACAATGGATAAAAAAAATTTAGCTGAACGGTGCAATAACTTTTTTTTCTTTTCGTTAAGGAACAGTTTTTAAAAAATATATTGGGTGGTATGATCACATTACTATATAATATTGGGCTAAATACAAAATATTATGTATTTAATAAAAAAACGCAACATATTTTGGAAAAGAGGCGAAAAGAAATAAACATTTTGTTGAATAATTATATAACTATATAATGCTAAATAGTAATAATAATATTACGTATTTTTAAAAAGTCTAATAAGAAAAATATTCAGCTAAATGATAATACTTTTTTTTAAATAAAAGTCTTTTTAAATCGTAAGAAAAATATTTTAGCCAAATAGTACTTTTCTTTAATTAAAAAAAACCTTCAAAAAATATAGGACGAAATATTTCCATTTTTTCAAAGGGGCGTTAAAAAAATATCCAGCTGAATAATACAACTTTCGGAAATGGAAAATATTATGGTTGTAAACCGACCGGAAGTATTATCCCGAGCTTTGTGCAAAATTCAAAAAGCAACGAAAAATCAACATTCTGCTCACAAAAATCGGTAAAAATTTCCTTATAAAATTTGGCATGTACAGCTTTTTTTTTTTTTACGTGATACCTACCCTTGAGTTGTTCGAGTCGCGGGCAATGTGGGCCACGTGGTTATTGGGGTCGCCGATAGGGTTGACGTGGATAGCGTCGCTCGTTCGGCCCGCCGTGATTTTTCTCTCCTTCTCCATCCGGACCTTTCTTCGACTCGCGATTCACGTATAATTTCCTCGCCTTCTTTGCCGCTACTGTACAAAATTAATACGTTCAATATTAGTATTCAGACAAAGAAAAAATGTTTTATTTTTTAAACTTGTATTGCTATATTATTTAGCAGAGCATTTTTTTACTTTGTCTTAAAAAAATATATATAAATATACATCTCGTCTGCACGAATGGAAGAGCTATTAAAGAAAAGTCCATCAGAAAAATCAACGAAAAAGAGAACAAATGATCCGTAACATTTTTAAATACGAGGAAGTTTGCTACAAATGTGAGCAATAATAAAGCGATGCACGGTGTACAGGGTCTAAAATCCGTGACGGGATTATAATAAGTTGTAAATTGATGCGTCGGATAGTTGTAAAGTGTAGGATGAGAGAAATCTGTCGACGATGTTATATGTGTTTGTGTGTGTGCGTGTAAGGTTATACGATCCTCCGCCGATAGATAAACACCTGCGCAGATTACACGCGAGCCTTTGAGTCTCTCTCTCTTGTTCTAGATTTTCCTTCTCCTTCGACTCGCCCTCACTCTTCTCTCTCTCTCTCTCTCTCTCTCTCTCTCTCTCTCTCTCTCTCTCTCTCGGCCCATCGCAAAGGCGTGCAAATGCTGTTTGACGTTGGCCAGGTTATATCTCCATCGGGTTGGCATAGGTGTATGGCAATTTAACTAGTAATTTCCAACTTACATCGGCCTCAACTTTGGGAGTAATGATGTGGTAGGTAAATTGCATCACACGACGACCGTGGCCACGGAGTTATTGGACTTGGTGTACGAGCAGTACGTATAGCGGAGCGCACGACGAGCAAGGAGAGACGAGAGAGGGAGGGCGGGAGAGAGCGAGAGAGAGATATGAAAGATGAAGGAGGAGCCTCTGACGATAGCGATATCACCTCGAGAACTCCTGAGTGCTTTCCCTTCTGTGTCACCGCGCTGCATACGTACCCCTACGGACGCCCTTCGTGCACGTATACGCGTAGGTATGCTGTGACATATACGTTAATATCTATATATATATATATATATATATATAGGTAGTGAAAGACGGTCGCGAGCTTCGAAAATCTCTATCTATATAGAGTGCTTTCAAAGACTATGAATATATATGTGAATAAAGAGACAGTTACAAACTCGGATCCTACGAAAACACTCGATATAAATATACATAGAGAGAATTCGCAACCGTCTTCTTCACGTATGCACGCTGGGGCCAATGCGACTTCGAAAATAGTATCATTATATATGTATATACACACGCGCACATGTGATTAGAGTGTTGGAAGTCATGCGAGTCGCGAGCGCCGTCTTCCCCGAATTCTATTGTCACCGAGCGTTCCGCTTGGCTGCGTCAAAAGTACGGATAGAAAAATTCTGCCGTAACATTTTTTTACGTGCTTTCTGTGCAAATTTGATAAAATTACGATGGTGGATGAAATATTTTCGCAAATTGATGTGGGTATGTGGGGGGAGAACGTAGAATGGACAAGTAGAGAAAGTCTTATTATCCGCCATTTTTGATTTTATTCAAATGATTATTTATAATGTAATAAAAAACCAATAATTTATTTTAATTCCTTATTATCTTGCCAATTGTATGATATAAATTATAGAATGTGTCGGTGGAAAACGTAGAGTGTACAAATAGAGAAATTCTTATTTTTCGGCCGTTTTCATTCCACACAGATAATTATTTGTAATATAATAAAATAATCATTTATTTTATTAGGTATTATTATTTGATATAAATTTATCAACAATTTAATACTAATTAATTGACCAATAATGGGCATTGTTTATGAATTATCTTATTAATTATTATTTTATATAAATTTTTATACGGAATAAAAAAAGTGTACTATTTGTGTGCTTGAATATACTGAAACGTTTCGCGAACGTTTTTGGATATTCGGCGTTAGATAACCCGATCGAATCGCATCGACTCGGTATCGGCGTTAAAATAAAAAAAATATATACGAGACACGGAGGCGTGAACCGTGTAACGATGGTTAAATAATGCTTTACGAACTGTTTGCAACTTACTTTTTGTTTACACGAGTCAACATGGCCGGGCGGTTCGACGATGAGGGACTTTGTTTCGCGGTTCGAGGCTTCGCAGCATTCACGCGATATTTTGGCTGAAGCGCTAGCGCACGGAGTACGGTTGTAGCCGGGCACGCCAGTGGCACCGGCCCGCGCCGTCGTAGTTCGCCGAGTACCCCCACTGCGCGGTGGCGTATCGATCGAAAAACCGTTGGGACACGGAGGCGCGCGCGCGCATGGATCTCTCGCTCGATAGAGACACGCCAGTACGGTCCCGGACTTCGGAGAACTTGCGTGTGTTCCCACTCGCCATCCAAAACGTCGATACAACGTTTGATGCTACACACGTTGTGTTGAACTTCGGCCAAATAAAAGTCACGCCATGTTCACGAGAAGGATGAATTCCCGTTATTTCAGGACAACCATTAGATTAATCGATTAACAGCGCGTCGCTTTCGAGACGCAAACGTGTAAGTTTAACCATTTTTTCCCCATCCTTTCGGACGAATCGTGGACGAATTTTTTTTTGCAACGCTCATGCGACGTTGATCGCACGTTTTCGTAACGGTTGTGCAACGTTGACCAAACATTTTTGCAGCATTGATGAAACGTTTATAAACGTTTTACGTTTGTAAATACTGTCAATATTGCAAATATATATGTTGTGTATATATGGCTCCTCCCGGCGCTCTCCCTCCCCCTCTTTCCTTCTCTCGGCCATCTTTCGATGCAAATCGAAACTTACAGCCCGAAAAACAAAATGGTGATGCAATTTTCGATATAAAGTTGAATGAATTTTCAAATTATTTTCCTCACGATTTTTATTCTTTTTTTTTTACAAATGTTTAATTTATGATTTTTTTTTACTTTTAAATAATTTTAAAATATTGAAATGTCTTCATCGTTATTTTCTCTTGGCGCACAAGCAACGCTACTTGGTGGCAATTTCAGGGTTTAAAAAAAACCACGTTTTTCGTTGTTTTTTCTTTATTATATTTTTACTGATTTTAAATTATTTTTCCTTTTTAATTAATTCAAAATATTTTTAATGCTTCAATGTTTTAATGGCTCTGGATGCAAAAGCAATGCTACGTGGTTAAAATTTCAGCGTTTAAGAAAAATCTACAGACATTACACAAAGTGCTACTATTTCATGGCACTGAAAATGTAATCGGACTTTTCGGGTGATCAAAAAAACCTCAACAAATTCAAACGAACCTAAACGAACCTCAACAAACCAAAACGAGTCTCAACAAACCCAAACACACCTCAACAAACCCAAACGAACCTCAACCAATCCAAACGAACCTAAACAAAACCAAACGAGCCTCAACAAACCCAAACGAACCTCAACAAACCCAAACGAACCTCAACGAACCCAAACAAACCCAAGCCCAACGAATTAAATGCAAATGCAGTACAAATTAAATTGTACAATTTGGCGTGTACATTACAATTGTATTGTAATGTATCTGTCTGTATGTGTCTAAAAGACATGTATATGTCTATCCATCGATATCGTGTAAGCGAATCAACGTCTCGATTCGTTAATTTTTACATCCCGATAAAAAAATCATATCGTTAGGAAATTCAAACAAACCAAACAAATGTTCTTCATTATTTTTCTTGCGATTTTTACTCTTCTTTTTCCAGGGCTATCCGCAGAGTCGATACAACGTCGATTGCTAAAAGTTGATGTCGGCGGACTAGATGACGCTATATTCCCGAGTAGAATGAATTGGCGGGTTTTTAGAACGATCGGAAAGATCGAATCGCAAGGGCGTCGCTTTGGAGACGTACACGTGTAAGTTTAACTATTTTTTTCAATCGTTCGTGAACGAAATGTTTGTGCAACGTTTATGCACTGTTGACGAAACAATATATATATATATATGCAAAAAAATTATATATAGGCCATAATATACGTATATCCATGTGCGCGCGCGCATCTCCCAACGGCAAATGTACAAAGATTTGTTTACGCCGGCAACAAGATTATCGCGAGGAAAAAAAGAAACTCGATTTTTCCAACGATAATATACCGTCTACTTTCAACAAATTTTGTCATTTTATTCTTTCGACGTGAAACGTGAAAATGAGGAAAGCTACGTGAAAAATGTTCTCCTCATTTTGCAAAATTAACCTACAGGCCCCACCGTTCACGAGAAGCGTGTTATTTATTTTATTTTATTTTATTTATTGATATCTTCTACTCTTTACTAATATTTTTGGCTTTGGCTCCGAAAAAAAAAAATATTGCGTTTTCTTGCATCCTCGCATATGTATATGTATATTTGTTGAAGTTTGTGAATACGTATCGGTACGTGGCAATGTGTGCATTCGCTAATAGCAATAACAATAAAGCAGTGAATACATCCCGAACGTGTAGAGCCTCCGAACTCGGTATAGAGTCGGCGCACTGCCTCCAATATCCCCATCTCCGGCGTCGCGTTATCCCCCCCCCCCCCCCTCTTTGCTTTTCCTCGTTATATATGTTCTCTCTCTCTTGCTCTCTTGCTCTCTCCTTCCCTCCTTCTGTGTAGCAATTCACCTCAGCCTGCCGCTCCTCCCCCTCGGCGGCACTCCAAACCACCTTCCAACCCCAATCCTCTTCGCGCGCTTCTCTCTCTCTCTCTCTCTCTCTCTCTCTCTCTCTCTCTCTCTCGATCTCGATCTCTCTCTCTTGGTCTTTCTCTCCGTGCTCGTTCATCGCTGCATATACACCGATTACGCGCACCGCAGGTTTATACCACACCCCCGCGTCTCTCGGTTTCTCTTCCCTCTTCCCCTCACTTCCTCACTCTCTCTCTCTCTCTCTCTCACTCTCTCTCTCCGTCCATCGGTTTGCCTCTGTCGCTCGTACCCTCAGAAGAAACTGGTGAAGGCGAACATGACTCAAAGGAGAGAGATGAAGAGAGAAAATCGGGACCGCGAGAGTATTATATGTATATATAACGAGCAGAGTCCTCATGAAGCGACGACGACGTCCCCACCCACGCGAACAAAATCCACTAGCACCAGCCTCCTCGTTTGTCGGTGGGGAGTTCATACGTGCATGAGCCACACCGCTCCGCGCGTATACGTATAAATGGGTTTTGCATGTAATCCTGTAGTGGGCAGAGTCTGCGCACCCGAGTCCAATTCCCCTCCAGTTTCATGAAGAGCCGAGTGAGAGAGAGGAATATCCTCCTCGACGACGACGACGACGACGGACCACCACCACCACCAAGTGTATTGAAGACATATAGAAGGGAAACGCGCAAGCCTTGATCGTATTTTTCTTCTTCGGGATTCCTCTCGTTCTTCTTCACCTTCTTCTTGTTTCGCTGGCACTTTTCGCCTATGCTTATCTTTTTCTTGTCATTTCTTTTCGTCGACTTGCTCGTTTTCTTCCTCCCATTTTTATTCTTCTTTCTACTGTTCCTCATCTTCCTCCGCTTGGTCCTCTCTCATTCTTTTTTGACTTGTGTGGTTCGCCATATTCTGCCCCGCGTACGTAGCCAATAATTGTTATCCAATTTTTATGGACTTTCTCTTTCTCGTTCCAAACTCCAATAATTTAGAAATACTCGTGCTCGTTTAAGATAATCGTTGGATTTATCTTAAAAGTGCGATGCACTTCCGGGAATAATCGTGGCAGATTATATCCGCTCTGAATACACACAAACACATAAATATACATATATATTGTCGGGTTCGAGCGTCGTAGCGAGGAGGCCGATAGATCGCGCCATAATCGATAGGAAAGATCGTTCCCTAGAGCAGATGGCTCGAAATCATAAACCATCGGGGTACGGATGTCTACACGCTGTCCGGTTAGCGCACGAAGCGGATCGCGACGAGCGTTAAACCTCCATGCGCCGTTTTCCTCCCATTTCATTTTTTCCTTATCCATCCCTCTCAACTCGTCTTTTTAAAACATTTCATTTCCTTGTTATATTTTGTTCATTTATTTTTATTCATTTGCTCTGTTGTTTCGCCGATCGTGGCGCACGTGAGCGCCGGACCGTCCATCTTCGTGTTGTAACATGCAAGCCGACGAATAGTCGGGACTCTTTCCTTTGTGTACACTTTTGCGTGTGTATACGTGTCTGTGTGTGTATAGCAACAGAGCATGGTACACCACGCCTATATATTGAATCGTGACTTGATCGACAGTAAAATAACAGGGGGCGGGGAGGGGGGAGGAAACAGCAAACATTCGTTTTTATACGGATTTCGTGCACCAAGTGACCGCATCGCGCGCGCCTTAGGTCAATTTCCATTCTTATCTCGCATATATCACGTCAGAGAAAATGAATTTTTTTCTATCGCGATAGAAAACACGCTTCTACGAATTGTTGCTTATATATATATGTGTTCAATAAACAAGGCGCCTAATGCAACCGCGCTATGTACGTGTTTCGTCATGACATACACAATTGTAGTATATCATTAATTAAGGGTTTACACCACCGTGGCGCTCAGGAAAATAGGTGTACATTTTTTTTTGACGCGACTATTAAATGTTTAAAATCATTTTTATTTTTCACAAATATAGTTTTATGAAAAAAAAACGAATTTTTAATAGTGGAGATACGAGTCCGAGTAGGACCCTCTTTTGAAAATCCTTTCCGATGATAGAATTTTTTTCTCTGTCAAGCATCGTCTGAAAAAAAAATTTCTTGTAGAGAAAAATAATAGCTAGCAGGTAATTTTTAAAAAAAATCAGTTGTAGCAACGACACCTGTTTGGAAAAAAAAACTCTGATTTTGACAAAAATATTGAGTGTTAAGAATTAATGAAAAGTGAAAGCAGCATCCAATAAAAAAAATTTATGTTACATACTAGCTAATATTCCAAAGAATATGTGGTATAAATTCCATCAAAATCGGTTGAGTAGATCCCGAGATATTTTGTCCACCACCGCGCTCACTTCAAATTGCTATAACTCCGATAATAATTGGAATTTTGACATGTTGAAATGCTTAAAATATTCTCAAAAGTATAAATAACGAACCTTGCAAAAAAAAAATCGTTTTTTTATGCTTAAGGTTGTGTAACTCCTTAATCGAGTGTGTGCAGGACAAATGAATATGTACGAAAAAAATACGCGCACCGTAGCCTTCCCAATTGAACCCTTCCTTATCACTCTTTAACCGCACTTGGCTAATGTAACCTGAGGTTCCGTTGCGTCTACAGCCGTCTCAAGCTACGCTAAACCGCTTTTGCCAAGGGTACATGTATATTCTTCTGATTTTCCGATGCACAGAAGTTTTACTCAAGTATCTACAGCAAGGTCTCAGGAGTATTAGCCTAAGTTGAAGCGCGAGCCGATGGACGGCTAAGCGGTCACCGCTCCGAGTATCGGCCATGCGCAACGCTGCTTAACTCGAAGGACCGCCAAAACGAAACCCCGAGCGCCCAATCAACCAGTGTCGGTTCCTATCAGAAGGTTTATATAAGTAGAGAATTCACGTGAACGACTTATTCCGTACGATCTTTCGCCGATTTGTGCTTGATAAAAAATTTGAATAAAAAAAAATTCATCTCCACATGCATGTAGATATATGTGGGAGTGATGCCGAGCAACGGTATGGTGAGAGAGACGAATCGCGAGGGAGGGCACTGCACGAAGAGGGGGCGTCTGTTGGAGAACGGGGTGAGGAGAAGATGAGAGAAAAGAGGGATGGTGCGCGGAGAGCGGCAAAGAGAGAAGGGTGCTGGGGCAAAAAGGGAGTAAGAGAGAGGGAGTGAGCGACGAGGAGGCGCAGAGGGAAGAGGCTGAAGATCTCGTGGATTGTGTGCGCCGCGACTGGAGGCGGTACACCCCCAGCACCAACCCCCGGGCGGCGGGGGCGCCGCGGCGCTTCTCGCCTCGAGCGCAGTGCGACGTCGCGACGCGCCACGTGCGGTCCTCGCCAATGTACACGCACGTATAGCCATCGGTGTACGCAAATTGTATCTACATATATATATATATGTATATATATATATCGTTATACATATACACGCGCACGTACGTGAGTAAATCGGTCGCGGATTTTCGAGTACGTCATGATCTCTTATCATCGTTGACAATCGTGCGCGGATCTTTGCGGTGCTCGTGCTCAACGGCGGGTAAACAAGAAGACGGAGGAGGAGAGGCGATAGGGGCAACGGGGGAATAGAGAAATGAGCAAGGAGACGGATTAGAAGAAAAATAGAAGGAGAAAGCAAGAAGAAGAAAAACGAGGCAGAAGAGGACGAAAAGAGGAGAAGAAATTAGGGAAGGAGAAGAAGAAGAAAAATAGAAGGACAAAGCAAGAAGAAGAAAAAAGAAGCAGAAGAGGACGAAAAGGAAACGAAAAACCGGACGGCGAAGAAGAGGAACAAGGACGAAAGGGGTAGGAGAAGAAGAATAAGGGCACAACAGCAAGGAAAAGAAGAAGAGGGCGAAACGGAGAAGGATACTGAGGACAAAAAAACGAGGGAGGAAGAAAAGGCGGGGAAAAAAGGAGCACAAGATAAGGACGAAGAAGGAGAAGAAGATAAAGAAGAGGAAAAGATCATAAAAACGAGATAAAGAAAGTAGGAGACAAAGAGAAAGAGAAAAAAGGTTAGAGGGACCAAAAAAACGAAGAAAAAAAAATAATTCAAAAGGCGAAGGAGGCAACGTTAGAAGGAATAGGATTCCTTCAAGCTTGTACTCTTCTCGGAGCCCGTCCCATACTTTCTGAGGATCCGAGATGGGAAAAGTGCAGCTGAGTATTGAAACCGCAGCTTTTTCGTAACGCACGATCGGCAAAGAGGAGAAGAGAGGGACCAAGATAGAATACGAGTTTGCGTGTATGATCCGCACGCATGGGTATATAGGGTACCTCATAGCTCGCGAGGGAGAAACAGAGAGAGAGACAGAGAGAGGCGGGCAAAGCGACCGACAAAATATCTCGTCAGTATCGTTCAAGCGGGTGACCGGTGAGCGCGCGCGCGCGGCTCCATACACACACGCACACACACACACACACATTTTTCACGAGCGTTGTTGTTTTATTTTTGTTTGTTCTTTCTCTCTCGATTCGTTTAACGATTAATATTACCGCGAACTTTCCGTCAAATAATAATAAGACCGGAAATAGTTCCGCTTCGGTTCAAGTGAGTAGTGACAATTGTAGTGACTCTCCGAGATTCTGGTGACTACACGGTTTCTGTGGTTGAAGGAACGAGAAAGAGGGAGAGAGGGAGAGAGAAAGAAATAATTTGGGGATGAGTGCCGCGAAATAAGCCTGATTTACCGTCGACAGCTGCCTCTTTTTCTTTTTTTTCTGGACAGTTTTTGGATTGTCCTTTTTTTTATTCTCGTATTTACTGTCTTTCTTGTTTTTCACATATTTTTAATCACGCTGCAAAGGAGAGTGAAAGAGAGATATTGGCCGAAGCTCGCCGAAGCTGCCATTTTCAACGGTGACTGCTCATCGTGCCCCGATAACTCAGTGCCAAAAGCAGAGGAAGAAAAAAACAATAAGGGAGAGAAGAGGTAAGTCCTTGTGCACACGAGACGCAATTTATTTATTACACTCAAGATTTTTTCTGTTTCTTTCTTGAGGGATTTTATTTTGAGAAATTTACGATGTTTTGTTAGTTTTATTGTTGTATTTTTTTCTTTCATTTTTTTGAATTGTTAATCCTTTTCCAATTTTTTGCAGGTTTTGTTTTGAAATGTTTTTTTTTTATTTCCATGTTCTTATAAAAGTGCCGAGGTTGTTTTATTTTCCTATTGGGGGAGGGGGGGGGGGTTTAATTGTGAAATTGTGTGGGTTCTGCTAATCGGTTCATTCCTCGCACAAGTTCCTCTGGAAAAGTTGAAATAAAAAAATTGAAGCTCCGGTGAGCAGTACCGGAAATTGCTCGAGCCTCAGGTAAATTAAAACAGTAAAAATTAATTCACGTGTGACTTCAATCAAATATTTACAAAAATAAAATTAAAAATAAGGTTTAGGAATCATTTCCACGATTTTTAGTTGATCTCGACGGCCTTTTGCATCCTTGTTCACCACTTTAATTCTGCGGCTGATAAAGTTTTCCTTTCTTTCTCTCTCTCTCTCTCTCTCACTCTTATTTTTTGTAATTAAGAGGCGAGCCCTGTCAAGCTTAAATCCCGCGAGGCTCGTATTTAACTTTACTTAACAAACTTTTCCAAGCCTCCCTCCATTTTTCTCTCACTCACTCCCTCTTCCTCCCTGCCTCTCTCTCTCTCTCTCTCTCTCTCTCTCCCTCTCTCTCTTTCTCTCACTCGATCGCGTTGACGTAAAACTCTGGGGATCGCGGAATCGTCACCTGCTCGCGATCGTTTTCTTTTTCTCCGTCTTTTTCCTTCTATGCTCCTTCCCGTTTAATCGCTTCTTTCACCCCAAGTTTTTACCCCCCCCCCCCCCCTCCTCTTTGTCTTCCGCGATGACTTTGCGGGCTTTATCATATTTCTCCATTAGTTGTGGTTGAAAACGGTGGGAAATAGTCGCCCACAACATCGGCTGAGGTAAATATTTGTATGTTTTATTTACGAGCGCAAACAAATAACTCTGCCAAATTCGCTGGAGGGGCGCTGCTCGATAGTTCGTTCCAAAATAATGGAACGTTTTTTTTATTTTTTATTAAAAACAAAAAAAATCTCTGTAAGATGGGTGTGCAGAGAAAATATTTTCCTTCGTATTTATTCATATTATTATTATGAATATTACCATTTTTTTACGTTTGAGACTTCAATGTTTTTATTAACAAGTATTTTAAATAATAATAATAATCTTAATAATAAATTGACGAATTATTGTTATTTGTATTGTGCTGTATTATTATTGTTGTGGCTCAGAGATTTCGATTAATTTTTAATACCTTTATTGCTATTATTTTATCCCTAATTATTAATATTTCTTATCATTATTTTCGTTATTACTGTTTCATGTTTATTATTGTTATTATTTTTATGATTATGTCAATATGAATTTTTTGACTGATGGAATGTGTTTAATTTCGTAACAGGTAGTCGGCAGTCACTGGTATCGATCGTGTCGGAATTGCCTGCGATTACAAAATGTCGCAGGCGCGACGAAGAATAGTGCGCGTATGTGTGTTGTGAATCGGGACTCGAAGAAAGTTCCGGCAGGAGAACGAGAGAAAAATCACGGCGGGCCCAACGAGCAACGCTATCAACATCAACCCCATAGGCGACACCAACAGCGAAATGTCCTACCTAGCCCTCGACTCGAACGCCTGGCAGGTAAGTCACCACATACAGAAAACAAATCAATTTTAAGAGAACTTTTTAAAAATTATTTCTTAACGAGAATGTTGATGTTTTTCGTGGTATTGCCCCTTCTGGAATTTGGCAGTTGGGAATAATAATTCCGGTCCATACATTTATAGATACGTGTGGAAAGAGTAAAACAAAATTTGATAAGCGATAGACTGTTTCTCTTTTCTTATCTATGCCTTTAGGGATTTTCACAAAGCTAGGAATTATAATAATTCGGTTTATATATACGTCTATAGATAAAGTATACGCTTCGCGGCAGGGGGGATCGAAACCGTGTTCGCGAAACGCCCGGGCGCGCTCTAACCGAATAACCGGCCCGGTGAGAATCTAGTTTCCGGGATATTTTTCTTCCTTCCGGTAACGAAGTTACTCGACCGAGTCTGAGCACGTTTGAGAGTGCGGGACTGGCCACGGAGCGAGGGGGGCGGGGGAGGGGGGGTGTTTGACTTTTATGGACTACCCTCTTCTGTTGCTTTCGATCGTGAATATATATAGATAAAATTGCTGAGGAAAAAAAGGACGGGTGTGAGAGCTAAACATGATTTCAGCGTCACTGTGAACGGGACGGGAGTTTTTTTTTTTCGTTACGTATATTTTTCCAATAATTTTTGTCGTATGAAAATCGACCGAATCATTTTTTAAGTCGATTCGATCGGAAGTACGCTCGGCCCGAGCCAGCGCTGCTTTCCAGGAACAAAAAAATTGTACGGAAAAAAAAGAAACGAAGCGTTTAAATTCGTATTTTTTTTTCTTTCTAATTGTAGGATCTCAAACCCCCCATACAAAAGCGTGTCGGATGCCCCTTCACCCCCGTGACTTACCGTTCCTCCGGGACTTTGGGGCGCGCGAACCCTCGCGTGTCAAAGGGGCTTCGTTGGCGAGAAATTCCACAACCGGAAATATCCACGGAACGGAATCCGTTTTCTCGCCAACTTCCGGTCGCTCTACGAGGCGGGGGCGGGGGCTGTTAGGGGAGAAAACAAGGTTACTATACCAGAAAGCGATGGAGGAATTCTGAAAGACGTACTTAGCGAGCTTTTTTTAACAATTAAAACAAATCAATTGAAGGAAAGTTACTTTTAAAAAACTCTGACGCAGCACTTGACCGGCTTTTTTTTTGTTTAATTATCAATATAAATATTTAGTGAAAAAAGCCCGTCCTACGTAGGGTTTAAAAAATTGCAATTCACTTTTCGTTGACGGTCGATGTCGAGTCGAGTGGCGACCAAAGTCAACGAGGTGGCGACGACGTTGCCTCGATAAATCGAGTGGATCATGTGAACCTCTCGACCTCTTGCGCACAACAAATACACGTGCGCGCACATACACACACACACACACATACATATATATATATATATTCATATGTGAAAATAAGGGATCAGGGACCAAAAGAGTGTTTGCACATTTTCCAATAAGGCATGATCCGGTCGCGTGACCTGAGATCTGAGTGGAGCTTCGTGTCTTCCCTTTGGAACAACAGAGTGGGGTCCGTGGCCACGAAAACTGCACACTCCTGTACAAAATGACACTCGCGCCTATGCGTATGTACAAATATATGTATATATACGTATAATATAAACGAGAGCACACTTGTTCGAGGGATTATCGTGTACTTTTCCACCGCATCTATTCTCGGGATACCGAATTTGTCGGTAGCTCGTGTGCCGCCCTCGTCTCGTTCCCTGTATGCTTAGCCACTGGCCAGTCCGTGGGCGTGGGAGAGTTACGAGAACTATCGCTCTCGAAATAATATTGATAATGCGATGACAACCGACGGTGGGTTGTCGTAATCACTACTGGGGTACGATCGTTGATATTCTCCTTGCTACCGATATTGCCGATTATTCGTTGCTTTTGTCCTTTTTATCTTCTTGGTTGACAAATCAATCGTGTGGCGTTTTTTTTCTCTTTTTTTTTGCAACTTCGTCGCGCTTTCTATCCCGATTATTTTTCCGAGTGCTCATCGTTCTTAGGAGTAAAATAATATATTGATTATTCAGTCGCCGTGAGAATACGTGCGTCGTAGTGGCGATTTTTTTGCATTGGGTGGAGAAAATAGAAATAGTGGAAATGTGATGGAAATAAGGGAGATAAGTGAGAACGGACATTAAGGGCAACAAACGAGATTGAAGATTGCATCGTTGGAATGCAATGAAAAATGAATATTTATAAATTGCTTCGATTCCTTTGGCGCCACTTCGTTAAAACAGTTCTCAGCCTTTTTTTCACAATCCTCAATATAAATGTGTGAAAAAAAGTTTTGCATGACAAAAAAAAATTAGAAAATGTCGATGTAAAATATTTAAAAAAAGAAGGTCCGTTGAATTCCGACGATGCAAAACTTCAACATTGTGGAAACGAGGACACGATCGGTATCTTCTTTTTTCGTATTTGTTATTTTTTTGCTCGGATAGCCGGGGAACGTATTGATGGAACTCACTATAATTTGTCACCATACGCGGGTTGGCGGGCCTTGTGATACGTGATTCACTATTTTGCATATATATATATATATATATGTGTGTGTGTGTGTGTGTGTCTATACATGTGGAGCGTAATCGAGGGAGGGCGAACAGTTGGTGGCTACATCAAAAACCGCCCGACGCACTTGAGAGTTAGCCAACGATCTTGTTCACCCGTCCAGCTCGCGTTCGCATCTCTCTCCCCGCGCGCAAATCGTTTGTAAAGGGGTGCCCCGGCGTAGACGATGAAGATGTGGATGCGGCGGCGGCACCACCGTCAAGGGATATCGAGCATAGCAGCCAGGGCGATACGAAATATAAATGATATACGAATTAACGTAATCGCGTGATGGTTTGCGAGGGAAATAGTCAGACGGATGAATGCTCACGTTTCTTCCCTCTGTGCGTTGCCACGTTATCCAAATTCAAAAACTACAGGGGACGACAAATTGCGTTTCAATTTCATTTTGGTTTGAAATAACCCTGACGAATCGTTCCCCGTACGACGATGAAGACGAAGGGTTGACGGTTTCATATATATATATATATGAGGTGTGTGCATTAATTTTAAAGGATTTTCGAGAGATGGCGTAACTAGTGCTATATCGCATGGGGTCATATTATTAATAATTTCAAGGACAAAGCATCATCACGTGGCTTTAATTTTCAGTGTGTGTTATTTTGCAGAAGTGTAAAAGATTTATATATATATATATATATATATATATGGGTCCGCGATCTCGTTCGCCACCTTTCTGAATAAATCATGTCCCCCCGTTTGACCCCTTGAGCACGCTTGTATAACCGGGCGAAACAATTTAAAGCGTTGTTTAAACCAGATAACAATGAGAAGAATATCTCGGTGGATTTGCTGTAACGCGAGAGCCTACGTATATATGTATATGGGAGTTTATTCAAACAAAGGACACACACTCGTGTCCCTTCGATACAATGAACTCCCCGTCCCTCTGACCACTCTTCGCTCTCAACCCTCTGCGCGTGGACATCGCCAGAGCGCACCGCTCATAGACGCAAGCTTATTATTGTTCTCGAGTGTCGAGTCAGTTAAACTCTTCCCTTTAACGTGAAAGACGAATTCATCCGGTCCTTGCAAACAAATCGTGGCCGCGAATTATTATCCGCGTACTGTGAGAATTACTGGAAAACGTTGCACTTAATGAGAAAAATAATTGTCTTGGGAAGCCAAACAAACCCAAACGCCCATATGATATAGGGTACACCGATCGGTGAATGGACGAAAGCTGATTTGTATTTAAAATCATTATGTATTATGAATAGTCGATAAAAACTCGAAGCACTATAATTTTGCAAAAAAATCATCAATTGAAACCAATCTCTCAGTTTAATATCGAATTTTGACGCCACGCGGAATTTTCTAGATTTCGATACTTGCACACCGCGCAACTTATTTAAAATACGCAACTTATTTAAATATCTCCAAATCTAGCATTTAATAAAAATAAATAATAAATCTTTATTCTTTACAGCGTTCAGCTAAACGTCCATTTACTGGTAGTGAAGTATCCATTTACTCGTAATTTCGTTTTTCACTGGCGATTTAGTCATTGTGTTATTTATTTGTTAATTCCTCCAATATTGTCTGCGGTAATTACTTCAAATATTTTTTTCCACTATCAGAATAATATTTTCATTGTACAGTCTATCTGAATCCTACAGTGCCGTTATCCGTCCATTCACTGCTCGGTTTATCCTAGTCTATAAAAATGTGTGATGAGTTTGAAAAAAAAAGAACAGAACTTGGAATTTGTCGAAGGAGGAAAATGCCGGGGCTCGTTTGCGCCATGCGCGAGACGTCACTCGTTCGTAAAAGTTTGATCAGTCAGCGAAGTGTCTGGCGTATTTTACTTTTGCCCCCCCCCCCCCCTGCTCACCCCTCCTCTCTCTTACCTCTACCTTTTTCGTTATCGCGCGTTGGCCATCTCACTGTCTCTCTCTGGAATTTTAATCCGCGATAGTGGGGCGGACGGCAAAAGAGTGAGAGGTAAAGAGGGATGCGAAGAGACGAAAAAAAGTACCTGCCCCGTTCTGTGTACAGATTGGTCGGCAGGGCCGAGCGGAAGTGTGTAGAAGCAGACAAGGAAGAATGAGCGAGGGGGGAATTTTCGCGGGGTAAGAGCTTGAAGCTCCGTGTATTCTTGACACCCTCGCAATCCTTTGTTTCACTCGTATATAGTGAACTAGCGGAATATATTTTCATCTGACAAAGAAAAGTAATGACTAGTAGTCCAGTGTTCAACTAACATTTGCTCACAACTTGTCTTTTTTTTTCTTCCTCAAGACTAGTCCGCGCCTCCATGTCTCAATCTCTCAGGCTTTTTTTTGCCTTTCTTTCGCTGCTGAAGACACGAGGCTTTGTAAACTGAGAAACTAAAGGTTGAAAAGTGTGCATATTGGTGTATTTGCCACTGGACAATCTGGGAGCTTTTATTTACAGACGGACAGAGAAGAAAAAGATATCGATGCCTCAGCAACGTATTTTAATCCTGACAGATATATTATACAGCATGAAAAAAAAATCCAATTTACAGAGGGATAGTACAGTTTCGTAATATTAGAATAATAATAAGTTTATATATAAAGTACGAAGCCCAATATACGCAATCCACCTTGACGACACAGAGACTACGAGTGTGTGTACAAGCTTCCCTTGAAGATCATACAGACTAGTTCTCCTTTCTTTTTCAGCCTTCGAGCCTGCCACCCCTTCTGCTGTTTCGCTCTCTTTCTCTCCTTGCTCTACCCTTAAAGACTCGGCGTAGGCAGTACGTGGAGCGGTAGCTCGTTTCTGCGAGAGATGAGAGAGAGAGAGAGAGAGAGAGAGAGAGAGAGAGAGAGAGAGAGAGAGACCCTTAACCCACAGTAGACGATGGCCCGCCATCGTGTCAGCAAGGTATATATTTGTCCTGCGAGCTCGCGGAAAAGAGTGCTTTTTTCTCTCGTTAGCCACGTCCATGTATATGTAGAGCCGTATAAAGAGTCGCCAGCTCGCACAAAGGCCCTTGCGCTAGTAACGTTCAAAGGAGGAATTCTGCAGAGAGAGAGAGATAGGGTGAAGGAGAAGGAGGGTGCGAGAGGGAGGTAAAAACGGTCGTGTAAGACCCTCGACCGGGTGTACCTCAGTCGAGTTTTCTTCTCTGCGCAAAATGGAAGACGTATAGGAGCCGGACAATGGCGACTCGACCAAATGCACCCGGGGACCACTGAATGTTTCTTCCTCTTTTTTTTCGCTCTGTCGCTTCCTCGTCCTCTCTCCTTTCGTACTCTTGTTGCCTTTTTTTTTTGCTATTGCTCTCGCGTACGTGACCTCCCCGAGGAATTTTTTATTCCACAAGATGGCGGGCACAGGGTACGTATGGATGTATAGATATGGGAAATTCTCTTCCGGCTCGAGGGTCAGGAAATGCCCGCGACCCCAAATTCTCTCCAGATCGGCCTGGCAGCTCGATCAATTGGTGTACGTGCGTCCGTCGGTGTGTGTGTGTGTGTGTGTGTGTGTGTGTGCGTGTACACGTTCATCGTTGCTCGTGGCTTCTCGATGAATTCGCCCGTGCCTGCTCGCAGGCTCCCAGGTTCTCTTGTCATCCTGCGGGCCCTTCCGATATAGTGGTCGTAGGCGGTGAAATCGAGTTAGACAAATTAACCATGAAATGGACTCCCTTGAACCTCTCTGTCTGCCTCTCACCCTCGCTCACTTGCTTTGCTTGCCCTTCCGCCAGTTTATCCTTCGTTTGCGTAACGGAGGATAAGCTCCCGCCACACGGAGGTGCTGCGAGAATATCGAGTTTTTATCGAAAAACTCAAAATTATGTCGGCTAAACGGGAAAACCTGTTTTCACAGTTTTTATGATTTTTTATAATGAGCGTTGTGGGCTTCGGAGGAATTGACTGGTCATCAAAATACATCTTTATGGACTTATAAAAAAATATAAATAATCCATTTTTCCCCCAATCCGGCCAAAACAAAGTTTCTTCACCGAATCTCTCGTCATTACGTTGTCATTTATATTTCAGACTTTTTGTGCTTATTCTTTTCGTTATCGTTTGCTTCATTCGGCAATAAATAAATTCAATAACCGCACGAGCCCATCACCATTCTCCATGAAAATTCTTTTCGGAAACCTAATTAAAAGCCTAAATCGGTCAATCAAGATCTATAGCCCATCGAAAAATCTACATTCGATAGATTCTGCCGATCTGACTATATCCCAAGACGATTTCCCGATTCCCTGCATGTACAAAACGAAATATATACACAAAACTAACGAAGATCAAGCAAAGGAAAAAAAGACAAAGCTAGAAGAAAAAAAACTAGAAAAAACCAAAACAAAGTAAAAGTAGAGGGAAGCAACAGAAAAAGGGGGATTCGAGAATTAGCAGCCGAGATTGAGAGTGGAATAAATCGCTTCAGGTAAGGGCGGGTGGACGGAGGATCGGCGCGAAAGGGGAAAAAGGCGCGGGTAGGGGGTTGTCTTTCGAGCATCCGGAATACCGCGCGCTCTCTTAGTGTAAATGGTTTTTCTATATTGCTTCTCTGCGATATAACAACGTGTGTTTTGAGCCGAGAGAGAGAGGGAGAGAGAGAGAGAGAGAGAGAGAGAGAGAGGAGAGAGAGGGAGAGGGAGAGAGAGAGAGGGAGAGTTAGAGTTAAAAAAAAGCGAGCGCGAGTCGAAAAGAGAGCAGGAGTTCTATGTCCTCCTTTTCTTTTCCTGCGTGGCCCGCGAGAGATGGACATGGGTTACCGGTTCATTTAAATAAGTTAAGGGTCTTGCTTAGTGGCTTAGCGCGCCGGGTCCATTACAGCTGGGCAAAAGCGGCTAATTACCTGCCTGACGTGAGTTATAAACTCACCCCCCTTCTCTTTCCCTTCTCGCTCTCTCTCCAATCCTTTCGTCGAGGCTCAACTCCGTTCGCTCTTACACCACCCGCGCTTATGCGAGGAACGCATGATGGAGGGCATCCTTTCTGCCCTTTTCTCTCTCATATATGAATAAATAAATAAATCAATAAATAAATAAAATTATTATAATGATCGTCAGCCACATTTACTAAATTAAAAAAATCATTTATATATATATATATATATATATGTTTGTGTGTGAGGCTCAGAACGCTTGTCGAAGGATTATAGTTGTCGAACGTGTGTGGATCGGTCAATGGGTGCGTACGGGAATCGTCCGCTCGAATAGAGACTTATTGATTTTATGCTGAATCGGGCAAAAGTGTGATTTGAATTTTGATTGCGGACTCGAATACTTGAGAGTCTGTATATGTGTGTGTGTGTGTGTTTAATTCGGAAGGGGGAGTGACGGAGAAGGAGAGACAGAGAGGAATAGTGAATCGGAGAGAGAGAATCGAGATCGCGTAACAGGATAGTGCACGCTTTGCCAGGTCCACAAGGGCCCTTCAAGCAAAGCTTACTCGACTAGAAAATTGAAGGAATATACGTTTTAAAGTGGCAAAGTGAAAGCATCGGGAAAGATAGATAGATAGATAGATAGAGAGATAGAGAGAGAGAGAGAGAGAGAGAACTTCTCTTGCCGATTCACTGCGTGTACTAGCAGAGTCCCCATGACCGCTTAAGTAAATAAAATATTAAAAAGTAAACTCGCGGCCTTCCTTCAGTGTCTCGAAGAGGCTCGCAGACGTAAAAAGCTCCCAAAAATCGCAAAGAAGGTAAAAAGAAGAAGAGAAGGAAGCATGAATGTAGAACAAGAGTACAACGCGCGTGGGCGTGTTTTTTTCGTAGACGAAAGTTTCCACATGAAGATTACGATCTTTCGCGTCGTGTATTATAATTCGATAATGATACGAGACCGAAGAGAGTCTCCGGTCTCGCCAGGATCTCGCGGCGTATCGTCGAGCCCCAGGATTTTTATACGTCCACACACACACATCTATATATATCGATACACGTGTTGTGTGTGCATGTATTATAAAAAAGATGCTAATCGCAGAGCGTTAGTCGCGTAAGCCGCGATCACTATAATCTTTGGCTCGCCATGCCATTCTCATTTTCAAATATGGATATATATATATATATATTTACGAAAAATGGATATTAAAACGTCATCACAGAGCGATGAGAGATCGTATGCGCGCGCCGCTATCGCGACGAAGCATCACCACATTTCACCAAACAAAAAAAAAAAATACAAAAGAAAAAAAAAACAACTCGTATATTAATTCAAGGGAGCGAGTTTTATCTATTTTTCGGCCGAGAATATTGTTCGTTTTTTTTTTTCATTTGTCTCGGGGATAGAGAACAATTATGACTAAGACAATTTTGGGAAAAGTATTTTTTTTTTCTTTTTCTTTGTGTTCTTCTTGTTTTTGAATATATGACCTTTAATTCGCACTTTGATGCGCAACCCAAACAAATTCAATCAACTCTTATGTCAATTCGAGGGAGCGGGTTTTTACTTATTTTTCGGCCAAGGATATCGTTCCTTTTTTTTTTGTCTCGTGAAACGAGAACAATTATGAATGACACAATTTTGGGGAAAGTATTTTATTTCTCGCTTTTTTTTCTAAAGTTTTCTTCTTGATTTTGAATACATTGGAGCGTTGATATTCGCACTGTGATGTGCATGCATTTTTTTTATTTTATTACGAGACAAAAGTGACAGAAAAGTGTGACGAGTACCTGCGAGTCGTTATTATTGCGAGGGATCCTTCGGCCGGATGGGTATAATGAAAATCGCTGTTTCGAACGCTTCGAGCTGTAAAACAAGGTTAATGACTATTTAATAGGCTACTATCTATATATATGTATGTATATATATATATATATATATATATACATATATGGTGTCCCGAAATTAAATGTCAACACTTTGGGAGCGTGTTGAACTTCGTATATACGTGAAAATAATTTATCTTATGTATGTGCAAACGTATCTGACTTGTACAAATATCAGCGAAGAATTCCTTCGTTCTGCCGGGAGGCACTGAAACACGATCTTTTTTTTCTCCTTTCTTTAATTTACATGAAACTGAAGACTGTCGCGCACGCGAGTGTGTGTATGTATATGTCTGCGTGACACGGGCGGGTTTCATTACGCAGAATATTTGCCTGGATCGTAATTCATCCCGGCAAATCTCCCAGTAATCTACTTTTTCATCCCCCTTGAATTAATCGCTCTTCGCCTTCGTTCCGAGTGCCATTCTATCGCTCACAGTCTCTCTCTCTATCTCTCTCTCTCTCTTTCTTTCTTGCCACCTTTTCTATTAATGCAATTACGCGGTAAAGAGGAAAAGTTTTGCGGTGACGTGTGTGATGGCGAATTGTCGCAACAATCAAGAGAGGGAGAGGGCGAGCAGGGTTAAGGGGGTAGAGGAGAAGCCTTTGTAAAGCTTAAGTAATCGCACAATTTTTCGGATTATTTTGATATAGAAAAAGATCCAGTAGCTTTGTAAAGAGTTTTAAACATATTCTTTTTTTTTCTTCGTTATTTTTATTGTTATTATTTTATGATTGTTACTATTATTTTCTTATTATATTATTATTATGATTGTTTTGATTAATTTTATATATCTATCTTGTTGGGTTGAAAAAAAAAACTTGGTGGAGAGTGGTACCCTTTTTCGTGGCGAAAGGACGATGTACATTCCGGTCGAGTTGACTGATGAGCTTGGATGATTAGAAATATCTTAAACAAACTCTCACACATCATCGACGTGCGGTCTGTCTCTCTCGCTCTCTCTGCTTCCCATATATGTATATTTGTGTGTGTGTGTGTGTGTGTATGTTTCGTTCCTATGAAGCAGCTTGCAACGTCTTTCCCCTTTGAGATATGTGTCCAAGGTTCTCTTCCATAAGGTATATGCAACCCTTTGAGGGCCATTTCGCGTACGCTTTTGGCATCCCTCGTATTTCCTTGCTGTCTTGTTTTTCTTCTCTTTTTTTTCTTCTTATATCTCTTTTGTTTCGTTCATCCTTTGGCTGCTGATCCCTTCTCTCTCTCTCTCTTTCTCTCTCTCTCTCTCTCTCTCTCTCTCTCTCTCTCTCTCTCTCTCTCTCTCTCTCTCCTTCTCTAGCTCTCTCGCTCTCTTGTCCTCGTCTAATATCTCGTGGCTCCAATTAGTTCTGAACGTCGGGATCGTCCGTCGGTTATAGTTGCTTTCTTTTTCGAGCCTCTCTCGTTTTGTGCCACGTTCCTTCGTTCGTTCGTATTTTCGTTCATATATGAGCCTCCTCAGCTTCATTAAGAAACGGTAATGCGTTTTGTTTCTCCTCTCGTCTCCATCTCTCCCTCTCTCTCTCTCTCTCTCTCTCTCTTTCTCTTTTTCGTCTGATATATATCGAGAGTAGAGAATGAAAAAATGTTTGATATATATGTATAGCGTTATACTTTACAATTGCTCTCTCGCTCTTTTAATAATCTCAACGCGTAGCATACAACACTCGCGCTCGCTTCCGAGATTTATTATTTTCGGACTATAACGCGTTGATTCCTCGCTCCTCCCGGCCCGACCCCTTGCCACCCCCTCACCAATCTCGCTATACGAACAAGCCCATATGCACTCTCCGCCATGCACCGCGTTTTCGCCCCTCTTATTATATCCTCGTTCTTGCTTCTTTTTTTTTTATTAATTTTTTTTATCATCACATTCCATGTTTTATTTTTCTTTTCTTTTGTCGTTGATATTTCATTCGTTTTTATTTTCCTTGTGAGAATTGAAAGCCTTTTTTTGTGATAATTTTGGAAAACGCCGAGTAGGTCGTGGAGATGAGAGAGAAATGAAAATAAGTATTGCGGAGAAAGAAGCCGGGGAAGAGTGCGTCGACAATTTCTCTGTCTCTCTCTCTCTCTCTTTCTCTCCTTTCTTTCTTCGCTATTTTTATTCCATCTCTCTCTCTCTCTCTTCCTCTCTCTCACCTTCTCTCTCTCTCTCTCTCTCTCTCTCCCGCGCATACGCGCGATGCCAAATTTATAACCTCCCTCGATCTAACGACTCGCCAACACAGTACAATATATAATAAAAAAAATTCAGGTAGTTTATACGCGTTATATGGACAATCCACGATAAATCATGAACCTTCGTCTCCCGTACCGGCGAACCTACCACGCCGCCCAAATCTTTAGCGCCTAATGAGTTTTTAGTGTGCTCGCGCGTTCGCGAGTATGGTCTTCTTGTGTCTTCGTCCAACATATATATATATATATACGCGTCGCTGTATCAAACGACTCCCGAGGGTCCCCTCTGGAAGATCAGAGGGTACTATAAAGTCCCAGCTTTATCGTTTTTGGATTTTTATTTTCGATTTTTCGTCTCCTCACCTGCTTATTTTTGCCCCATCTGATCAGTCAATCAGCGCGATTAAATTGGCTGGGAAAATGAATTTTTTCAACGCTCGAGTTCAAGCTTATCGTTCAAATGTTCGATCCGAAGGAATTTTCTTGAAAAAAAAAATCTAGTGAAACAATATCTGATTGGAGATAGTGACAGGATCGACTTCCGGTTCTGCGAACCGCGCGACAGGTAGTCGGGAGCTCTATCAGAGAATCCAGGAGTCTGTCGGGGTAGCAAAAGGAGCCGGGTCATTCGGTATTCGCATCCGTCATGGAGCGGTTATAAGCTCTCTCGCTCTCTCTCTCTTGCTCTCTCCCGGGGGCCCCCACGCGGATGAGACGCACACGAGCGAGACGGGAAAAGATCAGCCAATGTGTAGGACAAGGTAGGAAGGAAGAGGAAGGTGTCGGAGTTTGAAGCCCCGCGGGGTACCGCGACCCCCGTGGCGAGACCGCGACTCCCGTAAGAGCCTCCGTTCGAAAAACGCAGCCTCCGCGCACGTCCTTGCTCTTATATATATATATATATAGATGTCTGGAACACACGTGACTCGAGAGGACTCGACCTCTCGCCCGGCGTTATGCTCCTGACCTCCGAAGCGACCGCTCGATCCTCATCACTTATCGCGCCCCTGCCGCCTCTCACAGTGGCCAATTACACGTGAACTTTCCCCCCTTATCGCTCTACCGATATCCCGTAACGAATACTCACGCGCATCGCTTCTGAACACGATTAGGAAGCCAACTTCCGGCTCGAAGAGCCTGAAATGTTGAATCCTGGGACGAAATTCGAGGCATTGACCACTGGACGTGTCGACCTGGGACACGAGCAGCAAGAATGACCAGCTTTCTATACCCGCTCAGGATGTTTGTCCAGTTGCTAGACAGGAGCAGCAAGGTTCTCCGACTGGTAGACACGATCAGGGAGATTTCCCCTCTGAGAGACGCATGATCAGCAAGACTTTTCATTTTTCTAGATATGATTACCAAGACTTTCCCTCTTTTGAAGCATGATCAGGAAAACTTTTCGTTTTTCTAGACACGAACATCAACATTTTCCTCTTTCCAGACGCAACCACCAACATTTATCTTTCTTTAGACGCGACCATCAACATTTCCCCGTTGAGAGACACGATTAGCAAGACTTTTCATCTTTCTGTAGACATGATCACCAAAACTTTCCTTTTTTTTTTAAATATGGTCAGCAAGACGTTTCTTCTTTCTACACGTGATCACCAACATTTTTCTCTTTCTAGAAACAACCATTAATATTTTCCTCTTTCTAGACGCGACCACCAAGACTTTCCACCTTTCTAGACACGATCACTTCTCTCGTCTTATCCTTGCGCGCGAGAGGTGAAAAAAGAGAGACGTTTCTATTAAGCCGTGTATGAACGAGGGTTCGTCGGGGCCCTCGGAAGCCCGGCATCCTCTTTTCTCCCTTTATACCTCTCTATCGCTACCTCTCTCTCTCTCTCTCGGCTATAACAGGGCGTAGGGTCAGCCCTGTAATTAACCGGTAGCTCTTTTACTCATCCGCGGGCCCGAGAGAAAAGAGCGAGACGAAGAATCGAACGATGAGGTAACGTGCGGCAAAGTGAACGAGAGGATGTACAAAACGAAGACTCGCGCGAAGAGAGCGGGGCCGTCGGGAGAGAGGGGGGGGGGGGGGGGGGGGGGGTGAAAAAGCAGAAGCGCGAAAGAAACGAGCCGGGCGGGCGGGGTTGGGAGGGGAAGCAGTGGCTTTTATCGGCCGCTTATTGGTTATTTTTGGCGCTGGACCGCCTCTGGCATGAACGCCGGGCACGTGGAGACTTCACCCGCGGGCATCCCGGAAAACGGAAGTACCAGGATCAAAGCCCGCGAGATATTTCGAAGTCTTTCACTCTCGCCTCTCGCCTCTCTCTCTCTCTCTCTCTCTCTCTCTCTGTATACAGAGGCTTGCTGGATGCCTCTTTTTTTCTCTCTCTCGTTTTCTATATACGGAGCTTGATCTCTCGCTTTCTCTCTCTCTTTTCGCTTTCATGCCACGAGACTCGAACAAACGCGGAACGAAATTAAACACGCGTGCTCGCGTGCCGTGATCTCGCGAACCGCAAAACCGCGATGCTCTTTTTTATTATTATTAAAAAGAAATATATATATATATATAATATAGAAATACAATATATAGATATATAATTGTCATTAATTTAATGATAATTAAAATATAAAATTTTTGTAAATTTATATTATATTAATAATAATTATCAAGATAACACAATAATTGTTAATATTATTATTATTAACTAGACTTCGTGACATCTTCGATATAAAAATTAGAGGGAGACCGTGCGACTACGAATAAATTTGTCTCGTTGGCTCATCTATAAATTATCGAAAAAAAAGAAAGTCTTTAAGGGAGAGAGAGAGAAAGAGAGAGAGAGAGAGAGAGAGAGAGAGAGATTTATATTTTTATTACACCTCTATCGTATGCTTTTTTCTTGCAACGCGAATAAAAGCTGATCCTTTTATTCGCCCTGACCAAACTTACCCCGTAATAAAATCATCCCCGTCGCGATCTCTCTCTCTCTCTCTTTTTCTCTCTTGATTATTCTCGTCTACACTCCGACACTTGTGTTGGGTACTCGAAAGTCCAGTGATACTCGAAACACGCGCTGAGTCTCGTGCGGACCCCAACAATAGCGAAGATCTGTCTCTTTCTCTCTCTCTCTCTCTCTCTCTCTCTCTCTCTCTCTTGTTAATGATACAGTATCATGATTTTAGCTTGGCGCCGAACACACGTGTCAGCTCGGCCTTTACCACTCGAGTTTCGGGTGTGTGTGCATGTGATTGTATGCATTTGGCTAAGCGAAGAGCACTCGAGGACGCTGTGTACACGCGTCTATCATTGTTTATTAGTCAGACCCTATTGGTTGTTTAACGAGCAAGCACGCCACGGGCTCACCGCGTCGAACACATCGGAACTGAATTACCGAACGAAAAATCCTGTTTCGGATTACAAATTATTGTGATTAATTCGCTAGGATTCTTACTGATAGAATTAATGATGGCTCTATCGTTAACATTAATGTTAATATTAATGTCAACATTATTATTATTTTAAATAAATACATATATATATGTATGCATTGATTTAATATATATTGTATGATTATCAATATTATTATAATTTTTTTAATACAAAATTCATTCTCTTCGGTATAAAAATTATTCTTATATATTTCTTATTTTATATATGTATGTAATATTTATATACATACGATTTAAAATAATATATAACAATAGTTTTTATATCGAATATGTCAGGCAATTCTATTTAAAAATTATATATACAAATATATTATAAGAAAATATTCTATTCTCCAAATCTATTCTCCAAAAAAACACTTTAGTTTAAATAGTATGTACATTTTTTTCATGGAATCTTTTTTCTTATAAAATTACATTCGATTGAAATTGCACGTTGCACCGACGATGCAGTAATTAATTATTTGAAGGATCGACAAATCACGTGACTAGATCGGTGAAGTAATCATAGGCGCTAGAAAAAAAGATCTGCGAAAAACGAATCGATATACAGTAAAGAGCGGGATAACGGGAGAGAACGAGAGACGGAGGTGGATGGGAGAGCGGAGAAGAAGAGCGTCTTCGATAAATTATCCGTAATTATAAACGTTGTAACGAACGAGGCCTGACCAAATTGGGTTATTTTTGCCTGACTTAAAAACTTTAGGGGGCATTGCTCTCTCTCTCTCTCTCTCTTGCGCGCGCCCGCGCGAGGCTGCAACGTTTCAATCAACCCTTCAACTACGTCCCCCCGAGCTATGCCGAAACTTTTGCGTCCGCGAGCCCGCAATTACGACGCCTAATTAAATCAATATATACGCGCAAGCCGAAAGCAAAACTGTGCGCGCGCGCCCGCGCACGACGATGCGATTCTCTTATTATTTTTGCTTCGCGCGCTTTTTGAAGGAGATCGAACGATCCATGCGCTGCCACCTTTTCATTATTGTTATTTTTCTCTATTATTATTTTGTTACCGCGTGAGCTAGGGATAGAAAGAGCAAGCTGAGTTTTTTCCCCGTAAAGATCAAATTCGTATATATTTATAATTTTGAAAAATCCGAAATATTGCCATGAAAGTTGTCCTGGATTTCGCGTTTTTTTTTTGTCACCATATTCTTCGATTTTCACCAGTATGTGTGAAACACCGAAAAAAAACATCGTAAAACAGAAACATTTCGCCTCCAGAAAAAAAAAGCGGACATGATACGTCTCTTCGCGTTAGAAACCCAAAACTTGACGGTTAATTATTTTCACCCTTGGAGAGAGAAAGAGGGAGAGCCATAAAGTCTAGGGAAGAACTCTTTTTTTCCCGTTTTCCTCCTGTTTATTGTTTTCTCTCTCCCTTCTTTTTTTTTTTACTTTTTTTCTTTTGGGCCACGCGCCGCCACGTGACGGAGGAAAATAGTGCGCGGGCCAGTTCTAGGCGGCGACGAAGACGAGCCTCTCTCCTCGGTCACGCGCTCGTATTGTTATTACGATAACACTGAGAAGAAACGAGACCCGGCGCGGACAAAAGATCGTTGGCTTGGCTGTGCGCGAAACACTCGCGCATTAAATACGGCCAATTTTTTTAGAGAAAGAAGGAGGGAGAGCGCCAGAGAGAGAGAGAGAGAGAGAGAGAGTGAGAGAGAGAAGGGTGAATTATCGTCAGGAACATTAAATAATTAAACGCTCACGCTCCTGCCAATTTTCTACACGATGGCTCTCTTGGTTGCGTTACAGTTGTTACACCCGCGTTTCTATATACACTCGTTAGCCCCATGACCCGTAGCAAGAGCCTCGTGCATGGATGCACTTTCGTTGCAGTCGCGCGCGCTCGTTTGTCGATCACCGTCAAGATATTCGCGATGTTACTTTTTTTTTTCTTGACATTTGACACTGGCACAGCCCTCCGTCAATCGATTGGGTGCCATTTATATTTTAGGTGTGTGCATTCATTTTAAGAGATTTTCAAGAGTTCGCATAACTAGGACGATATCGCGTCGGGTCATATATTTACTAATTTTATGTCAAAGCATCATAACGTGGCTTTAGTTTTCAGTATGTGTTATTTTGCCGAAGTGTTAAAGATTTTATTTTTTTGAGCGTTGCGTACGTCGAAAGTCGTGCCGACAAAACGTAATTTGCGGAAAGCTTTGCTATTCTGCTTTCATTGAAAGAAAAGTGCTGTTGAAAGTCAACGAATACTGTTGGAAGCTTATAGTGATTATGCGCAATGGGTTTTAAGGCGGGCAACCGCTTTAGATGCTTCAAGAAATCAATTTGTTTTTTATTTCATAAATCGTTAGCAAAATATCTTAAGAATACACCCTGATAATTTCAAAACGATATTCGGATTCCTTCTAACGGTATGTATATAAATGATAAAGACTCTCTGCTCGACTCCCAGGCGCGCTCAGATATCCATGAGCGCTCAGTTAGGTAGTTTGTTTGGGTTTTTATAACGAAAACTTGGGTTTTCATAACCCAAACAAACCCAAACTCGACCGTTTGGCGATTAGCTCCAAACATCTCCATTCTGTGTACAAAATAATCGAGGTAGCGGCATTTCTTGCTGCTATTTTATTCAATGAAGGAAATTCAGCCCTACTTATGGTTATAAATGAACTACAAATCGTAGTTGGTTCATGCTCTTAAAAAACATCTCAAGAATATATAAAAATTTGTTGGACTATTTGAGATGCGAATTGCGAGCTGCATAATTCCCGCAAATCGACAAAGACGATGAGGACACGCCAAGGAACACAGCGGGTTACACCTTAATTAATGCATAAAAAAAACTTGGAAAAATTACCAGAGATGTATGAAAATATGAATAAATTATTGTCAGAGTTGCGGAAATTTCCGTTTTTTTTTTCAATAAAAACAATATAAAAAAAAATCATCTAATTTTCGGTCTCCTAAAGTGGTTGCCCGCCTTGAGATGTGAGTGCTGGTTTCGATGCTATAAAAATGTGATTTTGACACGGAAGATAAGGAATGCCCGGACCAACCTACAAAGTTTGAAGATGAGGAGGTGGACGCTTTACTCGAGTCAAACGCACGAAGAACTTGCAGAATCATTTTATGTTGATCAACATCAAATGTTAACAACAATTAATGCAGTTGAGCCGAGCATTGCAGCAAAAATGGCGGGATTACGTGAAAAGACACAACAAAGTGATTTTCCAGTACGAGAGCGCTCGGCCTCGTGTTGCGAGGCCGAGCGAGGATGTCCTATCACACTTGCCGTATTCTTCACATATTGCTTCGTCCGATTAGCGCCTACTTCGATCGATGACCATGGCTTGTCTGGGCAGCCCTTCCATTCTTATGAGGATAACAAAAAAAATGGGCCAATTTCTGGATAGCCTCTGAAGATGTGTCGTTCTTTCGATGTGGATTCCACCTATTACCAGAAAGATGAGAAAAAGTAGTGGCTAGCGATGGACAATATTTTCAATGATCAATTTGTAACCATTTTTCCACAATAAAGCCGTATTTTTATGAAAAAAAAATCCCTAAAAATTAATGCACACTCCTTATATATATTGAAGAGACATGAGCACCTTTCTCTGTCGCCATTATCGGAAATTTGGCCCGTGAACAAACTATCCGTAAGGTTAGATAATTAAATCGTCCCCGATTTTCGGGCACGAGAAAATCGATGGTGCATCGTGAATAAGAAGCCGCGAGCGCGCGATAACCAAGTGTTCATCTTTTAGTGAATTATCGAGCGTGCAAAGCGATCACACGACCGAGTAATGCCTTTATTTTTTTATCATCGTTATTATAATGTTAAAATAAATAAATAACCATAAAAATAAATATATAAATGATAAAGGAAAGATAACTAACTCAATATCAATGAAAAGTAAATCCATAAATAAAAAATAAATAAAAAAATAATAAACATAAAAGTAAGAACAAAATCGCTGGTAATGGCCAACGATTTTCTTCATTACGAGCGCTGAATTTTTTTCACCTTACGCCTATTGTGCTTAATGATGAATTTTTCATTTAAAAATCATAATTGCGGAAAAAAATATTCGCAACGATTCTAGTATACATTTGTTTATTATTCAGTGTGATTTTTCCCCTTTAAATAAATATTGTCGTAAATAGTAGATGGAATTCCACTTGCGGATGACTTTTTGTCGGTTCAGCCCGAGCTTCAACTTTGCTTCGATTTTTCTTCATATTTAAATTTTGCGGTGTTTTAAATTGCCCAAGATCGCAATTTGTAAGAACGAATCGGTAGGAAGAAATTAGGACGGGACAGCTGAAAGTGCGAATTCACGGGTGCGAGAAAAAAAAGAGAGCAAGAGAGGCAGGAAAGACGATTATCGGTGCGAAATTATTGCGGGAGAAATTCGAAGGAACCGTCCTCTCCCGATCGTGCGCCCAAGCCCCCTTAAAAAGGAAACAAAAACCCGCTGGAGAATTCCGGGCTCTCGTCGCGTATATCTCGTATTTTCTCTTACTCTATACTCGTATATCCTAGCGTGGTGGCCACGGGCGACGCGCCCGAGCCGAGTTACATCGACGATGCACCTTCGCAGTCCTCGCGAATTCTCATTCTTCCTGCCCGAAACGTAATTCTCCGTCCTCTTGGATTTGCGCGCAGGTGCGTCTCCCTCACACCATGTGCACGTCACAAAAATCATTCTTCCCAGTCGTAGCCTTTTTTCCTCTCACTAAAATTTTTTTATTTTTACACAATTGTGACAATTTATTTCGAAACCTCACGCTCAATTATAGCTTTAATTATATCGTTTTTTTTTACGCGGAAAGGAAAGGATTTAAAAGAGGCATTTCGGGCAACAGGAAACAAAAACCAAGAGACATTCGATAATTTTTCTGAGTTTTTACCACATCTTTGGGTTGAATAAAAAAGTTAAAGCTTGATTGATCGACTAGAAACGCGTTTATGATTTACTCGCTGTTGGAGGAACCCCCGATAATTGCCGCGAGACTATCCCTGAAAAATTTAACCGTTATACGTCGATCAATAAATTCCCTGAGAAATATCACAGTCGCCTCCTCCTGTCTCTCTCTCACTCTCTCTCTCTCTCTCTCTGTCTCTCATACCCACAATCTCTCTCCGAGCGACGCGCTGTGCAATTACAAGCCTGTGGGAAAATGACTCGTTATTTGTATTGAAAGTGTTTCCATTAGCAACATTATTACATGCATGTACTCTTTCTCTCTCTCTCCCTCTCTCTCTCTCTCTCTCTCTCTCTCTCTCTCTCTCTCTTTCTCTCTCTCTGTTTCTCTCTCAACCTCTCCCCCGTCATTGTACAAGTTCCGATAGTAAGTCAACTCTTGGGTGTATGATAACATGTATCGCCAAGAGTCCCTTCCAGTTAGCCTCGATTTTTTGTTCCGTTTTCTATTTGCGCAGTGTTATTCGTCTTTTTGCTAAGTGGTACAGTTCTTCGAAAAATGCAGTATAACTCGAGAACTATGGTAATAATAATTAAATAACAAGAGGGAAAAAAATCGATAGTAAAAATCAAACATTAGTAAAAATCACCCCCTCCCCCTCGCCCTATTTCACGTAAAAACCCTTCAAAGATCTGTTTACTGTCTTTTTCGACATTTTTATCTCGAGTTACGGTAATGAAATCATCTGATTTTTTACCGAAAATAGGTGAACAAAAAAATAAAATAAAAAAAATCTGAAAAAATTCTCGCGAACTCAACGAAAACCGATTCAACTTTTTACTATCCTGAGGTTTTCCTTGAATCCTTGTCGTTTTTGCGTTACACGTTATTTTTCAAATTGTCTCTTTTTTTTTAATCAAAATATATTTAGAAAAAAAACGTACGAAGCTTTATAAAAACAAAATTGAAGCTTGAGCTTCCCCCTTTATGATTCTGGTCAACGAAATACATAACAAAAAATTTGTCTGTAAACGGGGTCCAACAGAAAAGGAACAAAAAAAAGGCGAACAATGGTCGTTTTCGAAAAAGGATACTAGTCGTAAAAAAAATAGTACAACATTATTATTTAAAAAAAAACGGAATGGAGGTGAATTCCTCTCCTTCAAAATGACTATCGGTGAAATGGCATAAAAGATCGTTCCGGAACTTTTTTCTATTTTTGTCCGGAATCTTTTTGCCGGTAGTGTGTGTGTGTATATATATATATATATATATATAGAAGAGGGACGATTAGGGCAAATAAAGAAGGCCTTTACTAGTGGTGAGCATTAAGCGAATCCCGAAACTGCATACTCAGAAATGTGTTAAAAGTAACCACAAACTATCCATGTAGCTGTGTTAAAACAAGATACTTGGATTGGCAGTGAAAGTGCGAAAGGTTTTTTCAAACTTTTCTCCAGTAAAGTGTGCATTTATATATATATTAAAATGTATGCACATCTATTCGTCTATCTATCTCACGTTCTACTCCCTTGTAGAAACTTGTATATAGACGTTGCCTGAGATATTTCGCAGCTCCATCTTGAATTCCGCAAACCGGCTGGCGTTGCACGTAATCTCTGGCGTACACTCGTCTCACTCGCCCCCGAGGGCTTTGGAGGGCGGCCAGGGTGTCTTATGGTGGTACATATACATACATGTATGTATGTGTGTACGAGTTAGTGATCCAACTACTGGCGAGCTCGAGAGCAGGGGAGGGGGCGGTAGTTGCCGAGTTGAGAACCGAGAGGCTGGGAGGGCCGAAGGGACGAGGCGCGACTATTTCATCTCTGCGCGATAAGTTACGATAAGAATCTTGACGATCGATTGCCCCTACAAGACTCCCTTGCCTCTTAGCTCCAACCCCCCATAGACGAAGCTAAAAACGCGCGAGATAAAAAAAAAGGATAGCAACTTGGTCGGGGCGAAGGGGATTTAGAAAAGAGCTTTCAAAGAAATGACACTAAGGAAAAATGAAAGTTTCTTTTCTTGGGTTTCACGTGCCGCCGCGATGAAGCGCGAGAAATCGATACGTCAATAATTGCACGTTGTTTTTCTTTTTTTTTTTCTTCGGTTTCGGGAAAGTGCAATTTTTACCTTCAAACCTCGCGGTATATTTTTGACTTTACCTTTTTCAGTTTTTTTGTTATTTCATTCGTTTCTGTCGTGTTGCTTAAAGTGTCCGATGAACTGGCGTAAGTTGGAAAATCCTCAAAAATCGTTTCGATCCATTTCGTTCATTCTCCATAGGAATATATAGATATATATGTGTGTGTGTGAATATGTATATAGGTATAGACCTTACGGAGAGTCCGCGGGGTACGAGTTCGCTCGTTCTCCCTCGCGTTTAGAGTCGTTTTATCGTCACTCGTAAAGTGTCAGAATTATGCTAATACAAAGTGGTGCGTTACACGGTGTATTTATTCTGTGTACGTACAGCGAATCGTAATACATGTATGTTATCTACGTACAGCTACTTTTCCTATACTCTGGCATGCTGTCATATACATACATATATCTATCTATATAAATATGTATATATATATATAAATGCGAAGAAAGTCTGGACTGTAGTCTGGAGGAAAAGTGACGTGACAACTCGAAGCTCGAGGCGCTATGCCATTTTACACAACTACATATAGTCCTTGAATAACAAAGAAAAAATTGTCAACGACCGGCGACAGTTCATGACGAACAAACGAATAAACAATGAAAGCGAGTAGGGCGTGTTCAGACTCGTTACAGCTAATTGTAAGAGGACTTTGATTAATCCCTCTATCGGTACGAAAGATACTGTGTATGCTTTTGCACGTAAAGACGGTGCACAGATTCTTCATGGATCTTCGCTACATATATACATGTGTATATATATATACATATGAATACATACATACAGTACCCGTCAAAAGTTTTCAATCACTTTGGGTAACTGCTAGATTTTTCGATCGATTTGGATAATTGCCAAATAATATTAGAATGATATAATTCATTTCATTTTTCATTTTACGAAGATACTATATAGCTTTATAAAATTAATTATATTATTCTAATATTGTTTTGCAATTATCTGAAGTGATTGAAAACTTTTGACCGGTACTGTATATATGTATGCAGAGGGTGGATATGCGTAAGCATTTAAAAGTATACCTACATATATATCGAGCACAGTCTAGTGAGATGACTACGACAGCGCTGGGCTGCTTCCATCTAATCGCAAATCATCGTAATTCTCTCTCTCTCTCTCTCTCTCTCTCTCTCTCTCTCTCTCTCTCTCTTCTCTCTGTCTCGCGACCTCATCGCAAACAACTCGCCTCGTATTATAGTATAGCTTATATATATATATATATATATATATATATTTATTCCGAGTGTGTATGATTGGGCGCTTTAAGCTACGGAGAGAATCTGGCTATGGTGGAGAGTCAGATTAAATGACAGTCGCTCGGAAGCCATTCGTCACTCTCGCGGTCACACACACACACACACACACACACACACACACACACACACACACACACACACACACACACACACACACACACACACGTACGCACACATATGCATGTATGTATATGTACATATACATAGACATATATGGCGAAAGCCCTCCGGTAATCATCGGAGCTATCGGAGCAATTACCCAGTTGTAATTCCATGCGTACCTGTACCGTATCTCTTGTACATACATTATATTTATAGATATGTATATGTCCGTATATATGGACAGTACGTATTATCTTTGCGGTTTCCTTGTCCTCCTCCGCACATACGTGGATTATATATGTATATAGATGTATATATGGCGAATCTTGCATCCGCAGACTTCTTGGAAAGACATCGACGCGCGGCAACGAGCGCGATATGGCCTTCCGAATTGCGTATGTGAAAAAGAACGGGAAAAAAAGCGTGAAAAATCAAAGGAAACACGAGAGAGGCAATGAAGAATGAATTAAAAATAAAAAAAAAACGAGGAAAAAATTAAGAAAATGATACGACATTATAATAATACGTGCGACGTGCGTGGTGTCCTAGTTATACGCAATTTATAATAATCGTTCTGCGCGCGCACTCGTCGCCCAGGATTTTAATCGTGGGAGGGTGATTATGTTACTTGGCATTTTTTTCTCCATTCTCTAGCGTGGACGGGTTTAACTGGCTCGCGGATCGGAGGAAAAATATCGTATAGATAAAATCAAGATTTTTTTTTCTTCTTTTTCCTTCGTTGGCTCGTTTGCAGCTCGATGGCGGTAAAAGATACGCGCTTGTTGAAGGTATATCTATCGTTACCTTATACGCTAGGGCATTGAGGGGATGACAATAATAAATTTTAAAAACCCGCAACTACCCTCTACACGAATAGGTGCGTATGTTCGATTATGTGGACGCGAGAAACGACGAGGCGTAGGAGGAGTAGGGAGACAACGAGGACGGTCAGACGACGAAGATAACGTCGTTCTGGTCAGCGAGGATGAAGAGGTGGGTCCCCGAGAGAGAAAGAGAGAGAGAGAGAGAGAGAGAAGATATACGAAGAGCTGATAGCTTCAGGCTGATAGATGTTGGCTAATTATGTGCTGGACCGAGAAATCTTGGCCTCGAAGAAGACCACGCTCTCCTCCGTGTATATATATATATATACACACACATATGTATAGATCCACATATGTGGAGGGAGAGTGTGGAAGGCAGAGCTGGATCAACGGAGACAGAGAGCAATATCATCCCTATGGGCCACTCTCGTCTTTCTCGATATTCTTTCGCGTAGATCTCTTTCTCATTCGATGCTACCTCTCTCTTGCTCTCTCCTTCGTTTCGTCTCACTTTTTTCATTGTCCTTTCTCTCTCTCTCTCTCCCTCTCTCTCTCTCTCTCTCTCTCTCTCTCTCTCTCTCTCTCTCTCTCTCTCTCTCTCTCTTTCTTTTTCTTTCTCCCTCTCTCTCTCTCTTTCTTTTTCTTTCTCCCTCTCTCTCTCTCTCTCTTTCGCGCGCGCTTGCTCACTTTTTCGCCCCTCAGCCATATCGTACACCGACCACCCATTGATACGAATAATTCGCCAGGCTCTCTCTTCCTCTCTTCGTCTCTCGTTGCCCTCACGATCCGAGGGACTTGCCTCTGTTAGCCTTCTTCTACTTCTTTTTTCCCCCTTGTGTGTTTTATTATCCTCCATCTTTTATAGTCCTTTTTTTTCATTGACCTCTCTTATCCTTTTTTTTTATGCTGCAAAGCAGACGTTTCTTTTTCGTCGCTCTTCGCAGTAGGCCCTCTTGAGCTTTGGTCGCTCGCGTGGCTCACTTTTCTCGGACACCTGCTCTTATATGTATATGTGTGTGTCTGCGTGTGCGTATGTTTGTGTGTGTGTGTGTGCGCGCGCGTGAGTGTGTGGATATATATATATATATATATATATATATATATATATATATATATATAAATATCTATTTGTGTGTGTCCGTCTAGTTTGCCGCGTATACATCGATAAAAATAAGCCCCAGGGACAAATGGAAACGCGGTGATTAAGCGACTTTGCATTGTCGCGTATGGCTCTAGTTATAAATGTCCGAGGGCTCTCTTTCTCTCTTTCGACGAATGAAAACCTTGTGAAATTGCGTTCGCCTCCCGTGCTCTCTTGTGCCGCGTGCGTTCGACATCGGATATCTATGGCTGATCGATTTGACCCGGGGCATCCAGCCCAGCAGTCCGTGCGCTCTCCCTCTCTCTCTCTCTCTTTCTCTTTCGATATATGTATATATATATATATATACATGTGACAAAGTTATTGTTGCAGGGGAGCTCACGCTTTCCATATCTTTCTTTTCCATTGCCTTGTCCCCGCCACACAACCGTACTTTTGTGTTTCAAATTTCATCGTTACAGTATTAAATGCTAGGTATAACGGGTGAATAAATAATAAAAATGAAAAAAAGCAACAACCGTAGCGTGAGGAAGAGAAATAAACGAGCTCGTACACGAACAAACGAAATTTTGTATGGTCAAAGCGATCGTTAATTTGACATTACACGTTTCGAAATTTGAAAATGACGGGAATTAAATGCGGAGAATGAACATTTGATTTTTTCCTATTGTTATCACAAAATTTTGCTTTTTCATGGCACAGTTTACATTTTGGTGGCACAGTTTACTTTACGATGGCCCATTTTGGAAATTCTTGAGATCGAAAATGAGGAATGGGGAAGATTTGTTCCTGTTTTTTTTTTAATATCTTGAAAATAGAAACGGGAACCAAATGGTAAACGTAGCGCTCATCTCTCTCTTTCTCTCTCTCTCTCTCTCTAGTTCTCACTCTCTCCGCTTGAACCTGCGAGGCTCTCAACCGTTTTTCTTCCCTCGCCATTGCTGATACCACCGCTCACCCCTTCCTCGTACCTTTGTCCACCCCCGGGGGCACACTCGTCGTCCACCCACAAGCCCCGGGAGAGTCTGCTCCGCGAGCATTCTTCCCTGCCGCCGCGACCTTGGACGCTCGCGTCGACGCGCAAAATTTGAGGATACGCGGGCTGTTGCGCGATCGGCTGATGGACCAAACTCTTTCTTTCTTTCTCTCTTCTCGCCCTCTCTCTCTCTCTCTCTCTCACTTTCGCTGTTTTTCGAAAGGATTGAGGGACTCGCGAAGGCAAGGGACGTAATAAGAGACGGAGAGCAGGAGAGAGAGCGAGAGGGGAAAAAGAAACGAAAGAAGACGAAAAATAAGGTGGAGGCGTTCGCTCGGTGGTACTGGCCCTGTAATTGGGCCCAAACTCTTAACTCCACTCTTCTCCGCGAGGTCTCTTTCTCTCTCTCACTCTTTCTCTCTTCACGGCCCGCAAAGATTATACACCCGCATGTCCTGAGGGCAACTCGCGGGCCAAGCAAACGCTCTTGCGCGCGCCCTCCGCTTTCTACGGTTATACACTACTATACATCCATTTATATACACACATATATAAATATATAAATAAATATGTACACTGACGATGATATTGCAGACATTCGAATTCGAGAACCGTCCCCAAAACAGCCAGAAACCCTCTTAGAAAACGCTCCATAGATGGGTCCAAAATAGACCTTCGTATACAGGGTGACCCGTTCGAATCAATTCATTCGTATGTCAGCTGGATTGTCCACGATACGAAGATACTTTTCAGAAAAAAATTAACACCTTTCGAGTTAGGACACAATATTTGGTCCGATTGAGGTTTTTTTAAATCTTTCTTTCTGTAACGATACATAAAGGACATGAAGAAATCAAATTTCTTCATATATTTACTCTTCCAATGCCAATCGCAGGTCGAAACAAGCCCAAACGAGCACGACAGAGTTCGGTGGAATAAAAAAAGAATAAAAAGAAGGGTGAGGTTTGATCAAACGGAAAAGGCGGAAGAAGCGAAGAAATATATATATGTGTGTGGGTGTGTGTGTGTGTGTGTGTGTGTGTGTGTGTGTGTGTATGTGTGTGTGTGTGTGTAAGAAATTAATCGACGAGCGAAGATCGTACAATTCCGTCTACTATTCTTACGATCACGTTCGGCCTCGCCTCGTGTGTCACGGGAGAGAATAGATTCGATAATTATATGGCCACGTACCTTCGCGGTCCTTATGGGTGCCGCGATAATCTCTATGGGGCCACCAAACGGCTCCTCCTTGTGGCGAAGAAACACAACGATGACGACGACGAGGGGACGAACCTGCGGTTCCTCGGAATTAAATCCCCCGTTGTATATATATAAAATTTCATTTTTCATCTTTGATATTTTGGGATTTAATCGCGGGCGATCTTTTATGCGGTTGCGACTGCCTTTTTTTGTTTCTTTTTCTCTTAGCCTCGTTATGATTATTCGTTCGTTGGGACGAATCATTGGGACGAATGACTGAATCGAAGCAACGGACACCGTGTTCACGATTGATATCGATCGATGGGTAATCAATTGGTGACCAATCAAACGATTTGTTTCTGCCTCGATAACGACTCGTCAGTTTAGAAGCCTGTTTGGAAGAGGAAGGGGGAGGGGAGGAAGAAAGAGAGAGAAAGAGAGATATCTGGCGAAGCACAAGAGAAGCTGGGGATGCGCGTACTCGCGTGGATCCGTGGCCACGCCCGTGGCGGATTCTTGATACGTAACTCGTGCGGTGGCTCGACCTATACGATCTCAGGAGCATCGCAGCATCATCGGCATCAGAAGCACAGAGAGCGAGAGAGAATGAGAGAGAGAGAGAGAGAGAGAGAGAGAGAGAAAGAGAGAAAGAGTGGAGAAGAAGATTGAGAGACTTCTTCTCCCTCTCCTCTGGACCCTCACTTTTTCTCATCTCTCTATCTTCGTCTCCTAACCATCTTCGCTCTTCCCTTCTTTCTCTCTGTCCTCTCTCGCACCCCACGAGTTTACGTGCTCGCTGTTTTTATTGCAATTGAATCGACGGAGCCCGCCACCATTTTTGTTGCTCACTCGTGTATATAGATATATTAGGCCGCGTGCTAAATAATTTTTTTTCATCGTGCTCGCAGGAGACATTTCTCTTCTTCTTTTCGCTCCTTAGTTTTCGCGTGCGTCGGGCTTATTGATGATCCTGTGTCGCGGGACTTTTGTCTTGCTCTTGTCTTGGTATAGACGGCCCCATATTCTTATTCTCTGGTGCACAGACGTTTTATTCAAGTATCTACACCAAAGGTATCAGAAGTATTGGCCTTTCGCTGACTGGTTGATGCGCATGCCGGTGCACGGCTAAGCGGTCACCGCTCCGAGTATTGGGAATGCAAAACGCTGCTTAACTCGAAGTATCGCCGGAGTCGAAACCTGGCCGCACATCTACCAGTGTCGGTAGGTTCATATTATATTTGTTATAGGTTTTTTCGTTGATCTTTCCACCCTCTTTTCCGTAGGCTTGGACTCACTTCCTTCAGTCGTAAGAGCTGTCGTGTTTCGCTCTGTGGTTAAATCCCACCTCTCTCGATTTTCCTACAGCTTCGTCACTCTCCATCTTCTCTTCTCGCTGTTTCTCCGTTTTTCCCCGTCTCTTGCTCCGCCGCGTCTCATTAAATCGCTATGCCCTCTCCCCCTTGATGCATCTAATTACAAGATGGCGAATCGCGCCTTGATGGCCCTCGAGAATACCGCGCGATCACTCGTGTATATTCGCCTATGTATAAACGATGCAATTGAGACAGATTTCGCGAATGGTCATCTTTGTCACGTGTGCTTTCACCAGGAGTGAAACCACTAAACGTCGTCGTGCAACGTGACAACGAGACAGCGAGGACGACGGTGGAAAAAAAAGGGCGGCAGCAGGGCGTCACAGATAGGAGGTAAAAGAAAGAGAAGAAAAAAAATGGAAATAAGTGACAGGCGCAGCAGTGATGGGGATGCGCGCGATGATACAAGATGGGCATTGTTTTCGAGCTGTGAACGTGTGTGTGTACATTGTTATGTATAGGTTCACGCGAGGATGATGTACGTGTGCTGTTGGTGTGGGTTGGTTTTACGCCTGAAGCTCGCGTTGGGCTTCTTCAGGGTGTCGGTGTCCTACCGAGCGCGGCCCACGCCGACAACCACCGGGTTGTTGCGTCACTCGCCCATTGCTTCCCGCCTGTATGTGTACAGTGCTCATCGACATGTTCCGAGAGAAAACCCCCCTGGGAATGAGTAGAGATCCCAACGCGTACCGCTGATATATTTATATCTTTACCATACGCTATAAACGTTGTTGCAGCGATCGGCGATTTGCCAAGAAAGAGTGAAGAGCAAGATGAGACCATTGGGGCCTTGCTATACCTTCGTTGTTTCTGGTGAATTTCGGACCCTCGAGTAGGCTCCAATGTGGCTGGCCTGAACGGCGATCACCGTAACGCTGCCCAGCTAGGTCAATAATTTCGCAGGGAAGCTCATTCGTCGAGCCTTCAAGGGCCCTTAGTGGAGAGGTGTGATCGTTCTTCTACGTGGACTGATCCGAAACTTGCACTTTTTTTTCCAAATGTAAAATTCGAACGGAAACAAAGCTTTATCGAATAGTGAAGCTACGAGATAGTGAAAAAAAAACAAGGAAAAGGACCAAGGACTGCGTCAATTGACGCGCTGGCACATCCCTTCCTCGAGCAGCCGAGTCATCATCCACTCATAGGCCAATCACTGTCCATTTCATGTCCATTCCCATGGACGGATGCGGACTCGGAGCGTGCCGCTTAACCTGCCACTTTCTGCCGATCTTGCTCTCGCTCTCTCTGCTCTCTCGGGATTACAATTATTCCGTCTTTCTTCAAGCTCTTGGCACTTTGTTGGCGTGGGTGTGCGTGCCTTGACTTTGCTCCGGTATAATCGTATGTAAATCGTACATATGTACGCGCGGAGGAGGAGGAGGAGGAGAAGAAGAAGAAGAAGAAGAAGAAGAAGAAGAAGGCTGCTGCCCGATCGCTTCTTGCGCTCGTGGCTTCTTGCACATCGGCGAAACGAACAAAACGAGGAAGAAGATATGCGGGCGGAAAAAAAAAGGAGTAACGGAGAACGAAAGGCAAGAAAGCAAAGATGGACGCGCGACGAACGAATAAAGTACGAATGCAGTGTGTGTGCGTGTGTGCTATAGGGCGGCGGTATGCGGGGGAGGAAATACCGTGAACTGCCGAGTGAAGGAAAAGCTGATGAAGAGGAACATAGAGGAGAAGGTGATGGAAAGGAAGGTAGAGTAGGAGAAGCGATGAAGCGGAAGGTGATGAGGAACATGAAAGAGGAGAAGCTGATGGAGAGGAACATGGAATAGGAGAAGCTTATGGAGAGGAAGGTGACGAAGGAGAAGCTGGCGATGAGAAAGATGGAGGAAGAGACGCTGATGAAGAGGAACATGGCGGAAGAATCAGCATCTCTTCCTCCATGTTCTTTTTCCAGCCAAGAGTTAGGTGAAGGAGACGCTGATTCCGGGCAAGGTGAAGGAGAAGCTGATGAAGAGAAAGGCGGAGGAACATAGAGAAAAATAAAGAGGTGAAGAGGAAACGGAAGATGAAGGAAAAGAACGAAGAAGAAGCGAAAAAAGAAAGTGGAGGAAGAGGAAGACGAAGGAGAAGGAAAGGGCGAAGAAGTGCTCCAGGCCGCGGTAAATGTGAGAGATGGCCCTCTCGATGGTCAACTCCAACCTCTCTTTCTCTCTCTCTCTCCCTCTGTTCTCCCGGACTGTCTCTCCTCTCGCTCCTCGTCCGGATTCTCTCCGGGCCTGCGGGGCCCAGAGAGCCAAGAACACGAGCATAAGGGAGAGAGGAGAGGAGAGAAGGATGAGCCAAGAGAATCAAAGGACGTCCGTGGCACGACGCCAGCGTTGCAGAACTTCTCGGACGATATCGCCCCCTCCCCCCTCAGCCACCCCTCCTCGACACATCCGTACGTGTGCGTTTGTTTGCACGTGTGTACGCGATGCTCGTAAACAAATTATCCGGATCCAAGGGTCGAAGGTCTATTGAACCGCGGAGGAACAAGAAGAGGCGAACCGTTCGCCATTTCATTTACATAGTTAGCCAGCCCTGGAGCCGCTCCCGCCAGCAATGAGGGAGAGAGAGGGAGTGAGAGAGAGTTACACATTCTCTCCTCAGTCCCTCCGAGGAAAGTTTAATTTCTATTGACATTTACCAACGAAATAATACGCGGGTTTGACAGAGTACGAAAATGGCGCCAAAAAAAAAACAACCATGGTCCATCACCTAGTGAGTAATAAAGAAGTAGAGAATGAAGGGGAAAGTTTTTAAAAACATATTTCGAATGGTATCTCGAACTTCCGGTTGGGACTTTTCCCTTTGGCAAAGATTCGTAATTTTTGGTCGCGATCGAAAATTCGAAAAATTCTTTGATATTTTTCACCGTACAGTTGCATATATATATATATATATATACACGTACTTGCAGAGCCCCCCCCCCCCCCCCCACTCCGTTGGCTCCTCCTCGCGACCGCGTGCACCGACCATCTCGTTTTGTCGGCGGAGTATACCGCGCCGCGTAATCACAGTGCCCTCTAGCACTGCATATATGTATATATATATATATATATATATATATATATATATATATATATATATATATATATATATATATATGTATACGAGAAGCCAGGCAGCGAGGGCGATGGGGAGGGGTTGGAGGGATCGGGCGAAGTGAGATTGAGCCAAGGAGACGACGAGGATCAGGACATGGAATATGTAAGATCGAGGAAAGAAAGAAATTGAAGCAAAAAGGAGAGACGAATAAAGGGAAGCAGAGCGGAGCAACTAGGGAGGTGGAGGAGGATTGAGGGAGAGCACAAAAGTCTCTCGATGCTGGCAGGTTAAGCCGTTGGGACCTGTTGGCTGTGTATGTGGCTCTCTTACTTTTCCTTCTCCTCCTCTTTTCGAGCTGCACCACCGGCCTGGTCTTTTTTTTTCTTCTGCCTCTTTGTCTTGTTCGTCCTCTTCTTCTTCTGGATCTTGTTACTCTGTCGCTCCTTTCTCTCTCTCTCTCTCTCTCTCTCTCTCTCTCTCTCTCTCTCTCTCTCTCACACACATTTTTGTTGGGCCGACTCGCGCGCGTCCGAGCCACCCCCGCCGCCCGCCGCGCGTGATTGCTTCCCTGAGGCGAGCATCGCGTGTCAGGCCCCTCTTATGCACACCACCCTCTCTCGTGCGGTGCTGCTGCTGCCGTTCCATGAGGGACTCGTTCTCCCGTTTCTCTCCTTCTCTCTCTCTCTCTCTCTCTCTCTCTCTGCCTCTCTCCCTCTCTCTCTCTCTCTCTCTCTCTCTCTCTCTCTCTCTTTCTCTCTCTGGCTTATTCCTGCCTTCTTTGCTCTCTTTGTCTCTCGTCCCTCTCCTCCGCGATCTCCTTATCTTCTTTGATACCTCTCGCGGTTTGTCTTCTCTTCGCTGTGCTTCGATCCTTTTTTTTTGCCTCTTCTGGTCTCTCCTTATCTCTCCTTGTACTCCGTTTGCGCTTCTCGTCTCTCTCTCTCTCTCTCTCTCTCTCTCTCTCTCTCTCTCTCTCTCTCTCTCTCTCACTCTCTCTCTCTCTCTCTCTCTCTCTCTCTCTCTCTCTCTCTCTCTCTCTCTCTCTCTCTCTCTCTCTCTCTCTCTCTCTCTCTTTCTCTCTCTCCCTTTCTCTCCCCTCTCAGTTCTTATCTTTCTCTGTTCCTTCTTCTTCTTCGTCTGCATCTTCTTCTCCTCCTTGTTCTTTACCTTCTTTTTCAGCGTTTCCCTCTTCCTCTTTTTTTTTCTTCTTGCCCGAGGCCCTCTTCTGCACTTGGCTCTCCTCCCGCTAGGGTGGTGAGGGCCCTAGTCCGGCTGTGGCGAGAGGAAGAGGAGAAGGGAGTAAGACTTGCGATGCACGGACCCCCGCCGGCGCATCTACCTGCAATCGTGATGCACTCGCTCAAGATACTTCAGAGAAGAAGAAGAGAAAGACAGAAACCAAGTAACGAAACAACAAAAAAAGAAAAAGAACAGCTCTGTACACGCTTTTCATAGTTCACGAGCGACCCAAACGGCGGTCTATATATATATATATATATATATATATGTACAAGCTACATGTACAGGGCGTTTCGTCACAAGCGTCATTGAACTCTTGATCCCGCTGTTCCCGGCTCCTCGAATCCTCCCTATACCTGACCATTTATTTCCTTTTGGAAATTGTTTTTTTATTTTCCTTTTGGAAAATAAAAAAACAGTTTGAAACAATAATTGTTACCAAGATTTCATCGAATGTCGAATTGGAAAAAAAAATAATTCGGCCATAAGGCATATAGCTTTGAAAAATTTTGCGTCGTGAATAAAATTCCAATATTTTATTTTGTTTTATGATTTTCCGTTCGTTTTGTTGATTGCAGGTTGTTCTCTTTTTCTTTCTCTCTCGCCCTCTGCGTTTTTCTTGTACTCGACCAGTCGAGCTTTTCAATTCTTTGGCGTTGTTAAAATGACTGAAGGGAATTGTCTGACAGTCCTGTCATATGTACATATCCCGACATTTACATGTATATATATATATATATATATATATATATATATATAGGCATACATAAAATAGCTCATAGAATGTTCCCTTTAGCTTTGAGCGTAAAAGAGCGAGAGAGACTGAGAGAGAAAGAGAGAGAAGGAAGAGTGGCAGGCCGTGCACAAGAGTCAGATTGTTACGGTGCGAAAAGTGAATATTATCGCCCACGCCGGACATATTCAACTATCCTCAAAGTCAATGCTACAAGTGAAACGAGCTTACTCTCTCCATACATTCGACTGTAACAATAATAATAATGATAATAATATCCTGCAAGTATTTCACACGAAAGACCCACTCGTAGATTTATTTCTCCATTAATCGCGAATTGAAGCGAGAAAAAAAACCACAAATGTGACTTTTGGGTTTTACGCGCGGAGGAAAGGTTTTTAGAGAAAAGGACGCGATTATGAAATTGATGAATCAACGGGCCGCGGTTCGTTGTTCACGCGGCGTATGCGTGACCGTAATCTTCCAATTACGAATCTTTTGACTTTCGTGTGTTTGATTTTTTATTTTTTTTCTCTTTTAATTGAGAGAAAAAAATCGCTCTTCATCTCGAGACGATAATAATCCTAATGGATCGTACGGACGGTAGAGCCACCCTCGTCTTTCCGCTGTCAGGCCCTTCTCGATCTGCGACTCTCTCGACGACTATTAAAAAAAAAATCATGTATACATGTGTGTGTGTAGATGTTTACCGTCGCACTCCGCCTCGCAATACGTCACCGTTTTTTTTTTATTTCTTCCTTTTGTTCGCTCTTTTTCCTTAACACTTATTCTCTCTATCTCTCTCTCTCTCGTTCTGCCTCTTGCTCTTCAGCTCGCTCTTATAACGTTAATTCGATTATTGTAATTTGCCAAATAAATTTGTAATCTCGAAAAGAATTGGGTCGCGGCGTTTTGCGCCTATGCCGAGCGTGGGTTTGACTTGCTGCGCAATGTGTGGCGCCGAGGAGGCCTCGAGGACGTCGAGGCGAGGATAGATTACAATTTATATATATATAGAAATGGCAGACTCAGAAGGACGGGAACGAGGATATAAGTTGGGACTGGAGGGTTTAACACAGGTGGATTATTTGTGGTTGCGAGCTCTCTGTTGTTGTGGGCGGTGACAGGTTTGCTCGCTGCGTAGAGTGGCGGATTGCCAAGCGCCGAGAGAGAAGCCTGCCTCTTTTTCGTTCTGATCTCGTTTCATATAGCGACTGGGCTTAATTTTCATATACATATATATGTAATAACATGTACGGGGACAGACGGAAAGAGAGAGAGAGAGAGAGAGAGAGAGAGAGAGAGAGAGAGAGAGAGAGAGAGAGAGAGAGTGAGCTCGGGAGTCCACATCGCATTTGCGAAATGACATGGACTTGACCGCAGGAGTAAAGAAACGATTTAAATGCAGAAATAACCGGGCATTAAATCCAACGGGAAGAGAGGAGAGAGAGAGATAGAGCGAGAGGGAGATAGTGAAAGAATCCAAGAAAATGAGTGTTTAAAGCGCCTATAGTTTTACGTACGAAATCTTTCGGAGCAATTATTATCGAATAAAGAGTCCTTTATCTCTACACTCAAATATATATAGAACGCAAATTAGTTGTCCGCAAATGACACACGATTTTTATAACCCTCTAATTCAACGTTACTTGCGACGTGCCGCTGAAGCAAGCAGAATTACTCTTATACACGCGTATATGTGTACACATTATGTAACGAACAAATCGTTCTCACCACCTCACCTCTTTTCAACTCGAATCCACACGTTCCCCCGAAGAAAAAAGGATTTTGTCGAATTTCATCCTTTCCACATATAGCCCGCGGGGCTATGGAAACGCGGAGTTGAAACAGAAGAGCAAGAAGAAGAAGATAGAAAAACGACCGCCAAGGGGGCTAAAAAGATGCGCGAGAAAGGCAAAAAAGAAGAGAATATACCGGAGGGGAACGTATCCTCCTCGTGCGCAAAGTGCAAAGCACGGTGGTAGTTGTTATACGAGAGAGAAACAACGCTTGAAATAACGCGGCAATATCCCTGCGCTCGCGAGACCTCGCTTGCCCAACCCTCATTGCTCTTATTATATACATTTGACTAAATTCATAATTAATAGGTGGGTGGTGGACGATCAACTATCGAGACTATATATATATATATATATGATGTTAAAAAGAATTAAGGTGGGCCTCTTGCCCAGTCCTGAAAAACTTGTTGTACAGTGTATTATAGGAATTTCCGTTAAGGGCTCTCGCTCTCCATTTATCTATGGAACACACACATATATATATATATATATATATATATATATATATATATATATATATATATATATATAATGATAATAATTTAAATTCAATAAAAAAATTAATTAAATAATATTAAATAAACCAAATAATAAAAGAATTTTGAAAAATATATAAAATGGACTTCCGAAAAAGATACACATTCCAGATACACCTCTCGTTGCGCATATACTCGAAACACTCGGCAGACGTGTATATAAAATTCTCTTTGCGGCACCTCTCACGGATGCTATAAATTGTGGCCCAAGCAAGGGAGACCATCTACAACGAAGTGCGCGCGGCGAGAGAAAATCGGTGTGTGTGTATGTGAGAGAGAGAGTGAGAGAAAAGTTTGCCGTAGACGGACATAAAACACGTTGAATGGCGTGCGCGCGCGATGTTTATGGAAAATATAATTAACAGGTCATATAAATCCGAGCGCGTCCCGACTATACTCGTGTGCACAATATCAGTGCACTCGGGTGTATTTGCTTGTACGCATACGTCCGTAAAATTCACTATCAACGGGGATATAATACACTTGTTCAGGGTATATGCACTTGTGCGTAATGAAAGCATACAATTTGGCATATTATTTTCGACTTGATGATGAAGGAAAGGGCCGACTCGTAAAAATGAAAAATTTGCAAGAAAAAATTATATACAGTGAGTAAAAAAAGTATTTACACACCGCCTGTTTTTCAAATTATCCTACGAAAAAAAAATAAAATGCTCTAACATTTTATTTTTTTTCGAACATCTTTTACTTCGAAAAAAAATGCTAAAGTCTTTTATTTTATTTGGCAGGATAATTTGAAAAACAGGTGGTGTGCAAATACTTTTTTTTACCCACTGTATTTGATATATATCAAATTATTGCAAGGAAAAATTATGGATATATATATATATATATATATATATATATATAATTAATTAATTGTTAATGTAAAATTAATATATAATGATATAGTTAATAGAAAATTTATTAATCATTATACATGAATTAAAAATTAATTAATTATATATAAATCAAAATATATGTTGATTGAACATTAACTTAAATACATTGGGTTTGCAATTAAGTTCGTTTGGTTTTGTTCATAACTTTCGTACGTTCAAAATCGAACGAACTTATTTGCCAACCCAATATAAATGAAAATAATAATAATCAAATCAATATAATAATACACATACATTATAATTGCTATACAATTTTTTGAAAAGTCTTCCAAGACTCATCTTTCGGAACATTGAGAAGGGGGTTCTTTCTTAATTTTCTGCTTTTCGTTGGACTAAACCTTTTTGAAGTAAATGCAAGAAAGTGTGTCCCAGGAACATTACTTTCTCGTGGAGGCTCTTTGTGAAATTTCACGGTCCTGTTTCCTCATTCGAATTCCCGGTAGTAGTAGAAAAAAAAGACTGGACCAATTTTCGCCACGATCCTGTAGATGAAATCTCTCTCTTTCTTTCTCTTGCGGGAACGGCTCCGCCCGCAACTTCCCGGTAGACCGAAAGCAACTCGATGGAACTCTGAACCACCCCAAAGCTAAATCGCGCCTCAACTCTTTTTCTTGTTCGTCTTCTTCTTCGTATTTCCTTCTTACACAATACTTTACTCTATCCCTCTTTCTCTGTTTCGTCCTCGCACTATGCGACTCACGTTCTTCACCCCCTCGAAAATTGGAAGAAAACAAAAAAAAAGATGAAAAGAAGCAACGAAACGACAAATGTATAATTTGGCCTCTCGCGAAGCCTCTCGCGAATCCGTATAATCTTCGAATACCAAAAACTATCCTATTCATTATTTTCACATACTCTGCGTTTGCTACCAGCGAATTTTTGTTTCGTGTTTATTATTATTTTATTATTATTATTTTTTTTCCTTTTTTTTTCTCTCTCTCATTTCTCGTTCTTCGGGATGCGTTCCCCCCCGACTCGATGATACTTTTGTGCCGTTTTGCCTCCGTGATTTTCATCCACGTAACTTGTCGGTGCACCCAAAGAAGAGGGAGCGAGAGAGACGCGAGAAACCCCTAAAGTCCCTGGTCATTATGCTAATCCAGAGAAAATGATAGTCCTACCGGTAAGACTCAACGATTCTCAACTCACGTTCCTCAGTCTTTCCTTCAATCCTCCCCCTCTCCCACCTTCTCTCTCTCTCTCTCTTTGTACGTACACTACCAGGCGGCGGATACGCTTTTTGAATTTTCGATCGGCAGTCACAGATCTTGGCGAAAAAAGGGACCAACCAAAACAAGCTCTCTTGTGCATTTGTTTTCCATAATTTTTTTTATTAGCACACTGAATTTGAATTTAAAGAAATAAAATAAAAATTAGGCGGCGCTTCGCACAAGGATAAAAACCGCACACCGGATCGCAAAAAAAAAAAACAAATAAGATCGGGGCGCGAAAAAAAAAATACACCAATGACGTTTGGAAATTCGTAATATAATTCATACAATGTCTGAAACAGGATCGATAGAAGAGCGAGTATAAATGGACTTGATGTTTTTCGCGAAGCAGCCGAGAGAGCGAGAGCAGATTCCAATCGAGAGAGGAAGCGATGTATAGGGCCTAGACTCGAGTCCGCGGATACGGCGTGTCTCGTTTCATTTTTATTTCATTATACTATCGCGATGCTCGAGCGAAACCACCCACGCGTCAAAAAGCGAGAGAGAGTTTGAGTTACGATCGAATATATATTCTTATATATATATATATATATATATATATATATATATATATATATATATATAAATACCGTGTATGTCTGGGCACACCTGATCAGTAAGGATAATCGTCTCTAATCTTCCACTTTGGCTCTTTTTTTGGAGGAACCCCCTATTGCACTGTTGACTGCGCTACATATATAGAGGCGCATGACGTGTATGCCTGCTCGCGTCCATGCCATCGCGTTTAGCGTTGCTTTCCGCTACTATAAATCATATTTGGCCGGTAAATCACGAGGGCAAAAGCGCGGAAAGTTTCGGATATATATATATATATATATATATATATATGTGTATGTTTGCAAAAAGATTGCGAAGGAATTACAAAAAGATTGCGAGTGACGGCTCGCTCGTGTTCCACCGTGAGTTGTGTTTTTTTTGTTATCATTACTTTTTTTTGACGCCTCCACTCTCGGCTAATAAAGCTCTCTCGGATCGTCCCGTCGTACCGGAACCGCAAATTACGCAAAAATTTTCGCTGCAATTAAGTAGTCCACCCAAAGACTCTACGAAAGTTATGACATGGGGATCCTTGAAAGATCGAATTCCACTGTAACAAGATTGAAAATGCATCCTTTCGCGTTTCGGCTTATTCATAATCGCCCATACAACCTTAAGGACTTCTGCGTGGGCTCGTGTAGCGCGGAATCGATCTAGCTTTCGAATGGATTTTGAGGCATTCGGCTAGGACGATTTGACATTTTTTCTGGGCTTAGCCCTTTGGATGTCGATTGTCACGATTTTAGGGTGGCTTTTTTCGGGTAGAAGGAAAAGAAATATCGTGACGGGCCCAACGGCATTCTCCAAGTCTATGAAAACGTTTTTCACCCCCACCCCTCCCTCCTTTTCCATTAAGTTTATGTCAGGCGAATGGAACCGTCGCGACGGATGTTTGAATTTTCGCGATTTTGGGCGATCCCGGAAAAGTGGCCATAAAGGTCGGATTATTTTTTTTTCGACTTTTAAAACCTTTCAAGGGTCAATCTCGTTAAAATTGAATGCTAATCGTAACATCCCAGTCTCGCTGGCTAAAAATTGATATTTCCATACGTCCCGTTATCAAAGTAGATTTTCAACGTATCCGTGATACAGTTTCTTGCTCATCCAGCAACGCCGGATTCTCCGTTCCTCCTGTTGTAAAGTAGTCCAGTCACCCGAGACGAATAATGTGGAATTGTGGGAATGGAATATCATCCAGGCGGAAAGCGGCTTTTCGACGAGGTGTTAAAAAAACTGCGGCCCTTGTTTCTTCGAGAAACAATGTTACGATGCGCGTGTACGCGCGTGTCCCTAGGTGCGTAAGAACGTGTTTGCAACACGTTCGCCCTCGCGCGTATCAAGCGGTAAACCGTTCGCGGGATATTATCGCGGACGCGTAGACGCCTGTTGTTTCTTTTCTCCCCCCCCCCCACCTCCCTGACTCTCGCTCATCTCGCGGTGCAATTATTAATTATGCGCAAGGTGCGCATGCCACGCGAGCTGCACGAAAGACTTTTCGTCGGGCCCTCGAGGCCCTAAATCCACCACCGTTGCCACCCTCCCCCGTCTCAACCTTCGCGTGTCTATATATATATATACACACATATATTTTTGTATATGGCAAAAGATCGTATACCATATAAATGAGAGAGATAGATTGTAAAACGACGAGTACGAGGGGTGTACGTACCGGTCGCTCGTCGGGGCTCCTATAACAGTGGTCGCTCGTTGCGAAACCACTTCTCGTCTTCCTGCCCGGGGCTCAATCTTCCCTGGCGTGTATATGCCCATATACATACACGAATATATATATATATATATATGTATGGACTCTGCATTTGCTTTTTCTTCTTTTCCGATCTTTTGTTTTTATTCTTCACGTTGTACTTCTCCAGCTTCTTCTTCGCCATATCCTCACGTTACCTTACTCTCATCGTGCCTTCGTCTTTCTCTGGTCCTCTTGTCCATATATATAATATATATATATATATATATATATATATCAATACACATACTCCTCGATGGTGGTGCACTCGGTGCGCCCACGCACGTGCATTCCCTGAGTCGTCGCGGATACACGCGATTAACGAACCTATATATATATATATAAATACATAAAGTTGTACATCTGTGACCGAATATTACGATGAAAATTCCGTTTTGCCGGAATAATAAAGCTCATGATATTAACCGCCTAACTATAAATTCACGATTTTTCGTAGTGTAGACCATGCTCACATATCGAATCATTGTTTCGTCGGATATTTTATTTGTCTTATATTTTTATCCGATACGATGCATAGTGGGTTTTATGGAAATGTCGAAACAGTAATTTATGTATATATATTGATTTAGTGATTTTTGTAAAATAAGACGAACAATAAATGAAGAAAAATCGGACTAAATTAAATCAGGACTGACTTTTTATGTAAAATTAAATTTGGATAAAATTTATTTTTAATTAAAAATTAAATTGAATTTATTTTAAATTGAAAATCAAATGAAATAAAAAGGAACTTTTTTTTTAATTAGACGAATAATAAATAAAGAAAAATGAGTATCTTCGAAAATTCATCGATGAATCGTTCGAACCGCCCTCTTGCGATTCTATGCTGCTTATCTTTTTTCTTTCTCCTTGGTCTTATTATTCTTCTCGCTTATTTTTTTTTTCCGTCGATCTTTACTCCCGATCGTTTCGTTGCGCCGCGCGCTCTCTTGTGCCGGTAGGCCGCCCGAAACGTCGTTATATCGCGGAATGCAAAATGCGCCCTCGGGCGCGGCAGGGGGGGCGAGGAGCGAGATGGAGAGAG